>JAPQWS010000033.1:1235833-2471666 GCA_028651295.1 Catharanthus roseus | reverse complement strand
GCTTACACATCATCACAAGAAAAGTATGCTCAGAACCTTGTTATGAAGTTTGACTTAGAAAATGGAAAAACTATGAGAACGCCCGTGAATACTATACTCAGGATCTCCAACGATGAAAAAAAGAAAGAGTGTAGATCAACATTAGTAGGATATTTCTATGTAGGAGACAACTTAATTAATCATGGAAGAGCAAAAAGCAAAACTTTATCACACTCTCAACTGCTAAAGCAAAGTATATTGCTACTCAAAGCTACTTCACACAGTTGTTGTGGATGAAACAAGAGTGAATATAGGACAATGCAAAAGAAATTGGTCCTGCATTATGACAATACGAGTGCTTATCAACATCACAAAGAATCATGTGCAGCACAGCAACACTAAATGCATCGACATCAGACATCACTTCATTAGAAAATTGGTGGAGCAAGGTCTGGTAGATCTAGAATATGTTACCACATATATGTAGCTGGTAGATATTCTTACAAAGTCCTTAGATATAGTGAGATTTTAAGAACTCAACCATACCTTGGGAATCCGTGTGTTATAATAGTATGATATGAAAACCTGTTTAACATTGTACTAACAGTATGCTTCTTGTGTTAAATAGGTACTTTGAGTGAGAGCACTATCTCTCAAGATGCTCTCACATTCATGATCTAGATGGTCATAGTTGTTATCGTATTTAGTTTTCCTTTGTGTAGACTTCTTGCAGCATGCTACTCTCATCATTCTATGTGGTATGACTCTCATAGAGGCGTTACTGTTGGTATATGAATAAGTGTTATCAATCTCACATGATACTTCTCACAAGCATTATCTGGTGAAAGGTTACATTATGCTTTTTCTTAATATGGTATGCTTATTTTTCTTCTTGTATAGATTTATGTGATATGGCATTCTTTTTTATAGTGTGGCACTGTATTCTCACTACTCAAGTCACACAGTACAATCGATAGAGGACAGAGTCATTAATTGAGTCCCGCACTACTCCTTGGAAATAAAGATTCTCTCTTATCCATCGAATCATGCAGAAGTCAATTCACTTTCCATGACTCTTGATTTTGGCTTGAACAAGGAGTCCTCTCTCTCTCTCTCTCTCTCTCTCTCTCTCTCTCTCTCTCATCTACTTAGTTACAGTGGACGAGGGATTTTATGGACACACTCTCTCTCTTTGCAAAAACCTTGATTTTGCCAATTTTTAGTGTTCAAAGTTAACAAAAACAGTCCTTTGTATTCAAGCATTCTAACTATGGCAAGTGAGCAACCTCCTTGACCTTCGAGGAACTTGATTTTAGACCACGATGACACAGTACTCCTCATCGTGCCGTATGCATCCCTTGGATCCTCAAGCACAACAACATCTCATGTGGTATCCCATACTATGGCTAGCCCTTCTACTTTGTCTCCGGTTATATTGGCATATCTCACTCTTGGTAATCACTTAGTTAGTCCCAATGTATTCATCATTCTGTGCATACTGAGCCTTGCCGACACTAGGGCACCTTTCCCTAGTTCTGTGATACAAGTTCATGATATTGTTGAGTTCAATTTTCACCTTTTAATGAATTTACATGTTCCTCTTTATTTCATGGAAAATACTTTGCCTCTACCTGCAATTGTGAATTTGGCAATTGAAATTATGCCCTTTGATATCACTATTTTGCACTAGTTTCCTGATGAGTTTAATCCTCTAGCTATCCTACCTCGGCTCCCTGAGGGAATACAAGTTAATGTTCCTGTTAGGGAAAGTACAGAGATGATCTTTGAAGAAAATGATGAAGTCATAGATGAAGCTGGTTCTGAGATGGAAGTAACCAAGTTACCCATGGCATAGTCATGAGAAACAGGACTAGATACTCCACTAAAATGTAGGCTGGTCCTAGCCCTGATTCAAAGAAGGACAAAGGAAAAGCACTTGCTTCAGCCACACTAAAATCCAACAGTGTTTTCAATAAGCAATTCTACACTAAGGAGGCACATGATAGGATGCATGACGTTGAGGGCAAGACTATCATGACTGAGAAAAGAGTGAGCCAATAGACATTGCAATTGTACAATACCTTAGATTTGTTGAATGGCTGGGATGCCTAGAAATGGCCGTGTTTCCAGAAAAGTACAATTAAAGTTTGGTAAGATAATTCCATGCCAGCCTTACTACAGATGTTAATTATCTCAACAACACTGTTGTGGGTCAAGTGTATGTGAGAGGTCAAGTCATTTTCTTCTCTCCACCCAACTTTGATCTTGATGAAGTTACAAAGGTGCTCACAGGAGATGATAAGACACAGTGGCCAGATAACAACCGACTCCAACCACCACAGCTCTTACCAGAATATAGGGCACTGTACAGGGTATATTATGGGAATTGGATCCCTACTACCAATGTGACTGCAATGTTGAAGGCAAGAGCACTGGTGTCGTATGCCTTCGCCAAAAAAATGAAGTTTAATCTGTGGACAGTCATCTTCAACAATATCCTGAGGCAGTTGCATGAGAAAAAAATAAACAAGTTTCTCTACTCTCTTTTTGCCTGATCCCTGAGCTCATTCTTGGATGTAAGGACCTCTCTTTGCCATCAGATTCTTAGGTCAGAGAACTGGGTGTCATGGTCACGCCCAAGCTTATGGGCTCTGGCATAGCTGCTCTTTCTCCAACACGCTGAGTGCCAGAAGCCAACAGACCTACCAAACTTAAAGCAGGTAAGAAGAAGCAGTCTGGGACTTAGTCTTGTCAAAGCACTTCAACAGTTAGGCTTCCCGCTCCTTCTCCTCTGAGTAATATAGAGCCTTCTAAGTTATTCAGTAAACTTGATCAAATGGCGCAGCAATTGACTACAATCATGGCAACTGTCATACAACTTCAATTAGATTTTCAGAAGATCAAAGACAAATTGCCCTAATGTATGCTTTTAAAGCAAAAGGGAGAGTTGGAGTAGCAGCAAAGGGTGAGTTCATATTCTTGTTGTTCCAATCTTCTCATTGGTATATTTTTAAATGTTTTTGAATAATATCGTCACGAAGGCGTGTGGCCACACAGTTATGTTATGTAAGCTAGATGAGTGTGAACTAAGGTGAACAAGATAGCACACAGGTAGGTCCACTTGAATATTATATTGACATTATTTTAGAAGTCTTGAAGATCTTGAAAATCCGCTGCATATCCATAATGATCAGAAGACTCGAACCTCTTTATGCGTTGCATGTTTAATTAGGACACTAATCCTAGTGTGTCTTATTGTATAAGGAAGTTCAAGTAAATTAGGAATCTAAGTCTTGGGAAATCAAAGAAGAATCTGAATATTGATCAAATCTTTGAAGATCATGGAAATCTTAGTTTGTTGGAAATCATCACACTGGTGTGTAGTGTAAACTAGATTAAGCGAACTGAAGTTGATGCAACTACATGCACATGGGGTCCACCGGAATATTGCTCATAAGTGTTGCTATTGTTTTAGAAGTCTTGAAGATCATTAAGATTCGTTAGATATCCAGAAAGATCACAAAATCTAAGCTTCCATATATGCTACATGTTTAATTAGGACACAAATCCTATTGCATCTTATTGTGAAGAAGCTTAGCTCTTTAATTCGTGCAACTAATCTTTCCCCTACCTAATTAGCTTGTGTAGAAGATACCCAATCTAAGACAAATATAATGTTGTAGATATCATAGAGAAGGAATTGTAATCAATTGCAGAAACCCATGGATCATACCAATACAAGTGATTCAAGTATAATCAAACCCTAGATAGAAGTTGGGAAAAATTCTTGAAAACTAAAGAACCCTAAAACCAAACTCTCTCAATTTCAGACCATCATATTTCATTAGCTAATTACAAAGGAGGCATAATGAGGTATTTATAGAAAACCTTACATCTCTTCCTAAACCTAATTAGTGTTTAAAAACCTATTAACCTTTAGTAAAGTTAATTAGAAAACTTGGAAATAAAGAAAATAAGAATTAATCCAAAAATAACTAAAATTGACTAAACAATGCAATGTGGACTGGACCCGACTGAGTCCAGCCACTGTCTTTGTTAATTCCTCCATATAGCCCGAGGCCTATCGGGGACACTATGGTTGGAGCCTACCATCGCCAGTAGGCTCTTTTTTCACTCTTCCTTGCTTCTTTCGTCATCTATGATGGCCGAGAGCTTCTAGTTTGATTCTGTTAACCTTTTTGTGTCTTTAATAGGTCTTTAAGGTCTTGTAAACTCTTCCAAGCCTTCAACTTGAACCTGGAATTTCTCATTTGAAGCTTACAACCATGATGTCTTCAATCTTCTAGTATAACTAGTTGCTCCTCCGGAAATTGCTAAATGATGCGATTTCATATCATATCCTCTTTCTTTAAAAAGATTCATCCTTGAATCCTTTCCTTCGACTATCTACAAAGACGAGAAATATTAGAAAGGATTTAATATACGTATTGGTAAGCATTAAATAGTTAAATCTAATGACCATCTAAACAACAAAACAAGCAAGGACTCTAGAACTTCCTTAAAAGGTCTATGAAATTCAAAGCTAACATTATAATGGGTCTCGAAGAATAAAAGCAGAGACTAGAACACTTAAGATTCCACAAGTTCAAAACATAATGTTGGCTTCCAAAAATCCAAGCAAAGGTTTGAACGTCACAGAAACGAGTAAAGAAAGGATCAATCGAATTTCTCTTTAACAAGTTTAAGCAACCATGAGGAAATGTTACTTCAAGGAGATATTTTTTAAAAGGAACATGGTAGTACAAGCTCAGATTCTCAACATTTCTCAGAATCCCTTCATGGATTCTTGATAAATACATTTTCAAAATTCTAGAAACACATTGAAGAATCGAAGAAGTTTTAACCACAAGACTTTCAAGAACATAGACATCTTTAGCAAGAAAGTTTCTTTCGAAAGTCAAGGAATTGGCATAGAAAAGTTTAACATCATTTTGCACTTCATTTGCAATACCAATTTTCAAAATATTTCTTCAAATCGCAAGTGAAGATACAAAATCCTTTTTCTTTTCCATTTCGAAGAAACTTCAAAACATTTTCTCAATTCTTTGACCAAAAACTCTAGACAATGAAATTCAAGACTAACACTTCCAATCCACCAGTAAATCTCATAAAAATCCTTAGAAGTGCTAACTAGTCCTTTGCTAAATCAAATTTCCAAAAGATTTCCTTAAAGAGAAGATCGTAAAATAAGATGTTTTGATACAAAATCCTCAAAGATAGTTCCAAGAAACTATTCAACAAAGAACAACCTTAGTTTATCATCAAAACATGAAGAACTCTACATCCCCTCTTAAAAATCAACTTGTCCAGAAGCTTCATGAAGGTTAGATAATAAAGCAAAGTACCACCAAAGGATTTATTCAAAAGCTTGACACAAGAACTCGTGGTTTGAACTAATAAGTCATTTAAAATATTATCTTTCAAAAGAAAGTCAATAAAGGGAATATAAACAATATGTTTCTCGACAAGATCCATCAAAGTTAGTTAAAAAACTCCATTTCCAAAGGTAGTCTTTATAAAAACATGAAAATGAGCTTCAAGCATTATAAAATTACCTTTCTTTTTGTTTTCACAAATTAACAACCACATGAATTCCTTGAAATGAAAGTGATAGAATTGAAACCCATCGAAGTTTCCTAATAACAAAGCTTTCAAAGTTTCATCAACAATCAAAGCCTCATATTCATCACAAAGAATTTTAGTATGGTCACCCACATAGAGAAAAAGTTTGTTTAGAAGAGTAAAAGCTTCATGATTCTTCAGAAAAATATCAAGAAAATATGGCAAATAACCACATTCTTTAACCAACGTTTCTATATACTTAACATTAAGATCATCATATAAAGGACAAGATAACCAACTAACTCTCTCATCATAACTACTTTCAACAAAAGATCCAATGTTGATATGAAGCTTACTACACATACATGCAAAAAATTATAAAATAATAGCAACAGTAAGATCACAGAAAAGATTATCATTACAACCCAAGGTCATGGTAAGATAGTTTAATTCTAGCAATACTATCCAAAAGTTGTTTCTCAAGATAGGAACATGGAGAAGAGCCCCTAAACATATGAGCAACATCAAGAACTAGTTCAAAAGTGAAAGGATTAACCATCATATTTTCAACTAAAGTCACATAAGAGGCATACAATTCTAAGAACAACTTTCACTCCTTAAAAGATAACTCATGGCATAAGAGAAAAGGGTTTAAAGAAAGGCCTATTTATGTGTCTTCAAAGCCAATCTAACCTCCTTTCCCATGCCTTCTTCTTTGGCTTTCATTCTATAGTTTGGCTTTGTTCCACAAGTTGTAGTTAAGAAGTTGAAGAATTGAGATTGAATCTTATCACAAAAGAGAGAAAAGGAACAACTATTAGATTCATTGATTATGAGATCAAAGAAAGATATGGAAGGAAGAAGCTTATGGTTTTGTAGTGCTTATAGCAAAGATTTACCTCATTTTCCATGTTTTTAGCTTCAAATTTCTGCACACATGGGGAGAAACAAGCAAGGAAATGGTTGATGACATTAGTAAACAAGTCCACCTTCTCACTAGAAATTGAGTTTAATGGTGAACTAATGCCACAACAGCCCTCTCTCATTTCCTCTCTTTTATATCCCTCAAAAAGAATTGAGCTTATCTCTTTCTTTGTTTCCTCACCCTTTTCAATCTCATCTTGATTTTCTTCCACTTGTTCTTCTTTAAAACTCACGATTTTTTAATGGAGCACTCACTCTCTTTTGTTTTATCCTCACTACCTTTTGTACTCACAACACTCTTCTTACATTCATACTCTTACAATGAAGTAGAAATGGATTCAATAACACTTTGTTCCTCATTGAAACTCCATTGTTATACTCTTCTTTTCTCTTCCATTACATGTGGTTTAAGACTCTCTTCAACCATTGATGACTCCATGAATTTAATCTTTGCTTGACCTTGTCCTTCATGGTTTTCAACTCCACATCTAATCCTCAATGCTTGCTTTATTAAACTCCAATTCTTGATTGGTTTTAATCACATTCTTCTTCTATATTCACAATTACAATCCCTCCAATCATTGACCACATAAGAAAAAATTTTGGCACCAATTGGAACTTCTCTTCTTATTTTACACAATAGGAATAGAACAAAGATTCCACTTCTCGCTCCCATACTACATAATCATAAGGGCCAAAAGTTTCGCATAAAAGAGGTAATTCAAATTGTTGTAACTAACAGGCCTTGAGATAATTCCCAAAGTTCGAGAACTTCTTCAACAATCATTACGCTCTATAGCTATAACTATTATTATATTCATAATTTCCATGCATACTTTTACAGTGAACCTCTCTATCATAGCTATGCTTATAATGATCATGTCTAAATTGGTATCATTCATAATAATCGTAAGGACTATGCTCATTATATTTATCATTAATTCTTTCATAAACCCCATGATCATCATAAGTATGGCCATAAATTTTAGCATAAGAAGAAGAGTTACCAACCCCTATTGATCTTCAAGAGTGAAGTCACCATAATCATCATGTTCTCTAGAAAGGAATTTTCCCCCACAATGATTATTCTCACCATAAGCATTGACTCTATTGCAACCACCATGATAGAAATTATGCTTATCCCTCACATACATAGTACGATAATCTTCTTGTCTTTTTATGGCTTTCATCCTTTGTCTAGAACATGTAGTTTCCAAATACTTCCTTGTCATGTAATCCTTTGTGATATGATACATTTTTATCTTGCTAAAGCTGCAAAAAAAAAAGGATTTGAAACAAATAGTAATGCCTCCCATCATTCCCGTAGTGTGTGTGCTCTCTTGATGAACACTCGTTCACTCGTGCATACTTCATATATAGCTTTGATCAAAATAGGCTCATCCTTTTGCCCTTTTCAAAAATCTTACCTCACAAAGATCCTTTAAGCCTTCAAACTCCTTCCACCACAACCTACAAGGTAGTTAACCAAAGATAAGATTTCAATCAAAATACTTAGTTGAGGTATTAAAGAAATTCAAATAAGAATTTCAACAAACACTTGATGTGCAAGAGTTTCAAAGAAAATCAAACAGCATTTAGAACAAATAAAGACAATTATCAACACAAAATGAATAAGAAACACTGAAGAAAGCAATTAGAACTAAAAACAACTAATTCAAACAAAACTAAGCTAATCAAAGAATAAAGAGTACTAAACAAAATGCTTTAGAAAATAGGGATAATGACACCCTGTGACTAAAAACGCAATATCTCCACAAGTAATAATCCAAATTGGTCAAACAAATTTTGACAGATTCCTGATTAGAAGAAAATAAATTTAAGTACAAATTTTGATCGAATCAAATCCGTATAGCACAAGATATGATCAATTTAATTCGCACATTTCCTGTTACCCAGATCTCAAAACGCCTTCTGTTTTTCAATCGAATTGATCAAGCAAATAAATCCAAATCGAGTCAATTAGATATAGTGTAACTAGATGAAGATTAAACTAAAGACACAGTTTCATCCAATTGACCCAGTAGCACATGTGAATACCCTTAGAAGGGGGGCGAATAAGGTTTATTAAAAAATCTTTTTGTGTAATTAAAAGATAAGTCTCTAATTTTGTTTGAGAAGGAATACTAAAACTCTTTTTAATAAAAATCCAAATCAAACAAAATTTTACAGTTATGACAATCAAGTAAAAAGCATAAAATAAATATGCACAACAATTTATAGTGGTTCACTCTCCCAAAGATATACATCCACTACCTTGAGTCAACACCCAAGGATTTTCCAAATCCACTATAATCCAAGCCTACAACAATCACAAGTTCGAGGATCACCCACCAAGGGTTTTGCAAGCTACCTCAATCCAAAACACAAATACAATCAACACAAGTTTGAGGATCACCCAACAAGGGTTTTGCACATAACCTCAATTCTCAAAACAATATAAATCAAAGGATGACCCAATGGGTTTTTCAACACAAACCTTTGATATCGAAATTACAAGAGATAAGTAGGGAACAATGTTAACAAGTAAGCTTGAGATAAAAGATACAACTCAATGGAATACTTCTACAAGCTCCTCTTTACTTCTTCTTTGATGGATGATCACAAATGAAGCTCCAAGAAGATTTTTCTATTTGTTTTTATGAGATGAAGATATTTGAAAGTATGTACTTTTAAAGCTCTTTTAAATGTTCTAAAATGATCTCAATCAATTTTCAATCAACTTCATTCATTTTACTGTAGATGAGAAACTCAATTTCTAGAGGGGAGAAGGAATGACCGTTATTTTCAGTAACGGTGATATTTCAATGGTAAAAACCAAAAACCGGACGACCGATTTCAGAAATTGGACGTCTGATTTCCTTGTAAAAGGAAAATCGGATGAGGCCTTTTTAAAATAAGACGACCAATTTTGAAACCGAAAGATTCAGACGCATCCTACAAAAATCGGATGATCCCTCTTAAAAATCGGACGACTGATTTTAAAAATTGGATGTCCAATTTTGAGAATCGGATGACCGGTTTCGAAAATCGAATGACCAGTTTTGAAAATCGGATGACCCTTTTTTTTAGAAGGATTTAAATGCTAGTTTTCGTTAAACAAAAAGAACTTTTCTTCACATTTCAAAACACTTCAAAACATATATTCTTGACACACTTTTAGAGATAAGGAAACTTTCGAAGGCATCAAAAACTCTATCAAGAATACTTGGATTTTTCAAGAATAGTGTATAAAAAGAATTCATCCAAGGAGCTTCACATTTGATCAACAATAAAAAAATGAGAGTTAGGGAGTTTTATAAAATACCTTAGCATATCCCTAACTAAGACACAAGTCTTCAAGGTCTTCAATGGCTTAATCTTTTCTCCTTCATTTTTCCTTTATCACCAAGATCTTTTGCTTCTAAGAGTGTAGCCCGGAGACTTCAAATATGCTTCTTTTGTTCTATTCAAACTATGCTTAATACTCACACAAACATATGTTAATCATAATCAATATCATATGCAATAATGCCTTTAGGGCTAACAATCTCCCCCTTTTTTATTATGACAAATACATATGCAAGAAGAACAAAAGAGCAAGTATTAAAGCATGGTGATACTTCAAGAAGATCATCAATAAGAGTAAAGCATACCAAAAACACCATAAGGGAGATAACTCCCCCTATGAATTTGAAAACATGCCAAGGTTTTGAAACATAATATAGAAAAAATAAGCTTTCCTTAAAAGCATGCTTCAGACCAAGAATGACATCAAACAATCATCAAACCAAACACATTACCCTTAAGATATGTAGCCAACCAAAAGAAGGCAACACAATAAACATCTCGCAACTATTTCTCCCCCTTTTGTCATAAATCAAAAAGATACTTAGGAGAGTTTTTAAGGGATCATAGAAAAGGAAACTACAACTGGACTGTCAACATTAAGGTAACATCATGAAGTCTATAAAAAAAATGGCATCAAGATAACAAAACCGCTTAATTTATCATACCAAGCTCTTGTAGCTTGTTTTAAACCATAGAGTTCTTTTGAAAGCTTGTAAACATAATTTGGAAATTTTTCATGCACAAAACACGGAAGTTTCAAAATAAACTTCCTCCTCAATATCACCATTTAAAAAAGCACTCTTTACATCCATTAGAAAAAGCTTGAATCCTTTTAAAACAAGTAAAATCTAAAAGCATCTTAATGGATTCAAGCCTAGCAATCGGAGCAAAAGTTTTATCAAAATCTATGCCTTCTTCTTGATTGAATCCTTGGGCAACAAGTTTAGCTTCTTTCTAATAACTTCTCTGGAATCATTTAGTTTATTTCGAAAAACCCATTTTATGCGAATGGTGGGGTGATCACGTGGTCTAGGGACTAAAGCCCAAACTTTGTTTCTTTCAAATTTATTTAACTCCTCTAAGCATAGCAATAATCCAAAATTCATCACAGAAAGCATCATCAATAAACTTAGGCTCAATTTGAGATAATAGGGCAAAGTTGTCAATAAAGTGCCTTCTTGTTCTTACCCCTTGTGATACGTCACCAATGATTTCGTCATTGGAGTGTCCCTTTGGATATATCACAACTTGAGGAGGACTTTGAGCTTCTTGATCATTTTCTTATTTTACTTCAATCTCTTCTTCCTCCATAAGCATGTTCTTCCATTGCTTGAGTGTACAAAGGTTGGTAGCTTAGAGTGTTATCTATGTCATCATCATCATCTTTCTTGTCAAAAATGTTAGTTTCATCAAAATGTACATGAATGGAATCTACAACACTTAACGTTCTTTTGTTATAAATTCTATAGGCCTTTTTATTTGAAGAGTAACCAAGAAAAAATTCCCTCATTGGATTTTTTATCAAATTTCCCAAGATTTTCTTTGGTGTTTATAATAAAGCATTTGCATCCAAAAACTTTAAAATAGCCAATTGAGGGGGTTTTGTTAAAAATGAGTTCAAAAGGAGTTTTCTTAAAAAAAAAATGTCTTAAGAGAACACGATTCATAACGTAGCATGCGGTGTTAACGGCCTCGGCCCAAAAATATTTAGGAAGGGAGTTTTCACAAAGCATTGATCTTGCCATTTCTTGTAAAGTACGGTTTTTCCTTTCCACAACACCATTTTGTTGTGGGGTTTTTGCGGCCGAAAAATTGTGTTATGCCCAAAATCATCACAAAGTTTTGTAAAATCTTGGTTGTTAAATTTTCTCCCATTATCACTTCTCATAGAGATCAATTTACAATCAAGGGAGGTTTGAACCTTTTTGTAAAGTTTGACAAATTCTTGAAAAGCCACATCTTTTTTTTTTTTTTTTGCTCAAAAAACCAAGTCCATGTAAATCTTGAGAAGTCATCCACTATAACAAAACTAGTGGTCCTCATTGGTCCAAATAAATCCATGTGAATGAGTTCTAAAGCTTTTGAAGTAGAAATCATTTTCTTTGGTTTAAAAGAGGTCTTAATTTTTTTTCCAAATTGGCAAGCATCACAAAGTTTAGTTTTCTCAAAGTGAAGTTTTGGTAAGCCTCTAACAAGTTCTTTTGAAGAAAGTTGGTTCAAAGAATCCATACTAATATGACCAAACCTTCTATGCCACAAAAATGCATCATCATTATGAACCGAGAGACACTTTAAGTTTTGGGAAATAAGATCTTCAAGATGAAAGACATAGACATTTCTAACTCTGTTAGCAACAAAATAGTTTTATTTTCATGCTTATCAATTATAGAAGAAGAATCACTTTCAAAAACAACTTTTTTGCCATTATCATACAATTTACTAATACTAAGCAAATTGCATTTTAAACCATCAATTAAAGGAACATCATTGATAAAAGAAGAAGAATTGTTACCACTGTTACCTATACCAATGATTCTTCTCTTCTTCTTATCTCCAAAGGTGACGAAGCCACTTTCAGTTTCTTTAAGCTCACTAATGAGAGATGCGTTCCCGGTCATATGCCTTGAGCAACCACTATCCAAATACTACTTAGTTGAGCTTGATTTTGGGTTCCTCATTTTTTAAGGCCATGAAGCATAGGTTTGCCTTGTCTTCTCCTTCACTTTCGCTTGAGTCTTCATGAGTTACTTCAAGTAACTTCCACATTTCATGAGCCGAATCGCATTTGTTCACTCTATTGTATTCATTAGCATCCAAGGCACAACTCAATATGTTCATAGCGTGAAAGTTTAGAGTCATCTTCCTTGAGTCAACCTCATCATATTCTTCAACCTTCTTGACTATTCCATCCTTTTTAGGAACATAAGGTACTTTCTCTACAATGCTCCAAAGATCAAAGTTAATAGAGCAAATACAAATTCTAATTCTTGACTTCCAAAAAGTGTAGTTAGTTCCATTTAAAAGAGGAGGCCTATTTGTAGAAGAGCCTTCTAGATAGGGTAAGTTTGAAATACTAGCCATATTGAAAAGGATCTTTTGCTTCTTAGAATGTTAAGCCATAAAAAGAAGACCCGCTCAGATACAAATTGAAAAACTTTAGAGGGGAGATCCATAAGGGTTTTTGGCTAATTTTTTTTTTAAAAAAAAATCTTCTGTGTAATTGAAAGATAAACCTCCAATTTTGTTTGAGAAGGAATACTAAAACTCATTTTAATAAAAATCCAAATCGAACAAAATCTTACAGTTATGACAATCAAGTAAAAAACATAGAATAAAGATGCACAACAATTTATAGTGGTTCACTCTCCCAAAGAGCAACATCTACTACCTTGAGTCAACACCCATGGATTTTCCAAATCCACTATAATCCAAGTCTACAACAATCACAAGTTTGAGGATCACCCACCAAGGGTTTTGCAAGCTACCTCAATCCACAACACAAATACAATCAACACAAGTTTGAGGATCACCTAATAAGGGTTTTGCACACAACCTCAATTCTCAACACAATATAAATCAAAGGATGACCCAAAGGGTTTTTCAACACAAACCTTTAATATCGAAATAACAAGAGATAAGTAAGGAGCAATGTTACAAAGTGAGCTTGAGATAAAAGATACAACTCAATGGAATACTTCTACAAGCTCCTCTTTACTTCTTCTTTGATGGATGATCACAAATGAAGCTCCAAGAAGATTTTTCTATTTGTTTTTATGAGATGAAGATATTTGAAAGAATGTACTTTTAAAGCTCTTTTAAATGTTCTAAAGTGATCTCAATCAATTTTCAATCAACTTCATTCATTTTACTGCAAATGAGAAACTCAATTTGTAGAGGGGAGAATAAATGACCGTTATTTTCAGCAACGGTAATATTTCAACGGTAAAAACCAAAAACTGGACGACCAGTTTCAGAAATTGGACGTTCGATTTCCTTGTAAAAGGAAAATCGAATGAGCTCCTTTTCAAATAGGACAACCAATTTTGAAACAAAAAGATTCAGACGTATCCTACAAAATCGGATAATCCCTCTTAAAAATTGGATGACTGGTTTTGAAAATCGGATGACCAGTTTTAAAAATCGGATGACCCTTTTTTTGAGAAGGATTTAAGAGCCAGTTTTCCTTAAACAAAAAGAACTTTCCTTCACATTTCAAAACACTTCAAAATATGTATTCTTGATACACTTTCAGAGATAAAAAAACTTTCGAAGGCATCAAAAACTCTATCAAGAATACTTAGATTTTTCAAGAATAGTGTATAAAAAGAAATTCATCCAAAGAGCTTCACATTTGATCAACAATAAAAAATAAGAGTTAGGGAGTTTTACAAAATACGTTAGCATATCTGTAACTAAGACACAAGTCTTCAAGGTCTTCAATGGCTTGATCTTTTCTCCTTCATTTTGCCTTGATCACCAAGATCTTTTACTTCTAAGAGTGTAGCCTTGAGACTTCAAATATGCTTCTTTTGTTCTATTCAAACTATGCCTAATACTCATACAAACATATTTTAATCATATCAAAATCATATGCAATAATGTCATTAGGGCTAACATTATGAGATATGATCAGATTAAGCAGCAATTTCTCAACAACTAAACATTCTGGATGGGTCCAAAGTTTTGATCAAATTAAGCAAATAAATCAATTCCAAATTCAATCAAATTAATTCCAAACGATCACGAATTCATGGTAGATGAGATCCACAAGAAATGTTTGCATAAAAACATCAATTGAACATCGAATTCAAGACAATCTTCCGGCATCATTTTTCTATCCGAAATTTTGCATGATCATCATGTATTTTTCTTTGATCATCATATATCTTCTTTTTTTTTATGGCAGCAATTGAAGAAAATTATGGCTTACTTAAAGTTATATTTGATACCAAATGATATGGATTTTGATGTGCAATGGATCAAATTCTTCAAATCTCAAATCCCAAGGACCTTTGTCTCCAAGGAATTAATTAGTTCCATCCTCAAGCAACCATAGCTATAACAAGGCTAAGGCGCCTTCAATGCAACTAATCATTCCCCTACACTCTAATTCAATATTGGGTATACTAAACCCAACACCTAATTAGCTTGTGTAGAGAAGACTCAATCTAAGACAAATACAATGTTGTAGATATCATAGAGAAGGAATTGTGATTAATCGTAGAAACCATTGGATCATCCCAATCCAAGTGATTCAAGTAAAATCAACCGAAGGATGATTAAAACCATTAGAAGTTGGAAAAAATTCTTGAAAACTGAAGAACCCCAAAACCAAACTCTCTCAATTTCATATCATCATAATTCATTAGCTAATTACAACGAAGGCATAATGAGGTATTTATAGAAAAACCCTACTCCTTTTCATAAACATAATTACTATTTAAAAGACCTAATTAAACTTTAGCAAAGTTAATAAAAAACTTGGAAATAAAGGAAAAAAGAATTAACACAAAAATAACTAAAATTGACTAAACAATGCAATATGGACAGGACAAGGCTGGGGTCCGACCACTCTCCTTGTTACTTCCTCCATCTAGTGTGAGGCCTATTGGGGACGATAGGGTGGGAGCCTAACAATGCCAGTAGGCTCTGTTTTTCGCTCTTCTTTGCTTCTTTCAACATCTATGATAGCCAGAAGCTTCTAGTTTGATTCTGTTGAGCTTCTTATGTTTTTAATGAGTCTTGTTGATCTTGTAAACTCTTCTAAACCTTCAGTTGAACCCGAAATCCCTCATTTGAAGCTTGCAACCATGATGTCTTCAATATTCTAGTACAACTAGTTGCTCCTCTGAAAATTATTGAATGATCCTTTGTCGATTTCATATCATCATCGTGTTGCTATGTGTTTGGTAAAAAACAATACCAAAGGGGGAGTTCGTAGAATATTTTCACACCTAGAGTTGGGCCACAGTCGTGTCGTGTGAGTCGATTGCGTGTTAATTGAAGTCAGGACAATAGCATACACATGGGATAACTTTAAGAAGTATTGGAATTGTTTTAGAGATCTTGTAGATGTGTCATATCTACTAGGAATCTTATGATGATCTCATAAATCCGACTTCCTTAGGTATTGCATGTTGAATAAGGACACAAAATCTTGTGTCTAATTAGTTAAGGAAATATGTTCAAACAAGGGAGCTAAATCTGCATGTATCAAGAAGATCTGATTGTAGAATCGATTTAGGTTTCCTTGTTAGATGAGAAAACCCTAAGTATTTAAGGATTGATTCTCTGAAGTATTAGGGTTAGTCGTTCATAATTCCATGGTTGTATTATGCAAGCAAAAAACCAAAAATTCATGGGTTTCAAACATATGCATCCATATGTTTTGAGGACCATAATCTTTCTCCATTGTTGATTGTTGTTCCATCATCATTAACCATTGAAGTTTTTCATCGAAGACAAACTTGCTTCTTGGAAAGAAGTTGTGTGTGTCAACAGTGTTGAAGGATTTAAGAGAGTTCAAGCCAAAGTAGCCTCATATCAAGGAGAGTCATGAAGAGTTTAAGGGAGTTCAACTGTGCAGTGTGCAAATGAAGTTTGCATTAGATCCACTAGGAAAACACTAGATGTGTTAAAGAGGTAGGTGTTTCTTATACTGTGTCACCAGTTCATAGTGGATTACTTTCTGGGCATGGTCCTACAAATGTAGGTTTAGGCTGAACTGTATTACCAACTCGCTGTGTTGTGTCTTGTGTTTATTTACTTTTATGACACTAATTGTTCACACAACACCAACACTAAAATCAGATCACACTACATAGTAAACCTAAGTACTCATAGTTATGTCCTTTGTCTTTAGATCGTCATTGATTTTATAACTGATTGTCACTTCCTAACATTCCTGCACACTCCCCACTTCTCTCTACATTTTGAAGTGGTCAGCAAGGTATGGAAAGTGAGTTTGAGATTGATCCCAACTTAGAAAGTGCCTGTGATCGAGAATATAGGATTTTAGTTTAGCCCAGTCCCTTACTTTCAATTTTCGTGACCGAACTTCTCGCGGCTCTTGTTAGGCAGTTGCTCTATTGACTTCAAGGAACATCTTGCGACCTCACATACCCTTGTGTTTCGGAGACCTTTATTCTAGCTAGCTCAATCCTTTCTTGTTGCTAGCTTACGTAGCACTTCAGATTGCCAGGCTATGCAAAATTCAGTTTCAACACTTTTCCCTTCTCTTTTCCCCAAGTTTTTTTACCGTTGTTTGAAAAAAGCTGACACAAATCGCATGGCGTATTGTTATTATTGAGTTTGGTTTTTTTCTTGCTCTGGCCCAGTTTCAACAAACGGGGCCTAAATAAGCCCAATTTTTTTTTTAATTCTGGAACAGGCCATGAACGCACAATGGTTGTGTGTTATCTATAATGATAACACAACAATTGTGCATTATCTCATAATCACGATTTCTGCCCTAATCAGCCAATGTGGCTGATAACGCAGAACGATTATGCGTTATGATTAGGTCATAACGCACACTCATTGTGCGTTATCCGCCACGTAATTTGTTTAATGAAAAATTGTTTTGGGAAAACATATAATTAAATAATTTTTTAAAAAGACTGTATTTATTATATCTAACTTATTTTAAGTGTAGTTATGATGATAAAATTTATATCGTTTTCTTGGAAAATATATTTAACTTTTAACCATTTCATCTCAAGTTATTTGAAGAAGTAATAATAAAGATACTGTAAAAATTTAGAGCAATGATGTAGTAATGAGAAGAAATTGAAAGAAAATTTTCATTAATAGGAACGTGTTTTATTACAACAATTTCAAGAAAATGTCAAACTTATACATTGCTCGGTTCAGGGTTATTACAATTTTTTCTATTATGTCCCGGCATGCGACATCTACCACATCTTGGGAGAGAATCCGGATTTCTATAATCTATTCCCCCTGAAATCGCTTGCCCTGTTTCCTACCCTGTTCCTTTTTAATGTTTGGAGGATAAAATGTTAAACTAAAAGGAACATCCCTCCAAAAGTTCTCACTCAAGACCGGATGAAAATTTGCTTGGTAAGTTCTTTTGTACATTTGTCGCAAATATATCTCTGGTACATAAGTATCTGTTCTTGATCCAATTTCTCTACATACTGCAAGAACATGAGAACAAGGCAATGTATATGTTTGCCATTTCTGCAACTACAGAATTTATTATTTATCCGCAATGTATAGACGTTGTTGCCCGTACCAGAAACCCGGATTGGAGATTTGACCATGTATATTCCCTCTCACGGATTGTAAGTTGTGACTTTGTGTTCTTTTTATTTCATTTCAATCCGCAAGAACTTGTCAAAAATTCGTGTTGGAAATGGATGCATACAATTTTCAGCCTCTTCCCGGTGTTGGTGAAAGTACTTAACTAGTTTTTTTAATATTAGTTCAACCAGGGCTTTTAAAGGTAGAACCCTAGCTTTCTTCAACACATTGTTAAGTGCTTTAGAAATGTTGGTTGTCATGATACCGTGTCTGTGACCACCATCATGCAACAATGTCCATTTATCTGGGTCCAACTTCATCAAGTAAATGTAAGCATCAACATTTCTTTCTTGAATTTCTTTTATTACACGGTCAAATTTCCATTGTTTGGATTCTGTTCCAACCTGCCACATCAAGATTTTTAATTCTGTGTTCTTGAAGGTCTTGTTGAAATTTGCTCGAATGTGGTGTAAACAAAACCGATGAACTGCAAATGGTGGTTGCCATAAAGGTTGACTTTGAATAGCAGAGAAAATACCTTTGTAGCGATCAGAAATGAGGCATACGTAGTGATCTTTGACAATGTATTCTCGCAAGTTTTTAAGGAACCAATTCCAACTCTCGGAGGATTCCTTATCAACAATTGCAAAAGCAAGTGGGAACAAGTGATTATTTGCATCCCACGTACTTGCAATTAACAGCACGCCCTTGTATGGTCCCCTTAAGTGTGTTCCATCTACAGAAATCACCGGCCGGCAATATGAAAATCCGTCTATACATGGCGAGAAATACCAAAAAACAAATTTGAAAACATAATTAGGGGGACTGCTTGTTCTGTGATACAAAAATTCGTTTACAGTCCCCGGGTTTAAATCCTATACAACTTGTAAGTATTTACGTAAAATATTGAAGGTTGTATCCCAACTACGAAAAACCCTCTCGATGGAAAATTTTCGAGCATACCATCTGATGTAAACCCGTGTAATACCCCTATACCATCTGATGTACTTTTCATTAGGGTATGACAACACCTCAGCAGCTACAGCATGGCCATCCCTAACGCGAAGTCGCCACTGGTACCAGGCCTCGACATGGCTAGCATGTTGTGTCCCCTAGTATGTGTGATCATTCCCCTTAAGTTTGATCCCGTGCAGGTCCAGACGAGTATCACATGCATCTGGAACCATCTGAGCCCGTGCAAACTGGCGCATCACACGCTTGGGATAGTGGTACTCAACTATCTCTTAACAGATAAGTGGGACCTCTGCCTCCCACAGGTCAGATGGAACTAAAGCACGGTCAAGATAAGGGAGCCATATAAACTGTAAAGTCAAAATTCAAAATCAATAAAAATTTAAGTACATAAAAAAATCTCAATTAATTACAAATAATACAAAATATTGTAAAGCGAACCTGATCAGATAGCATGAAATCTAATTAGTCCTTGTAGGTCATGAGAGTGTGCGTAGGCAGTTGGCTACAGTCAAAGGATGTGCACCATATAGCGCCAAGAGGGTCGGCCTGAATATTCGTAATCGGTTGAGGCCGCAATGCAGGTATACGCGACCATGCCCAAATCTGTACTAAAACTAATGTCCCCCCAATCTGTCGTGCACCCCCAAAGCTGCCATGCACAACTGCCTATACAAAAATCCAAGTACGCAGCTACTCCAGCTATATGTCATCAATATCCTCTAATAAACTGAGGTAGTGCATATGAACCAAATTCCTGGAGAAGTCGGGAAGCATATGTCCGCCAATGAGTAAGAAAATAAATCCACGAGCATGCAGGATTAGATCATCATCGGTCTATGAACCCGTAAACGCTCTCAGGATCCATGCTTTCAAAGGTTCCTTCTTCACCTTGTAACCGAAAAAGTGGCTGAGAAACAAACGCACACCAAGAAGTCTCTCAATAAGCTCATACAGTACTGTTTGGGGTTTACACTCCAGCAAGGGCGGTAACGGCCATACCGTCTATTCCTAAACCCCACAGTGCCTGTACATCCTGCAATGTTATTAAGACATCACCACACGTCAAGTGAAATGTGTGAGTCTCCGGTCTCCATTGCTCCACCAATACGGTAATAAGTGCGTGATCCAACCCAATATAACCACATCTAAAGACTCCCCCCAACCCAGTTCCGTCAATAAGCTCCACCAACCTACGGGGAGCCGTACTGTAGCACTGGAATAGGTTCCACCCAAAACGCCTGTACTGAAGATCAGTATAACACGTCTCGTGGTCCCCACTCCAGATCAAACCAGATCGGTGCTCATGCTATCTCGATAAAACATCAGGGACAATGGGCCCCAGATGCACGTGCGCTGTCACTTCTTCCATCTACATTATTTATAGGTTGAGATACTGTCAATATATTTATGTTAAAAGTAAAAAATTTTAAATAAATTCTAATTCCAAACTCTTTAAGGTGTGTTCTTTATGGTACATTTCATTTTAGGGTTTTAGGTTTGAATGATTTTTAGCATATCAAATTTAGTGTTTTTAGGGTTTTCAGGGTTTTTAATGTTTTATAATTTATAGTTAATTATCAAGAATATTAAGATTTAAGTGTTATTACGGTTTACGGTTATAAAGTTTATAGTTTTACGGTTTAATGTTTAAAATATCATTTTTAGGGTTTACTGTAGCAAAATTTAGAGTTTTACGGTTTAATGTTTCAAAAATTAAGATTTTAAGGTTTTTAGAGTTTACTGTTACATAGTTTACAATTTTACGATTTAATGCTTAAAATATTCAGATTTTAGTTTTTTTAAAGGTTTAATTTTACAAAGTTTACAGTTTTATGGTTTAGTGTTTAATATATTAAGATTTTAAGGCAAAAGGGATTACTGTTACAACGTTGATAATTTCACGATTTAATGTTAAAAATATCAATTTTAAGGTTCTTGGGGTTTATTAGTGTTTATGGTTACAGAGTTTCTAATTTTATTTTTTAATGTTTCAAAAACCAATTTTAAGGATTTTTAAATTTTTTATAATATACCCTGTAGAATTTTAATATTATGATTTCGGCTTTTTCAGGTTTACTGTTAAAAAATTTATAGTTTTACGGTTTTAATGCTTGATGTACAATTTTGGATTTTAATAATAGATTTTTAAGTTTTCTATTATTTAAAGTTTAGGTTTAGACTTTTTCAGGTTTTCTATTATTTTACTACTTCATAAATTCACTACTACGGTTTTAGAGTTTAAATAAAAGTATTAATTACAAAACTGTAAATTTTCAAGTATCGATTCTACTATTTACCAAAAAAAAAGGAAAAACATAAAAGAAAAAAAATTACAGGTTCTCATCTTTTCTACTCAAAAATTTATACGAATATGCAAAATAATTATCTAAAATAATTAAAAAAATTCAAATTATCATAAAGTAGGGTAAAAAATTAAACCCTAATTATCCAAATAAATTCATGAAAATAATACATTACCCTAATATCACATTTTAAAGGAAAAAAACAATTATATACATAAAATTATGAAATTTGTACAAATTTATTAATAACAACAATTTTAAACATAAATCTAAACCCCACTTTCACAAAAAATGAATTAATTCCAATTAACAAATAAAATTCATAAAAATGATTAACAAACAACAAATAACAAACCCAAACACACAATAAGTAAATTTAATAAATAATACACCAAAAAATTTAAATAACTAAAAAGTTACTGAAAATTTAAAATGCAGCTCTAGTCTACCGTTTTCCACTCCAAATCTTTAATAACCTTCGTACTCCAAAGAAAGTCTCGCAGATTCAAACTTGAACTTCAAATATTAACTGCATTTTAACTGTAAATTTTGAAATAAAATAAAAAAGTATTAGAAGAAGAGAAGTCAAAGTATAATAAGAAGAAAATAAAAGGAAGAGGAAAACAACTTACCAACCGGCGGTGGTGACGGATGAGGATGCAAATTTTTTCAAGCGGCAATAAAAAAGAAGTAAGAAATAGGGTGTCTGAAGAAAGAAGAACTAAGGAGGCGAAAGAAAGGAAGAAGGAGAGAAAGTAGAAAAATTGAAGCGGAGGAAAGAGAGAGAAAATTTGAGGCGGAGGAAAACGAGAGAGAAAAAGAGGCAAAGGAAAGAGAGAGAAAAATTGAGGCTGAAGAAATAGAGGAAGAAGAAATAAGGGAAAAGAAATAAGAAGGAAGAAGAAAAGGGAAAGAAGGAAGGGGACGGCCGGGGTGGCTAGGGTTTATCACCTGATAATGCATAGTCACTGTGCGTTATCACCCTTAATAACGCATAATGGATGTGTGTTATCATGGATGATAATGCACAACGGTTGTGCGTTATCGCCACATCAGTGCCAGATCGGAGCCACGTCAGTTTTTTACGCAATTAGCGCGGCTTAACGCGGTTTAAGCCACGTGATTAGGGATAACGTACAACCAACGTACACTGTGTGTTATGGCCTGTTTCATAATTTAAAAAAAAAAAAAACTGGACCTATTTAAACCCCATTTATGAAAATTGGACCATAACAAGGAAAAAACCATTGAGTTTCTGTTGTGTTTTTCATCGTTGCTTTTCACCTCCGGCAAGTCATATGGAATCAAGTTTCTATAGTGATGTCAACGTGAGAAATGAAATTGTTGACTTCACTGTTGAGGGACGTTCTGCGTT
Organism: Catharanthus roseus; assembly: GCA_028651295.1. NCBI lineage: Eukaryota > Viridiplantae > Streptophyta > Magnoliopsida > Gentianales > Apocynaceae > Catharanthus > Catharanthus roseus. The sequence goes on along the minus strand of JAPQWS010000033.1, from coordinate 2,448,917 downwards.
TTGGGAAGTGCCAATATATCTTGAGATTATCTATTCCATATTAAAAGAGGAAATAAATTTGGACTTGGTGGCTGCTGAGTTGACAAGAAATAACATGGCCATGAGAAGGAAAATGTCCAATGCCCGATTAGCACTTAAAATATTTTAGCTTATATAAGATTTCTTGTTCTAACTAGATGCCTACTTCTAATGTTTTTATTTTTACAAGAGACACGGGTGTGATGTTATCTTTTTAGGCATGGGTAAGCAATTCAACAGAGGACAATTTGTGTTTGACAATATTGTTCAATTGAAATTTTCAAAGGAAGAGCAATTTAAAAAACTTGTACTTCCATGCTTGATTTAGAAGTATTTAAATGGTTGTTTAATGAAATCTTTCCTTGATGATGTTGTTGTGACTAATCTTGGTCACATAAAGGTAGCCAAAAAGCTAGATAATGATATATTAAGGAATGTGTTGAGGGCCAAAGATAAGAAGCCTCCTGTTAGATCTACAAAGCCCAAGCTTGTTCAACATGCAACTTGTTCGGGTGCTAAAGAGAAAAATTATGTTGACAGGGAATAATTAAGTATTCTTAAAAAAATCGAATTAGACCAGACGATTCAAAGAGTCAAACTGAGAATCGTTCATTTGTTCGGCTGGTTCATTTTGAAAATTGGCTTAATACTAAGTCAGTCAAATTGTTGAACCGGAAACCAGTAAAACTCAATTTCTTTCTTTTTTTTTTTTTAACCAAAATATTCTGAAACCCTTCCTCTCTCACGTCTTCACTCTCACACAACACCCAATTCCCAAATTAAAATTTTCTTTTTTTGCTGAATCCAAATTAATTTTGTCTACTCGCTTGATCCTTTGTTCTTTGCGTTCTCTCTGCCTCGCCTCCCCCACCGCCGGCCATCTTGATGTCTCCCTTAGTTCTGCGTCGCTACCTTCAAATTCTCGTCCGATTTTTTCAACACTATTTAAGAGCTTAATCAACAACTCACTGCTTTTCAAAGTCATGTGCTTCAACGAAGCGCTGAATTCGCTGGTTTCGAGGCTTCTTATGAGTAATTTTTCTATTGTTTGTTAAAAAAAAATTAAAAAAAAAAAAAAAAGAAACAAAAAGGAGTAGAAGTTTGTAAAGTTGCTTGCAAAGGGGAGCCATTGAAAGTTCAGGGGAGTTTTATCATAGATGTACTGTTAGCCATGTGATTTGCTGAATGTTTTTGGTTATTTCTAGGTTGGATTTCTTGGTTTCTTTTGCATATTTTTTTGTTATATTAAGAGCACTGTTGTTGGCTCAGAATATTTTATTATTCTGTTTTATCAGAATGGTTGGATGAGTCTCTATTGATTGGAATTTTGTTTAACAAATAGTAGTTGTATTATATGATTTTTCTTGGACTTTTTTATCCATGACATTATTACGGAAAATTTGATGTGTTTAAGAGATAATGTGATGTGCTGTATCTTCTAATTTTTCTCTTTGTGTTAATGTCACAACAGAATTTCAACACGAAAGTAAATTTTACTATTGCTAAATATTGAAAACAAACTTTTGAACCAAACAATGCTAAGAAGGTAGATTGTTAGGAAAATCAATTTTCTAGTAAGGATATTAGAAAATATGGATTGACATTATTTTCGTAAAAAAAAAAGCAAAATTTTTAATTTATAAATAGTCTTGATCTTTTTATTTTATCTAAGATCTTAAAAGTTTATTCGAATAGTACATGCTAGAGAAGATTTGGAGATAATCTTGGAGTATGGTGTTGATTAGATATGAACTAAGGAAGATAACTTTGACATAGGAGATCTTTGCCCATCAAGGTTTTTTCATATACTTATTTAAAGAGGATATTTATTAAAATTAAGATTTGAGCCTAACTTACTTTAAAAGATATCTTAAAAGAAAATGACTATCCAAACCTACATTTGGAGCTGCAGTACTGAACATCTGCACGGGCGACCCAACACGGGCAACCCAACAACTGGCTCTGATAGTATAAAATTTTCCAAATTTATGTGTTGATTGATTGTTTTTAACAAAATATATTATGCAACTTCTAATTACAATTTAGACATTTTACAGAAAGCCAATTTCTACAAGTCCGAAAAGAATTACAAATAACAGCTATACAAAATAATATCCAAATAACAGCTATAATATTCCAACAACATAATATACTAACAACATCTTAATAATATTTGAGTTAATAGAGTACATTTATGCAAGTAAGAGTGAGTAACTTGTGAATTTTCGTGAGAAAAATGTAAAGATGGAAGTTGTGGCATTCATGTTAATGATTCACATTTTCATATCATCGATTTCGTACTGTTTGGTAAAGTCTAATAATATAATAACTTAATTATTGTGGGCCGGTAAGTATAACATTTCCCTGTCGAAAAAAAAAATTATAATATTCCACCAGCAGCCACCTTATAAAAGAATTGGAGATCATTGACTATAATCCCTCTTACCCAATTGAATTTTCTTTAAAAATAATCCAAAGTCTCTGCATTTCATACTCTGAGAAAGAAAATGAAGGACTTGTTGAACTCCCCTGCTGCAACAAATGCAACCTCAGAAGATGATTATGACTACTCCAGCGAATTAAAGGCTTTTGATAACACAAAAACTGGTGTAAAAGGGCTTGTAGATTCTGGGATAACCAAAATCCCTCGTATATTTATGGACCAACCAAAAAATCTTGACCAGATTAATTCAGTATCCCACTTCAAGATTCCAGTCATAGACTTGAATGGCCTCTGTAGAAATTCAGAAATTCGATGTGAAATTGTGGAGAAAATTGAAGAAGCAAGTAAAAAATGGGAATTCTTTCAGATAGTTAATCATGGGATTCCCCAAGATGGTATGGATGAAATGATAGATGGAGTTTGAAAGTTTCATGAACAAGATGATCAAATCAAAAGACAATTCTACTCTCGGGGATCGCAGTACCAAAAGCTTTCTGTATAACAGCAATTTCGCTTTAAATAAAAAAATAGCTTGCAATTGGAGAGATACTATTGAATGCACTATGGCTCCTCATCAACCTACTCCTCAAGATTTCCCAGTTGTATGCAGGTTATTTTTCTTCTTTTTTTTTTTTTTTATAATATATTAAGGTAGGTAATATGATTCCAATTAGAACTTTTAATCTGACATGACTCATTTCAAACAATTAAGTAGAAGTTTCTAATTAGATGAACTAGTTGGAATAGAGGGTTTAGTTAAGGCAGGTGGTGAAGGATGAAAAAATGGATCATCAGTCCAATTCTTTTCTCACCGATGGCTCAACATACTCTTCCAATTGCACAATCTATCAATGCATTTCTTCCAAGTCCAAGGCCAAGTACTTATTACTTCTTGGGTTGCTTAACACTGAATGAATCAATGAATGGAAGAATGAAAGCGAAAGAAATAGTTTGATAAGCCAATGATTTTTTTTTCCGTGTTTCAGAATATGGTTAACCAACATGTTAACTAATTGGGTAAACCCATGAAAATACTCCTTTATCAAAGAAAAATAGACACTACGATGCTCCGCTTAGCTCGGGGGATATAGCTCAATGTATTTTCTTGTTCCTGAGTGGGTCTCTTTCATCTTTTTTTGTGTCCAATAGGATTTGAACCTATACCAAAGGTTTAGAAGACCTCTGGTCCCTAAATTCGCCTAGATAAATTCATGAACTCTATTTGAGTAAATAGGTATAAGGAGCTTTATATAAAAAGGACGCCATGGCATAAGGGTTGATCCTATTCATGATGGAAAGTTAAAAAATCATCATATAATAATCTAGAAATTTTCACAAATTGGACAGGTAAGGGAGTACAATACTAAAACTGAAAAAGTGTTTTACACGGAAGATCAAGTTTTCTCAATTCCTTTCCATTTGTATCCGTTCCAAATTTACATTCCGTACCTTGCTAAAAAACCGATCCCTGTTTACATGTATGGTTGCCCGATGCTATGGAAGGGCCTACTCCGATTTTCGCTCTTCATCAACGGATGCCGCTTCCCAGATTGGGTAAAAGTGCAAACCTATTGCTGCAGAACTTTTTGAAGAAGGTTTTGTTACTAACATGTTTACTTCCACATTATTGGACCTTTTGAATAACAGTCAAGAAGAGTGTATAGGAGTTTTTGAAAAACAAAGGAGCAATAATCCGGTTCTAGATCTGGTCCAAGACAAACTGTTGTAGTAATGTACTTTATCTGATGGGTTACGGGCGGGCATTTTAGCAGAGGTATGGATAGAGAATACTCCTATCCATAAAATGATTTGAACCCCTTATAAAATATAAAATTCAAATCTTATAAAATATAAAAAGCGTTTTTTTATCTAGAAATACGTTTTTTTGGAACGAATGGATTTAGCAAAATTCCCCTAAGAGAAAGAGAATCTTCTCGATTAAACAATTTAGAATAAATCTGCTTTTCTTGGTTCCTGCGAAACAAAAAAATACGCTGATAGGGCGGGGCATACTTGTTTATCAAAAATTGGTAGATTTGACTTTGTTGCTTCTTTATCTTTTCATGTTCAAAAAAACAAGATTGTTCGTATTAACAATCCAAATATGGTCGAAAGAAAAAATCTCTAACTGTTTGAAGTCTAGACGCGGCGTGGTACTCTTTCAACCACCCTTCTTATTGGATGATCATGATACTTCCCAAAAATCTCGGAGCCCCACTCATGGCGACCTGGTTGAGTTGGGAGAAACTATAGGTTAATATCTTCTGAAGAACGGAAAGGGATATTAAAATCCCGTTGGTTCTCATCCTTCAGAGACTGCGTGTCCCACCTCGTTCATCTGGAAATCTTGGTTCAAACCCTTCGAAGCCATCTTTTTCTCAACAATGTCTTTGTTATTTGATCCAATAGCGTTGAGTTTGGAACCCTGAACAGACTGTCGGTGATAAGCCGGAGGAAGGTGAGGATGACGTCAAGTCATCATGCCCCATCAATTCCTTTGAGTTTCATTCTTGCGAACGAGTTTTATTTCGAAAAGCAATGAAAAAAGCTATTGAATTAACTGAAAAAGCAGATACAAAAGGAATTCAAGTACAAATTGCAGGCTAAGTCCTAATGTAGCATCCTCATGTTATTAGAGGACGGGAGTCTAGTCCCAAGACACTTGGTGATCTCTTGCAAGAAGGTTAGCAATAACTACAGCTGCACGAGCCCTCCCCGCAATTTGTCATTTTTGAATTTGAATTCAAATGTCATTTGAAATTCTTTGTAGGAGCCCAAACTATGTGATTGAATAAATCCTCCTCTATCTGTTGCGGGTCAAGGGCTCCTTCTCCCTATAAATAACTCACTTTTTGGTCTTCGACTGCCCTTCTTTTTCTATAATTCGAAAGCGCGACCTTCTTCTTCTATAGGAAAAGTGAATAAGGAAAGCGAAGAACCTCCTTCTCCGACCCTTACTGCCTAACCTGAGAGCGGACAGCTAATGCGTTCCACTTATTGAACATGAGTTGGTCACCACTTTGTGAAAAATCGTTAGGTATGAATATGTTAGATACCTGTGACTCGATACCTTGTGTCAGAATTGAAAAATTCTATGGCTCGGTCAATTCTTTTTTTTTTTTTCTCTCCACCCGGACCAACCCGCCTACCTGTACTCTTATTGATCTCTCGGAAATTTCATAAAACGGACTTTCTAGAGATCCCCATCGATCTATTATGTGCCTCTGCATCTAGCATTGGGGGAAAGCCATGTGCAACGAAAACTGCAAGCACAGCTTGGGGAGACAGTTCAAGTCTGCCGGTCTGTTAGGATGCCTTAGCTGCATACATCACTTCACTTCCATGAACTCCTAACTCCATCATCTCTTCTAAATTTATGTTCCAATATCTTCTTGTCATTTCTCCCCACGGAAAACTATAACCGAAATCCTTTTTATCTGGCATTAACTTGGACCCACGTGCATCTAAATCACCTCATATAATTCGGTATTTCAAAAAAAATCAAAATTATTTAAGCATAATAACCTGTTCAAGCACTTCTAACACCTGTTCCACTTTTGGACGACTTTGCACTATAGTTAGCTCAGCACCAATGCAGAATCCCCGCGGAAGAATTCTGATCCGAATCATGTTGTACATGAGCAGACTCCGTCAAATCTGGTACGGAAGCTGTTCTAACAAATGGACAAATAGAGTTGGCCGCATTGGACTTGCTAAAACTTCTTTAGAAAATTCTTTATCGATTTCGAAACGATTATCTTTAACTTTAATTTTCCGATGACCATCTGAATAATTCCCTTTTTGCGCTTGTATTCTATCACATTACAAATGTGTCTTTTGCCTCGAACGTAACAAACAAAACTCGTGTAATTTCTCCGGCATAGCATCGTACACTTTCCACCAGCTCCGATGAGCATTATCGCTGGCAAACTCTTGCAAGATATCGAAATTCCAGTTACAATCGCAGTCCCGGAAACACATCCATGCTTTATATCCTAAATAATGAAGAACATAAAGTATTGGTGGCTCTGCTTCAAATAGACTCATTTTCCTCTGTTTTACAATTTCTTCAACTCCAATCCAAAAATGTTTCAAGAAATTCATATGTTTTGGTGACCTATGCCACCATGTTAATATCTCATTTAAGTAACCTTGATCACCTCCGTTATAGGATTTAATCTCATTTATATAATCCATTAAAAGCTGAAATCTACAATTTGACGCCTCAAATATATATATATATATATATGAGTTTTTCTATATATATAATTAACTTTTTAATTTAAAATATAATTAGCTAGTTTATTAAGATTTAATAATTTCTATTAAATTTTTATAAAATTTTATAAATTTTACTTTTCACTTAAACTATCATATAAGATATGTTTTATATATGTTTGTTATGATTTTATACATATTAACTTATGCGTCAAGCATGTTTGACAAATTCATATTTATTATTCCTTTGAAATAAGTTTTCATATGTCTATGCTCAAGTAATATGTAAGTAGACTCATTTGGAAACGTTAGAAATTTTACTTAATTACTAGTTGCGGTTATTTCATTTTTCTAGCCCATATATATGAATAGTCATGGCTAGGATGTTATCTAATTAAGTTTACACTCAGAATTTACGTGCATGGGCGTAGCTCAATTGATTTTGGGACTGCAGAGTTGGTACTAAGATCCAAGGTTCACATGTTGGCCTCCAGTCTGCAGGTACATCTTCCACCTGAGCGTCGGACAGTCTGATGGAGGCCCTGTGGGCGAGGAATTTTGCCTTTCGGTACTAAGATTACACTCAAGATTTTGTCTAGCATTTCTTTTAAATTTCCAAGAATATTTTCTTATAATATTTTTTCCTCTTAACATTTATCTTTCCTCTTATATTTACTTTTTTATTTCGTAAATTTTATTAAAAAAATAAACTATATTAAGAATATAACATAGATCCATCCGAATCCATAGAATTATTAAATAAAATGTACAAATGTGTCACTCTATTTCCTCACCATCAAGTAATAGATTTATGTAGTGCATATCATTACTTAATCAAAAGCCTAATTTGATTATTAGTTATCATGTCATGCAGAGATATAGTGATGAAGTACTCAAGTTATATAAGAAATCTGGGATTTACTCTCCTTGAATTGCATTATCATCTTGCAGAAATGCATTGTGCTGAAGGACTTTGGTCATTACTATCCTCCATGCCCTCAACCAGAATTAACTTTAGGTACAAGCAAACACACAGACACTGGTTTCTTAACCATTGTTTTGCAGGATCAAATTGGTGGCCTTCAAGTTCTTCATGAGAATCAATGGGTTAATGTGCCCTTCTTTCCTGGAGCTCTTATAGTAAACATTGCAGATCTTTTACAGGCAAGTATATGATCAATTAAATAGAGAAAATTGACTATATATACAGATACATTATTTTAATTTTTCTCATGTTGTTCATAAATTTTATTTTTCTTTGTGTATCTATGAAATATTTATTTGAAAATTGGCTTTGAATATACAAGAACTATATATCCAGTGTGAATTTATATGCATAAACTTTGTTTTATCTAATTATATAATGAATAATTATCAAACATTCAAAAAGTATTCGAACAATACGTCTCATGATAAAACCAAACGTGTTTATGTACGATTGGTCTGATGGCCTACAAAAAAGGCTCCTCAACTCACTTGCACTATGCTGGCATATACCCATCTGATTTGCCTTGAAAAATGATGGTTGGACTTGTTTAGTAGCTCGAAAATTATTCATGTATATAATTAAATGAAAATAAAATTGATTACATAAAAGCTAGAGTCTATTGTTCATGTACAATATTCATAGCAATTTATATTAATTTTTTGTCACAATAAATGTATATCAAATCTTCTTATTCTTATCCAGAAGAGAATGTGATAATCTAACTCAGATTACACATGATGTCCTCCCTAATTGGATTTTTGTCCATTTCTACTAATATAATACATGAAAAATATAATGTAAAATTAAAAAATAAATAGTTTATGGGTAATTTATAATAATTTATAAATTAAGTAATCCTATTTTATTTTTCAACTACAATGTGCCCTTGTTAATTTGCTAATATAAGAATTGTGTTCTCACAAACTTATATAGTTAATTCACCAATGACAAGTTTAAGAGTACTCAGCATAGAGTGCTGGCAAACAAAATTGGTCCGAGAATTTCCGTTGCTTGTGCTTTTAGAACACATTTTCAAGAAGGCATTTCACCAAGATTGTACGAGCCAATTAAAGAGTTGTTATCAGAGGAAAATCCTCCAATTTACACGGAGATCACTGTTAAGGATCATATATCACTTCTATACGCCAGAGGACTTGACGGTAGCTGTTTCTTATCTCCGTTCAAGTTAAACAATTAGAGTTGGATAAACTCTTTGTTTTTTAAGTAGAATTGGATAAACTCTTTGTTTTTTAAGTAGAGACTTGCAGAAACTCTAAGCCCATAGCTGAGTGTTTCTTAGTCAGGGTTTTACATATCTTTATATTAATACTGAGCATTTTTTGAATGTATCCAAAATTGTTTCAGTATTTCTCAATAAATACTCCTCCTATTTAGTGCTTCAAACTCTATAATTTTGCATATTTGATTGACTATTTTCCTTTCTTTTGTTTTCATTTTGAACAAAATTTGTATACTTCTTCTTATCCAATAAGTTCTCTTTTTGCTCTTAAAGCTCTCCATTTATTTTTCTTCTCTTCTAACTAAATTCTTCGATAAAACTATTGCCAGAATAAAGTAAATAAAAAAAGAATTAAGCATATAAAGTACCTTTACATTTCACATCCTCTTTATTCACAAAATTGCAGCCCCTTCTCTCCCAACTCTTGCCAAAATATTAGAGAAAAGAATAACACAAAAATTCTTCAAGTTTTTCTCAAAAGCAATTCTCTTTTTATCTCTTCTCTCAGTTTCTCTTCTACCGAAGTTTCTTGTGTGCTTTGGAGAATACTCTAGAAAATTTTAGAATCCTGTGAATTTCATAAGGAATAGTAGGAAGTTAGCTAGAATGACCATTGCAAAATTCTACACTAAAAATCGATGCAAAACAAATCAATAGAAACGAAACCGGCAGCTACTCGATTTCCATACAGCAACCATTTAAAAGCACGTTCTAAAAATATAAAGTTTCTTACTTTGGCCTTCTTTTTGTCTTTCTGATAGGACCAAGTTTAGTATAGTATTTTAGTTTATTACATATGCTTATTTTGATTTAATTAATTAATAGTTAGTTTTATTCTTGTTTTCATTTTGTGCAGAAAAAGTCAACCTTGAAGATAAAGAAGGAAAGTTGTTAACAAATTGCTGGAATTTCTAAAAAAGACTTGAGAGCTGGATAAGGTATACTATCAGGAATTTGAAGTTGACAGATTTTCTTGCATTGACTTAGTTAAGATGGGATCTTGTTATAAATATTGTTTAGATTTGATTCTTATTCACCTTATTAGGATCCTCTCTTACATTTTCCCTCCTCTATAAATAGAGGACGGTAGACTTTATTGAATATGTGGAGTGTTTCAGGAACAAAAAACTCATTAGACTCTTGCTATTTTGAAGATCTGTAGAAGTTATTTCTATTTCAATCAAGTACTTATTTTTTACCTGTTTTTATCTATGTTCTTCTATTTTTATTCCCAGTTGTTGAATCAAGAATAGTTCTACACTTATTTTTTAGCTCCTTTTGTATGCTTGATTGTGAATAAAGGTTGGTATAAAAGCAAAGTAAACTACTAAAACAGTTTCTGGTGCAATGCTAGTTTGTTAGTAAATTGTCTAAACAATCTTTTGCTACAAGGTTAATTTCCTAGGAGGAAGTAGGACTAACTCTATTATTACAAATTACGAGCAATTGATAAATTACAGATTGACACTCATATTGAGACATTATCAAGTGAATGGTAATTGTTTATCAATCGAGTTTGCTTGATAACATAAATTATCTAGCGTCTCCAATAATTCATGTCTTTGATAGTTTTGATTCATTCAACTTTGAAGGTAGTCAACTCTATTTATTTTTGTGTTAGAATAGAAAAAAAAAGTATTTACATTCCGGAAACATGAAGAATCGAATTTGATCTTTGGTTTGAAGTCACTTTACCAAATTTAATAGTTTTCAAAACACCCATTTGAAATCTTTCTTTTAATTTAGTTGGTTGTAAAGAGTTATAGACTTCCTTTGGGTTCGATTCGGTATTCCCCATTGTTCTACAGATTTTAGGACTAATAATTCATTTTTTGTAATTTCGGCTCTAGTCACTTTCACAACCCCCTCTTTAACCTTCAATGCAATCCACCAGAATCATTGTTGGACCTTCGAATACAATTAAGGAGTCGGAATTATGGATCTCGATGCATGACATTGCTGTATAACCCGAAATCCCGATGCTCTTTTGGCAGACTACTCTGAATATTCTCCCAATTGGGAAAAACCTTATGAAGAAAGAAATGGTTGTTAATATGGAATGTATACATTGTGGTATTCATGCTAAAGATGACAAACATGCATTATTCGAGTGTAAGTTTGCTCAGGGTATCTAGGATCAGCTATCTCTCGGTAATAATGGAGAACTACTACTGCTCTCAGTTTCAAAGATTTGATTGACTTTATTTCTTTCTATATTTGAAGCTGAAAAAATATGTATTTTTACTGTCTGTACTTGGTTGATCTAGTTCGCTCGTAACAAGCTCTATCATGATGTGTCTCTTGTTGTAGTCTTAATCTGGTTGTTATGCAAGCTTTGCACATGAGAGTTGAACACCAGTTACTCCACCAACAAGCAGTATCATTCATCCGTATAGAATGGTGCATCTCTATCTTCCAAATAAATTTGGAAGCCTCCTGATCTAGGATATCTAAAGGTGAATAGTAATATAGCTTTTTCTGATAACAAAATTGGTAGTGAGATCTTGGTAAAGAATCATCTAGGGATACAACTTTTTCCAAAAGCCCTACCTCGATTGGAACTTCACATTGGATTATGACAAACTCGCTATCATCATTGAAGGGTATGCACTTGGATCTCTTCTCTCCGGTCACTTGATCATTGAGTGTAAATCTCTTTTGGCCGTCAAATGTCTCCCTTGCTATAGAGATGACCTTTTAGAGGTTTGGTCTTTATTATTACATTTCCTTAGTTTTATAGATTTCTCATCCACTGTCTTTTCACATGTTAATAGGTCTGTCAATTGCCCAACTAACTTTTTAGCAAGAACAGCTCTACTTGGTAATGTACCTTTGGAATGGGCACAAAACATTCCATATAATATAACTCATGTTATTTGTTTAGATTTTGATATATTAGAATTACCTTTCCCCTAAAAAGAAAAAAAAAAGTTTAACATTGACATGTATGTGAATTCCTTTATATAAAGGAAAGGGTTTATAGCAAAATAACCATGGAGTTAGAGTACAAGTACTTTAGCTCACAAATTTAAAAAATATGCACTTTATCTCCTTAGACCAATAGTCAATGATTTATTTAATTGAAACACCTAAAATATGTTTCATATGAATATTGAATTGTTACTAAATAATCTCTAAAACTGGGTACAAAATCATTTTAGTTAATATCCTAATTATAGTTATATTTATTAAAAAATACGTATATAAATTTTGTAATAATATCTTTGTAATATATATTTTTAAAGATTGATTATTTAACTTAATAAAACATGATTATTTAAGAAAAATAACATCGGGATTTAAAATTTAATTCAACGAAGAATAAATATTCGGTTATAATTATACTATAAAATATTATCAACTTAAAATCTTTGTTGAATATATAAAAATTTTTGAAAAACCTTAGAGGGGGGGTGAATAAGGTTTTTGGCTAATTTAAAAAATCTTTTGTTTGATTAGAAAGATAAACCTCCAATTTGTTTGTGAAAGATTTCTAAAACTCTTTTTAATAAGAATCCACACAAAGCATAATCTTATAGAATTGGCAATTAAGAAATGAGCAAAGAATTAAATAGCATGCACAACAATTTATAGTGGTTCACTCTCTCCAAGAGCTACATCCACTACCTTGAGCCTCAACCCAAGGATTTCACAAATCCACTAACTTTAAAGTTGGTTACACAACTACACAATGAGGTTCACCCTTCAAGGGTTTTACACTATAACCTCAATCACAACAACACAACAAGTTTATCAAAGGATCACCCAAAGGGTTTTCCACAAACCTTTGATTACAATAAAAGAATAAGTAGAGTAAGGAACAATGTTACCAAATTGGCTTGAGAAGAGGAAGATTACAACTCAATGGAATACTTCTACAAGCACCTCTTATCTTCTTCTTTGATGGATGATCAACAATGAAGCTCAAGAAGATTTTTGTTTGGGATTGAAAATGATTTGTAATAAAATGTATTTTTGAAGCTCTTGAAATGTATTAAATGTTCTCAATGAGTAATTCCCAAACCTTCTTTTAATTATGGCTGATAATTGAGTGTATATATAGGGTTTTTTAAGCTCAAGACCGTTGCCTAAGAAATAGGCTGTCAAATTGCAGAAATGACCGTTGCTTCAGTGCAACGGTAATATTTTTTACACCGATGACTAAAAAATGGACGAACGGTTCCGAAAACGGACTTCAGGTTCTTTGAAACAGAAAGATTCGGACTTGGTTTTTTCCCGAAAAACGGATCGTCGAATTTCATGTATTGGAAAAAAGCGGACGATCGGTTTTAAAAAACGGACTATCGGTTTTAAAAACGGACTATCGGTTTTAAAAACGGACTATCGGTTTTAAAAACGGACTTCCGAATTTCTGTTTTTCCTCAGCCAAGTTTTTTTCTGAACAAAACTTTCTTCCAAGTTTCAAAGGCATTCTTGACAATTTTTAAAGAGAGGAAAAACTATCCAAAACATCTTTAGTCAAGAATACTCGGATTTTATCAAAGGATTATTTTTTAGAAAAACATGAGAAGAGCTTCATGTATGATCAATGAATCAAAGACTAAGACTAGGAAGTTTTACAAGATAGTACCTAGTTCATTCTAACAACACAATGCCTTCAATGTCTTCAATTGATTTGATCTTGGTATGGCTTGATCTCTTTTTCTCTATTTTGCCCTCATCAACAAGATCTTTTGCTTGAGACTTTGAGACTTCATATGTTCTTCTTTTGTTCTATGAAGGTTAGTTAACATACTCATACAAGCACATGTTAATCATAATCAAAACACAAGTAATAATGCCCTTAGGGCTAACAATTTTAACTTGTTAGGATTTATAATAATTTTTTGTAATAAGGATTAAATAAAAACTTTAGATAAAGTACCAAAATGAAAGATGAAAATCTGATTTATTTTTTACAGTAAATACTACTAATTTATTTCAAAAAATTACTTAAAAATCCTAACATATTATTCATTTGTTAAAATAAAATACTTTTCTTAGTTATATAATTATTTTTAAAGAGAATATATAAAAATATATTATTAAAAAATATTTTAATAAAATTATTTATAAATAATCGTGAACTATTTTAACGTTTTAAATATTTATAAAATTTTTTTAATATTTTTTAACAATAAAATATTTTTATTCTTTTTATAATTATACAATTTAATTTAATTTTTTAGTAACGTTTTGTTTAAAAAAATAAACCATAAACTGGACGCATGAAGATATAGTATGGAGAGATCGTTCTACATATATGTGGCTGCCGGCTGCCTCATATCTATAAAAATCCTAAGTCTTGGCCAATGACCATACAATACAATACAAATATCATATCGTTGGATGTACGTGGCCGTCGGCGGTCTCTTATCTATAAAAATCCTGAGTCCTGGCCAATGACCAAACAATACAAATATCATGTCATCATTTTTGTTTTCGTCCAATTCTGAGCAAGAAAAACGTGCCTTATCTATCAAAAATTCTAAAGTTGCGTTTGATTTTCAGAATTAGAATCGAATTATAATTGGAATTCTTTAAATAGCATCATATAATGAATTATATAAAGTTTAAGAATTGTAATTTCAATTTTTTGTTTATTAAAATTATAAAATTGTTATACAATTTATTTTTTTCATTTTAATTTTCTGTCTAAAAGTTTTAAAAAAATATAAAATTAGAATTCAAAATATATATTTACTTAAAATGTACATATATATATATATAAGTGAGAGTGTGTGTATGATTTGTAGAGAGAGAAAGCTAGTTTGAGATTTAGAGAAAGAATATTAATGTGAACTTTAGAGAGAGCAAGTGTAGTGAATTTTAGAAAAAGAAAGTGTTGCGAATTTTGAGAGAGAAAAAGTATTGAGAATTTTGAGAGAGAAAAAGTATGAGAATTTTTAGAGAGAGAAAGTGTCTGAATTTTTAGAGAGAGAAAGTTATCTTGAATTCCATGGAGAGAAAGTATTGTGATTTTTAGAGACAGAAAGTGTCGTGAATTTTAGAGAGGAAAGCGTCATGAATTTTTAAAGAGAGAAAGTGTTGTGAATTTTTACTGAGAAGACGTGTCATAATTTTTTGGAGAGAGAAAATGTTGTAAGTTTTATAGAGAAAAAGTGTGTGTGTGTGAGAAAATATTAATGCAATAAAATTGTATAATTAATAATGGAAGTGATGAATATGAAAATCTTGTAAAATTGGAATTGTAATTTTTAAATTTTCTTTGGAATTGAAATTGAGAGATATTTTAGAATTAGAATTGTAATTTAATTTTAATTCCATAATTAATTGTTCAACCAAATACAAGAATTTACCCCTATTCTATAGCAGCAAATACAACATGAGTCTTAGCCAACAACTACACGATACATGTATCATCGCATATCATCGCATCATTTCTGTTTTCTTCCAATGCAATATTTTTTAGGGCTACTTCTCAGACATATATTTTCTTTTAATATAAGCGGTATCATATTTGGTGAAAATTACATTATAGTAAAAATATATCATTTAATTATAAGCCTAAATTAAAGAAGATAATAATCCTATTAAAAAGGAAGATAATTTCTGTATTTAGCACAAATTGAATCCCTAACTTTTCAATTTCTAATATATTTTGAAGCACATTTTCTAATACATTTCTAATATGATATATTTTAAATTTAAAGAAAAAATATATTCTAAAAAGAAATGTTACACAATATATTAAGGAAATGTTACAAACAATTATCAATGGTTTCTTTAAGACCAAAAAAAAAAATTTAAATGTCTTTGCCACATTCTTTATGAATTAGTGTTAATTACATTTTCTCTTTAGGATTGTCCAAATTACAATCACATTCTCTTTCTTTTATATATATATATATATATATTGCAATGTCCAAATTACAATCACATTCTCTTTCTATTATACAAATTGCAAGTACGTCTTCATCATTTTTAGATTTTCATAACTAATTAATCTTTATTTCTAATTTTATTAAAAAATTATTAAAAAACAATGATTTTGCATTAAAAATTTTAAAATCCAACTAAAATATCATTTTGTGGATTTAGTTCTTATTTATTATCATAATTAAGACAATAATAGCATTCATTACGAAAAGTAGACTAATAAAATATTTTTGTAAGTATATTATGGTCTTAATAAGTGGTGGTACATAAGAATTAGACATGGGAAATGATATTCTAGATAAACTTTAACTTTATTCTACCAAAAGTTTGTTTTTTGATAGATTTTTTAATTTAACTAATTATTTGTAGGAATTATTTAGTTATAAGAATCTAAACAATAAGGATATATTTGTAATATATGAAATATGGCTTAGGATGGTCTATTATTTTGTGTACCACTCTATATACTACTTTCCTTTTATAACAATTTCCCCTCAGGATTCCCTTTTTCCGGTAAAGTTTGTCTTTTGTTTATTAAGTTTGTCTTTTATATACTACTTTCCTTTTATAACAATTTCCCCTCAGGATTCCCTTTTTCCGGTAAAGTTTGTCTTTTGTTTATTAAGTTTTGTTAAAAAATATATCAAATTAAAAAATAGTATAGAGTGTGGTACACATAATGCTACAGATGATTCAAATCCATACAAAATAAAGGGACGAAATAATTTGGACAAAATTCGAGCGGAAAAATATAATTAACCCTATAAATTATGACTTATCATGGATTATAAAAATTTCACCCGTAAAAGAATTTAGATCATTGTATATATAGGTTCAAATTGTATCAAACAATTCCATAAACGTTTTGTGTAACATTACTATTTTTGTATATTTTATTAATAAAATATATGAAATAAAAGATTACTTTTAAGAAAAAAAATATTATTAATGAAAATGACACGGAAGATGATACAAAGAAGTAGTACAGACGATCTTAAGTGAAGAGCCTAGAAACTGCAACCACCGGTCAAAAATATATATCATTTTAGACTTTGCACACGAATTAAGGATTAAGAAAATTATATAATTTTTTATATAAGATATCTATTTTATCTTTGAATATATTTCCCAAAATAACATAATCATTTTTTGGCAAGGCACGGATAGGAATAAGCAATAACATGACTAAAGCCAAAGCAATAGTAGTATTTATATCATTCGTGGGTATGACTAATTCCCCATGAAGTAATTGTATGATTTTCTAAGGTAAAAGAGTCCATGACCAATTAGAAACAAAATAAATAGAAACATAATTTCAATAAAAGGAACCCGATGCCCATATTCTTTTTACAATTTGAGTTTTACTACCATCTCGAATGAATTCAAGAACATATTGGAAGAAATTCTAACCCCTGCTCGGAATGGTTTACAGGTCCTGAATAGCTATAGCAGCTGAATCTAAAAAGATAGTAATTACAATTCAAGAAGTAATAAATACTTGGCCATGGACTTGGAAGCCTCCTATTTGCCAATATCTCAATAAATAGTACTGTCAAAAGGGCCAAATTGGAAAGGACTGAATCAGTCCTTATCAAGGTCGCACCAAAATGGTCCGATCCGAGCTCGTTTTTGACAGGCTTAAAATATATAAATTCATATCTACACGCAGCCAGTCTGCTGTAAACAAGCCAACCCACGGTCTTTGCTTTTTTTTTTTTTTATCAACACAAACAAAAAGTACCCTAAGATACCTGCATTTCTTCAACAGTTCAACACCAAAAACTAGAATGCATTGCACTCAATTCAAAACGGGTGGATAAAAAATGAAAGCATGTTCCCGAAAATAATCAAAATCCATTAAAAACTGCTCATACAAAAACTCCAATTTTTAACCCCCAATAACACCCTACATTAACTATTGACAAACCAACTCAAGACAAACAAAATAAATTACCAGTGTTGTCTAAATTACAAACAAAATACAAAAACTAATCAGATATTTGGATTCATAATTTTGTCTAAATTACAAACACAACCCTAAAATCAAAGAGAACCAAATTAAAAAAAAAAAAAACATCTCTAGCTGGAGTTTGACTTATCGGTTACTCCTACTACCAGTGTTGTCGCCGGAGAGTGCCCATGCGGTGGGTGGGTGCGGCGTGTGTGTTGCTGCAGAACCGCACAGTGGACCAGTGGTGCAGAGCGGAGGTGGAGAGTGGCGACCGGTGGGTGAGTGCGGCAGCGAAAAGTGAGGGTCGTCTCGTCGGCTGGCTGAAGGCGGTAGCAGCTACTGGCTGCTGTCTGAATTGAGGAAGATTGAATTGAAGAAGATTAGAAGAAGAGGGGGTAAAGAAAGGAGCAAAGAGGAAGATGGGGAAGTAGTCAAGTAGGAGAGAAGCTTGATGATGATGGTGGGAAGAAGAGGAGGAGGAAGAAGAAAATAAAGAGAGCGGCGCCGACTGAGGATGAAATGAAGGAGAAGAAGAGAAGAGAGCTAGGTTTAGCCTATTTAGGATTTGTTTATCAAAACATTACATTTAGGACCTCAAGAAAATTATTAATTCAAATCAGGTCCTAAATAAATGCTAAACCCTAAAAATAAAAAATAAATAAATAAATAAAAGGCCAGCCTACGAACTGGATCGCACCGGACCGCAAAAAGTCTGCACCCAAAACAGGCCGGTCCGGTCCGGACTAATTTTTGATCGGCCTAAAATTATAAATCCACATTCGTCCATACTGCGGATGGTCTGGGCCAACCTGCGGGCTCAGGCCCCTATTGACAATACTATCAATAAATAAGGAAAGAGAAAAAGAAAAAAGAGAGATAATAAATGAATTAAAGATGGTAAAAATAGAAAATATATAAAAAATAAATATTAAAATGTCTAAAAAGATTTATAATTTAACAATATAATTTAGATTAAAAAGACAGATGTTTCTAGTCAGAGGTAAAAATATTTTACAGTTTGATAATGAAAATCAAAATCACAAAAAATTGAAAGGTTACTGATGGTCCAGTACATGTTTATCCTCAATAATTTATGAAAAATATTTAATCTTAAGAAAAATGTTTGAAAGAAAAAAAGACAAATATTTTAAAATTGGAAGATAAAAATTAAAAAAAAATCTTAAAAAGTTTGAGTGAATGTTGAAGCTTTTTACCCATTACATAATGATTCAAAGGGCTGGGATACGGCTAAAGCTCCCCAGTTTTCTCACAATAGACAGGGGTACCACGCTTCCCAACAACTCTTCTTATCCAGCCAACAATACTAGGCTTGAAATTTCTGACACGCAACCAACTACATCACCCATCTACCTCCGACAACACCGTACTCTGGTTTCGCCCGCTTTCAGTAGACAGGAAGCCAGCAAGTTCAGTGAAACGGAAACATATATAATTGGTTACTCTTTCCTTCCTTTCCAGCTACCTCCATATCTTTGATAATTATTTGGATGGATTTAAGAATAAAAAAATTAAATATTTTTATTTGATTTATATAAAAACATTATTTATAAGAAAAAAATACAAAATTTAAAATAGAAAAATATAAATTTTTAAATTTTAAATCCGATCAAAATTCACTTTAATTACGACTTTAAATTTACAATTATTCTATTGTCCCTACTAATTCAAAGTTATTTTACAAAAAAAAAAAATAAATTACTAATTCAAAACTATTTCGTGTTTCAACTGTCCAGCCTCTTCTTTTAACCTAAATGAGCTCAGCAAACTTTTATGTTATTGATCGGTTTAAAATTGATATTCACTTTTATTTCTCATATTTTATAAATTTATGTATTTGTATTTGTTATTTTTCATAAAATGTTAATATTTATATTTGTTATATTATGAAATTATTTGATATTTAATGAATTCTTTTATATTGTACTTTCTATAAAATTAAGTTTTAATTCCTTCTAATTCTTCTCATATGAAAATTCATGAAAGTGATAATAATGAAAAACAAACTTAAAATAAAAATGTTATAAAAAAATATATTAGAGGCGTGACGTCTACATTGGTAGGTCTGTATGTGGCTGTCGGCTTTCCCTTATCTATAAAAATCCGAAGTCTTAGCCAATGGCCATACAATACAAATATCATCTCATCATTTCTGTTTCTTCCAAATTCTGAGCAAGAAAAATGAACTTCAACTACCCTGCTGCAAATGCAATCTCAGAAGAAGGATATTTAAGGGAATTGAAGACAGACAGATGGAGGAGTGGGGAGGGGACCGGTGGTAGTGCCGCCGGGGTGAGAGGAAGGGGGCGTAGAAGAAGAAGGGTTGGTGGAGTAACGTGGGGTTTTTGGTTTTTTTTTTCTTAATATTAATATTGTGAAATATTAAAATAATTCTTAATATTTTAATATTAAAAATTTGAATTTTTTTATAGAGGCATATTTGTGTCAAAAAGACAAAAATACATATATATATATGTATATATATATAAATTATTTAAAAATTAAAAAATTCAAAATTAAAATTGAAGACCTAAAACAATAAAATATAAATTATTTAAGAATTAAATTGGACAAGCCATTGTTTTATGTGGCTATCGGCGGTCTCTTATCTATGAAATCCCCATACAACAAAAATATCATCTTGTCATTTCTGTTTGCTTCGAATTATGAGTAAGAAAAACGTTCGTTATCTTAAAAAATCATAAGTATTGGCCAATGGCCACATAATACACATATCTTCCCCACATTTCTGTTTTGAATTCAAAGATTAGAGGCCAAATTATACTAAAATTTTTGATAATATTCATTTATATAATAGTCACTTTTCAGGTGCAAAATCATTTAAATAATTTTTAATTTTAAAAAAAATAGTATATATAATTATTTTCAAACATTTTTTAACTAATAAAAAATATTTGCATACAAATAACAATAAAAAGTTAATCTCTCATACTAAGAAAAACGATCGAAGTTTTTCCGTTCCTTTCATTAGATAACAACTTATGTATATATATATATATATATTTAGAATCCCAAAATTAGTAGGAAAGAAACACATATTTGGAAACTATTCTATTCTATCTCAAATATTTGGAAATCAAATATACTAAGGATTACAACTTGTGACCGAATCGGTACAAAATCTTAGGAAATCAAATTACCTCCGAATATATCACAATACTCCCCCTCAAGTTGAAACATGAAGATCTTGAATGCATAACTTGGGATTAAGGAAGAGAAATGAGAACGGTGGAGCACTTTCGTGAGAATGTCAGTAAGTTGCAAAGCACTCTGAATGTAACTGGGAGTAATAAAACCGGCTTGGAGAGTATCTCAAACAAAATGACAGTCAATCTCTATATGTTTGGTTCGCTCATGGAAAATGAGATTGGCGGCAATACAGATGGCCGCTTGATTATCACAGTGAAGAAAAACAGGCTGAGTGATGGAAACACAAAGATCATCAAGTAATTGTCGGAGCCATTTTAGTTCACACAAAGTGACCGCCATGGAGCGGTACTTAGCTTTAGCAGAGGATCTCGAAACAACATGCTGATTCATAGTTTTCCAAGAAACATGAGAACTACCTAAAGAAATGAAATGTCTGGCAACAGAACGCCAGGTTATGGGATGGCTGGCCCAATCAGAGTCACAATAGGATTTTGTAGAATGCGAAGCGAATCAGTAGAGGAAGAATAGGATCTTACAGAATATCGAACTGTGTTGCACACATAGTCCTTAAGTTTTTCTAGAATTATCCTTGCTCTTGAGCTTCTTCGCAAACTTTCATTGTGCATACCTTATTGTTCATCTAGTAAGGGAAGTAGAGGAATATTAGGTTCGTCCTCATTAGGAGAAAATTGGTGAGTGGAATCTGATTCAAGAATTACTGGGAGAGGTATGGGGATTGGGCTTGAAGGACGGTGCAACCCACTTATCTTGGTGGATGGATTGGTTGCTAGAGATGAGGGGGGTGAACTGGGTCGTGTGGTACTTGAGCTGTCCTCCGATTCACTTGGGATGGAATCTACTATGGTTTGGGCTCTCCTCATGAACCAGATCTCCTCCTTGGGCCACTTCAATTGGTTGAATCTCACATGGACTAGACCACTCCTTTGTACTTCTTAATCATGGCTAGTCTCATGTGAATCATCATCAGAATCCTCCGAATTATTATTCAAAGTAGGATGTGAAGTTGGCATATTTCCAAGACTATTTCCAAATTCGATTTCTTAAGTAACATAAGGAAATTTAGTTTCTTCAAAGACAACATCTTGAGAAGTAATAAATTTCCTTTCTTGTATATCATACAACTACCATGCTTTCTTTCCAAAAGGATAACCCAAGAAAACACAAGGACGACTGCTAGCATGGAATTTATCCTCTGATAAAGTATGATCATGTAAAAAAGCCAAACAACCAAAAACTTTTATCTGAGAGTAGACCGGAGTTTTTCCATGCAACAACTCATAAGGAGTCTTTCCATTTAAAAGTTTTGATGAAGTACGGTTGATAAAATACCTTGTTGTTAGAATACATACCCTCCAAATTTTTTTTGAAAATCTAAAGTACGGTTGATGTGAACTGGGAAGAGCAAGAAGATAATGAGATGATTCATGGACCACATCACAAGAGTAAGGGCAAGAAGCTCAAGACATACGAAGGCATATGATGATAGCTTGGCTTAAAGAATGTTTGCTTTCATTGAAGAAACCATGACGAGTAGATTAAAGAGCTAGAACAAAGTCTTGAAGATAAAGGAAATCATCCTAAGTTACTTATGGATCAATGCCTAAACTTGTAGCAATCAATGGAGCAAATTAGGAGAAGAATAAATTAAGGAAAGGCAAAACCAGAGCCTACCGCCGATGGTAGGCCCTGACCTACCATATCCGGTAGTTTTCTTTCAAGGATTAGCTTGTTGGTTGAAGGCCTACTGCATACGGAACGGTACACCCTACTCGACGCTAGTAGGTATCGAGATGTCTAAATAATAAGTTATTTTGGACGATTTTCAATGTTTAAATTCTATTTTCAGTTGTTAATTAAGGGTCTAATTGGTCTTTTAAAGTCTTAAGTCAATAGTTAATGTAGCTTTTAGATCTAGCACTATATATAAATATACATTTATGGCCTACATTGTAACAAAGTTGAATTTTGATGAGATTGAGAGGATTCTCTAATGGTTTCTAGGGTTCTTCAACCCATCTTAGTTAGCTTCTAAAGATTTTCTTCCTTAGTTTGTGCGAAATTGATTACTTAGATTGAAGAATCTATGGAATTTAATTGATCATTCCAATTCCTTCTTTCATTGATTCTAGAAGTTCTAGTTTCTAGAATTGATTCAATCTAGGCTTTCTAGTTTGTGTAGTTTGGGTTTTAGGGCCATAGTTTCCCTAAGGTTCTTGCTATAAGATTGGGAAAGAGTTCTTCCTCTCACTATTGGGTTTATGTAGCTTAGTTCCTCATAGGTTCTCTAGTGGAGTTCTAGAACTACAAAATCCTCAATAGAAGTTCTTCAACAAGGAGGTGATCTTGGAAAGGTATTGGATTCAAATTCGCAATCAAATTAAGGATTCACATCAAATTTGTATCAGCAAAACCTCCAATTGAAGGTCAATTTATGCTTTATGTTGTTTAAATTCATTGAAAAAGAAAAAAAAAAAAGAAAGCACTTGATGATTTAAATAAAATTCCATGAAGATCATGCAATAATGGTACTGAAAAATCATATCCGAAAATCAATTGCAAAATAGAATGATTATGTGCAATTTTTTTTTAAAATTTTGTGTTGGATCTATTCTCCTTCGAGTTGATGATCAATTGAAATAATTTTTACTTAATTTGGAGTCCATTTGATTGGTCAAATCGATTGAAATTTGAAAAGTGTTTTGATATCTCGGTTTCAGAAAAAGTGTAAATTAATCTGAGCATATCTTGTGCTATAATGATCTAATTTGATGAAATATGTGCTTAAAATCATCCTCGTCGAGTGAAGAATCTTGTTAAATTTTTTTTACATGATTTGGATTAGTATTTGTAGAGTTATTGCTATTTTGATAACAGGGTGTCATCATCCCCTATTTTTTCGGAAAAATTTTCTTAGTACTCTTTGTTCTTTGTTTAGCTTAATTTGTTTGAATTGCTTTGAATTTTGCTTCTAATTGTTTTCTTGTGTGTTTCTACTCTTTGTTGAGGATCAATTAAGTTTGTTGGCTCTTTTCTATAGATTAATTCTTTGAAACTCCTTACACCTCAAGTGTTTTTGAAAAATTGCTTATGTGAGCTCTTATATCCAACTAAGCGCATTGATTATTATACTTGCTTGGGTTTTTTCTCTTAGTTGAGTTGATTAAGAGGTTTGAAGAATCTATATAACATTGAGAGAAGAGTGTTTGGAAAAAGGTAAGAGGGTGAGCCTATTATGGTAAAATCCAATAAGAGAGTTAAACACGAGGGAATTGAGTGATCATAACAAGAGAGAAAACATGTAGGAAGTGATTGTGAGGTCCTTTTATTTCGCTTTTTTTGTTTAATTTGCAGGTTTACAATGTTATGGATAGTCATTTACCTGCTCAATCTCATCAAGAAGGCACTAGTGATCCTACAAGGATGAACTTGAATAAAACCTTGCAGTCTATTCAACAATCTATTAAGGGCTTGGCAAGACAATTCCAAGGAGTAGCTAGAGATGTTGAAGAGTTAAAGAAGGGGCAAAGGACGTGCCACAGTAGAGTAATGAGTTTTAGACAATCTTGGAGTAGTTCCTTTACCTCAACATCCAAGGACTTATGACAATATACCTCCTTATGGATACTATGACATGCCGGTTGAAAATTCCAATCCAT
Organism: Catharanthus roseus; assembly: GCA_028651295.1. Taxonomy (NCBI): domain Eukaryota; kingdom Viridiplantae; phylum Streptophyta; class Magnoliopsida; order Gentianales; family Apocynaceae; genus Catharanthus; species Catharanthus roseus. The sequence goes on along the minus strand of JAPQWS010000033.1, from coordinate 2,424,293 downwards.
TTCATGAAAGTGGATACCAAGGAAGGGAACCCACTAGAGGTGGAAGAAGAAGGGATCTAGGAGGAAGAGGATACGATAGACCCAAGAAGAGATTCCAAGACACGAAGCATGGCATGTAGATAACTTGCTTGAAGATTATGGACAGAATCCTAATATTGGCTAAGCATACTTTGGTAGCAATTATGGTGAACAACAAGGGGATAGAGCTTTAGATAAGATCAACTAGAAGGTGCCTAGCTTCAAGGGGAAAAGTGATCCAAATGTATTCACTGCAAAAAAATGGCCTTTCCCTATGCTTTGGATTACAATGGTCTTTAAATACGTGGGCAAAACTCATTTTTTCCCCGCACTTTAGTCAGTCATGGTCAATAATATATTTTTTCAATGAAATTTTTTGCCACGGTGTATATTTTGTGCGGAAAGGATATTTTTACCAACAATTATATTTGTGATGTGGCGAAAAATAAAAAATTGCCACAGTTATTTAAAGTGTGGGAAATAAATTTCAGCCAAAATATTAGAGGGAGTACTAGCGCAAATTTTTCTTTAGGAGAAAAGGAAATATTATTTCGTTTAAGGTACTCCCTTATACAAACTTTTCCCAAATTATCCCTTACTCTTATCTTTCCCCTAACTCAAAACATGAGAGCAGATTTTCAAGAACAAAAAATCGAGCAGATTGTCTTCCTTTGCGACTACGTTCCTCTGGTGAGTTTTGTTTGATTCTTTTTTTGTTTCTTGATTCTTCTTCTTCTTCTTCTTCTTGATTCTCTGTTACGGCTACATTCCTTTTATGCTTCTGTTCTGGCGCGGCAGTTCCGGCGAGTACGATAAGTCTTCTTCGATTCTTCCTTTTTTCTCAATTCTTCTTTTTTTCTTCATTCTTCTTCTTGATTTGTATTCTTGATTATTTTTATTTCTTGAGACCTAGGGCTGAAGATTGAATCTTCTTCACTCTCTCTATCATTCTCTAAACTTAAACCCCAGTATTATGAACTCCGAGATTCTACTAGATTATTCATTCAATCTAGAAGGTGGAAAGGCTCACTGTTCACCAGTAATCTCTTTATTGATTGATTACCATTTAGACTTTTTTCATAAAAGTTATCATTTTTAATTAGTTATGTACTTGGGTTCATAGTCCTGATATTTGTTTCTTGTAGTTTTCTTACTTGTGGATCAAATTAAGTAAAAATATGGTACAATAATTCAATTATGTTTTTCGTGCATTAGATTAGAGAATGCAGAGTAAGGCATCAATACAATATTCATTGTTCAGATCCTCTTGGAAGATATGTAGTACTTTTGTTCCAATTAGTTGTAGATCAGAAAATATATGCTTTCATGTCTCCTATTTGCTATTATGTTATATAACATTCTAATAGTGGTAGTTTTTACTAGCAACTGTGTTGCTTGGTTGCCTACTATTATGAAGCTAACTTTTTAATGCCTTGTCTCATCAAAATAAGATACATAATTTGATTTTAATATTGAAATTTCAAGTCGTTTTCTGGATGAGTACTTTTGAGACATTGAATTTATGGGGAAAGCTAAATAATCTGTTGTAACTATCAATTTTAACACATTGTAGGGAAAAATAATCGGTCATAGTCTTTGAATTCAAGATATCAATTTTTTTATAGGCAATGGCACATTTACCATTTCTTGAATGACCAATTGGTATTTGTTTTGCTAATTAAAATACAAAAGCAAATATTTTATGACTGCAGTGATCAAAGAACAACTAAAACCTGTGAGCTTGTACTAATTGTTAGTTTTCTTGAGTGTAATTCAATTGTTTACCATTTCTTATTTGAGAAAGGAGACAATCTATTAAATTGTTAACTTTCTGTTTGCTTCTCCTTTTTGTTTTTTTTTTGTTTTTTTTATCACATTACGTCATTACTTTGTAGATTTTATGGAAAATCACTAAATCATGCATATGCTGACATTATATTTTGAAAAATGGAAATAACTTTTAACTCGCTCATTGGTCTTCATACAACTTCTTGCCAACTGACCAGGGAATGACAAAGCCTAGACTTGGGGACTGAAGTTGATTTATGTTGTTATTTCTTTTTTTATGGTTACTAAATGTCTACTATTTTTACTACTATTTTCGCTCTTTTTGTTACTAGATTGTAGCTGTTTTGCTACTGTTTTTACTCCTTTTTGCCGCTAGCATGCCAGCTGTAATCTTACGTTTAGTTATGTTGTTTTTTTATTCTTTTTGGCTGTTAAATGCTACCGTTTTTGTATTTTTCACTACTATTTTCAACTGTCATCTTAGGTTTAACTATGTTGTTTTTCTTTTTTTTTTCTTTGCTGCTAAATGGCTACTGTTTTTGCTTTTTTTTTTGGCTACCTTTTTTGCTACTAGATTGTAGTTGTTTTTGCTGCTGATTTGTTGTTGTTTTCTTGTAAATTCTTCCTTCTTGTATGATTATGAAGGATATTGCTTTGGAAAAGGTATATTATGTTATGGGATAGTATCATATGATACTAACAAATAAAAAAAAAATATTTCTGTAAAAATCATTTATGATGTTTCAGGAAAGTGATAGAAAAAGAGAGCTTGAAGCTTTGAGACGTTGGAAACTTCTATTAGGAAAGGTACTTCACATAGTTTGATTTATTGAATTAATTAATTGCCATGCTGCATTGGTCTATTCATTGAAAATTTTTTTATTGTCTCTCTTTTTGAAAAAAGTATGTAGTCTATAGGATCACTCTTTTTGCTTGAACTAGAAAAAAACTAATAATATGATCATTTTAACAAGTAAATAAGTTGTTAATAGCATTGATAGGGGTTGGATGTATTCGAGAGATAGAACTTCTAATGAATATGTAAGAAAGATTGATGAATTCCTAACCTTTGCATATTGAGAGAAGGATGAGCATTTAGTGATATATTGCCCTTGCAAAACCTGTGGAAGTCGTTTCTTCTTGAAAAAAAAGTGAAGTTAAGGTTCACTTGGTCATTCGAGGATTCATAGATAACTATTACCCTTGGAAATATCATGGAGAACTAAGTACGGAAACAACAAGAACTAGTAATGGAGAAACTACATCTAATATGAGAGATAGAGATGATATGGTAGGAATGTTGCATGATTCTTTTGGGATTCCAAATGTTAGCAATGATCAAACACATGATGAATCTAATAGACCCAACCAACAAACAAAAGAATTCTTGAAACTTTTAAAGGATGTAGAATGTGAACTGTATCCTCGATGTTAAAAATTCACTAATCTTTCATTTATTGGACTTAGCTCCATCTCAAAGTCCTTGGAAGTTGGACAGACACAAGCTTCACAATGCTGCTCAATCTATTAAATGATGCCTTTCCTGAAGATGTAAAACTCCCAAAGTCATTCTATGAAGCTAAGAAGATAACATAAGATTTGGTATTTACAAATGTGACATATGATGCATGTCCTAATAATTGCATGTTGTTTCGAGGTGAGCATAAATATCTTGTTCAGTGTAAAATTTGCAATGCCAAGAGATTTAAAGTAGACAAGAAATTCAGTCAAACAGATGAAGCATTCTATTAAAGCCTAGGATTCAAAATTTTTTTATGTCATCTAAAACTGCTTCACTTATGAAATGGCACACTGAGAAAAGAATTGATAATGGTGTACAAAGACATACAAAAAAATCTTAACCTTGGAAGAATTTTGACTAAAAAAATCCGTTATTTGCAAGTGATAGTCGTAACATAGACTTGGCCTCGCCTTTGATGGCTTCAATCCTTTCAGATCTTTGTCTATTGCTCATAGCACATGGCTAGTTGTTTTAATTCATACAATTTACCTCCTGAGTTTTCCATGAAACAATCGTTTTTTATTCTAAAGGTCCTGGGAAAAAAATTGATGTCTATTTGTAGTCTCTTATTGAGGAGCTAAGGGACTTATGGAACATTGGCATACCTACCTATGATGCTTCAACAAATCAAATGTTCCAATTACGTGTAGCTTTATTATGGACTATCAATGACTTTCTTGCGTATGCTCTGTTATCTGGTTGGAGTACTAAGGGAGAATGTGCTTGTCCAATTTGGCATCATAAAACTTGTTCTCTTTGCTTGAAGCATTCAGGAAAAACATTGCTATATGGGTCACCATTACTTTCTACCTAGAATCATAGATTTCGTAAGGATAAGGTTTCTTTTGATGGTACAACGGAGTATGAATTGAAACCAAAGCGACTTCTTGGTATAGAGATCTCAGAGTCATTGAATGATGTTCTCATAGAATATAGAAAGGATGACTTCAAGAAGAGAAAAAAGGGGGAAGTTGAAGTACCTAGAGGTAGAAAATAGAAGAAGAAAACCATTTTTTAGGAGCTACCTTATTGGAAAGATTATCTCTGTCCCCAAAATCTTGATGTAATGCATATTGAAAAGAACTTCTATGACAATATTTGTAACACAATATTCAATGTTACTGGAAAATCAAAAGACTCTTTGAATTCTAGACGGGACTTGAAGGATATGAACATTTGTACTTCCTTGCATCCCATGATTGAGAATGGCAAAGCACATATTTTCAAGAATCCTATTTTACCTTGAGTACAGAAGGAAAATATATATTTTCTAAGGTGTTAAAGAATGTTAGGGTCCTAGATAGTTATACATCCAGTAAGTTAGTACTTAAGCAATTCATGCAATGTGAATGATTTTGCTGTGTGAATAGTAGTGTGATACACAATGTGAAAAGAAATAAATAATGCAAACACACAAGATACAACAATTGGTAACATAGTTCAGCCAAGCCTACATCTACGGGGCTACACCGAAAAAGGAATCCACTAAAAATTATCAACATAGTACAAAAAAAAACACCTAGCTCATTTACACATCTAGTGCTTCCCTAGTAGAATTACTGCAAACTCCCTTTGGACACTGCACACTTGAATCCCTTCAACTCTTCAAGGCTCCTACTTGGAAAAAGCTGCTTGATCTTGAATCCCTTCAAGTTTTCAACTCCGTTGAACTGCAACACAACTTCTATCGCTAGAAGCTATAGTCTTCAAAACAAGAACTCTATTGAATTATGAAGGATGAACAACAAGCATCAATGGAGAATCAGAATGTTTGAAATTTGTGACTGCAAAAACTCAACCACCGTGAACCGTCATATTCTCTCTTGCGGAATATGTTTGAAGAATTGCAGAATGACCAGCTTCAAACTTCAATTACATTGCTTTATTTATAGATGTTGAGACTCGTTGGTCAGTCTTGAATTTCTTAATAAATTTGGACCAAGGATTTAGTTTCTAAAACAAGACTTCTAGTTTAGATTCTCTATAACTCCTAATTTTCTTAAGAATCTGACTTCTCCTTATACTTTTAAATTTCCTTAACTGGACTTTCATATCATAGCTCAAAATCACAGATTCTTTATGATTTATCAAGTTTCCCAAAATGATGCAAATACACAGTGTCGTTGCAAACTTGTAGCTTTTGTGTCGTGACAAAACCACCTAAGTGAGCATACTCAAGCTGTATGACAGGTTTCTACAAACTCCCCCTTTGACATTGTTTTAAATCAAATACCAATGAGTTGCATGGACCTTCATACTTTATAAGAATCTTATAGCATTCATATTTAACCATAAGTATGAATAATAAAATCTAAGTGAATTGTTCAAGTCCTAAGTTTGATGGCACACAGGACAAAACAGATAGCTTAGAGGCCACCACATAAAGCAATCCAAAAAAAAAAATATATATATATATATCCCAAGGTCATACAGGCCATTAAAAACAGAATTAAAAGTATTCAGTTCAAGGCCATACTTGGCCTTCCAAAGACCACACAGGGTCAAGCAAAATAATTTCATAATTAGATTTGCAGCCTGATACTTATCACCCTCTTTTGATCTAAAATAATGCTTAGGGGAGCTTATCTTTGAGATTCTACAAGTCTTGATACATTTGAGTGACATATGTCATAACACTTGAAGGTTGTTGATTTTGAGGAGGGATAAGCTAGTGGTAACTTCTGAAAACTCAGCGCTGGGAGGAGAAAGAGATAGTGAGGCCAACTTGGTACTAGGCTGCTTCTTTTTAGATAAATGCTTCCTTGTAGACCTGCCTAGACCAGTGTGTTCTTGTGTGGATGGAGTTGGAGAAGGTGGCACCAACAAGGAGCTACAATCTTTACCATCACCAGAGGATCTAGTGCCCTTAACCAGGAATCAAAAGGCAAAGAAAGGTCTCTACTACCCAGTAGATATTCAGAAATCAAACAGGGACAAGAAAAAGCAATTTTACTGGCCTTCTTTTGGTTAATCTACTTGAGGATATTTCTGATGATAACAATGCATATGTTGATCCTCCTCCTGTGGCAAAGGCATAGAGTAGATGAGCCTTTTTTTTTAGAACAACATTGACATTTGTAGTGGGCAGTTAGTTTTCACAAAATACTCTAAACAAGCCTCTGTATGGCATTTTTATCAGGTTCGGATTGAGTCTATTAGTTTCTTGGAAGACAGACCTTGCATCTCCAGTTAGGACCTTTGTCATCTCATCAAAGTCAACTTTCTCCTCCAGACCAGTTCCTTCAAAGGCACGAACTGCCACTCCTTCATTTGCTCCTTTTAAAGACAAAAATGTACTCTATAAACACTTTTACACAAAGACTAGTAAATTGAAGATGGTGGAACTAATTGGCAAACTAATTATGGCTGAGAAAAAGATCACTCAAGAAAGTTTGGAATAGTACAATGTGAAGGATTTGCTGCTTATAATGGGCTATGTAAAACTTGCTCTATTTGCTTAATGATACAACAAGAACTTAGTGAAGGAGTTCTATGCTAACCTGTCTGAAGAGTTTGGCAATCCTGAGGGCCTAGCTTATGGTCAAGTCTATGTGAGGGGGGCTTGTGATTGATTTCTCACCTGCTATATGTGAGATCCCTAACACTGGTTTCTGAATATGAAATTACTCCTATTTCTCCCCTGACTTAGTCCAATGCTAGGGGTCACCCTGACAATCTCTAGGTCTTACCCAAGGCTTCCTTTTCCTTTAGCATTGTACTCCATCTCAGAATCTTCCTCAATTCCTTCATCAATATCTTCCTTGGACCAATTTATTGAATTCTCAACAGGTAAATGTGGAAGTATAGCAATAGGACACTATTCATCAATAATATTGTGCAAGAATGTGCATCAATAGACAAAACCTTAGTATAACAATAGGCAGAGATAGAGGATTTTCAAAAACAGGCAAACGCAGAGTATTTTCTAGGAAATATCTAGGCATATGCGCATATATCATCAAATAAAAATAAAAAAAAGACAGACCAGACAATAACAAAGAATTCAACATGAATAAAATTTGAGTGCCTGATAGTCTCAGCCTACACATGAGTAAGAACTCATCTAGAGAACCTAAATAATACCCAAGAGATAGAGGTTTACCGGCTTGATAACCGGAGTTGCTGGCGCAGTAGACGATGTCGTTGTGATTAATGACCTAGGAAAGGAATATCCGGTCCTCACCAAGGGAGAGCAAGTGTGATCATCATGTCCAAGAGCTAGAGACCTCTTGGGCTTAATAGGTTGTTCTCCTGCCGTTGTTTGTTGTCGGAATATGCAGAGAAGATGAATATGTCTTTGAGAAGAAGGGCTTGAGAAGAAAACCCTAAAGAATGCAGAGAGAGAGAGAGAATTGTCGAGAATGGAGGCAAAACAATTCTTGTTTGGAAGACTTAGAAACATCTTTGATATGATGAAAGAGAAGATCCCTTATTTTTCGTGTCAGACTTAATAAAGGACTCTTCTTCCAAGGTCTTTTATATGTGAACAGAACTATGTGTTGCTGCTGATGTAGATGGCTTGACAAGGGGTGTTCTCAGTGTGAGATGAGGGTGTTCATATGGTCTCACACTCAGGGTATGAAATAAGAGCATTGTTAGTCAGGCATCTTATGCACAAGTTCATCACACAGATCTTCAATGCGTGTTTGAGTTCTTCGAAACTCATGGTATTCAGGGACTTAGTAAGGATATCAACTAATTGTTTCTGAGTGTTCACATACTCTAAGCTCACAGTCTGTTGCTCGATCAATTCTCAAATAAAGTGATATATTATGTCAATGTGCTTAGGTGTTGCTATGTTGCACAAGATTGTTGGTGATGTTGATTGTACTAGTGTTATCACAATACATGATCATCTCCTTCTGTGTAATCCCATAGTCAATTAGCATCTGTTTCATTTAAAAGAGTTGTGTCAATAGCTCTTTGCAGCGATGTACTCAACTTCTGCAGTGAATAGTGAGATACAGTTTTGTTTTCTTACTATACCAAGAGACCAGATTGTTTCTAACATAGAAGTATCCTCCGAACGTGCTTTTTCGATCGTCATAGTTACCAGCTCAATCCTCATCACTATAGCCAACAAGATGAGTACTGGTATCTTTACTGTAGAATAACCAATACTCAACAGTTCCATGTACATATCTTAGGATGTGTTTCACTTCTTTCTTGTGTGACTCCTTTGGATCTACTTGATATATTGCAGACACTCCAACACACATATGATATATTAGGTCTACTAGCTGTTAAGTAGAGTAATCAACCGATCATGCTTCTGTACTCATACTAATCTACACTGGTTCCCATCTCATCTTTGTTGATCTTGAGTGTGGTATTCATAAGTGTCTTCACTGTTTTTCCTTTCTCCAACCCAAACTTCTTCACTAGATTCTTAGCATATTTTGCTTATGAAGAGCATTAAATGCATATGAAGAGGATTTTTTTCTTATTAAGAATCAAACAATTGGGCTAGTTACCCACTACCCAATTAGATCAATTGAAGAAGACCTAAGTTCTAGAACAAATCATAGGGATGTGATCATCACAGAATTAGAAATTATGATCAAATTAAGAACCCTCGGATCTACCTAATCATAGTATTGAAGTAAAATCAATCTAAGAAATGATCAAGCTCTAGATGAAGTTCAAGAAAAAAGTCTCAAAACTTAATAGGCCTAAGAGAAAACTCTCAAATTTCATATATCATCAAAGTTGTTTACAAGAAGAGGCATAATGAACTATTTATAGAAAAACCCTACGCCTCTTCCTAAATCTAATTAATGATTAAAAGACCTAATTATTCCTTAACAAAGTTAATTACAAACTTGAAAATAAAGAAACTAAGAATTAATCCCAAAATTAGCGAAATTGACTAAAATTGAAATGTAATCTTTTAAAACTCTTGTTTTAAGGCCTACAGGGGACAGTAGGGTGGGAGCCTACTGTAGCCGGTAGATAATTTCAAACTTCTCTATTTAATAGAAAGCTATCGAGGAGGATAGGGTGGGAGCCTACTGCTCTGGTAAGATCTTTTTTCTTACCCTTCTTGCTTCTTTCGTCATCTACATGACTAGGAGCTTCTAGCTTGATTCTGTTGAGCTTCTTTTGACTCTAATGAATCTTGAAAGTCTTGTAAACTCTTCTATCAACTACAAAATTCTTCAATTAAAGCTTCAACCATGCTTCCTTCGATTCTCTAATTGCTCCTTCGTAATTTGTTGAATGATGTTTTGTTAAACTCATATCACAAAATTCACCAGAAAGTTCACTTTGACAAAATTGAGCTTTGCGTGCCACCAAAGTCACTTACAAGCCACGAATTCTTTTATTCCACAAATAATATAACAGTTTTTGTGGACTATTTTATAAATGCCGTAAAGGTATTGTGATTGAATTAAATAAGTTTAAATGAAATAAATTTTAATTTATTGAACAATAAGAATCCCAACCAAAGCAACAGATTAGTTACATTTTAGTGATTGCATGAAGTGGGATTTAAGTTCGAACCGTGACTTCCCATGTCACAATAAATGCTTCAACTAATGTAGCACGTACACTATTCTGATTATTTATTAAAAATATTTATTTATATTGTACATTAATAAGTTAGATTGAATTAATTTTATAATTAACTTATTTATTTAAGTTATTTTTACTATATAATAAAATAGAATTTTTAGATAAAGACCAATTTTTTTTTATAATATAGAAATTTTCAATAAATATTTGTAACTTTAGTTTTAAAATTTTCTATCTCTAGATAATTTAAAAATGAACATTTTCGTTTCGTATTTCAATTATTTAATTTATTATAGATATCGTAAATGTAAAAAATATTTTTGATAAAACTACCATCAACATAATTATTTAATTTTTTTTTAAAAATATTCTGAGAGAGATCAAGCAACGATAAATATTATAATTTTTTCATAAAAATGTACAACGTACAAATATGAAAAATATTATTTTAATTCTTTTATTTTTTATTTAAAAAGATTGTTTTCGTAAAAGTAACATATGAAGCTTAGTAAATTTTTTAATTAGGTAAAGTTAAATCTATTGTTAAAAATCATTATTTAATAAAGATAAGACTTTAAATTTTTTCTATGTTTGATTTTATAAGAATAAATTTTATAATACAAAATTATAAATTACATATATGAATTGTAATTTTTATGTATAAAATTTAGTAATGCATTATTGTATCGCGCACACACAATATGTATGTGTGACAAATTTGTTGCGTTTAAGTATGTCATATTTTAGTTGCATGTTTTTGTACATTTGAGCTTGTTATATTTGAGTTGCATTATCTGCAATTTTAGAGTTTGTGTTATATTTTGGTGACATATTTTATAAAAATTTCATATATTATCATAATTTTGTGGTATTTTATTATTTATTTCATATTTTTGTGACACTATTTGTTACATATTTCTTAATTTATTTCCTAATACCATAATTTTATGATATTTTATTTAGTAGTTGTAGAAAATGTCAAGTGTTATGACGTATACTCTTAATATGCCATTAAAAAAAAAGATATTTTGACATAAAATTTTCTATTTAGTGCCACATCCATCAAATGGTACAATCTGAGTTCCACCGAAAGTAAAAAATTGTAGTGATTTCGCCTGGTCTTACCCTAACTTGGGCAGAAAATAATATCCAGAAAGATAAGGCATATGCAAGATTTCTAAGACACCACACATTAATACAGGCCAAAGAATCACAGACGGTACGCGTTCAAAAGTCACAAATTTCGCAGAAGTATTTCCCGTTATTTATCTTGGTATATTAATTACTTTTAGCTAGTGGATTTTATACCATTAAAAACAATCATAATTAGTTTTTCTCTTAGTTTAGCACTTTTTTCTAAGAAGGCCCCTAAAGTGATTACATATTGTTTTTATTCGTAATCTGGTCATAATGCACAATGATTATGCATTATTCATTAGGATAATGTACAATAGCTGTGCGTTATCACTTAATCCCAGTTTTCCACCACAATCAGCCGATGTGGCGGATAACACATAACTTTTGTGCATTATTAGCCATATCAGTTTTTTTGTTTATGTTGACTAGAAAGAAAATTTTTTTGTAGGTATTTGGAAAACTTAAAACATGGATAACTCTGTGATCGGAGGTCCGTTTCACGCGTATGACAATTCGTTTTGGTAGTTCTTGTAAAGATAAACGCAATGGCATCACTGAAAAAGTGATTTGGACGCGTTTCGAGGCAAAATATTCTTCTCATAAAGTTAAAAACTTTGACAGGACATAACTTTACACTCGGACGTCCGATTAAGGCGATTCTTGTGGGCATTTCGGGTATTTTTCTGAGGGTTTCCATCAACCGTCTCTAAAAAAAGCTATAGTTTCGTTTTAAATTATGTTTTTGAAATTTTTTAATACTCTCTCTTATTAACTAAGGAAATTACGCCACAAATTTTAAATTTAAACAGAGGAGTAGTCTTCTTTTTGGTTCTAGTTAAAAATTTAAATGATTGAAGTTGATCAATATTAAAATAAGTAAATAAGTTATAATTACATAAAATCCCATGCTCTCATTAACATGTGCTTTATGGCCAAAATAAGACTAAAAAAAATATTATGGCCAGTTTAGTGACTTTTGAAAAAAATATGGTCAATAATAGCAAAAAACCTCATAATTACGAAAAAACTCTTGATCGCGCCCGGGTGAGTGGAATTCCTCCAACTGAGAGTTTTTTCTTAGTTTCGAAAAAAATTAATTATTTCATTTCAGAGTTGTTTTTATTTCTAAATCGATATTTTCTTTTATATAATCTTAAAAATAATTCATTTGTAGCTTTTTACTATGTTGAAAGGGAAAAAATCATACATCGTTTTAGGAGGTTAATAAAGTTAACTCGGGAATCTATAAGGATAACTAGAAAAAATTCAAAAAATTTCATTTTCACTTGAAAATTTTCTCTCTAAAAAAAATTCCGTATACACTTTCTAGGACTCTTCACTTCAATCTCATATCTTGGAAGATCCGACCATCAAAATTAAAAAAAAAAGTTAGTTCTTCAATCTATTCTCATTTATTTACAAATTTATCGGTTTAGATCCTGAAAATATGCCTTTAATTTGAAAAAAATTACAATTTTAGATTCACTTTTTTCTGCCGAAAAACTGTACCTTCGCCCAACCCGGAGAAAATTGCTCTGGAGAAAGTGCCTCCAAACATTCTCCCGGGCTAGAAAAAGTGCCTGCAAACATTCTCCAGGCTGGGCGAAAATTACCTTTGAATTTCTCCAGCCTGGGCGAAAATGACTGAATTAAATTTTATTTTTTGATTTTTATTATATATTTCATTTTTTTATTCATAATATCTGAATTGTTATTTAATTTTGTATATGTATAATTAGTGTAACTAGTTGTTTAAAATATTTTATGTTATAATTTTTATCATTAATATGATTATGAATTATGTTTTTTTGAACAATATGAAACGATATTAGTGATAAGAAATAAAATAACATAAATGAAATAATAAATCCCATTAAGGTCAATAATAAAGTAATAATAAATGTTATTTAATTTTGTTTATGTAGAGTAAATGTAATTAATTTAAAATTGTTTGCTTATAATTATGTGTTTAATAAGAAAATGTGTTATGTAATTGCTCAACTATTTGAATGTTAATTTGAATTCATCATTATTTTTGGCCTTAGGTTTAGGTTTAGGAGATAAGATCAAATAATATATAAATCAATAACTATTACTACTAAGTAATATTAGTGATGAACAGGGACGGAACTAGAACAATATGATTGGGGGGGCTGGAGGAAAAAAAAATTTTGCCAGAATTTCGTCTATAAAATGATACATTCTATGTACAAAAAACACTCAAACAATTCCAAATTTACATATAATATAGCAAAAGAATAGGTAATCGCCCATTACCAATGAGGAGTGATCACCCATCACTCACGGGATAAACATTACAAATTCTAATACTACATATAATAAAACAAAAGAATAGGTAATCACCCATTACCAATGAGGAGTGATCACCCATCACTCACGGGATAAACATTACAAATTCTAATACTACATATAATAAAACAAAAGAATAGGTAATCGCCCATTACCAATGAGGAGTGATCACCCATCACTCACGAGGAATGATTACCCATCACTCACGGGATAAATACATCTATCAAAGCTGAGAATCTTGATCAGAATCTTGAGATAACAGATGAGATAAACACGATCAGAAGACGAAATCCAATATGACCTGCAATTGATATTTGACACATTAGAAGATTAATATAAAAACAAATAACATTCATCCCAATGCAAAGAATGAAAAAGAAATGACTACTGAAAAATGATTTAAAATGGAGTTTTACATGTGAATGAAATGATTAAGATGTCAATTTTATTTTTCGAGTTTGCATATTTTGAAACCGCTGCAAGATGTCTTCATTTTCAATACTCTTAAAAATCTCTTGCTCCACATAGTAAACCAAACTGTCGTTGAGAAACTCATCTCCCATCCTATTGCGTAAATCATTCTTAATCGTTCTCATAGCAGAAAATGATCTTTCAACGGTCGCTGAAGCAACAGGCAAGACTAAAGCCAACTCAATTAGTCGATAAACTAAAGTAAAAAACTTGTGAATATTCGTCTCAACCATCTTCTTTGCGAGATCTCCAATGTTAGTAAGGCCAGAGAAAGCTGCCCCATCACTTGATCTCATGTAAGAGATATATGTATCAAGTTGTGCTTTAAGCTCAAACTTATCAGAGATAGAAAAATCATCTGAATAGAACTCAGATAGACGGAGTAACTGACCCCATCAAAATGCACAAAGGAATCTCTGGGATCAAGGCATGATATGCAAATAAGTAGCTCTGAAGTTGACTCCGTAAAACGATCATCCATTTCTTTGACTATAAAATCAAGTACGTAACATTAAATAGAGAAAAGAACAGTTAATAATTTATAATATTACAAATAATTGAGTATTAGGTAATAAGTTAAAAAAATAATGAAATTAATTACCTCAAAAAAGATGTCTCGACGAAAAAAATGGTAGTAAGTCTTTGGCTGCCCATCCACACTCCTGTATAATCTAGCTCGGCCTGGTAAAGGATCTTGCATGTTCGGCACGAAAATATCATGTTTGACACAAAATGCAGTAACAACACCCAATAACTCCTCCCAACAATCATCATCATTTCTGTACTTCTTCAAATCTTCCTTTATTGTCTTAATCATTCGGACAGCAGTGACTATGTTTTGACTCCTTTGTTGCAAGCACATTGACAATGTATTTGTTTTTGCCAATACATTTACCATTAATTGAGCAATGAATACAAATTCAAACTGCCACATTTTATCAATCAAACCTCGAGCAATGCCTCGACTGTTGACCTCATCAGCGTCTTCATATATAGTTTCAAGCACATGTGTCACTGCATCCCACATATGCAAAATCCGAGTTATTGTTTTGAAGTGAGAGCCCCAACGAGTGTCACCTGGCCGAGCTAAACTTGTTTCCTGATTTTTGCCCTTTCCTGTAGCAATTTCTCTACTTTCTAGACTTTTTACAAGATCATCATACTGCTTTTGCAGAAGAGCATCCTTTCTTTTACATGAAGCTCCAACAATGTTTACAATCTTAGCAAGGTACTAAAAAAAACTACACACGTGAGCATTTTTCTTTGAAGTAGCCACAAGCACTAATTGAAGTTGGTGAGCAAAGCAATGAATATAATATGCGTACTTATTTTCATCTAAAATTTTTTGTTTCAATCCATTAAGCTCGCCATGCATATTAGACGCCCCATCATAACCTTGACCTCGAAAGTCGTGAAATTGATAATCCATTTATTGCAAAGAAATTATCAATACTATTTTTCAAAGTCCGTGCAGAAGTGTCACTGACGTGTACCACTCCAAGAAAACGCTCGACCACTTCTCCATTATCATTAACAAATCTCAAAACTATAGACAATTGCTCCTTCACAGAGCTATCTCGTGCCTCATCAACCAAAAGAGAAAAAAACTTGTCACCAATCTCATTGATAATAGCTTGCCTCACTTCTGTTGCACAAGCATTAACAATTTCTTTTTGAATTTTAGGAGAAGTCAACTGATTATTTCGGGAGCATTCAAGTTCATGACCTTATTTACTTCTTCCGATTCCTCACAATACCATTTTGTTAATTCAAGAAAATTACCTCGTCGGATTGAATTTATGGACTCATCATTTCCACGGAAAGCTAAACCCTGACTTAATAAAAATCGAATAACTTTTACAACAGCAGTCAGTCGTGCACGGTAGTCAATCTCAGTTTGACTACTTTGTTTCGTTAAAACGTATTCCACATTATGTCTTTGATTTTTGAAACCCAACAACTGAATTACAGCACCAGAGTGAGGACTATTTTGAGCACCTTCATGGTTTCTAAATTTTTCTTTCGCATGTTTCCAATTTTTAAAACCAACTTCTGTAAATATATCATCACCATGTTTGTGATTTTGACCTTTAGCAAACAAATAACAACAGAAACAAAATGCTGTATCTTTATGTACACTGTACTCTAACAAAGTAAAATCTTTAAACCATAGCTTCTGAAACGATCTTCTAATTTCACCAAAATCAGTTTGCGGAAATTTATGATCACATGGTTGAGTTGGCCCTTTAGCCACATAACGTCTCCTTAATTCATCTCTAATTTCAAAAGGATAACTATCAATTGGTTTACGCAATCCTGGATCACCAATAATTTCAAAATCCGAAAACTCTACCCCTACCTGAGGCTTTTTCCCACGATCTTCAATATTAACATTTCCTTTATTAGCTGATTTTTCTTCAACCGGTTTAGGACCCTTCTTCCATTCTCCAATAAATTTCTCCATAGTAAAATCCTATATAATATTCAAATATTTTAAATTCACAATTCAACACATTTCATGTATAACATAATAATTAATTAGTCTATAAATTACATAATAATCATACTTTTACCAAACAAACCCTAGACAATTTTTTCACTATAAAATAACAACATAAAAATTTTAGCACTCAAAAATCTATTTACCAAAAAAAATATTTTAGCACTCAAAATCAAAAATCATAGAAATGGAACTTTTTCTGAAAACTTACTTTTTTTTTTCAAGATTGTTGTGATGTGAACAGGCAGGGACGGATGGAACCACGCTTGGGTTGGGCTGGGCTCGGTGCTGCTGCTTCTGCTGCTGGCGCCGCCGCTGCCGTCGACAACCGCAAGCAGAGTTGGACAAGGAGCAGGAGGAAGAGAAGAGGAGGGAGGGAGGTCTGTCTCGCACGCGCAGAGGGAGGGGGAGCGGAGGAGCGGAGCGAGCGAGCTGCTGCAGTGCTGTTGCTGTGTGCGCCGGCCGGTGTGCGGGAGGAGGAGATCGATCGGAGTCGGAGACGGGGAGAGAGAAGAAGAATGAAATTGATTTGGTGTTTTTGCTGGAGCAGCCGACCCGAGGGTTTTTTTGTTTGTTTTTTTTATTTATAAATCAGTCCCTACATTTTGTGGGGGCTAAACTGAAAAAAATTTTTTTGGGGGGTTTAAATGCAAAAAATATAAAAATTATTTTTTAAAAAAAAATCCCGGGTGGGCTCGAGCCCACAGCCCAGGCGTGGTTCCGTCCCTGGTGATGAATAATAATAGTATGAAAGCAATAGTAGAAATGAAATAACAGATCCCGATACTAATAAATAATAAAAGAATAGTAGATGTTAAAGTAAATGTTCAAATATATGATAAACAACTATTAGTGAGTTTGAATAAATAATAGATGGTTCGACCTAGCGGCCGTAGAAGAGATGATGATCTTGTTCCTGTCATGGACAGGACAGGTCGAGTTGAGGGGCACATTATCATAGCTTCATCTAGAGGTTTGAAGGAGCGACATAGTACATCCGATTTCCTGTATACCTCTAACCTCCTTCCTGCTGGTTTTTATTATGATACAGGTGTACTCAGGTCTTCTACCAAACCACCGTCTGTATCTTTTAGATCTCGGCCTAACCTCCCATCACATCCGTCTTACAATCGTGAGCTATATGGATCTGTACATCCAACTTCACACCTACCAGACACAATGTATGATCCCTACCTACATGCTCCCACTGTACGACCTCACATACCATATAGATCTACAGCCCAAGAGCCTGTATAGGAGTTTAGTGGTCAGGCGAAGCAGATAGGGGTAGAGTTTTTTTATTAGATGATGGGCACCACCCCTCAGGATTCTTCATACAACACATATAGCCATACTGCTATAGCTTATGGTATTTCATCTTTTGAGCCTTGCATAGGGAGGTATTCTACAGATAGGGGCTTTGAGGGTAATAGGGGTTTGAGCGAAGAGCATGATAGAGTCCGATCCCTGCATATTGCGGGTGAGGCGGATGAGAGAGTTGATGGTGATGGTGACAGTAATGGTGATGATGATGATCGGGATAATGGTGAGGATGCTGAAGTCGAGAAGCAGCCCGTGCCTGTAGCACCTGCTAGCAGATGCGATGGGTGGCCTCGTCAAAAGAAAGAGAAAAGTTTAACTTGCAGTTTTATGTCGGTCATGAATAAGATTTCAGGGTCTCGTAATAAAAGACCCGGCGTGACTTGTGAAGTTCCGGTTCCAACTCAGAGGAGGAAGAAACTGAAGGGTTCAAATGTGAGCAGACAGGCCTAGCAGAGGGAGGTCCAGTTGACCTGGAGCTCATCCTATCGTACGGTTGTCATATTTTAGGTCCGATATAGCGTGGACAGGTACACATCTTTATCCTAAAGTTAAATGGTATTATTATTAATTTATTTTTATGTAATTACCAAGATATTTATATTTTTTATAAATAGTTTATTTGATTTATCTCAAATGCAAAATTTATTTATTTTATTTTACAGGATTATGGTTTATTGAAGTGCCGATCGCGCTATGTGGCACTCACTGGGTGGGAACTTACCGATGCACAGGTTCGTTCATTGGCTTTCGGGACGAGTCTTATGCATTTGAGATCGTGCATGTTTCAGCACCCCAATGCTACATTATTATCAGCCTTTTTTGAGAGGTGGCAGCCGGGCACAAAAAGCTTCAATATGCCATGGGGTGAGATGACCATTACGTTACACGATATGGAGTTGACACTCGGTGTTCCTGTATATGGTTGGGCCGTGGATTCGAGTTTATTATGAGATCAGTTAGTACGGATCGTCCAGGGTGATTTGGGTTTGGCCTTCACTGCTGGAGGGATAAATGCATCGGAGCTTCACGGTGTAGCCATCAGCTCCCGAAGTACACTATCATCTAGTGACAGAGCTGCCTGCTACATTCACTATTTGCTGAGTTGTT
Organism: Catharanthus roseus; assembly: GCA_028651295.1. Classification (NCBI taxonomy): domain Eukaryota; kingdom Viridiplantae; phylum Streptophyta; class Magnoliopsida; order Gentianales; family Apocynaceae; genus Catharanthus; species Catharanthus roseus. Next base: position 2,405,601 of record JAPQWS010000033.1, on the reverse strand, counting down.
AACTGTTTAGTGATAAGAGTGACAACATAGTTCTTTCCAGACTTTGGCCATTGGTGAAGGATGTGAGGTCCGTTGGGAAGTTCACATGGGGTGCTGCAACGCTTGTGTATTTGTCTAGGAACCTGGGGCAAGCATCACGTGTTGACGCGAAGCAGCTTGTTGGGTGCTGGTCACTACTGGAGGGATGTGTTTTGAATATGTTATGTTTATATTTTTCATATTTATGTTTTAGGGTTTTATATTTATATTTATATTCTTTTATATTTATATTTTAGGGTTATGTTATATTTTAGACTGTGTGTAATGTGTTTTTTATTTTACTTTCATATTTTTCATATTTATGTTTTAGGCATGGATATACATGTACTTTCCCATGTTTGCACCTGCGGTTAGACTGAGAACTCAAGCCTGCAAGCCCTACATCTAGCAATATCCTATGCTGGATTATAAGAATGAACATAAACTGCTGGACATTCGCCTGCGGCTGGATATGATGATAGCTGACGAGGTTAGATAAACACTGTAGAGATGCAGGAGATTCAGGACTGCTGAGTATCCACGTGGTATGGATTCATTGCATACTTTGATTGCATCGAGCCATACATGCCTGACAAGGTTGTGAGACAGTTTGGGTTTATACAGTGTATCCCGACACACCCTATCCAATCTCAGGAGGCACGCAGGTCGGCAAACAACAAGATGTATGTGCTGAGGAACTTATTTGTAGAGGCATTGTGGCTCGAGGCACGTTCGCATTTATTGACAAAGTTATGGACTAGTGTTCCGGCCATACCATCCAGTTCGTGTACGGAGGATTACATGGACGGGTTCCTCCCTCGCAGTCACCCGAGGATACAGTATCCCTCGAATATTGCCCGTGGATTTCACGTACCGGTAGATTCCCCCATGCCAGCCAAAGCTCTTTTAGATCTGGTTGTAAGTGAGGCTTCTCGAGAGGACATCGGGAAGTAAGAGACACTTGATAGAGTTTTGGATTTACTAAGGAGGCATCGTCGCGCTCTTTAGTTGGATGTTATGTATTTTCATACTTTGTTTTATATTTTATGCGTTCCTTTTTTGTATTTGTAATTTTTATCGTGTAATGTTTATTATTTTAATTTTCTCATTTGGGTTAAATAATGCATATTAATGTAACATCGTAACAAAATTTACATTAAAAAATAATTTAAAATAAAAACAGTTAATATGTTAATAATAGCAAACATCATATTAAAATATTGGCTTCGTTTTTTTTTAACTGCACTTCCGTGCTCGCAAGCCAATGTGACATACGGTCGACGGTCAGCTGTTCTTGATCTCTGATACCGATTTATGATTAAATATGTTTTTGCTTTCATCGCAGTTTGTTTTGCCCAGTCGACCAACTCATCTTTCAAACTAAAAATTCGGTCTGTTGTGAATAAATGTCCAAGATCAATATATTCTTCCTGTTCTAGAAATTCTTAAAACTTATTTGGAACTTCATCACCCTGTTAATGTAAAATAAAAATATTAGCAATACGAAAAAAAAAAGAAATTCATAGACTAAAAAAAAAAATTCGAAACTTTCACCCAGGGAGGGAAAAGGCACAGGAAATTTTGCCTGTTTGGGCGAAAATCACATTCATGTTTTGCCCAGATGGGCAAAATTACAAGGCTGAAGTCGCTCAAAAATTGAAAAAAAATATTCAATCGATTTTCTTAACTCACAACCAATAATTTCTTGCAAAAATTCTTCAACAGAATCCATATTTCCTTTTATATTATTTGATCTTATCTCCTAAACCCTAAACCTAAGGCAAAAAATAATGATGAATTCAAATTAAAATTCAAATAATTGAGCAATTACATAACACATTTTCTTATTAAACACAAGCAAACAATTTTAAACTACTTACATTTACTCTACATAAACAAAATTTAATAATATTTGAAATAACATTTATTATTACTTTATTATTGACCTTAACGGGATTCATTATTTCATTTATTTTATTTTATTTCTTCTCACTAATAATAATTAATTTCATATTGTTCACGAAAACATAATTTATAATCATATTAATAATAAAAATTATAACATAAAAAATTTTAAACAACTAGTTACACTCATTCTACATATACAAAATTAAATAACAATTTTGATAAACATTTATGAACAAAAAAAATGAAATATATAATAAAAATAAAAAATTTAATTCAGTCATTTTCGCCCAGACTGGAGAAATTCAAAGGTGATTTTGGCCCAGCCTGGAGAATGTTTGCAAGCACTTTCTCTAGACTGGGACTTTCTCCAGGTTGGGTGAAGGTGCAATTTTTGGGCAAAAAAAAAGTGAATCTAAAATTACGATTTCTTTTTCAAATTAAATGCATATTTTCATGATTTAAACCAATAAATTTGTAAATAAATGAGAATAGATTGAAGAACAAACATTTTTTTTTTTGAATTTTGATGGTCGGATCTTCTAAGGTCTAAGATTGAAGTGAAGAGTCTTAGAGAGTGTTTAGGTAATTGTTTGAGAGAGAAAATTTTCACCTGAAATAATTTTTTTTTAATTTTTTTGAGTTATCATTATTAATTCCCGAATTGTCTTTATTAACTCTCTTTTCTAAGAAGGCATGGAGAGAAATTTGAATTTTTTTACGCTATAATTTGATTTTAGCTTATTCTGAATATTATGCTCCTAAAAGTATAGTTATTATTGTCTATAAAGGATTCTAATCATATATTGACATTTTGGTAACCTTCTATGTAACATATTAATATAATATCTTTTATTATAAAATTTAAATAAAAAATAAATATTAAAGAAAAAAATAAATTATAAAAAAAATATATTATAGAAGAAAATTTTAAACAGATAATAGGGTTATTATATTTGACTGGCAGATTTAGACTGTCCGCTGTCTGTAATCCTATAAAAATCCTAAGTCTTGGCCAATTGTGATATCATCTCATAGTTTCTGTTTTCTTCCAAATTCTGAGCAAGAAAGAAAAATGAAGGACTTGTACTTTCATGCTGCTACACTCTCAGAAGAAGAATCTTTAAGGGAATTGAAGGCTTTTGATGAGACAAAAGCTGGTGTAAAAGGGATTGTAGATACTGGGATAACCAAAATTCCACGTATCTTTATCGATCAACCAAAAAATCTTGACCGGATTTCAGTGTGTAGAGGAAAATCCGATATCAAGATTCCAGTTATAAACTTAAATGGCCTCAGTAGCAATTCAGAAATACGGCGTGAGATTGTGGAGAAAATTGGAGAAGCGAGTGAGAAATATGGATTCTTCCAGATAGTTAATCATGGAATTCCACAAGATGTTATGGATAAAATGATAGATGGAGTTCGTAAGTTTCATGAACAAGATGATCAAATCAAGAGACAATATTACTCCCGTGACCGCTTCAACAAAAATTTTCTATATAGCAGTAATTACGTTTTGATTCCAGGAATTGCTTGCAATTGGAGGGATACTATGGAATGCATTATGAATTCTAATCAACCTGATCCTCAGGAATTCCCAGATGTATGCAGGTATTTTTTATAACTATCTCCATCCGTTTTTTATTATTTGTGAAATTTCCGATATAGAAATTTTCAAATTTTAAGTTTTATATTTTTTGTTAATTTTTAATTTAGAGATTCATATCTTTTCTCACAAATAATTTATATTTTCACAATAATTATTATTGTTTACATCTTCGATTTATGAAATTGAAACTATTACATTGATGACATGCAGAGACATATTGATGAAGTACTCAAATTATGTAAGAAATTTGGGGCTTATTATCTTTGAATTACTATCAGAAGCTTTGGGGCTCAAACCAAATCATCTTGAAGAAATGGATTGTGCTGAAGGACTTATACTTCTTGGTCATTACTACCCTGCATGCCCTCAACCAGAGTTGACATTTGGGACAAGCAAGCACTCAGACAGTGGTTTCTTAACCATACTTATGCAGGATCAAGTTGGCGGCCTTCAAATTCTTCTTGAGAATCAATGGATTGATGTCCCCTTCATTCCTGGAGCTCTAGTTATTAACATTGCAGATCTTTTACAGGCAAGTAATAAATGATCTAATTAAGTACTATAATTAAGTATTAAGTACGTAGCATTCTTTTTAGTTATAAATTTTCATACTCTATTTTTCACTTTTTTCATAATTTTTTTATTTTGTTTTAGATACCCATTAACTATTTTTTGTCACCATAAATCCCTAATTTTTTTATACACAATAGAATCTAATAATTTAACTCGCACATATTTCATGTATTCTGTTTCATAAAGTATTTTTGTCCGTTTATACTAATAAAATATATAAATATATGTAATTTGTTTTTTTTAATACGTCAGACTTTCCTATACCTGAGGAAACTTGACATTGGTGGTGACTAAGAATAGTTCATGGATAAACCAAAGTAGGGAAAATGGTCATTCTAGTCCTAAATACAAGCCTTTCTATTTGGTTGGTCCAACAAATCTTTTTCAAATCTTTTTGTTTGCCTATAATTCCTACTAAATTCCATATTTCTAAATCAATCTCTAGGTACCAAAATTAATGCTCTCTGCATGTGCCATTATTTTAAGTGTAAAACATGAAAAAACAAGCAAAATTCAAGAACATAACATGAAAAAAAGAAAACCCTAAGAAAATTAAACTATAAAATACACACAGAATTTAACCTTTGTCTTATGAGAAAAATACCTCAATTTTATGCATCATATATTTGAAGATTTTGTTTAAGAAATTGAATAAATCGTTAGGTTAAATTTCTTGTTTCACTCTCAAAATAATGGTAGGTGAGGGGGACATTTTTTTTTTATGAAGATTGAGTTGGAATATAGTGACAAGACTAAATCATAGACTTATAAGAAGATTTGGGACCATAATAACTAATAATTGAATGAGATAAATAAAATACAAGCCCTAAATTTTGGGTCTACAATGACCATTTTTTCAGAAAAGTAAATAAAAAATTTTACGAATAAAAATAAAAAAAGTTAAAATAGCTTATGGTATTTTTAATGAAAATTTTTTCTTTTTAATATTTTTATCTAATTTCGAAATTATAAAAATGAACAATGGACCGAATTAGTAAGTACCTCGCATTCCTTGATCCAACAAGTTCTTTTTTTTTTTTTTTTCAGCCATTGTATATGAACTCAAATCCTTTTATGTACCAATAAATAACTAATCTCATAGTCATGTTCAAACTTAAACTTCGGCCAAAAAAAAAAAATAAAAAAAATCATTCCCCTTTTAGATGCCAAGTGAACAAGTAAAAACAAGCAAAATTTCAAAAGAGAACATAATAAAAAAACTAAATCGTAAAATATACTCCCTATTTCATCTTTTACTTATATGAAATAATAACTCAATTTCAGTACCATGAATTTGAAGATTTTGTTAAATGAATTAAATGAGCTATATTGGATTAAGTATCTTGTTTTGCCCTTCAAATAATGATACGTGAGGGGCACAATTTTTCGGTCAAAGATTAAGTCGAAATGTGAAATGTGATAATGAGATTAAATATGGATAAAAAAAAAAATTTCTCCGTAATGATTGAAAAAAAAAAAAGGAAAAAAGAACTTTGTGGAATCAACAAAATAGAAGGGTCTCTGTTTTGGGACCACAATGACATTTTTCACAAAATTGATGCTAAACTCTAACTGTTAATTAAACACAAGCATTAAGATTTATGAAAGGAATATTACATAAAGAAAATATTAGGATCGGTTAAATTGATTATCTCAATTACAATGTGACCCTCTAGCTATTGCTAATGAAAGAACTCATGTGCTTTGTCAATCTCTTATAGCTGATCACGAACGACAAGTTCAAGAGTGTTGAACATAGAGTACTGGCAAACAAAGTTGGTCCGAGGATTTCTGTTGCTGTTGCTTTTGGTATAAAAACACAAACTCAAGAAGGGCTTTCCCCAAGATTGTACGGACCAATTAAAGAGTTAATATCAGAGGAAAATCCACCCATTTACAAGGAGGTCACTGTTAAAGATTTTATAACAATTCGATTTGCCAAACGCTTTGACGATAGCTCTTCCTTATCTCCTTTCAGGTTAAACAATTAGATCGGGAGAAGCTAATACTAGCTTAAGTGTTTCTAAATAAATCTCCACCTATTTGGCGCTGCAAACTGATTATTTTTGCATGTTGGACTAAATAAGCGTCGGTGAATATTTGTTTCGTCTCATTTTCAATAATCAAATAAAGCAAATGGTCTGCTAGAGAGTTTGGCAAACTATACTTGCGATTCGAGTAGCCTTTCTATTTTCTACAATTTGAGAGATCTTCCGGTGAACATTAGAGGTAAATATTACCTCTTTCGTGGATATCTCAATTACCCCTTATCATCAGTGTGTTTTGACCCCTTATCATCAGTGTGTTTTGATAGGGTCTTAATTTTCCTTTATTTTTCTACCTCGTACCTTGTTTTCTTTATGGATTAAGGTAAGTTTTATGCACTTCCTTTTGTAATTTATTTCACTTGATTATTAATAAAACCGAGCATCGCCCGACTAGTTCTATCCTTGATATATATATATATATACATATATATACACATATATATAAAAGAATACTCATGACTGGCAGTAGCATGACGTTTTCTACAAAAATTTGCCCCATAACCGTGATTGTTAGCTAATGATATTACTTCTGGTCAAGAACATAAGTTCTTTTTAATTTGTGTATACGAATTAAAAACTAACAATATAATACAATTTTTTATGTAACAATCTATCATATTCTCAATAAAATAAGGACAAAGTAAGAGAATGAGAAAGATAATAAATGAATTTAAGAGGATGGAATAGAAAACTGAACAATAAATACACATTGAAATATGTAAAATGACTTATAACTTTGACCATCAAACTAAGGCCTAAAAAGACTGATATTTCCGACCGGAGGTAGTATTAAAATGAATACGAAAAATAATTTTATAGTATTAAATTGAAAATGATACTATCTCCATTTCATATTATATGTTGCTTTATGAAAGTTTTCAGTGAGGAAAAATTTATGGAAATTTAATGTTGTATTAAAATGTCGTGAATGGCAAAAATTATATACATCATATCCTTATCTATCACTAGCTAATGTCTAGTTGATTTACATCAATTAGGCTACAATAAATCAGGAAAAGATATACAATATAATTGTACAAGTTTAGTTGCCCAACAAACATGGGAGAAAATCAAGGTAATTAGGTGAGAGTATCCTAAATATCTTAACACACCCCCTCATATTGGAGCACGGGGTTCATAAATGCCCAACTTGCAAGCCTAAAGTCAAAATTGGGATGGATTTAAGGCTTTCGTGAGAACGTTCGCAGGTTGTGAAGTACCTCGAAGGTAAGAAAGTGTAATAAGTCCTGCCTAAAAAGCATCACGAACGAAATGGAAATCGATTGCTATATATTTAGTCCGTTTATGAAAAATAGGGTTTGCAGCAATATAGAGAGCAGCCTGACTGTCGCAATGAAGTGGAATGGAGTGCTGCACTGGAACACAGAGATCAATGAGCAATCAGCAAAGTCCTTTAAGTTCACACAGAGTCATGACCATAGAATGATACTTAGCTTCAGCAAAGGAGCGGGAAACAATATGTTATTTCTTCGTTTTCCAGGAAATAGGAGAGTGACCGAGAGAAACAAAATATTTTGTGACAAATCATCTGATTATGGGATAACTGGCCCAATCGGAATCACAATAATTAATTGTAAGGAAACACCAGTCGAAGAAGAATTCCCTGTCTTGGAATGCAATTGAGAAAACAGACCACATGAATGGCCATGTCCTAACGGTCCTTGCGAGGATGTTGCATAAATTGAGCCAAAGTATGGACAGTGTAGGAAAGATCTGGATGAGTAGTAGTTAAGTAAATCAACTTGCCTATGAGACGACGATAATAGTTCGACTGAGCAAAGAAATAACTAGTGGCTTTAGCTATGTTGTGATTATGCTCCATTGGGGTTGAAATAGGTTTGGTTCAAAGCAAACCTGTATCGAAAATAATTTCTAGGACATATTTCCTCTGACTAAGATAAAGGCCCTCGTTACTGTGGGCAATTTCAATGTCCAAAAATATTTGAGAGGACCCAAATCCTTCATATGAAAGCAAGAATGCAAGTAGGACTTCAATTTAGTGATAGAATCAGCATTATTACTAGAAATTGACAGATCATCAACATAGATTAGAATGCAAAGCAAAATATTATTTTTCATTTAAGTAAATAAGGAGTAGTCAGCATAAGGTTGCAGAAACCCACACTGACAAGAGTGGTGTTGAATTTGGAAAACCAACGAGGAGCCTGACAGCGTCCATATGAAGATTTATTCAGACGACAGACTTGATCAGGACTAGAAGAATGAAAACCCAGTAGAAGATGTATGTATACCTCCTCGGTCAAATCCCCATACAAAAAAGCATTGTGGACGTCTATTTGATGAGTATCCCAATAGTGACCAGATGTAATACATAAAAGCATGCAAACCATGACCATCTTTACCCCAGAAGAAAATGTTTCGGTATAATTAATACCCTCCTTTTGAGTGTTACCAAGCGAGCTATGTAACATTTTGCAGAATGATCAGCCTTATATTTGATCCAATAAACCCATTTGCTACCAAGGGCGTGTTTAGCGGGAGGCAAAGTAGTCATCGTCCATGTACCATTTTTTCCACGAGCGTCAACCTCCTTTCAAAGAAAGATGCCATCCAGAAAGAGAGTCTCCCTCATAATATTTAGTAAGCTCAACTCCTGGACTAACAATGGCTAAAAAACATCAATGGGAATGAGAGAATTTGTCATAATTAAGATAATGTGTAAGAGCATATGAGGATGTACCTGGAGCAACCGAAGCAGAGAGAGAGAGAGAGAGAGAGAGAGAGAGAGAGAGATACTCGTAGATGACCAAACATAGTAACTGACGCTTAAAATGTAAAACGGGGGTTCCTAATCGCTACAATGCAAGACAAGCAGACCTAACACTGAAGATGTGAGTTAAACCCACGTGTTATATCTCCCGAGGAATGGAAAAGCTTCAACTAAAAAGATTATTAACTAAAAGAGATGCTAATAAAAGCTATGATAAAAACACCAGTGACGATTATCTAAAGAAATCTATAAAGTAGAAGTTTGGATCTCGGGATCCCCTTAATCTTTTTACTACTTCAACTGATTGATTTTCATAGAAATTGATGTTTGATTAACGAATTGGGTCATCAAATTCTCAATCGGGAAATCCTTATCTCTAGGTAAAAGCTTAGACGAGAATCTCTTCTCTCTCTAACAAGTTATGAATGCTATAGATGCAATTGATAAATGGACCTAAAAGTCCATCATTCTATCTCTAGTCTAATGCCCCAATTATTCCTAAAATTAATTTCCCTAGGGTGTTCTTCGTTTTTAAATTCCAAACATCCTTACGATTAATCTAAGTCGCAACACTTAAACTGCAGTAAAAGTACCAATTGAAGAACAATTCAATAATCCACAACATTCAATTTCAGAAAAATCAAATCAATTTCATAGAAGTCAAAATTAGGGTTCAACTCTTAATCCAAACAATGAAATTACTCACTATTCATAATGTAAAACTGAAATTAAATGATTGAAATATATAAGAGAAAGCAAAGAAAGGCTTAGGAATGATTGTGGAGGCCAAATTGCGATCCTGAAACATACCCGAGCTCGTCTCTCAAGTTGTCCAACCGATGCCCGAATTTGCCTTTTCGATCCTAGAATCTTCTTGAAAGCCTTCAATCCTATTTCTCTAATCTAATCCCTAAGTAACTGAGGTGAGAATTGGGGAAATTTTTCACATAAGATTGCCCCAATTCGCCTTCCTAAGTGCTAATGGCAGAAGTCTAAAAAATAATAATAACGAATACTATATTGAATCTTGAAGAATGCCTTGGATTTGGCTTAATAACTGCTTAAATCGGAAGCTACCATCACCGCTAGGTCGCTGTCTTCCTTTTCTCTTTTTTGCCTTGAATCTATCATTGGCAATAGGGAGAGCCTACCTTACCGGTAAGGTTGTGTCTTCTCTTCGTTTGCTGCCAATGCACCTACTGTAAGTGGTAGATTAGCCTACCTCCGATGCTAGGTCCTCTTCGTGGTAACCGTTTGGCATCGTTTTCCATCATTTTCGCTCCTTATAAGACGTTTTCTTCGTTATATCTTCCTTCGGCAAGCACAAAGACAAGAATGGGAAATATTAAACTTAGACGTATATTTTATACCTTAAAAACATCAAGAAACAATGAAACTAACATAAAAAATAATAGACAAAATAACAACTATCAAATACCCCCACACTTATCCCTTGCTTGCCCTCAAGCAGCATAACTAAACGGCTGGAACGAAATGGTACGAAGATTTTTGTTCAGATAGAAAGTTCACAGAAAATGAGAGAGAGAGACCGGCCTTAAGCAATTAAACACATAGGAAGACCAAAGATACAACCGTAACAATACCAAAACAAAAATAAACAAAACTCAATGAGGGGAAAATAAAAGTACAACGATGCCATCAAGATAAAACAAAAGAACCAGCATAAGATACATTAGTCTAATGAACTTACAAATAAACATTACATACCAATGGTGTGTGTGCGTGTGTGTGTTTTGCTCGTGTCACTTTTCATAGAAGCTAAGGAATGTTAAGTAATTAACAAAGTGAAATCCTTCAATGACGATGCACAAGAAGCTCATATTTGTCTAGCTCTTATTCATCCTAAGTTTTACTCTAAGTCGTTCCCGGATTAGGTAGGACTTTTCGGCTTATAATGTCAGGCTCGGGACATAAATAAGGTACCAAAGGAAGGTAAATGGAGACAAGAACAACGAGACAGAGCCAACGCAACCGAAAGGAAAAATAACTAAATTAGAGAATAACTTGCCAGCTGTCTTTCACGCTTCTCACTCACCCTTGACTATCTTACTCCGTTTCTTTCGAATACCTCCCCCAACATGTTCATATTTTGCAGATCTTAAAGTGAGAGAGAAATAATGTCTTCATTTTTACGACACAGTATGTACAAAGACCTAAGTATTACCGTTTTTTCTTTTTTTTTTCTGTATTTTTCTTCAATTATTTTTTCCTTTTTTTTTTTCATAAACATCTAATCAACTTTTCTCTCCATTTTTTTTCTTTCGTCAGCCATTTGTACCAACTGTGAAATGCCCAAATTATCCCCCTCTTTACATAATTTATCTTTTACTATCACTCAAGACAACTAAAAATATTATTCTAACATTGGCTCCATGAAATGAGGTTTAAGATAGTGTGAGTTTTAAAAGAACAAATAATAGAAAGGAGTAAAACCCTTCGGCATGAAGGCATAAACGAGGGAGTTAAGGGTTCATTTCGTTTAAGAATATCCCAAACAAAAGCTCAATCGGTACAATGAAGGCTTGAGACCATCATTTTCGGGACTAACTTAAACTAAGACTCTTCACTTTAAAGAATAGAAAAACATAAGAATACATGCACAAATTTTGAAGGATTCCCAATAAGCTAATTTCCTAGAATTTCTAGGTTTCTATTACTAACGACACTTACAGGTGCATAAGAACTATTGAACATGTAAGATCATTATCTAAATGTGGCTTTAAAACGACCAAGTACTATGCCCTTTTGAAGAATCCTAACTGTATCGCGATTAAAATTCTACCCAAGGTGGCAAAAAAAAAAAAAATCTTCTTGGTTTTTTCTAATAAAAAGATAGGGAAAACTAAGAAAAATTTTAAAATATTTTAGGTTATTTGATTTTTTTGCATTTCGCATAATGAAAACGAAAAATAAGAGTAAACAGACAGAATTATCCCCCCACATTTAAAACCACATTTTCCTCAATGTGGGGCCAGACTAACAGAAAAATAAGTAAACACAAACATGGGAGGCACTCCTTCAGATATAAAGCAGTAAAGCATAAGGGAAACCATCCCCACATAAAACAACATAAAGCAAAGAAACACATAAGAAAATAAGCACTAAAAAATATAAACACGAAACTAATACCGCATGAGAAATAAGCAAAGAAATACAGTAATGGAGAATAAAAGGAAAGAGGAGAAACAAGAAGACTCCCTATTGTGGACCAAAGTCCGTGCCGCCACCTATGATGCCTGTTTATGACCTCATTGTATTGAAAATGAAAGAATTTGAAACCCAAACAAGAAGAGAGATAAAAAACATAATGTGAAGCTCAAGAAAGATATTACAAATGATGAATAATTTGAACTCTTTAAAGGAAAACACAAGATTAACAAGGGCTAAGGTTGAAGAAAAACTTATACGCGCTTTTCTATAGCACAAGGATTGTTTTCTTTTAGCACTCTCGAAATCTCCTTTGAACTCCATGAGACGTCATTTCATTTTTTTATTCTTCTTGGGTTGCTCCCGTAGTTTCTGCATACATAAAGAATCGTGAAAAGAGTAGAGTTAGCTTTGGTAATGAGGAGGTTCACTCCCTTACTATCTTCGATGACATCTATCTCCGTTTCTTGTCGCTCTTCTGTAAGGACTCATCTCTCTCTCACTTTTTCCCACCACACTAGTATTTGGTAGAGGTTCTTGAAAACTTAGAAAAGTTGACTACTCCGGTACTTGAGCAGTTTCCTCCTCTTCATCCACAACTCATCTCTAGGTCTTTTACAATTCATAAGGTGGTTGCCTCTGCCTGCCCCTCTCATATTTGCTGGTAAACTACCAAGCAGCCTTTCAGTAATCATCTTTTCCAGCAGCTCAATTTGACTCTTCATGTTGTGGGGGGAAGCTGTTTGGCTTCTCTAGACTGCTTCCATGCTCTTCACCCTACATCTGCAGAACTGATATATCTTGCAACAAGATCTTCTAAATTGTGCTATGGGGGTGATAGACCAACAGAGTGTAGTCATATAACCTCCCCAGGGAATGTTCATCTGAGACCTCCAATCCAAATTGTACTGGTCGTGATACGTGTTGAACCCCTGCCAGTTCTCTTGGAACATGGGTTATTGATGATGTAGATGTTGAGGTATAACTACCATATTCTCCTTCCGTTGTTCTAGCATTGCTGCCCATCGGAATTCCATTGTACTATTTGTTGGAATCTGTAGGCAAAACCAAAATAAAATAAAACTACGGAAATCCACCAACAGGATCCGCACACACTAGAAAAACTGATTGGATAGAAATTACCTCAATGTTTTGATTGTTCGTTGTGGAGGCGCTGCTTTGTACGCTTCGCCCTCTACTAGTATCCACGCGACGAACTCCTCTGCAAGCGATCGGGATGCTAGCCCCTTCTGTGTACTGAAAACTGTTCAGAACTGATCCTGACTATCTAGTAATTGGTCGTATTTCGGGGAGAGGAGGCTAGATATAATATCGCCGTTCTAGGGTTTAGGGTTTTGTTTTTCTTTAATCAGATAAAGGACGGCCCCCAAGAAAAGGTTAACATAACCTTTTATAGCTGTCAATATCAAAACCCTAACTGTCATCTAATGACAGTTTAATCTCGTCCGTCTATTCCAATAATCATCCAACGGTTGGATGAGTAATATTAAGTAATTAATTTCATTTATTCGATTAAATAAAATTAATTACTTATTAACTTACCAGAAAATACAATATGAAATCTAATTCCACTTTTGTATACGTTCAACGAATCTGGACACAATCTACATTAATTGAATGTGGACATTATGCTCACAAGATCGTCTATGCTTGTGACCCTGTAGGTTCACTTAACGTTGGCAGTGAATGAAAAATGTCCTAGACATTTATTCACAAAACATAAGCGGCATCTAGCAAGACATTATGCTTACCCAAGTTAAGTAAATGTAATAATAACCTAGCATCAGATTTAATATTTAGTCCTTTTGTCACACCATATCCTAATTAAGTATAAGGCATGGATCAAGTCATCCTTATAAAACTTAATTAACCATTTACTTGATCACCAGGCAGACTGTTCCAACAAATAATATTAATAACACCTTATTAATACTTATTTGAGTATGGCCATGCATATTTTCCAGTCTTCCTTATCAAGGGGCCCATGATATCTCTCTCTAAAAAGAGAGGGACAAATCCCTTTCACTATCTCCAATAATCAAGCCATGACGGGAAAATAAGCCATTATTAATACTTATTTGAGCATGGCCATGCATATTTTCCAGTCTTCCTTATCAAGGGGCCCATGGATATCTCTCTCTAAAAAGAGAGGGACAAATCCCTTTCACTATCTCCAATAATTAAGCCATGACGAGAAAATAAGCCAACCAGTAGTCATAATGATCACCTAATTAAAAGTGATGTTTGACTATGTCAAAACATATTTTCTCCCCATGCAAGAAACATTAGAAACATTAGGTCAAAGGACACCAAAAATATAAAACTAAGAAGAAATACTTATAACTTAAACCCATGCAATATTTCTTCTTCACTTTGGGTCATGTCTAATACAATATTCTCAATATGTATTTATGAATTGATTTTATATCTCATATTCATGATTAATAAACTTGACCATCAATCAACTTCACACTAGTTTACAAGATGTAATAAACTAGGGACAAATAAGAATTGTATTTTATTAGCTATAAGGTTTTACTATCAAGTCACATACTTGATGACCAAGAGCATAAAATACAATTCAAAATTACATGCTTCATAAATCATAAATGTGAGTCAATTGGTCTTAGGGCATATACTAACACCATTGGTATTCATGTCTTACTCTCCAAAGCCAGAAGTTAATAGGATATGTAATTAACACAGGGTTGAAATGTAAAGAACTGAAATTCCAATGTCCATACCATAAACACCCAAACAACAAGAATAATGAACAAGGCAAAATGAACTAAATAAAAAGAAAAAAAATGAAAAGAAAAGAAAATTTTACTTAAGCAACAAAAAATGGTATTTCTTTCCCCAACAATGGCGCCAAAAACTTGATGTTTCCTAATCACTAGAATATAAGGCAAGTGGACCTAATACTACAGAGTTGAGTTCAACCCGAGTGTCATATCTCTTGAGGAATGGACAAGGTTCAAGTAATCTACCATTACTCTAATGTTTAGTCTAAAAGTTATCATTGAAAACATTATTAACTAAAAGAGTTGCTAACAAAAACTATGATAAAAAGAGCAATGAACAATTATCTAAAGAAATCTATAAAGCAGAAACTGGGATCTCGAGATCCCCCTAATCTTGTTACCAATTCAATTAATTGATTTTAATAGAAATAGATGTTTGATTAATGAATTGGGGCATCACACTCTCAATCAGGCAATCTCTATCTCTAGGTGAAAGCGTCTTATTTACTAACCCTTAGACGAGAATCTCTTCTCTCGCTAAGAAAAAGTTATGAATGCTAGACTCAGGTGACAAACGGACCTAAAGGTGCATCATTGTATCTCTAGCCTAATGCCCCAATTAATCTCAAAATTAATTGTCCTAGGGTCTTCTTCCTTATTCAATTCCAAATACACATGCGATTAGTTTATGTTTGTAACACTTAAATTTCAGGAAAATACCAATTGAAGAACAATTCATTCTTCCACAATATTCAATTTCATAAAAATCAAATCAATTTTATAGAAGTCAAAATTAGGGTTCAACCCTTAATCCAAACAATGAAATTACTCACTATTCATAATGTAAAACAGAAATTAAATGATTAAAATCTATAAGAGAAAGGAAAGAAAGGCTTAAGAATGATTTTGGAGGCGGAATTGTGATCCTGAAATGTGCCCGAGCTTGTCTCTCGAGTTGCCCAACCGATGCCTGAATTCACTTCTTCGATCCCTGAATTCTCTTAAAAGCCTTCAATTCTACTTCTCTAATCTAATCCCTAACTAACTGAGGTGAGAATTTGGGGAAATTTGTGACATAAGATCGCCCTAATTCACCTCCATAAGCCCTAATGGTGGAAGTCTAAAAAAAAAGAATAATGAATACTATATTGAATTCTGAAAATGCCTTGAATTTGGAATAACTGCTTAAATTGAGACCTGGAGCAACAATGGGACAATGAATGTGGGCCAACCCAACTAATCGAGAAAAAGGTTGCGAACCAGCCATTTGTCAACTCCCCCTTGCTGTGGGCTGATCCAAAGAGGAAGGGGACAGCACTACCCCAACTATTTTCTCAAAAATTACATTCCAACACAGGCAGATGAGCGGTATTGTCACCACCTAAAAATGGAAAATCATTTTCAATAAACACTGCATCTCAACAAGTGAAAAGTTCATGTATGTTTAAATTAAAAAATTTCTAACCTTTCTTTCCATAATGATACCCTATAAAAACACACTTCCGACCCCAAGAGCGAAATTTATCCTTAGGTAGACCATGATTATGGACATACACTAAACAACCAAAAGTTTTGATGTGAGAATAAGATGCTGGCTTAGCATACAAAAACTCAAATGGTGTCTTGCCTTTTAACATAGAGGAAGCGGTACGAGTTATTAGATATTCGGTAGTAAGAACACATTCCCCTAAAAATTTAATAGGAAGATGTGCCTGAAAAATTAACGCACCAGCCACATTGAGAACATGACGGTGTTTTCTCTCCACTCAATCAATTTTGTGGTGGTATATGTACCATAAAAGTTTGATGCACAGCTCTATTTTCCAACAAATAGGACTTCAAACATGTGAATTCAGTTCTATTATATATGTGTACAATTTTAACTTGCTTATTAAATTGTGTACGCACCATAGAAAAAATATTTAATATTTTTGTAACTTCTCTCTTTTTCGAAAGTAAAAAATGTCAATACACATCATGAGTAGTCATCTAACACAGTTAAAAAATATGATGAACCACAAGAAGATGGAATTCCATAAGGACCCAGAAAGATCACAATAAACCAAATCAAATAGTTCACTCGCCTTATTTAAACTTATAGGAAAAGAGTCACGAGTTTGCTTGGTGCGAAAACAAATAGAGAATTTGTTTAAAGAATTAGAGTTAACATATGAGCCTAAAAATTATTTAATCACAAACTCAGAACAGTGCCCCAAACAATTATGCCACAAAGTACTATTGAAAAAGGAACTTGAGTAAAAACAGCAAAACCAATTATTGCAAGCAATGAACAAAAATAGTATATCCCCTCTATTTCTTCACCCACTCCAATCCCCAAGATACGGTCTCGTAAAAGCAACACATAATCATTAACAGTAACAATAATTTGTTCTCTTAAGATAGTTGAGCAAGAGAAATCAAATTCCATCGAGGATAAGGTATATAAGAACACGTTTAATGATATCTGTGGACTTAATAAAACTGATCTGGCTTCCACACTAGTAGCCGTGGACCTATTCAGAAGACCAATTCTATAAGGAGGAGTAGGAGATAAATTACTCAAAAATCACTTTCTACCTCTCATGTGGTGAGAACAACTTGTATATAAAATCCACTGATCATTCATCTTACTATAGAGTGTGTCGAAATTGGGGGAGGACTTTTGATTAGTGAAGAGATTAATGAAAGAACTGCACTTCTCCTGTGATAACCCGGGATGTCCACTGAGGAAAGAGAAGCAGTTATGGAACCGGTGACAGTAATGACTGAGCTTGTTCGTTCGCCATCGTCTAGATCAGAGAATGTAGTTGTAGCAGTGACATTAGCTGCCCAGCCCGATGCAGAAGGAGAAGCACCAAGAACTCCTCTGTTAGAGTCAGTACTTCGGCCTTGTCCTTTGGTTGTCCGTGACCGCTGCGATCACCAGCGCTGACATCGTGCCCCCTCTCTGTCCACCACTCCGAATACCCAAATAACTGGTAACAATTTTTGGCTTCATGCCTTGATTTAAGGCTGTGAGTGCAATGAATTTTGTTGTCCGGATCTAAGAGCAATGAAAGCAACAGCTTCATGTCTAATGTCTGTGTTTTTCAATAATTTTTTATAAGCCTCTTCCTTGATTATCATAGCGTAAGTTTTCTTTTATGTTTGGAATAGGTTCCATTTGCCAGATATTTAACAAAATAGTACAAAAGATTAAATCATCTAACCCTATGAGAAATTGATGAACTTTATCTTCTTCATTTGGTTTAATTAATTCACCTATCATGCCACAATTGCATGTTAGTAACTGTTCATAGTAAGCCAATTCATCCCAAATTTTAATTTAGCATAATAGGCAGAAACTGACATACCCGATTGCTTGCAATTTACCAAAGCTGCTATAAGTTCATGTTTTCTCAATGCATTACCGGACATAAATTGCTTGTTTAAATTGGCCCACAACTTTTACCACGCTTAGCATAGACATGGTTGTCCTTAGATTTGGTTCAAATATATTCAAAATCCATGAACCCACTATGGTGTTGATTGTCCACCATTCTTCTTTCTGTCTTGTTCCAACTTTTGTTTTAGGAATTAAAACCTAAAAAAATCGAGTTTATTCTTGGCGCGCAAAGTGAGATGCATCGCTTTCACACATTTATTGTAATATTCTTCCTTAAGTTACACATGAGTGAGAATTAGATGCGGACTGTCTGATGATGCAAGAAACTATGCATCCTTTTTTATGCTTTCATACATTTGATCATCATCGTCGATGATGGTTGTAGTAATATCGTCTCTGCCACTCATTTTTGAGAGAAAAAAGATAATGGCTCTTATACCATGAAAGTTTTCAGTAGGAAAACTTTATGGAAATTTTATGTCTATTAAAATCCCGTGAATGGCCAAAATTATATACATCATATCCCTATCTATCACTAGCTAATGTCTAGGAGATTTACATCAATTAGGCTACTAAAATTAGGAAAATATATACAATCTAAGATAGGACAGAATCAAGGTAATTATGTGAGAGTATCGTAAATATATTGACACTTTAGGATATTGCTCAAGAATTAAGAAAATAATTAGTTGTGTAGATTCAAAAGGAAAATAGTAAATTATCATTCGACTGTCATTTATAGTTCTAATAAAATTTTCTAGATAAATGTTTAATTCCAACAAGATTAGGGTATAAATGGAAAAGTACCATTTAATTCTCCCTTTATTTGCTCAAGTGAAAGATATTTTTGCATGCTAAACCGACAAGATTAGTTCAAGTGTTTCTGAATAAATCTCCTCCTATTTGAGGTAGCAAAATGATAGGTTTTGCATGTTGGTCTAAATAAATATTATTTTTTATTTTGTATCGTCTTATTATTTATTTATTTTTGGTAAATATTTACCTCGTCCCATTTTCAATGATCAAATGAATCAGATGGCGTGGCTGATAGTTTGACAAACTGTGCATGCGATTCGAGGAACCCTTTCATTTCCTACAATTTGAGAGATCTTCTGGCAAGAATTTAGAGGTCAATGTCTATTGGATATCTCAATCACCCCTTTTCCGTGTGTTTCGACAAGGTCTTAGTTTTCCTTTATTTTTCTCTCTTGTACTTTCTTTTATTTTTGCTTTATGTTAAATTTTCTGCATTATCGTTTGTACTTTGTTTCACTTGATTATTAATAAAATCAGGGGATGCTCACAAAGTTCCATCCTAGTTCCTTTATATATATAACTTGCCAATAATTGTAACCTAATATAACTTGCCGCCTTGGATTTTTATGAAAAATGACGAAACATTCTTGACGGTTCTCATTATATTCATTACTTCACTACTTCATTATAAGGTAAGAACTGTGTTATTATTTACAACAAATGGATTTATCAGAGAGGTTCTCCAAGAGTAAGCACTTGGAGGAACTCCATAAGTATCAAAAGGGAGGGTAAAAAGGGGCATTATGTGGATTTCAAGTCAGCAGAGTTCTTTGTAAGTTTAGTGAACTTGGTAACTTAATTTATACAATGTTTTATAACTTATGACTTTAAAGGTTATATAATATTTTATAACTATTATTATCTAACTATCTTTCATATTGTAGTTCGAATTTCATGAGCTACAAAAGAAGGCCGAGGATTAAGCTGCAACCACGGGCACTGCTATGCCTGATGAGCTCTACCTAATTGCCAGTGTAGCTAGTGGCTTGAGCCGTATCCATTTATATGGGCATTGTTCTCCATTGCCTAAAATCAGCAACTTTAAGCTTATTTTAAGCTATAAGTTGTTTTAAAATTGTTCTCGACTGCTTATTATATATGTTTTTAGCTTTAAAAAATGAAAAGGCTATTTTTGAAAAGCTATTGTGAGAGTGCTTTTTAAAATGTCTTTTGCGTATTGATATTGATAAAAAAAATTGTTATATTAATTTACTTAAAATAACCTGTTTACAAGAAATTATTTTTAGTTGCTTAAAGAAAGCATAAACAATGGATAACATGGCCATGGAGTTGGTTCAAACGTAGCTCATCTCAGAGCCAAAAGCAGTCAGGCCTCAACTGGATTGCCACCATGTTGTTTGGATGCCGAGTAGTGGATGATGAGAAGGGTGGAGGCTACACTTTCCAGCGTCTCTACTGCATTCTATGAGCACATGAGAAGGTCTCTGAGCAGAACCACTTTGTATACATCCATATTCCACCGATGATGAACCTCGTGTTAGTATATGCCCTAAGACCAATTAACTCACATTTATGATTTATGAAGCATGTATTTTTTAATTGTATTTTATGGCCTTGGTCATCAAGTATGTGACTTGATAGTAAAACCCTTATAGCTAATAAAATACTATTCTTATTTGTCCCTAGTTTATTACATCTTGTAAACTAGTATGAAGTTGATTGATGGTCAAGTTTTACTGATCATGAATATGAGATATAAAATCAATTCATAAATACATATTGAGAATATTGTATTGGACATGACCCAAAGTGAAGAAGAAATATTGCATGGGTTTAAGTTATAAGTGTTTCTTCTCAGTTTTATATTTGGTGTCTTTTGACCTAATTTTTCTTGCATAGGGAGAAAATATGTTTTGACATATTCAAACATCACTTTTAATTAGGTGATTATTATGACTATTGGTTGACTTATTTTCTTGTCATGGCTTGAATATTGGAGATAGTGAAAGGGATTTGTCCCTCTCCTTCTAGAGAGAGATATCCATGGCCCCTTGATAAGGAAGACAGGAAAATATGCATGGCCATGCTTAAATAAGTATTAATAAGGTGTTATTAATATTATTTGTTGGAACAGTCTGCCTGGTGATCAAGTAAATTGTTAATTAAGTTTTATAAGGATGACTTAGTCCATGCCTTATACTTAATTAGGATATCGTGTGACAAAAAGGACTAAATATTAAATCTGATGCTAGGTTATTATTGCATTTACTTAACTTGGGTAAGCATAATGTCCTCCTAGAGGCCGCTTATATTTTGAAAATAAATGTCTAGGACATTTTTCATTCACTGCCAACGTTAAGTGAACCTATAGGGTCACATGCATAGACGATCTTGTGAGCATAATGTCCACATTCAATGGATCTAGATTGTGTCCAGATTCGTTGAACATATACAAAAGGGGAATCAGATTCCATATTGTATTTTCTGGTAAGTTAATAAGTAATTAATTTTATTTAATCGAATAAATGAAATTAATTACTTAATATTACTTATCCAATAGTTGGATGATTATAGGAATAGATGGACGAGATTAAACTATCATTAGATTACAGTTAGTGTTTTGATATTGATAGCTATAAAAGGTTATGTTAACCTTTTCTTGGCAGCCGTCCTTTATCTGATTAAAGAAAAGCAAAACCCTAAACCCTAGAACGGCGATATAGTATCTAGCCTCCTCTCTCTGAAGTACGACCGATTACCAGATAGTCAGGATCAGTTCTGAACAGTTTTCAGAACACAGAAGGGGTTAGCATCCCGATCGCTTGCAGAGGAGTTCGTTGCTTGGATACCAGTAGAGGGCGAAGCGTAAAAAGCAGTGCCTCCACACCGAACAATCAAAATATAGAGGTAATTTCTATCCAATCAATTTTTCTAGTATGTGCAGATCCAGTTGGTGGATTTCCGTAGTTTTATTTTATTTTGCTTTTGCCTACAAATTCCAACACCTCGTTAGAGCTACTACGTCTATCGTTCTATCAATAAATGCATCGAATATAGCAGCAGTGGGGACCTCCAAGGTGCCGGTTTCATCCTCCTCTACTCCCCTCTTTTTGGATGCCTCGTGCACCAGTACTGTTGATCTCCTCACCCTCTAATGATCTTAGGAGTCCCGATGATGTTGGATACTTGTACATTTTATGTTTATTTGATGTTTTACATATGAATTTTAGATTACAGATATGTTATGAGTTTAATGTTTGATGTATGAGCTTTAGTTTATTAACATATGTGGCTACTGTTGTGTTTATTACATTTAAGGGACTTCCGGTTCTGTTTTCTAAATTATATAAAACAATACCTACCAATGGAAAGGCTGTGGGAAATAATTTCTTTTAAATCAATTACCAACGATCCGACCATCAATAATGGTTGTCAGTATTTGTTACCGACAGTCAATGTTCTCTTCCGAAACACTGTTAGAATTTGTTAACCTAAAGGAACTCTCAGCTGGTGAAACCCATAGATCAAAAAATTCCGTTAGAAATGTCGTCGGAAATAAGTATTACCGACGGAAGCGCGTCGTAATTTTTTTTCCGACAAGAATGGCCTAATGGCCATTTTTTCGTTAGTCTACCATTGGTAATAACCAAGTTCAAATGGAACACAGACAATTTTCTCGTTAGTAAATGGCCTATTTTATAGTGCTCCTTGGATGGCCGCTCTTTATTTCTTCTTCTCTCATTCTCCTTCTTTTCTTCTTCTTTTCCTTCTTCTTTTTGCAATTGCTAATTATTACTTCTCCTTTTTACAAAAAAAAAATTAAACAAAGTGGATCTCAAGTAGATTGGAAAAACAATTACCAATAGTAGCTGAAGGTATTGTTGATGGCTCTATGTAGCTAACTCTACTACTAGTATAAGAAATCAGCTCGGCCCCTCTCACCATGAAAATATCTTTCCCTTCTTCAAAACAATTCCCATTAAATGAAATTTTAGAAAATATAGTAAACAAAAGGAGATATATTGAAGATGGATGCTAAAACTAAAGCCTGTCTAGTGAGAGTTTGATCCGATATACAAGTACCTAATTTAGAAAAGTAGCTCAAAATTCATCTAAATGATTTTGTTGGTAATTCTATGGGAAGTGGCGAATATTTGTGGTCGTGGTAAGAATAAATATATCAATCAAGCTTGACCAACTGCGTGGGAATAGATATAGTAGTTAGTATAAGAACTTTGAAGAAAAAGGGACCAGCTATTCATTCAAGGAAGAAATACAAAACTTTGCTGTGATGCTCTTTCTTCAATAAAACTTATTTTGTAGTCGAATTTAGGATGCTAAAATTTGCGATGTTGTAGAATTTCTTTAGTTTTGAGTCTTATGATAAATTGGGCATAGTTTTTGTTGTGTTTTAAAGGTCTTGTTTATATGTCGACAGTGGCAAAAGTTTGGGAAGTGTTCCTTCCAGGGTGCAACATAGGCAGCCAAAACCATTTTTCTAATCGATCTTAAGGATTTGATAGATTGGAATTTATCAAATTGATGGTTGAGTGCATTGCGTGATTTTGAATGGCATCAACTGTCTAATATTTCCAGTTTCGAACTTAATCTTCCAAATTAATTGGCTCAGGTGTTCTGAGCAATTTATACTTTGTTTTGTATTTATTTTGCAGAGGATTGAAAAATTGGAAAGAAGGGAGCAAAGTTATAGAGATAGTTGCAGAGGACGGATTGAGGGATAGGTCGAAAGGGTTAAAGATACACTTTAACATAATTATCTTTGCTCTTCTAGAATTTAATGGGAAAATAAGATGAAAGTGTTAAATTGAATAACTTTGTATGCTAAAGTCCTTAAATCGATAAGTTTTTCGTTAGAGTACTAAAATAGAGTGTTGACTCAAGGATCAGTCATGTTTCCTTGAGTAACAAATTAAGTTATTCTAACAACGTATTTTTTGTTGAAAGATAGCAGTGAAGCTAATGTGAGTGGAAGGTGAGTTGAGCTAACAAACTGAGCTAACAGGTCGAACTACTGATCTGGGCAAAAAAAGGTGAATTCGAGTTTGGAAGAGTTTTTACTGAAGTAACGAATTTTAATAAACTCTCTAGAAATAACAAGGATAAATTAAAGATGGGAGAGTAAAGGAAAGAGAAGGGAAGTTTCCTTATTGATAAAGTGTCTTTCACTTATGCTTTATAGTTTTGCCTTTTTGATGTTATTGTCCTTTGTTTTAACCTTTCCTTCTCTTGGTTTAACACAAAAGAACTTACAAAAAGTTATTTGTCTTTTTGTTGAAAAATGATAGAAGTCACAAGAGGGAGAAAAGGGAGTAATTACTCACTAACATGTGGGCAAAGACTGTGATTGATGAGGAGGCACTTGAAGAATGAGTATAAAACAAAGAGTTGAGCTAACGTATGAATGCAAGACTGAAGCAAATCAGATGAGCAGAACTACTGTCTATCTCAAAGATTCAGTGGGGATCAAAGTGCTTTACATGTGGCATTTTGCAAGAGGGTCATGATATCTGGATTACTTTACATATGGATGAGAAGTACCAACTTGGGAAACAAGTTTATACACTTGGCAATATTGTGGAGTGGTCACCTATTTCCTTCTACCGTTTTGGTTAAACATGGTACTACTAACATTTTCTTGTGTATGTAGATGAGGCAAAGATAGCAATAGGTTGTTAAGAAGGAAGCTGCAAAGGAAGAGGTAGAGAGACAAGAGAGCAACATTTCAAAGTATATAAAGGAAAGAAGGAAGAGCAAATTGGTGTGCATTTTCAGGAAGAAGAAAGAGCTTCATAGCAAGAAGTGCACCTCAAGCTTAAGAGTTTTATTCTTATAGAGCAAGAAGAGAAACATAATTTTGATAGAGAAAAAGAAGTCTTCTTCCTTCTCTCGGTTTGAGCAAGAAATCCCAATTTGTGAGTGAGAGTTTTACTATCGAGTTGAGAGAAAATTTAGGAAAATATTTGAGAGAATTAGAGGACTCAAAGTGTTTATGTGCTAAATTTTTTTCATCTTTATTTCTTTTGATTTAGAAGTTCTGGGTGAAAAACTTTTGTTTTTCTTTACAAGTTCCATGTGAAAAACATGTAGTTGGTTTCAAAGTTCCAGTACAAAACTTGTAGGTTAGTTTCTCTTGGGATAGAGGAGTTGTTAGTTGTTAGAACTAGGTTTAAAACTAGTTGTTGGTGTTGTAAAGGGTGATCTCACCTTGAACGAGATCGATTTATAGTAGAATCCTTGAGACAACATTCTTGGGGGAAAGTGGATGTAGGTGTATTGCTGAACCACTATAAAAATCCTTTTGCCTCCCTTGTCTTTTGTTTTTTCTGATTTTTCCTTGCTTATCTTCTTTTTTTTTTTTTTTTTTTTTTTTTTTTTTTATCAGTTTTCAGTTTGCAAGAATGATCTTAATTTATTTCCCTTGAATCTGTTTTTAGTTCTGCGTCTATGAAGTCAAATTAATATCTTTGGAGGTATAGATTTTGCCGAGCTAGTTTCTTCTATCTTAAGTTGCCTTTGAGGTTCAAGCTATATGTTAGTTTTATTCTTAGAAAACATTTTTTCACATGATCATATATAATTTTGAAAGACTTGCTAATCTTCAAAAGAGTTCTTATTAAGTGTGGTCTGCAATCAGCTGTATATCACTGAGTCAAGCTAATGACTTAAGTGATAGTTTTTGACTTAATTAATCATATTGTGTTGATTAGCTCTATGCCACTAAGTCAAACTAATGGCTTAAGCAACAATTTCTGAGGTGGTTGATTTTTGTCATGTCATGCTGATTAGCTTTATGTCACTAAGTCAAGCTAATGACTTAAGTGATATCCTTTGAGTTAGGTGGCATCAGTTGTTTTTTTGAAGCTATTCTTTTTTTGTTTTCTTCCTTTCAGTTTAGAAAGATCTATTAAGATAGATAAATTTTTTAATAGGTCCCGTTCACAGCCCGCTTTGACCTTAAAGGGACTTATATTTTGTATCAATGAAGTCTCTCTCAAGGATAGAATTTAATAGCTCGAGAGAGGATCCATGATTAGCTCAAGTGATTTTGTTGAAGGTCAATGTATAACTTGTCCACCACTTTTTAGTGGAACGAACTAATCTTAGTGGAAAACAAGAATGAGAAACTTTATTCTGTCAATAGATTTTTAGTGTTGGAAAGTTATAAAAATGGACCCATATTCCTAGGCACAATATGAATGATTTTGAAACTATAAAAGTCAAAACTTATTATTCTGAGGCGAATTGGAAAAATGTGCAAATTGATGCCAAAGCACTGAATATCCTTCATTGTTCACTAAATACTCATTTGCAAAACCATAGAAAGCCATATCTTGGAAAAAGAAGTTTGCATTTATTGTTTAATCTTAAATGTTACAATGCTCTCAATTCAGACACATTGCAAGAAGTTGAAATAAATTTTTTTTTCTGGAAACGATGGAGCTAAGAGGAGATTTAATTATAGTCAGGCTAACTGGAGAACTCACCCTCGTGGACCCAACTTGGTTTGGGTACCGAAAGAAAACTAAATCTATTTTGCAGGTGTGCCTAGAGAGTAAGGTAGTGGAAAGATAGTGATATATTGGAAGAAGTTGCTCTAGGCATATGTCTAGTGGCACAAGCTGTTCACCAAACTATTAGATGAATATTGTGAGGATGAGAGTTTTGGAGATTATTGCAAGGGAAGAATAGTTAGATGAGGAAATCTTGGAACTAATCTGAAAGAGATGAGAATGTGTCTCTTGGAAAAGGTCTTCAGTGTAATCTCTTTAGCCAACTTTGTGATAAAGGAGTTAAGGTTCTCATGAGAAACAAAAGTGAATCAACTTGAGATTTTGCATAGAGAAAAGAAACTATAAATGTGCTAATGGACAAGTTGAGTGGAGCAAGCTGAGTTTGCTTCGCTTCAGTTTCAGATGGAAAATGATTGTAGCACAAAAGGCTAAGTTATGCAAGCATGAGTGTTATGATGAAGCTACCAGAGAAGAAGCTGGACAATGAGATATAATAGAGCTAATTTTGTCAGCTTAGCTTTGACTTCTGATGCGAGCTCATTGTATTATTAGAGATTAGGATACTCTAGCACTTTGGAGATAATACTTTAAGATTTATTTTGATTTAACCTATCTAGCAAGTTTGAGAGCTTATGTGGATGAAGATTTTGAGAAGCTTTAGCATTTCTGTTGCATTAGCCTATGCTGTGAAAGGAGTTTTGAGGAACAAAGCAACCCAATGAGTGGATTTAATGACGTACCAAGTTGTATTGGAGCTATACTCAAGAGAGTTCAAGCATAACCAAAAACTTGCCGAAGGAGTGTAGATATGAGTTACATAACTCAAAGGAAACGTTCTCACAAAATCATGTGAAAAGTTTGTCATAGAAGTGAGTTGAGGAAAGACATGACGAATGTGGCTTTTGTATTCAAAATTGAGTCAAAGAAATTTGATAATGCACAAGGTAATGAGAATGGAATACTAGCTAAGCAAGATGAGCTGAATCTGTTTTGAAGCTTGTACAATGTTTGGAATCGAACAAGATTTTTTTGAAGCAAGCTATAGAGGAGCTCAGAAACATGATTTGGGACACGGCTAAAGTTATAGCTCAAGGGTACAGTCGGACGAAAGTTATTGACTTCGATAAATATTTTGCACCACTAGCTCAAACCGGAAGGTATTTAAATGTTGTGTTCTTTTACTTTTTCAGAAGATTTTCTACAATTTCGAGTTGACATAAAATGCATCTTTTTGAATGGACTTTTAGAGATAAAGTCTATAGTTGCAACAAACCTCCCGAATTTTTAAAGTTTTGAAAGATTGGGAAAATTTCTTCTTGAAAAGGAGTTTTTGAGGTAGTGTTGATAAAACTCTTTTTACCAAACTACATTTCAAGGATTTTCTATTTGTAAATAGATATTGATGATATGATCTATGGAGCTACTAATTAGCTTTGTGCTAGCTTAAATGTAGGGGGAGTTTGATGAGATGAGAATGATGGGAGAGTTAAATTTTTCCTCGGACTACAGAAGAAGCAGAGCAAAGAAGGGATAATCAATCATCAGTTTAACTAGGCATGTGAAGGAGCTACTGAAGAGCTCTAAATGACTGGAGCTAAGTCAAGCAGAATGCCAATGAGCATTACAATAAAGCTGGATGTTCTCTTTAATATGTGTTATGTGCAAGATTTTAATATGACCTTAAGGAACATTTCTCACTGCGGTGAGGAGGATTTTTAGATACCTTGTAGGTACACAAGAGCTAAGTGTATGATATTCAGAAAATGGGACACTTGAGCTAAGAGGATATTATGATGTAGACACAAAATCCAAGATTAATGAGAAGAGCATTTGAGGGCATGCAAATTTGTTTAGAGAACTGTTGATATCATGTTGTAGCAAGAAGAAAGTCTTGATTGTAGCTTGTCTATGGGAGAAGCTAAGTACATAGCTGATGGGAGCTATTTAGGTCAATAATGTGGGATTAAGCATCAGGACTGGAATGTTAGGTTAAGCTACTCAATGACTCAAATTTATTATGATGGCAAGTGTGATAAATTTGGTGAAATACTCAATGCAACGTTTACGAACTAAGCATAGAGGGATAAGACATCAGGTTACTCGTGAGCACATGAAATCGGGTATTGTCGAGCTAATATTTGTTCCATCCTAGAATTAACTTGTTGATATCTTTACTAAACCCCTGTGTGAAGACGTCTCTTGGAAGATCTATTTGGAACTTGAGCTAGTACTCTGAACAATTAGCTTATCTCTGCATGTGCATTTGTGAAAACAGTTTTTAAGCTTCATTTTTTTTGTCTTTTTTTTTTTTTGGTCTTTGGTTAAAGGGCTTTGTTTATCCGTGAAAGTTATATTTTATGTGTCTCTCTCATACTTCCTTAATAGATAAAGTAAGTTAACTGCTTTTGTGATAAGACTTGGTATCGATGGTTTGTAAGGAGAATGATTGATTGCCTATACTTTTGATAAGTTTATTCTTTATGAGTTTTTCTTGTTGAATCAATTCTTGAATTTTGTCTTCTCTCTTTTGAAAAACTAGCAAAATAGTTGTTCCTGCAAGGCAGTAGAGTTTTAAAATTTTATGAATCTCTAACGAGCAAGATTATCTCTTTCACTGCTCTTGCAAGCTGCCTTAGATGCCTCTTTGAGTCCTTTCTTTTGCAAGTTCAGATAGAAACCTTGGCTCCAAAGAGAAATTTCATGAAGCTGTTTGGAATGAAAGCCCAACTTAAGCAAGGTGAGGAGCTTATTTCTGAAGAAAAGAAACTGAGGAAGTAGAAAAGTTGAAACTATGAAGAAAGCAAGAATTGAGGAGGAGCAATAATCTGTGAAAAATTCAGTGATGTAGCTTCAGCACAAGTTGCTTGGGCTAAAAACACGAGTGATAAAGAAGAAAAAGGAAAGAAAGATTCTGGAAAAAAAATAGAAAAATAGAGGAAAAATAGAAAAGCTGAAAGAGATGAAAGAAGAATTGGTTGAAGAAGAAGATGAAACGAGTCTTAATTTTGAAAGAGAGTATACATACGGACAAAAATAAAAAGAGAGGTGCTTTGTTGAAAGAAAAAATGGTTGAAAGAAAGAAGGAAGAAGAATGTGTTAAGTGAGCTTCAACAGATACGTTTTGGAAAATTGTGAAGAAGTTGTGATTAAAATCATGAAAGATGTTTTTGGAAAATTAGAAGTAGCTCAAGTGGTGCAAAGCAGAGCTACTGGTAATTAAGGTTTCAAAAGTAGCTCAAGAGGTGCAAAGCATATCTACTGCAAATGGTATTAAAGTGGACAGAGTATTCACATTTGACCTAAGAGGCATGGTAATATAAGAGTAAGCTAATTTTTATGTATGTCTTTCTCATTCGAGTCTTTTTTTGCATTATACCAACTCGATTTGATGCAACCTCAGCTTCTTATTTTAGATTGCATTCATTGATGAAGTTATTTCTTTAGAGTTTTCTTCTAAAGCTATCCAAGTTGCTAAGCTATTTGTTTTACTGAGTCGCAGAGCTATTACTCATAGTACTAGTCATCCTTAAACTACTTCCATGTTGTAATTTTTCAATGGGGACAAAAATATTGAAAGTTGTTGCTTGCTCAATCATTTGTGTTACTTAGCTTCAATACAAATCTAGTTTATGAGCAATTAATTTGCATTTATTAGCTTGTCTTCTATACCCTTTTATGTGTGTGACAAAAAGAGGGAGAATGATTCAGTTTTTCCTATCATGTTATGGTTGGATGATATTGCTTTTTATGTTTGATCTATGTAGAAACTTTAACTTAAAGCTTCCTATTATATTATGACATCTATCCCTTTTGTTTTTCAATTTATCTAACCTTATCTTTGAGCTATCTGTGCACTCTTAGTTTAATCTTTTCCTAAGTGCACTTGCTGTGAAAGTGTAGCTACTCAATGATGTTTGAAACCTAGCTCAAAATCATTAGGGTTTGAAAAGTGAGGCATTAAGTCAAAGGGAGCTCTTAAAACCTTTTTGTGCATGATTTTGCCTTGCCTTTGCTATTTGTGCATAAAGAAAAAACTAGTTTTGTCACTCATAAAAATGGGGCAGAATGTTGACTAAAGGGTTAGTCATGTTTTGATGACTAACAAATCAAGTTAATCTAACAAAGTGTTTTTATTGAAAGATAGTAGTGAAGCTAATGTGAGTGGAAGGTGAGTTGAGCTAACAGACCGAGCTAAGAGGTCGAACTACTAATTTGGCAGAAAAAGCAAATTCGAATTTGGAAGAGTTTTTACTAAAGTAAAGAATTTTCATGAACTCTCTAGAAATAACAAGGGAAAATTAAAGATTAGAGAGTAAAGGAAAGAGAAGGGAAGTTTATTGATAAAGTGTCTTTTACTTTTTGCTTTATAGTTTTGTCGTTTTGATGTCATCGTCCTTTGTTTTAACATTTTCCTCTCTTGGTTAAACACAAAAGAACTTACAACAAGTTATTTGTCGTTTTGCAGAAAAATGCTGGACATCTCAAGAGGGAGAAAAGGGGGTAATTACTCACCAACATGTGGGCAAAGAATGTGATCGATGAGGAGGCACTTGAAGAATGAGTATAAAATAAAGAGTTCAGCTAATGCATTAATGCAAGAACGAAGCTAATCAGATGAGCAGAAATATTGTTTATCTCAAAGATTTTGTGGCGATCAAAGTGCTTTACATATGGCACTATGTAAGAGAGTCATGGTAGATGGATTATTTTACATGTGGATGAGAAGTACTAGCTTGGGGAACAAGTTTATACACTTGGAAATATTGTGGAGTACTCCCCTATTTCCTTTACCCTTTTTGATTAAACATGGTACTATTAACATTTTCTTGTGTGTGTAGATGAGGTAAAGATGTCAGCTGCAAAGAAAGAACCAGAAAGACAAGAGAGCAAATTGCAAAGTATATAAAGGAGAGAAGGAAGAGCAAATCAGTGTGCATTTTCAGAAAGAAGAAAGAGATACATAGCAAGAAGTGCACCTCAAGTATAAGTGTCTTATTCTGATAGAGGAAGAAGAGAAAGATAATTCAGTTAGAGAAAAAGAAGTCTTCTCCCCTCTCTCGATTTGAGCAAGAGATCCTAATTTGCGAGACATAGTTTTATTATCTAGTTGAGAGAAAATTTAGGAAAATATTCGAGAGAATGAGAGGACTCAAAGAGTTTATGTGCTAAAGTTGTTTCATCTTTATTTCTTTTTATTTAAAAGTTACGAATGAAAAACTTGTGTTTGGTTTACAAGTTTCGTGTGAAAAACATGTAGTTGGTTTGCATGTTCGGGTACAAAATTTGTGGGTTAGTTTCTATTGGGATAAAGGAGCTATTAGTTGCTAAAACTAGGTTTAAAACTAGCGGTTTGTGTTGTAAAGGGTGATCTCACCTTGAACAAGATCAGTTTATAGTGGAATCCTTGAAACAATGTTCTTAGGGGAAAGTAGATGTAGGTGTATTATCGAACTACTCTAAAAATCCTCGTGCCTCCATGTCTTTTGTTTATTCTGATTTATCCTTGCTTATCTTATTTTGTTTTTGATGAGTTTTCAGTTTGTAAAAATGATCGTAATTGATTTCCCCTTGAATCTGTTTTTAGTTCTGCATCTATGAAGTCGAGCTAATATCTTTAGACATATAGATTCTACCTTAGCTAGTTTCTTCTATCTAAAGTTGCCTTTGAGGTTCAAGCTATATGTTAGTTTGATTCTTAGAAAACTCCTTTTCACATAATCAGATTTGATTTTGAAAAACTTGCTAATCTCCAGAAAAGTTCTTATTAAAAGTGTGTTCTTCAATAAGCTTTATATCATTGAGTCAATCTAATGGCTTAAGTGTTAGTTTTTTACTTTATTGATTATATTATGCTAAGTTGCTTTATGTCACTCAGTCAAGCTAATGGCTTAAGTGACAGTTTCTGAGGTGGTTGACTTTTGTCATGTCATGCTGATTAACTTTATATCACTAAGTCAAGCTAATGACTTAAGTGATATCCTATGAGTTGGGTTGCATCAATTGTTTTCTGTGAAGCAATTCTATTTTGGGTTGTCTTCCTTTGAGTTTAGAAAGATTTGTTTTAAGAGAGCTAAACTTTTTAATAGGACCAATTCTGACGTGGAATGATCTTCAAGAGCATAAAATTTTGTCCAAGAAGTGAGGGAGAGAACAAACAAAACAAGTGTAATAAGTAGAAGAAAGTGCCTTTGAAAGGACTTGAAAATGTTAAACTTCAAGCAACCTTGGATATATCAAATCCAAGACCTCAAGAAGGTTTAAACAAAATCTTTTCTTCAAAGTTCAAGCAACCTAAGGTATTTTGAACCTTAGACCTCAATGAAACAAGAAGAAGACCTCAAGACTAGTTTTCTACAAGAGTGTAGTAACTAGTATGAAGGAATTTTTTTTTTATGATCAACCTTGAAGCTCTTGGAACTTTCAAAAAGTCTTCAAAGTGATTGTTTTCTTTCAAGGAAGTTCACCCTTGAAGAAGATAGAAAAACTAAGCTAAGAACTAAGAATACTAAGAGAAGAACCTTTGTCTTGAAAAATTTCTTGATTACCTTCTTCAAAATGGAAGACTACATATTTATAGAGACTTGAGGGAGAAAATAGGAATTTTTCCCTCTCATATTTTCAGCCCAAAGGATAGATATAACCTATACATACACTTAATAAGACAATAGAGGTGTTTTAATTGCATTTGGACTATTCTAGAGCACTAGTTAACACATTGCCAAAAGTAGGAGGCAATTTTTCAGCTTAGGCAAAAGGGATTCCAACTATCTACCAAGGTAAATTTTCAATTTCTAACTTATTCAAAAATTAGGATATTGCCCCATAAAGTCTTGGACATCAAAATTTAATCCCCATAAAGTCTTGGACATCAAAATTGACATCAAAATTTAAGCCTTGAAACTTCTCTTGCTCAATTTGATCCTTGTGACTCTTTAGTTGTTTTGCCTTCGCTCTTGTCACAACTCCTTGATGTTCTTGCATGTCTAACCAATTCACATCATCCTCCCCTTCTTGAAAAGGATTCGTCCTCGAATCTCCATCACCTATATCAAATAAAGAGAGATCGGAAGTATTAAAAGTGGCACTAACATTATAATGTCCCGGAAAATCAACTTTATAGGCATTGTCATTAATTTTCTTAAGGATTTGAAACGGTCCATCTCCCCTATCATCAAGCTTAGACTTTCTTTGTTGGGGAAATCTTTCCTTTCTAAAATGCAAACAAACCCAATCACCGGGTTTGAATACCACTTTTCTTCTTCCCATATTTCTTTTCTCTACAAGCTTTTTGTTGGAGTTGACAATGGCTTCATGGACCTTTGCATGAATTGCTTTCACAAAATCAGCCTTTTTTCTTGCATCCTTGCTTAATGCTTGATCTATAGCAAAGGAACCAAATCAAAGGGAGTTAGAGGGTTAAAACCATAAACAACTTGAAATGGAGAATGAGAAGTAGTAGAGTGAGGTGCCCTATTATAAGCAAATTCAATGTGTGGCAAACACTCCTCCCATTGCCTCAATTTCTTCTTCAAAATAGCCCTTAGAAGTTGGCCAATTGTTCTATTTACCACCTCGGTCTGTCCATCCGTTTGTGGATGGCAAGCTGTAGAATAAAGCAAGTTCGTACCAAGCTTCTTCCAAAGAACTCTCCAAAAATGGCTCAAGAATTTGGTATCCCTATCCGACACAATAGACCTTGGAATTCCATGGAATCTAACTATCCAAGTAAAGAACAAGCTAGCTACATGACTAGCATCATCGGATTTCTTACAAGGAATAAAGTGTGCCATTTTAGAGAACCTATCCACAACAACAAAAATAGAATCCATACCTCTAGAGGTCCTAGGTAAATCAAGAATAAAATCCATAGAAATATCAACCCAAGGTTCTTTAGGAACTTTTAATGGTGTGTAAAGTCTATGTGGAAGAGTTCTAGATTTAGCTTTCTTGCGTTCAGTACAACTTCCTACAAATCTTTCTACATCTCTTTTTAAATGTGACAAAAAAAAATGTTCATGAAAAATTTCATAGGTTTTAGTGACACCAAAATGTCCCATTAAACCCCCACAATGTGCTTCTTTGACAAGTAGAATTCTAGTAGAACAAGATGGTATGCACAATCTACCTTCACAATAAAGAAATCCTTCATGCAAAAAATATTTTCCAAAAGGTGCTAACAAGCATTTCTCAAAAATTTCCTTAAAGTAATGATCACTAGAATACATTTCTTTAAGCATTTCAAAACCCAAAATTTTTGTTTGAAGGGTGGATAAGAGAGTATACCTTCTAGATAGAGCATCGGCCACCACATTCTCCTTACCTTTCTTATAATGGATGACATATGGAAATGTTTCAATGAACTCCATCCATCTTACATGTCTCTTATTGAGTTTATGTTGGCCCTTGAGAAACTTCAAAGCCTCATGATCGGTATGCACAACAAACTCCTTTGGCCATAGGTAGTGTTGCCAATGCTTTAATGTTCTTATTAAAGCATAAAGCTCCTTGTCATAAGTTGAGTACCTCACGGCTGCCCCATTAAGTTTTTCACTAAAATAGGCTAAGGGCTTTCCATCTTGCATAAGTACACCACCTATACCAATGCCGGATGCATCAAACTCCACCTCAAAAGTTTTCTCAAAGTTTGGTAGTGACAAAAGGGGTGCACTACACAACTTTTCCTTCAACAATTGAAATGCTTGTTCTTGTTTTGTTTCCCACTTAAATCCTTCGGTTTTCTTGATCACATCGGTCAAAGGGCTAGCAAGTGTGCTGAAACTTTTGATGAACCGCCTATAGAAACTTGCTAGGCCATAGAAACTTCTCACTTCCGATGCGTTTCTTGGTGTTGGCCATTCCTTAATTGCTTGGACCTTACCTTCATCTACTTGAAGTCCTTGTAAGCTTACCACATAACCTAGAAATGTAACTTTCTCCAAAAAAAACTCACATTTGTCAAGGTTAGCAAAAAAGTTTTTCAATTCTCAAGACATTTAGTACTTCCCTAAGATGTTCAACATGCATTTCATATATCTTGCTATAGACCAAAATATCATCAAAGTATACAACAACAAATTTCCCAATAAAATTCCTCAACACATGATTCATTAATCTCATAAATGTACTGGGAGCATTAGTTAATCCAAAGGGCATAACCATCCATTCATACAAACCAAAGTTAGTCTTAAATGCGGTTTTCCACTCATCCCCTTCTCTCATCCTAATTTGATGGTATCCGGATTTCAAGTCAATTTTAGAGAAAAGATTAGAACCATGCAACTCATCAAGTAAATCATCAAGTCTAGGTATGGGATGCCTATACTTAATAGTAATGTTGTTTATGGCTCTACAATCTATACATATTCTCCATGTACCATCTTTTTTTGGAACAAGCAAAACCGGAACCGCACAAGGACTCATAGACTCACGCACATACCCTTTTGAAATTAGATCCTCAACTTGCCTTTTTAGCTCCTTAGTCTCTTCTGGTGGACTCCTATAGGCCAATCGGTTTGGCAAGACCGCCCCGGGGACAAAATCGATTTGGTGTTCGATTCCTTTAATTGGTGGAAGACCTCCGGGCATCTCATCGGGAAATACGTCTTTGTAATCTTTGAAAAAGAGGGTGAGTGTTCTTTAGATGAAGTAAAAGATTCCCTACAATACAAGAGCAATACCACTCTTTTTCTTTCAATTGCTTCAATCACCTCACTAGGTTTTGCAAAGAAACAATTCTTTTCTTTCATCTCACTCTCTTTTTTTTTGTCACTCTTTTTCTTTTCACTCTTGTTTTTCATCACTCTTTCTTCACTCTCTTTTTTTTCCTCAACTCTCTTTCCCTCCCCAATCTTTTTTCCTTTTGAGCTAACTTTCAGCCCTCTCTTTCTCCCTCATCTTTTTTTGTTCATCTCTCGCTTGTTGAGGTCTAAGAGGATTCATAGTGAATGTTCTTCCATCCTTCACAAAAGAATAAGTATTCTTCTCCCCATTGTGGAGGGACTTTATATCGAATTGCCAAGGTCTTCCCAAGAGAAGATGGCATGCTT
Source organism: Catharanthus roseus (assembly GCA_028651295.1). Lineage (NCBI taxonomy): Eukaryota > Viridiplantae > Streptophyta > Magnoliopsida > Gentianales > Apocynaceae > Catharanthus > Catharanthus roseus. The sequence continues at coordinate 2,369,020 of JAPQWS010000033.1, read as the reverse complement.
GCATGGGCACCACATCACATAGTATCACATCTTTGTAAGCTCCCATTTCTATTGGTACCACTACTTGTCTCAACACTTTAATTTCTCCACTATCATTTAGCCAATGGAGTTTGTAGGGTTTATCATGTTTTTTCGTAGGTAGTTTCAACTTCTCAACAAGATAAGCACTAGCCACATTTACACAACTACCACTATCAATGATAAGGTTGGCAATCCTTCCCTCAACTTTATATTTAGAATGGAAGATGTTTTCTCTTTGTTCAATCATGTTATCATCAAAAGTTTGAGCGCTTAGTGCTCTTATGGTAACTAAGCTCAAGACATTGTCATCACTTCCTAAAGGATTCAAATCAACATGTTCATCATCCTCACCATTTTCTTCACCCTCAACACATTCGTTACTTTCATCCTCCTCCTTCTCAATCCAACCATTCAAATCCTCCCTAAAGATCAAAGCTCTCTTTGTCGGACAACTACTTGCATGGTGTCCTACACCATTACATTTAAAGCACTTTGGAGGGTTAGAAATGATTTTACCTCTCTCTTCCATCTTTGGTTTGGTTGGAGGTTGGAAAGTACCTCTAGGAGCCTCCTCCTTTTTTGGCCATGGCTTGAAGTTGGAAGTAGGTGGTTTTGTTGTTGCAACTTGTCTTTGGTTGGGAAATGAGGATCGCATCATCCCATTCCTTTTCCTTTATGATTCGATCTTGTTGGCAAGGTGGCACATGTCTTCATAAGTTGTATGTGGATACAACTCAAGTTGGTTGGCTATCTCTCTATTGAGACCACTAAGGAACCTAGCCATTCAAGCATCCTTGTCTTCTTCCAAGTTCAACCTCAAGATGTAGAGCTCAAGCTCTTGTCTATACTCTTCTACACTTTTTGCACCTTGTTTTAAAGTCATGAACTTATAATGAAGCTCTCTATAGTAGTGCTTGGGCACAAATCTTTCTCTCATCAAAGCTTTTAAATCTCTCCAAGTATCAACCGGTGGTCTACCACTTCTGACTCTTTGGTTTACTACCCTTTCCCACCAATGTAAAGCATAGCCAGAAAATTCGGCTATTATAAGTCTAGCTTTTAAGAACTCATTACAATTTTTCAACATAAACATGTTTTCTACTTTCCTCTCCCAATCTAAGAAAATGTTAGGGTCATTCTCACCCTTAAAACTAGGGAGCTTCCACTTCATTCGGTCCAAGGTTTGGTCACCTTGGTCTCTTCCACGGTTTGCAACAAATGGAACATGTTCATGATCATCATATAATGGCTCTCCATGCCTAGCATGTGGCCTTGGAACTTCTTCAAAGTGTCTAGGCATGCCTCTTTCTCCAAAACCGCCTCTTCTACCACCGTAAGGAGGTGGATGAAGTTCTTCATCAAAATGTGGAGGTTGGTGGAACTCGGTTGTCCTAGAGCAATTGAGTGGTCCATTGCTCCTTGGGGTAGTAACATTGAGACTAGCATGAGGACTAACCTCCCTTTGTTGATTAGAGAGATTAGTGACATCCCTTCTAATATCCCTCATCTCATCTCTTAGGGATTGTAACTCTTGCATTATGAGCCTCAAAGGGTCATCATGTTGGGAGTTACTAGACTCTTCTCCAAAAGGAGTTGGTGCTTGAGCTTGGGTTGACATCTTGGTAGTGTTTACCTCACAAAACTCTCTTGTTTAACTCTCTTTGGCCTTTTTGAGGATATTCTCACAACTCTTGCCTTTTTCTAAAGGTTCAAGTCTCAAAGAGTTCTATGAGTTCTTAGCAAAGATTTAACACCTCTACTCAAGTTTAAAACAACTAAAATAAAAAAAAATCACAAACAAAAACTAGTCATCCGTTCATTTTAAGGAAGTTCAACAACATTTCCAAGAGAATTTGAGTCAATAATGGTAGATTGACCAAATGAAGAAATAAGTACTGAAAAAAAGGAAAGAAATTCGACCACAAATACAAACACAAAGCTAGGACACTTCAAGAACACAAAAGAATACACAACAAAAGTTTCCAGCAAGCAGAGTAGATGACATACTCGGCTTGTTTGGAAAACTGGTATTTAACCACAAGTCTAAATTGAATGAGTTTGTCTAGAAAGAATCCTCACTCAAAATTCTTGAGTTTAGGCTCAAGAATCAAAGAAAAAGGATTAGTAAAAAGGAAAATATGCTCAGATCATTTCAGTACATTTTTGTCTGCGGAAAAGCCAGGTACACCTTCAAGTTTTGACTATTTTGAGATATCAAATGAAGTCCAAATTAGATGAAACTTGTTTCATTTGTTTCCCAGGTCAATGTAGTATAACTCCATGTAAAAATATTGCAAATTTCTAGTCATATTCCAGGTCGTTCAAGCATTCTATTTTTGTGATGCCATTTTCCAGCAATCTTGTCTCTTTTCTCTTTTTTTCTTTTGTCTTGTATTTTTATTTTTATTTTTTTTGTATGTAAGATATCTCCAAAACACTTACTTGAAGGTGGCTCTGATACCAAATGATGTGGAATGATCTTCAAGAGCATAAAATTTTGTCCAAGAAGTGAGGGAGAGAACAAACAAAACAAGTGTAATAAGTAGAAGAAAGTGCCTTTGAAAGGACTTGAAAATGTTAAACCTCAAGCAACCTTGGATATATCAAATCCAAGACCTCAAGAAGGTTTAAACAAAATCTTTTCTTCAAAGTTCAAGCAAACTAAGGTATTTTGAACCTTAGACCTCAATGAAACAAGAAGAAGACCTCAAGACTAGTTTTCTACAAGAGTGTAGTAACTAGTATGAAGGAATTTTTTTTTTATGATCAACCTTGAAGCTCTTGGAACTTTCAACAAGTCTTCAAAGTGATTTTTTTCTTTCAAGGAAGTTCACCCTTGAAGAAGATAGAAAAACTAAGCTAAGAACTAAGAATATTAAGAGAAGAACCTTTGTCTTGAAAATTTTCTTGATTACCTTCTTCAAAATGGAAGACTACATATTTATAGAGACTTGAGGTAGAAAATAGGAAGTTTTCCCTCTCATATTTTTAGCCCAAAGGATAGATATAACCTATACATACACTTGATAAGACAATAGAGGTGTTTTAATTGCATTTGGACTATTCTAGAGCACTAGTTAACACATTGTCAAAAGTAGGAGGCAATTTTTCAGCTTAGGCAAAAGAGATTCCAATTATCTACCAAGGTAAATTTTCAATTTCTAACTTATTCAAAAATTAAGTTATTGCCCCATAAAGTCTTGGACATCAAAATTTAATCCCCATAAAGTCTTGGACATCAAAATTGACATCAAAATTTAAGCCTTGAAACTTCTCTTGCTCAATTTGATCCTTGTGACTCTTTAGTTGTTTTGCCTTCGCTCTTGTCACAACTCCTTGATGTTCTTGCATGTCTAACCAATTCACATCAAATTCACTGCCTCTTAGACATAAACGGGACTTGCATTAAGAAAACGTGAAAGTTTAGGTGTGTGTAAAACTTTTCCCCCATTTCAGTGGGAATATAATGTTTTGTTGTGATGAGTTTTTATGGAAAAATAATGCATGTTCCATGTTCTTTGTCAGAGATCCATTGAAATAATATTGATGTTTTTTATGTGTTAATGGTCCATAGGAATATAATGCATGTTCCATTAATTTTGTATTAATGTTTAATGAAAATAGTATTGATTTTCAATGAGTTATGCGTTAATGTTTCATAGAAATATAATTTTTTGTTGTGATGTTAGATTTTTTGGAAAAGTAATGCATGTTCCATATTCTTTATTAGAGATCCATGGAAATAGTATAGAAGTTCCATGGTTTATGTATTAATGTTCCATGGGAAATAGCATGTTCCATAAGTTTTGTGTTAATATTTCGTCAATATAATATTGATGTTCCATGGGTTATGTGTTAATGATTCATGGGAATATAATATTTTGCTGTGATGAAGTTTAATAGAAAAGTAATGCATGTTTCATGTTCTTTGTTAGAGATCCATGGAAATAATATTGATGCTTAATAGTTTATGTGTTAATTTTCCATGAGTTTTGTATTAATGTTTCATGAAAACAATATTAATGTTCTATGGGAATATAATACATGTTCTATGAGTTATGTGTGGGTGTCTATGAGTTTTGTGATAGGTTTGCTTTGTTATAATAATGTTACGTACACATTATGTGTTAGGGTTCAATCAAGGAACCAATAACATATAAGTTTATCACCCACATATACAGAAAAGAAAATACATCACGACTTAATATTTAATGAAAGATTACTTATGTATAATCATGGAACTACAATTATATTCCCATGAACATGAGCAATTGGTATAGAACTCCGGAACTCCAATCATGACATATAACTTTAACAAACAGAAAAACTTCAATTACATAGGAAAAATGATTCTTCTTCCTCATCTTCTCCAAGAACGATTTTTTTCTTCATAATTATCCATGTATTTACCATATACAATATATTAAATAAGATAAACAACATCAAATAATAAATCAAATACGTGATTATATCCGAATCCACATATTAACTATTGTTTCTTGTTTGTAGTAAGTAAGATTTGAACACACGATCTCTTATCCAACTTTAAGTGCTTCAACCACTATACCACATACAATTTTGCGATAATTTCTCAAGAAATTTTATTTATATTGTATGCCAATAAATTAAAATTTAATTAGTTTGATTATTTATAGCATATTTGTTTAAATAACTTTTCTTTACTAAATAATAAAAAAAAATTTACCTCACTCTAAAGTTCTTATATTATAGAGATTTTTAGTAAAACACATGAAACTTTTCTATCTGTAGAATAATTTACAAGTTAAAGATTTTCTCTCTGGTTTCAACCATACAATGACGTTATAGATTTCAAAAATGTAAAAAATATTTTTGAAAAAACTACCACAAATATAATTATTTCAAAATTTTTAATAATTTTGTGAAAGATTACGGTAGCAGAAATTACAAAATTGTCATACCAAATATAAAACGCAAATTATCCAAATATCCCTCTCCTATATCTAAAACATTTTCTTATTCATAAAGTCAAAATAACATATGAACTTTAGTCAATTGTTTTGTGTGTGTGTGTCTATATATATATATATATATATCTTTGTGTGTATAAACTTAGTGGCATTTGAATAGTTGTATCATATTTTTGTGGCATTATTTCTAGTATTTGAGTTGTGCCATATTTAAGCGACATTTAGACGAGTGTCAAAATCACAAAAAATTTAGTATTAACTAAAAATTTTGTAGAGCAACGGTGAACACCCCGTCGAATCCAAAGGAAGTGGTATGATCCTCCTTAGCTTCTCTTGAAGATCATTTACTCTGAAGGCTCAACTCCCTTCTAGAAGATTCACTTGATGGCTTCTTTTGGAGAAATGAAGAACGTAAACATAAAATTGCAGAAAGGTAACTAAGAAGAAGACAAATAGATCTTCTTGTATGTAGGAGAGAATCAAGAAGGCTTAGAAAAGTCTCACCGATCCTCCACACTCTCAGGAAGAACGTAGACTCCTAAGAAACACCAACTACGGATTTGGCACTTCAGGGTAGAAATAGGGTTTTTAGAAATTAGACTTGGATTCTTAAATTAAAGATTCAAAAAGTTCCTTGCCTTGAATTATTCAATTGAAACTCATAATTTATAAGGAAGAAGAAGAAAGCTCAAGAACCCTAGTTCTTCTCTATTTAGAATTTTCAATACATCAAGCTTGCCAAAATGGTTGCAAAACATGAGTATTTATAATGGTCTTCACAATCAGTTTCCAACCCTAGGTATTACACTAGCTCAAAAGAGTTTAGGGTAAGCCAAGACCACTTAGGTATAAGTCAAAATAGATTTACAATTAAATTGAAGAGTCAAGGGAGTTAAAAACTCCCCAAAAAGGTCACCAACCGAGACCTATAGATGACAGTAGGTTAAATTCTCAACTTCTTCTTTGGATAGAGCCTTATCGCCGACAGTAGAGTGGACCTACCATTAGTAGTAGGTTGCTTGATTTTCCTTCCTCCTCGGGCAAAATCCTACTGTTCAGTAGGGTCCTGAATGGTTTCTTTCTTTGGTTTTGAAGCTACAAAACCTCCCAACCTTGATTCATTGGATTCTTCCATTTATACCCTTGAAAATATAAAGGGTTTTGGATCCTCCAAAGTCTTCTAATTGTTCCTCTAGTACATGCCAACCTAGTTCTTAGAGCATCTTCTCAAGAAAGGCTACTTCACCCTTGTATTCCTCTTCCGTTCTCTTAGCCTTTGCTCTCATGATCGGCTCTTGCATCAACTTTACGGTTTCTTGTGCATCCTAGGTCATACTATGGAGTCTGTAACTCCTTTATAATAAACTAAAATAAAAGGAAAGATTTCAGATGAGATGTTTTAAAAATAATTAAATGGGGTAAAGTGTCTTCAAATCAAAGATCAAATTGGATTCTTCACTTTTCAAGAATACAAAAGCCTTTTCCTTTTCTAACATAAATAAACTAGGGGTGGTCAATGGGTCTAACCCGGGTCAGTCCGAATTTTTTTATTTTTAAATAACTTAAGATAAAACAAACTTGAATCTAAGTAAATGTACCATATAAATAAAATATGTTACATAAATGAAAACATTAAATTAAATAACTTACATGATGTAATACTTTATAATACATGAAAATAAAGATACATAAGATTTTTTTGCATTAAGTTAGGAAACTTAAGATTGTATTAATTTAGGAAACTTATGATTTTCTTTTTTTTACTTTTAAAAAATTTTAGATATAATTTTTTTAAGTTTAGAAAACTTATATTTTTTTAATCAGTTTAGACTATTTAAATTCTTTTTTAATTTTATTTAAACTTAAGGTTTTTTACTAAGTTTAGAAATACTTAAAATTTAAAGTATTTATTTTAGGTTAGAAAACTTAAAGTATTTTTATTAAGTTTATAAAATTGAAGATATTTAAAAAATACATTAGAGAAAGCTAACTTGAAGTGGTGGGAGGTTTGGCATGGACCTCTATCGGTTTTATTAATAACAAAAAAAAAAAAAAACATTATATAGGTGGGCGACTTAGGACCTAAATCTCCCAACAGGAATTATAATTTAAAATCTAATAACTTAATCCTATACTATCTGACTAAGTCCTAACTATTACAATTAAAATAAATAAATACTATCCTAAGGCCTAACTATTACAATTTAAATATGATAAACCTATCTATTTGACCAAGTTTGACTGGATTGGATGTCTCTTTAATCTTCTTCTTAAGATCCAGTGGATACTACATATACATATAACTCATCGATATTCAACCCGGCAATCCTGTCTTCTTGAACATACAAATGAGCTAGACACATAAGAGCCTCTAATGTGTTATGGGACATCCGTTGGAGAAGGCACTGAGGATATCCAAGTGATCCTAGATAGAAAAGGATATTATGCCGAATTGTTCTTCTGTTATCCAAGTATATCGAAATCATCTGCATGATGCTGAACCTGACCAGCGTGTTCGTATATAGACAACTTGGATAGAGTTGTTCTCGTAGATGATGAACTCGGGGTGGCGCAAAGATCATACATATTCATATGTATCCAAATCCTCCTCCTTGACTTGAAGAAGATGGAATCTCTCCATATTTGTGAATGACTTGCACTTGCACTTACACTCGAGCTCCTTGTTTTTCAAATAGAGATGTATCCTCTTTTATTTTGTTGGCATTTCTTTGGAAATTAAAAATGAATAAAAGACAGTATCCAAACATTTACATAAAAAAATCAATTAAAGTTTCAAACCCTTCACTTTTAAAACGAGGGTCTAAAATCAAAGCAACACAATATATGACAGAAAAGTTTTCATAATACTTCAAATTTTTTTCCCATATAAAACATCATAGGACCATACATGATATGTGGTCTAAATTCTCTAAAAACACTTGCATCTTTTATCACTGTGGGAAGCATGTTATGAGTGGTGGGGTAGTATTGTCGAAATAAACGTTCAGTCGCTTGGACAAAAGTTTTTAAAAAGAACAAATAATTACAGCTTCATAAAAAACATTTGAATCAATTGTTGGTCCATGATTTGCTAGTATAAATTCAATAAGTTGTTTATAAGGAACATAAGTTTGTAACATAACTAAAGTTGAGTTCCATCTTGTAGTAATATTTGTATAAAAAACTCTATAAGATACTTTTTGTTCTCTACAAACTGATTTAAAATGTTGTCATCTAATACTGGAAGATCTAATGAACTTAATAATGTCTCTAATCGTATTCGTAACATGTTCAATATGTAAATAATTGTCTTGTACGCACAAATTAAAAATATGACATACACATCTAATATAAAATAACGTTCCATCTAAAATCGGTCTCAAATCATTTGTCAAAATTGAAACTGAAGAATCATTATTAGAAGTGTTATCAAAAGAAATGGTAAAAATTCTATTATCAATTCTATGATCACGATATTTTTGAGTGATATTTCGTGCTATATTTGCACCAATATGTGGGGATTCAAAAATTTTAAAACCAATGATTTTTTTTAATTTAAAAGCCAAATTTCATCAACCCAATGACATGTAATGCACAAAAAATCTTCAGAAGTAACGGCTGTCCAAGAATCATAAGTAAAAGAAAATTTACCAGGAGTAGATTCAAAAATTGTAGCAAGGGAGTATTTTTCTTCCTGAAAACCTTTAAGAATTCCCTTGTAAGCCGGTTGAAGTACTGTTTGTACTAATCTCACAAATGAATGATTAAAAGGTAATGATAAAGGAAGTCTATCAATTGACACCTGTCTAACTATTTCTCTTTTTACTAACTTACTATCATATTTAAAAGTTGTGATTGCATTTCAAGAAGCACTAGCCGAAAAGTTGTATTTGTGTAGTTAAATCTATAAAATGAGAAGGATGAAAATGTTGTATATGTCTTTTAAGCATACGGGTGCCATCACTGGTCATATGTGCAAATTTTGTTTTATAAATTTTACATCTAGCCTTAATATTATTCATCTTATCAAAAACCTTCCCAACAAAAGATATTTTTTTGCTACTACTATTACCACTAGGTGTGGTATGAGAAGGAGGAGCAATCTCATTTTCTTCCGTATGTCGTTCATTTAAAACTAATAATTAATAATAAAGTGAACAAATTTAATGAATAAATAAATCAAGTAAACAAATAATAATTTAAAACTAATAAAGAAATTCTAATCAATAAAGTAAAAAAATAAGTATTAAAAATTAAATAATTATACTATAGTAAATAAAGTAAACAAGTAATTATTTAAAACTAATAAAGTTTCAAAATATAATAAATAAATAAATTAACATAAATTAAGGTAAATAAAGAAAACTATCAAAGATGAAGCCAAAAGTCCGAAGAAGAATTGAAGAATCTTTGATTTTTGCGGAATTTTCTTTGATTACTTACTTCCTTCGAATTTTGGACAAATGGAAAACCTCAAAAATGTTTGATTCTTCAGAGTTAATGGAGTTTTGAGAGATTAAGGAGTTTAAAAGAAAATAGAAGAGAAAATGAGTGATTTTTTGTGTGAGGAATGAATCGGTTTAGAGGGGTACTTATAATAAAAAAATAAAAAATATATAAAAAAAATGGTCGGTTTTAAAAATAATAATAAAGAATAAAAAAATGGACTTTTGGATCTGAACAATCAAATGATCTAGACCGTTAGATCTCAACGGTAAAATTGTGATTAACGGTCAAACCATCTGAACCGTTGAGATCAAATAGCAATATCATCTGGATCGTTGATCTTCAACGGTCTACAAAACATGGCATTAAAATCCCCAACGTTAAATTATTATTATTTTATTTTTTTTTGCAGCTGGCCGGTGGTCTAGACTGTGGTCCTCGTCTTGGTCTTGGCTGGGCTGATTTGTAGACTGGTCCAAATTTTTAATGGGCTGGCTAATTTCGGGCTTAATACGAGCCGGGCCGAGCCTGGGTCGTAGTGCATAAAATGAAAACCCAACATGGATTGCTTGGGTATAGGGTGGACTTGACGAATTTGCAGGGCAGACTGGCCTAGTGGCAATCCCTAAAACAAATAGATTTGACTACCGTCAATGCTGAAGAAATTAAAACACTCAAGGCATGAGTAATTAGAGACGCCAGATAATTCAAGCTATCGAGCAAACTCGATTGCAAAATAATTATCATTCACTTGATGTTTTTTCAATATGAGTGTAAACCTATAAACTATCAATTGCTTATAAGCTCTAACAATTGACTTAGTCCTACTTGTTCCTTGCAAATTAACCTTCCAGCATGTTATATAGTTTCTATCCCAAAAAAATTCCATACCCATCGGTGTAATAAGGAAAAGAAAGTCTCCGGATTGTTGAACTCTCGAGATGGCCAAGCACTAGTACTAACTAAGTCTCTACTGTTTAATTAAATTAAACCTTTTAAAAGGTTTTTAAACTAAGACACAATTAAAAGACAATTAAACTAAGTAAATAATTAAAGGTTTTTGGAAGCAAGTTTGGAAAAGATTGTTTAAATGGTAGAATCCCCCTAGAACCTTAAGTTAATTTTATTTAAGTCGTTGTAGTTAATTATTAAAACCCATTGGTTGGATCTCACTCAAATGCGGATAATCCCTATTGCTAGGCAAAAACCCTTCGATTCACTTAACCGTTTAGCAAAGCACTCATTCTCACCCTAACCTGATTATGAACGAATTATGGATTATAGTGATCTAAAAACCGTAGTTAGTATCTTACTCGATTACAAATTCCTATTATTCATTGAAGCCCTAGATTAACGTTCCTCTGACAAAGTTCAATTACACTTGCGAAATTACCAATCTCGCAAAGATCAGTAAGCAAACACAACTATTAAATAACAATCAAACAAGAAATAGATAAATAAAACACGAAATTCATATAAATCATTAACCAATAATTCTAGGGTTCTTCCCCATTCAAACACAAAACGAATTAGTCGCTAAATATTATTCTAATATATAAACTCACAGACAAATTCATAAAATAGAGTAAGTTTAAGGAGCTTAGGAAAGAACATTGAAGATTCACATTCTCTGCGATTGCTCAAACTCGTCTTCCAATTTACTTGATTAAAATCCTGAATTAGGTCTTCTTACAAGAATGTAGAATGAAACTAAAACCCCAGCTAATGATTAATGTGTTTAATGAGATTTATATAGGAGAAAAATCTCGAAATCATACTCTTAAATTAGTCTAATCTTACTCTTAAATACAAAAATGAAATAAAATTAGAGTACAAAAAAGAAAACTTCTAAAAAAGTTACATAATAGCCCCTCTACGACTATCTAGTCTGGAAAGATGAGCATTCCAGATCCGGAAGCTCTTTGGAAACATTACTTAAAGCTCAGCCACACTTTTTCATTTTTCTAGCTTTCTTTATTTTATGTTTATTCTCCATTTTTCTTCGTTTTTCACTCCTAAGTCCTTCATTTTTGCTTGATTTTGACATATCTTTATTCGAAGGTACCTATGATCAATAGGGGAAGAAACGGATCAATAAACTCTACTTTATAATGATTTAAGCACAAAAACTGATAAAACGACAACACTTAAGAGCTTAAAAGTTAGACTAATCAAACTCCCCCACACTTATGCTTTTTGATCACCCTTGAGCAAAGGACCATATGCAAACAATAAAAAGAAAACAAAATAAACTAAGCCACTTTCTTACGATTGCAGTTAGCATGTGCAACAAGTCCTTTAAATCCGTAAGTTACTAAAGAGGACAAGTAAGGTCTCAGGAGAGTTTGCAGACGATATACCCACAAAATCACGCAAAACAAACATAAAACACTTTAGAAAAACAAACAAATTTTACTGAAACTAAAACCATAAAAGAACAAATAAATTTCAGCTTCAAAACATAACTAAAGTTATAAAAATTGCTAAAACTTATCAAGACACAACTCATAAACTAACCAACATCGAACATTTTGTTTTAGCACATGAGAATCAACGGCAAGTGTTTACATAACTTACATTTAGTTTCGAAAAAATGCAAAAAGAATTTCAAGAAATTAACTATATGATTCACTTTATCAAGTTATAGTCTATTTACTTGACTTTTCCAATACCCTGCTACTCCAAGTACTAGCTAATGTCATGCCCGGATTAGGTAGGAATTTAAAGCTTGTGACATTAGGCTAGGGAAATACGTGGTTATCAAATGGCGGTAAATGGGAAACAAAAGGGAAGTGAAATATGCTAATGCAATGAAAAGAGAAATAAACTTAAAGTTATCTATAACCTTTTAGTTGTTTTCACGTAAATCTCTCGAAACACTCTCTACCTTTTGTTCAACGCTCACAACCCCATAAAACCATATAACTCTCATCAATCACTCAAAAATCAAGTATATATGTGAGAAGAAGAGAATATAAGATATTGAGAGATAAAAGTCTAATGAAACTCTTTCCCTTTAACTCATTCTTTTTCTCTCTTTTTCTTTTCTTTCTGTCTTTCTTTTCATTTTCTTTTCTATTTGTCACTATTTTTTTTAATCTTCCTCATTTTTTTCTCTTTTTCCACAAGTAATTGATAAAATATAAACTTTCTCACAAAGGGTTTATGTTTTTTTCAAAATTTTCCTTTGAACATCAAATCACTCATTTGTTTCTTATCTCTCGTTCAATTTTTTCTCACAAACGTTCCCAAAATACCCCTTCTCAAAATTTTATTTTCTCAGTTTTTCCCCCACACTTACTTGTATAGCTCAGTCAAACTGACTCAAAGATATATAGTCATTAGCTCATCGATCGAAGGGTTTTTATTTTAAATGTGAGTTTAAAGATAAAGAAATGAAGGGAACGGATCCATTGGTATAAAATTTCAAAAAGGGTACTAAGGATTTAACGTTGAAAGGGTCGGCGAGAAAAGGCTCAAATGAATAAAAGAATGCATATGACCATCATCTTCGGGGTTAACAAAAACTAGACTCTTTGTTTCAAGGTATGGAAATTAGTTCTATAATGCTTTAAAAATAAATAATATTAGATAACTTCACAAGATTCTTAAAGCATAATTTCCACTTCTAAAACAAAGCATACTGCATAAAGCCCATCAATTCAAAAGGCATAAACGAAAGAAGGATGTGAAGAAGCTAACTACGTATTACGCGTATTCAAAATTCTAACAGTTAATTGCACCTCTTTTAATGCTTTTCTAGCGACATAAAGAAAAGGAAAATCTTTTTGGGGTTTTTTTGAAGAATGATAAAAACAAAATCTTTTCGGGGTTTTTCTTAAGAATGATAAAAATAAAAAATCAACTTTAAATAAAAAAATTTTCAATGTTTTTGGAGTTTTTGAGATTTTCGATGTCTTTGGAATTTTTATAAAAACAAACACTTAAAACATAAACAAAGCGAAAAATAAAAACAACTAACCCCCTCCCTTCCCCCCTCAACACACACACACACACACACACTTAGAATCACATTGTCCTAAATGTGAGGAGAACAAAGCTAAAGCAAAAAGATAAAAGCAAACTAAGCGAATAAATAAAAAATAAAAGGAAACACACAAAACACAAAAAGAAAAAAACAGAATACTAAAAAATAAAGAAAAACAATTGAGTGTGGAAAAAGAAAATCCCTAAAGTGCCGATCCGGTCTCTCTACCTCCACCGCTCATGCCTTCACTAGGAGAAAGCCTCCCGTAAATTTGAGATAACAGAGTTGTTTTTGGGAGAGCATATCGTCCTATCGATCCGAGTGTGGTTGAATAGTGGTGAGTCCCATTTGTAGTTCGGCTATGGATTCCTGAACGGAGAGATCCGACTCCTCATCCTTCTCATCTCTTTCCTCGTCATCATCTTTTCTTTATCATCTTCTTCCATGACCTCTTTGCCAATTCCTGAAGGAGCCTTTGGGTCCTTCGTGCGTTTTCTCTTTTTAAAACTGTAGGTCTTCTTGGCACCCTTCTTTTGCCTCAACTCCTCCATTGTCAACCATTTTTTGTCTTTTTTATCATATTCAAATCCATTTCATGAAATAGTGGATCTGGGTATGATGTCACCATTATCCCTATGCTCCACTTGTTCCCCTGAAAGTGCACCTCAAAAGGGCATAAAATATCAGTTATAAGTAGGGGTAACCAAGCACGCAATCAGTCTTGTTTATAGGGACGATATCACGCATAGCATGCCTGATGACTGATACTAAAGAGAAAGGAGAAGCTAAGAGTAATGTATTAATGATAAAGATGTCAATGGATCGGAGTTCATTGAAGCTCTTCCTAGACCTATTAGCAATATTTGAGCAAATGAGATGTGTTACAACCTTTAAACGAGGTATTCAGTCCACGGAATTCCAAATTGTGTGTATAGTGTCAAAATTAGGTCTGTGGTGAATGTCTATCTTATCACAAGCATAGTTATGGTTCTGCTCATCATCCCCATAAATAATTCTAGATGTAGAATGAAAGATGATGCTATGGCCAGCATTTGAGATGTGTGCAATGAATCCTTACTCCTTTTACAGTAGTGGTTACAAAGATGGTAATTTTATTTGTGTTTTGGGTCATGTTAGTGTAGAACTCTCTAATGAGGTCGAGGTAGTAGATTCTGTTCCTACGGATCATGGTATCCCAAATCCAACCCATGGAATAAAGAAGAAATTTCTAACTATCCATAAAAAATGCCTCTATAGTTTGCTCAGGTTCTATCCTTTTTTTGTGGTATGCTCCTCAGATTTAAGGATTCAAAGAGGGCCTCAGGCCCTATCGGCTTTGGAGAGGCATAGAGTTAGCGTCCCTCCACAATGCATCATCCAATCTGAGGCTCCAATCCTTCCTTCTTGGTTTCACTCCCATTCCATATGTACCTCTTTTTTGAAGAACTGTTGAATATCAAAGTTTTCGCTCATGTATGGGCTTCTTCAATAGTCCTATGCTCGCTCTATCGAGCTAAGTCTATCTCTTCTGAAGGATAAGTATCATTTTCTTGCAGTACACACTTTTTCCTTTTTTCATACCAGGCTTTATTAGCCTTGTTTGTGATTCGCTCGGGAAAAAGGTGGAGTAGAAGGGGTTTTCCTGGGATAGTTAGGTTTGGTTATTCGGGCTTGTTTAGAAGAGGGGGAACTTATGGTTTTCCAAGGCATGGTTAGGTAAGGGGAAGATAGGACAAATCTAACAAAACAATTCAAACAAAATAAGCAAGCCACCAAAAAAGAAAAAAAAAAAAGAAACAGCAACAACAACGAAATATTATAGCCCATGTGTGCGTAGTGTACAATTAAAACAAACACTAAACAGGCTTTGCTTGAAAACATAGAATTAAGCAAAAACAACAGTGACAATTTAACACAAAACAGAGAATTTAGAGTAATTTTATGACTTGTCCTAGTTCCCTCTAGTTTTTGCCATCAATCTGGGAAAGAGTTAAACCTCTCAATGTTAGGTTTTTAAGGCTCGTTCCTTATAGGTTTTCTATTATAGTGTGGAGTTGTAAAATCATCAATAGAGGTACTTCATGATGAGGTGATCTTGGGAAGGATTTGGATCTAATTCAACAAGAAAAAGAGGATTCATATCAAAACCTAGCTACTCTATTGATCAATAGCTTAAAATACCCATTAAGTCTTGATTAAAAGCTAGGAAAACAAGTTCAAATAATAAAGTCTTGCCTAAAATTACAAAAGTTTTATTTCCTACCCGAACCCTACAGTCGCCGGTAGGGTGCAACTTACCGATCGTGGTAGGGTGTTAGCTGCTAAACAGTTTCTGTCCAGAGGCTTACCGGTGATTGGAGTAGGGCACCGTCAGTGAAAGTTGTTCTTGTTAGTATATGCCCTAGACTAATTAACTTACATTTATTATTTATGAGGCATGTATTTTGAATTGTACTTTATGCTCTAGGTCATCAAGTATGTGACTTGATAGTAAAACCCTTCTTGCTAATAAAATACTATTCTTGTTTGTCCCTAGCTTTATCACATCATTTATTATTTAACTAGTATGAGGTTTGATGATCAAGTTTTACTGATCATGAATATGAGATATAAAATTATTTCATAAATACATATTGAGAATATTGTATTGGACATGATCCAAAATGAAAAAGAAATATTACATGGGTTTAAGTTATAAATATTTCTTCTCAGTTTTATGTTCGGTGTCCTTAGACCTAATGTTTCTGATGCTTCTTGCATGGCGAGAAAATATGTTTTAATATAGTCAAACATCACTTTTAATCCATTGATTATTATGACGATTGGTTGGGCTATTTTCTTGTCATTGCTTGAACATTAGAGATAGTGAAAGGGATTTGTCCCTCTCTCATTACAGAGAGATATCCATGAGCCCTTATATAAGAAAGACTAGAGACTACGCATGGCTATGCTGAAATAAGTATTAATAAGGTGTTACTAAAATTATTTAATGAAACAGTCTGCCTGGTGATCAAGTAAATAGTTAATTAAGTTTTATAAGGATGACTCGGTCCATGCTTTATGCTTAATCAGAATATCGTGTAACAAAAAGACTAAATATTAAAACTGATGATTTGGTTATCATATCTTTTACTCAGCTTGGTAAGCATAATGTCTTGCTAGAGTCCACTTATGTTTTGTGGATAAATGTCTTGGACATTTTTATTCACTGCCAACGTTAGGTGAACCTAAGGGTCACACACTTAGATGAGCTTGTGAGCATGATGCCCACGTTAAATGAATCTAGATAGTGTCCAGATTTCTTGAACGTATACAAATAAGGAATCACATTCGTGTTGTAATTATATGGTAAGTTAATAAGTAACTAATCTATTTATCAAATAAATGAAATTAATTACTTAATATTATTCATCCAACCGTTGGATGACTATAAGAATAGAAGGACGAGATTAAACCTGTCATTAGAGATAGTTAGAGTTCTGATGTTGATAACTATAAAAGGTTATGTTAACCTTTTTTCAGTAGCCTTCTTTTTCTGATTAAAAAAAATCCTTAACCCTAGAACTGTGAGAATCTTATCTTGCCCCTTTCTCTGAAAAATTCAAACATATTACCAAATAGTTAGGATCCGTTCTGAGTAGTTTTCAGAACACCAAAGTGGCTAGCATCCCAATCGCTTGTAGAGGAGGTCGTCATGTAGATACCAGTAGAGGGTGAAGCGTAAACAGCAGCGCCTCCACACCTACCAGCATCAAATATTGAGGTAGTTTTCTTTCCATTATGTTTTTCTGGTATGTGCGATTCCTTTTGGCGGTTTTCGTAGTTATGGTTTATTATGTTTTTGTCTACGAAATTTCCAACAGTGGTATCAGAGCCTCGTACATAATAGTTTTACTGATTTTATATTTTTACCGCTTTGATTACATGTGTTGTTTGCAATCGACCTTATAGTAAGGTTTCTTATTAGTGTAATAATCAGACTTCATTGAATTATAAGATTCACATATATCATATTCTGTTATACATATTAATACGACTGGCCAGCGAGACCGCTGTTTTCATCCAGAGGCATCGCCCCCGGAAACCCCGTCGTTGTTTTTTGCATGTTTCTTTCTATCTTTAGATACATGGTGCATAGCATGGCCCTTTACCTCTTGTGATTGGTTGGTTTATTTTGTTCATAGGTTGTAATGTTTTTAAATATGGTCTGCATGTTGTCGTTTTCGTTGATGCAATATTATCAAGCTTCATTAGAATAGGTTTATTATATTTCCTATTCCTGTATATTTTTTTCTATCCTATGTAACAAGATTAGAAGGCCAAGAATTTAGAGGCAAGCTCATGAAGATGAAGACTTACCTAGATTGACCTTTGACTTTCATGGGCTCATAGGAGTCAATATAGGATTGGGGCCATACTATATCACGTTTTATTCTATGTATATATTATGCATATGATGTTTAGTTTATGTCCTTTTATATTATTGGATAAATTTTTTATAAAATAAAATATATAAAAGGAGGAAGGATTTTGAAACCATTTAAAAATCAAGTCATAAAATGCCTCCCATAATCTTAAGCACTTCTCAATGCTTGAATCATCATTTTGTCTCATTGCCAAAGCAAGAGATAAATGCTTACCTAATTAGTGAAAGATGGAAGATTGTGATTTCTATATGCTTGGAATGGTTTGACTTAACTAGGCTATCGAAGCGGTTTTGAGCCTAGGGCATCATATGGGATTTTTCCAGGACATACAGATGTAAATCTCATTAATCCATTTTTCTTTAATTATGGATGTTGAGCCAAAGCTTACTTGTGATTATTATAAAATGGAATTTTTCTACGCACAATTTATGTCAAGTGTTGAATATTTCAGGAAAAGTTAATGGTTCATTTATTTATTTTACTTTGCAAATTCTATATAGATAATGTCCTCAAAAAATTTAAACACCTCATTGCCGTCGGTGCTTGAAAGGAATAAGCTTAGTGAGACTAACTTTCTTGCATGGGCACGGAGTTTAAAGATTATCCTTAAACAAGGAAAAAGGTTATATGTACTTGAGAACCCTATCCCTAATCAACCAGCTAACAACGCTTCTAGAGTCGAAAAGGATTCTTATAGTAAGCCCCAAGATGATTCTAATGGTGTGACATGTCTCATGTTTGCTATCATGGAATCTGAGTTGCAAAAACAATTTGAGGAAGTTGAGGCTTATGAGATGATGAAACAGCTCAAGGAAATATTCCAAGAGCAAGTACGTCAACAGAGGTATCTTACTACTAAGGCGTTGAACAGCTGCAAAATGACCCCAGGCACTTCAGTTAGTGCTCATTTCCTTAAGATAAAGGGTTATTTTGATCAGCTTGAAAAACTTGGAGCGCCTGTTAGTCATGACTTGGCTACCGATATGATCTTGGCCTCTTCGACTTCTTAATATGATTAGTTTGTCATGAACTTCAATATGCATAATATGGAAAAGTCCATAAATGAATTATACGGGATGCTTAAGCAGGCTGAGAAACATTAGGAAGTATACTCCTAATGTTCTTATGGTTCAGAAAGGACAGTTCAAGAAGAACAAGGGAACGTGAAAGGTAAAAGATATGTCCAAGAAAGGCAAAGGAAAGAAGAAGCCCAAGGCTAAACAACCAAAGAAAGAGACTTGCTTCCACTGCAATAAACCTAGACATTGGAAGAGGAACTGCAAGCTCTACTTGGAAGAAAAGAAGAGGCAAAAGGCAGTGAGACTACCACTTCAAGTATTTTCGTTATAGAAATTAATATGTATACTCCTACTTCATGGGTATTAGATAATGGATGTGGAGCTCATATTTCTGTAAATGTGTAGGGACTCAAAAGAAGTAGATCTTTGGCAAAAGGAGAGGTGGACCTACGAGTAGCAAATGGAGCAAAAGTTGTTAAAGCTTTATGGACATTTGATTTAACTTTTGCCCATTGGGCTTATCATTAAATTTAGAGATTATTATTATGTTCATGCTATAAGTAGGAACATCATTTCAATTTCTTGTTTAGATATTGATGGTTTTGATTTTAATACTAAGAATGGTAAAAGTTCTATATATAAAAATGGTAATTTCTATGGGGATGCCTCTTTCTTTGATGGACTTTACATTCTTAACCTACATGATTCCATTATTAAGCCCATCTATAACATAAATACAAAGAAATTTAAATCTAATGATTTAAATGAAACATACTTCTAGCATTGTCGTTTGGGCCACATAAATGAGAAATGCATATCCAAATTCCATCAAGATGGATTTCATTCGACCTTGAGTCTTATGAAAAATTAGATTCTTGTTTATTGGGAAAAATGACTAAAAGTCCATTTATAGGACAAGGTGAAAGGACTACCAATTTATTGGAACTTATACATACCGATGTATGTGGACCAATGAACACAAAAGCCAGAGGAGGTTTTTAGTACTTCATTACATTCACATATGATTTCAATAGATATGGTTATGTTTATGTAATGAAACATAAATCTGATTCCTTTTAAAAGTTCAAGGAATTTCAAAATGAAGTACAGAATCAACTTGGAAAGAGTATCAAATTGCTTCGATCAGATTGAAGTGGTGAATACATTGGCCAAGAGTTTGACGAACATCTTAAAAATTGTAGGATAGTATCACAATTAACTCCACCAAGAACACCACAATGGAATGATGTGTCTGAACGTAGAAATCGAACTCTATTGGATATGGTTCGATCTATGATGAGTCAAACATATCTTCTAATTTCTTTTTGGGATTATGCTCTAGAAACTGCTACATTCATATTAAATAGAGTTCCATCTAAAGTTGTTCAAAAGACACCATATGAGACATGGACCGAGAAACAACCTAGTTTAGCATTTCTCAAAATTTGGGAACGTGATGCTTATGTGAAGTGATCATTATCTGAAAAACTAGCACCAAAACCTGATAAGTGTCTATTTATGAGATATCCTAAGGAAACTAAAGGATACTATTTTTATCTTCCATACGAAAATAAAGTAATTGTTGCTCGGAATGGAATTTTCCTTGAAAGGGAATTCATTTCCAAAAGAGTTAGTGGGAGTAGAATCCATCTTGAAGAAGCTCAAGGACAGGAGACTATTTCTGAACCAAGTATGGACACTCAGTTGGACTCAAGCATTCATACTGAGCCCGAAACTTTGGCACAAGGCCCAAGGTCTAGTAGGACTCATCATATAGAATAAAGATATGGATTTCTTGTGATTGAGGATCATAATGTTGATCTTATTGATCAAGGTGAACCTAATTCCTACCAAGATACTATTCATAGTCTTGAATCTAGAAAATGGCTAGTGGCTATGAAATCAGAAATGCAATCCATGCATGACAATCAAGTTTTGACTTTGATTGATCCACTTAAAGGTTGCAAGACCATAAGGTGTAAATAGGTATTAAAAAAAGAAAACTGACATGGATAGTAATGTGCACACTTACAAAGCACGACTGGTAGCAAAAGGTTATAGACAAACTCATGGTATTGACTATGATGAAACCTTTTCTCTAGTTGTAATGCTTAAACCGATCAGAATACTACTTGCCATTGTAGCATATTATTATTATTATTATGAAATATGGCAAATGGATGTTAAAACTGTGTTTCTTAATGGAAAGCTACTGGAGGATGTGTATATGACAAAACCTAAAGGTTTTATTCATCCTTCGAATTCTGGTCAAGTGTGTAAACTTCAAAGATCCATTTATGGCTTGAAGCAAGCATCTCGAGATCACAATCTTCGTTTTGATGAAGCAATTAAAGAATTCAATTCCATCAAGAATGAATATGAACCTTGTGTGTACAAAAAGGTTATAGAAAATGCAGTAGTCTTCTTAGTGCTCTATGCTGATGACATCTTTTTAATTAGGAATGACATCCCCACTTTGAATAGTGTAAAAACTTAGTTGGGGAAGTGTTTTTCGATGAAAGATTTAAGTTAAGCAGCCTACATTCTAGGCATTAGGATCTATCGAGATAGATCTAAAAACCTAATTGGTCTAAGTCAAAATGGATATATTGACAAGGTACTGAAAAGGTTCAGCATGCAAGATTCTAAGAGATGATTCTTGCCGATGTCACATGGCGTTAAACTTAGTAAGTCTCAAGGTCCAACCACAAGGGAGGATACAGAATGCATGAGTAAGATTCCTTACACTTTCGCACTTGGGTCTATTATGTATGCCATGTTATGCACTCTCCCAGATATCTCATATGCATTAAGCATGACTAGCAGATTCTAGTCGAAACTTGGTGAACCACATTAGACTGCAGTAAAAAAAACTCTTAAGTACTTAAGAAGGAATAAAGAGATGTTTTAATCCTCAGAGGTCAGGAAGGAGAGCTTGTTGTAATTGGTTACACAGATGCTAGCTTTTAGATTAATGTAGATGATTTTAGATCGCAATCTGGATTTGTGTTTTGTTTGAATGGAGCTACTGTGAGCTGGAAGAGTTTAAAGCAAAATACCGTGGCCGATTCTACCATTGAGGCTGAGTATGTGGCTGCTTCTGATGCAGCCAAGGAGACAGTTTGGATCAGAAAGTTCATCACTGAACTAGGTGTGATTTCTAGCATTGTGAACCCAATGGACCTATATTGTGATAATACCGGAGTCATTGCACAAGCTAAGGAACCTAGATCTCATTAATGATCCAAACATATTCTCAGGCGTTTCCATCTCATCGAAGAAATCATGGAGCATGGAGATAGTAAAATTTGCAAAGTAGATACCAATGACATTGTCGCAGATCCATTGGCAAAGCTACTCCACAACTTAAGCATGAGAGTCATACTAGGTCAATGGGTTTGAGAGTCATGTCAAACTAGTAGTAGGGCAAATAGGAGATTGTTATTATATTCCCTAGACCAATTGACTTACATTTATTATTTATGAGGCATGTATTTTGAATTGCATTTTATGCTCTTGGTCATCAAGTATATGGCTTGATAGTAAAACCCTTCTTGCTAATAAAATACTATTCTTGTTTGTTCCTAGTTTTATCACATCTTACATTATTAAACTAGTTTGAAGTTGATTGATGATCAAGTTTTACCTATATGAATATGAGATATAAAATCAGTTCATAAATACATGTTGAGAATATTGTAATGGACATGACCCAAAGTGAAGAAGAAATATTGCATGGGTTTAAGTCATAAATATTTCTTCTTATTTTTATGTATAGTGTCCTTTGACCTAATGTTTCTAATGCTTCTTGCATGGGGAGAAAATATGTTTTAACATAGTCAAACATCACTTTTAATCAGGTGATTGTTATGACTATTGGTTGGGCTATTTTTTTGTCATTGCTTGAATATTAGAGATAGTGAAAGGGATTTATCCTTCTTTTGTTAGAGAGAGATATCCAGGGGCTCTTTGATAAGGAAGACTAGAGAATATGCATGGAATGCTCAATAAGTATTAATAAGGTGTTATTAATATTCGGAATAGTCTGCCTTATGATCAAGTAAATGGTTAATTAAGTTTTATAAAGATGACTCGGTCCATGCCTTCTACTTAATTAGGATATCGTGTGACAAAAGGACTAAATATTAAAACTGATGATTAGGTTATCATATCTTTTACTTAACTTAGGTAAACATAATGTCTTGCTAGAGGCCACTTATGTTTTATAGATAAATGTCTTGGACATTTTTATTCACTGCTAAAGTTAAGTGAACCTACAGGGTCAGACATATAGACAATTTTATGAGCACGATGTCCACGTCTAATGAATCTAGATTGTGTCCACATTCGTTGAACGTATACAAATAAGGAATCAGATTCCGTGTTGTAATTATTTGGTAAGTGAATAGGTGACTAATTTATTTATCAAATAAATGAAATTAATTACTTAATATTATTCATCCAACCATTGGATGATTATAAGAATACACGGACGAGATTAAAACTGTCATTAGATGATAATTAGGGTTCTGATGTTGAGAGCTACAAAAGGTTATGTTAACTTTTTTTAGCAGCTATCTTCTTTTCATTAAAAAAAAGACTTAACCCTAGAACGGTGAGAATCTTGCCTCTCTCTCTCCAAAATTCCAACGTTTTACCAAATAGTTAGGATTTGTTCTGAATAGTTTTCAGAACACCGAAGGGGCTAGCATCCTGATCGCTTACAGAAGAAGTAATCCCGTGGATTCTAGTAGAGGGCGAAGCCTAAACAGCAACACCGCCACACCTAGCAACATCAAACATTGAAGTAGTTTTCTTTCCAATCGGTTTTTCTGGTATATGCGAATCTTATTGGCGGTTTTCATAGTTATGATTTATTATGTTTTTGTCTACGGAATTTCCAATAGTTCTCTTCTCTAACACTTAGCCATTTTGATATCCAGTTTGCTTCCTTAAATGATCCTTACTTGTACAAATTGAGAGCAACTTGGAAGCCTTCCCTTGATCTTTAAAACCTACAAGCTTTATCTTCAAAGCATTTTCCTTGTAATAACGTCATGATTCTTGGAATGAATATACGTGGTTAACTACTTATTCGGATTGTAATCCAAGTGCAAAACATGACCTACGAAATCAAAAGATATTAGAAGTTTGAAACTATAATCAACTTCCAGAGAAGAATAAAAGTAATAGAATAATAAGCTTGATGAGACGCAAACTCAAGAAGAGGTAAACAAATTTGCCATGGAGATCCAGTCTTCTTCTTGGGTACATCCATCAAACTACCTAGCATGATAAGTGTCTTGTTAAAGCTCTTATGAAATCTTTTTAATCCATGGAAGCTTCAATCGTCAAATGCATTCTTGGAAGTAAACCAATCTTTGATTGCTTGCACCATATTTTATTCCACTTGGAAACCTTGAAAATTCAATAGATAACTAGGAAAGTACCATGTTTCACATAAAAGTCATATTTCCAAGGTAAGCATATAGTTTCGCATTCCTCAAAATAGATAAAACTCTATTAAAATGATGCAAATCATATGCATAAGTTTTGCTATCAATCAAGATTTCATCAACATTCCTTTAAGAAACCTAAGTAGTCTAAATATAAACTCCATCTATATGTCTACACAAGGTTCTCTTGGCACATTCAAAGAAATATAATGTCCATGTGGCAAAGATGTAGAGTTAGATCTTTTATACTCTAAGCAATTAACAATA
This sequence comes from Catharanthus roseus, assembly GCA_028651295.1. NCBI lineage: Eukaryota > Viridiplantae > Streptophyta > Magnoliopsida > Gentianales > Apocynaceae > Catharanthus > Catharanthus roseus. Next base: position 2,344,447 of record JAPQWS010000033.1, on the reverse strand, counting down.
AACATTTCTACATCTCTTTTCATGTCAAGCCAAAAGAAAATTCTCATGTAAAAGCACATAAGTTTTGGAAATATTGAAATAATCCATCAAACCACCACTATGAACTACTTTAGCTAGCAACAATCTAGATAAACAAGAAGGAAAGCACAATCTATCCTCATGGTTAAGAACACCATCATGTACAAGGTACTTAGCATTATACACAACCAAACAAGCTTCAAATATGTTCTTAAATTCATTATCACTAACATGTAGTTCATTAAGCATATCAAAACCTAATAACTCAGCTTGTAAAATAAATAATAGAATGTACTTTTTTGACTAAGCATTGACTACAACATTTTCTTTACCTCTCTTGTACCAAATGACATATGGAAATGTCTTTATGAATTTCATTCTTTTTTCACACCTCTTCTTGAGCTTTTTTTGCTTTGGAAAACAATGCATAGAGCTCCTCATCATAAATAGCATATCTCAATATCGCTCAGGCCACCCATTCAATTTGATGTTCCATTTCTTTCAACAGAGAGAGTCCACCGAGTTCCTCTTTGTAATAGAGAAGTGAAACCAACTTGCCTTTCTCAATGGCTTCTAGAACATTCTCTTTGGTATAGAAACATCTCTTTTCTCCAACAGTATTACACAAAATGAAGTGAGAAAATATAAACATGAAATTTCAAATATTCCAAAATGATCTACTTTTCTCTTTGGAAACCACTCTATCATAGAACTCTTTAGAAATTAGATGAATAAACAATGTATCTGTAAATGCATGTTTCAAAATGAATGCAAAAAATTCTTTTGAAAGCTAGCGCATAAAATGAACAGTTTCGAAAAACATTCCTTGAAAGGTATATGGTAATTAAGATGCTGAACACCAAAATGTTTGAAAATTTTTTGAAAGGCTTGTTTTCTCAAATTACATTTTTCAAAGGCCAAAGAATTAACTTTGAACAACTCAAGATTAGTTTCCATTTGGGTTTCAAAATCTTTCAATAAGATTTCCTTGAAATGCAAATGATAAAATTGGAACCCAAATGTGTTTTCAAATAAAGTGCTCAAGGAGTTAATGACATTTGAAAGCTTTTGTTCATTGCAAGGAAACTCAATTTGAGCACTCACAAAGGAAATAAGTTGGTTTAAGGAAACAAAATCATTAAGATTCTCCATAAAAGTATCAAGGAAAGAGGAAACATAGCCAACATTCTCAACAAACTTTCCTAAACACTTATCATACAAATAAAACACCATTTAATACAAAATCAACAAATATAGACTAAATGGAAGCATTATTCATAACTCTGAAATCATGGCAAGAAGGATCAAACATAGAACCACTATGCAACAATGAATCCTAAAGAAAAACATGAGAAGAAAGACAATTAGAAACACAAGGTACAACAAGAAAGAGACCACCACCAAAACAAACAGCACAAAAATCTCCATATATGCTCACATGAGAAAGATAAGACTCTAAAAACAATTCCAATTCCACAAGAGAAACTTCATAACACATGAGAGAAAGGTTAAGAGATAGACTTATGAGTAAATCTTTAAGAAAATTGCTAAACTCTTTCTCCATGTTCCTTCCTTTGTCTTCAGTTCCAAGCACATAAGAGACATAGCAATATTAAGATGGCATTCATCAATTCTAGGAATTGTAAAAGAACTGGAATTAAACTCTATAAGTAGTTTCTTTTCCAATAAAGTTCAAGAGAGTTGAAAAAAAAATTCATAACCATTTTCCATAAAAACAAGTGAGAACAATTTAGTTTCCTTAAAATAAATCTCAAAGCTATCAGAGGGAAAGAAGTTTATGGTCTTGATGGACTTGTAGCAAGCTTTCCTTCTTCATCCTTGCTTGAATCTTCAAAATTCTGCACACATAAGAATTCACTAGCAAAGAAAGAGTTAGTTTCGTTAAATATAAATTCAGTTCCTCACTTTCTTCAAATTCAACTATCTCCTTTTCTCTTTGCTCTTCTTTTTCACTCTCTTGTTTTTCGATGAAGTACTTATTTTCTTTTACTCTCTCACTTTCTCAAGCTTACTCTCTTTCTTTTTTGCACAATCAAAATGTCACTGTCTTTTGAAATAATAGAGATAGAATCAAAGATACATAATCTCTCTACTAATCTCTCTTTTTCTTGTACTTTTTCTTTTTCTTTAACCTCATGGAACTTTTCTTTTCCAATGCTCTTCTCATTCATGCTATCACAAGATTCCTCATTAGATGTCTCTTCCACAACATGAATTACAAAATTTTCCTAAACTATCTTTTGAGTTTGTGGGAGCTCATTTTCAAGGTTTTTACCTTTGTAACTCCTTGAGGTGACATGAAAAGTTGTTTTTCTCCACATCTTTTAGCCTTTATAATGCTCATTTCCTTTTTCTCTTGATCAAATATTCTTACCCTTTCTTTCAACTTCTTTTGCTCTTCATAAATTTCGTGAGGCGCCACAGAATTTAGAATGAATCTCTTGCCATCTTTGGTGAAGTTTTAAGAACTCTTGCCCCTATTTTACGTAGCTTTTCTATCATTTATCCAAGGACTTCCAAACAATAAATGACCAGCTTGCATGGGTGCTACATCACGTAACACATCATCTTTATATATTCCTTTAGAAATACATATCCACACTTGCTTAGTGACTTTGATCTCTTCATTATCATTTGACCATTGGCATATATGTAAGGCTGAAGATGTTCAAAAATAGGGAAATTCAAATTTTCCATGAGGTAAGTACTAGCCACATTAAAACAACTACTACCATCAACAACAAGATTGATAACTTTGTCTTCCACATGGCATTTGAGATGGACTACATGCTCACTTTCATTTTTTCCTTCCATAGACATTTTCATCATATAAACTCTTAAAGTAAACTTCTCCACCATAACTATGATGATACTATTCATAACAATCATAAGGACTATGCTCATGTTAATCATATTTAGTATTAATTCTGTTGATTATCACTCGGTTCACTCATGTTTAACACTATTTATTGGCTTTTATAAGGTAAGCTCATCCTTTTGCCTCTTCCACACACTCAACACGCAAGTCTCTATAAGATCCTTTTACCTCTTAACCAAATCAAACCAAGAGCACCAATCCCAAGCAAGTAACACAATCAATGCACTTAGTTGGATATAAGTGTTCAAAGAGGCAAAGTTTCAAACTCTTGAGGTGTAAGAATTTTGAAGAATATAATCTATGGAAAAGAACCAACAAATATAATTGACCATCAACAAAGGAGTAGAAACACACAAGAAAACAATTAGAAGTACAAACCAAAGCAATTCAAAACAATTAAGCTAGAAAAAGAACACAAGAGTACTAACACAAATTTTTCCAGGAAACAACGGGTAATGACCCCCTGACACTAAATCGATGATAACTCAAAAAATACAAATGCAAATCAGATGAAATAAAAATAGGAAGCTTTCTTACTCGACAAGGAGGAATTTAAGCACAAATTTCATTTGCATTGAATCTTTGTAACAAATATATGGTCGGATTAATCAACACTTTTCTATAGTCGCGATTCCGAAACACATTTCACAATTCAATAAAATTGAGCAATCAATTGAACTCCAAATTAAGTAAAACTTATTTCAATTGAATCCTAATCCAAAGGAGAACATCTCCTTCACAAAACATCAACAAATTCGCACATAATGCCTTTTTCAATCGACTTTCGGATCTATTTTTCTGTACTACTATTGCAGGATCTTCATGGAATTTTTCATAGATCATCAAGTACTTCTTCTTCTTGTTTTTTTCAACGAATTTTAAGTACTTACAACACAAATTGACCTTCATTTGGAGGTTTCTCTGATACCACCTTGATGTAGATCCTCTTTTCATTGTAGGTTGGATTCCACACTTTCCCAAGATCACCTCCTTTGATGAAAACCTCTGTTGAGGATTTTGTAGTTTCATCTCTAATGGAAAACTGATCGGGATTTTTCTAATTAAGCTTTAAACCCAATACTTGCAAGTGCACAAAATCAATGTAATATGGAAGTATCAGGGTATCGAACAACAGAGAAAGGCTTAACTACTTAAATTGCTATCTTCCTAAATTAATTTTATAAAAAGAAGATTGAAATTTTATTATCCAAAATTATTCCTAAATTAATTAAAACTAATGAATAAAATAAATAAACTAAAACTAACAGGAGATTAACCAAAGAAGATGATTTAGAACCTTGAATCCATTACTAACCTATATAACAATGATTTAATTTTATTTAGGAAAAAAGATTAACCCTTTATGTGGTGAACTAGGCTACAAGCTTCAATTCACTAAAGAAATATATTGTGTTTAAATGCATGACATAATCCATCTAACCATTAGCTTGACTTATTTAATTCTATGACATAAATCATCTAAAATTAGCATAAACTATTCAATTCTAAAACCCACAATATACTTGTAAAAATTACATACCTCTCATACTCAAGACTACAAATATTAAGCATGGATACAAATATCAATTAACAGAAATAATTATTCTACAAGAACAATCACAAAGAATTAATTGCATCAAGCCAAAAAAATTCCAAGAAATGCAATCACATAAATATTATAATTAATCTCCCAAAATAAAATAAACCAAAGTCACATTACTAGGGTTTTATCAAGATTTTAAAAATAAAATTAAGTTCATGGTTAAAGGGAAAGAAGAAACCAATTTCTTGGAGTTCATGGCTTCTTCTTCACTTGGAGTTGCTACTGCCGATTTTTCTGCTCCTTGTACTCAGCTGCATCTGATTATTTTTGCCTCTCAACCGATTTCTTCTGCTTCTTAGCAGCTGCGTTTTTCAGCAGCTTCTCTTCTCTGCTTCAGCTGCTGGGTCTGTTTCAGATGCTGTACAGCTCCTTTAATTTCTGCGGCTGCTGGTTTTGTTTCAGCTGCTGCTTTGTCTTATACTGCTGCTGCGACACCTGCTGCTTGCAGCTACTTTTTGTTCAACCAACAGCTGCCCCAGCTCTCTTCTCCCCTTCTTTTCACGCTGCAGCTACTTCTTTCTTCTTCTTTTTGCTTTCGGCTGATACTTCTTTTATTTCTTGCACAGCAGCTCTCCCTAGTGGGCTGTCTTTCTCTTCTTTTTTCCTTTTCTGGCAGCCCCTTTTCTTCTATAGGCTTTCTTTTAATGGGCTTCTGTTTCATTATCACCAAAATAAAATGATTTAAATATAGTAATTATGTTTAATAAATAAATAAAATATTTCTGAAAATTAATAATTAAAATTTAAGGTGTTTATTTATATCAAAAATGGACTTTATCAATTCTCCTACTTCTAAGTTTTTCTAGTCCTCGAGCAAAAATAAAGAATAAAAAGAAAAATTAACTAGTCACTTTCGTATGACCCACGATGGCACTTAAAATGTGCAACAAGTCCTTTAAGCCCCTAAGTTCTCCTAGTGGACGAGTATGGTCTCGTGAGGGTTTGCAGGCGACGTATCCACAAAGTCAAATAAACAACAAACTTTAGAAAAAATATAGAATAATCCCAAATTAAGTACCCTTCATCAATATCTCAAACTTATCAAGACAAGCATTCTTCAACTTATTTTCAATCTCGAGTTAACAAACAAATATTCGATCATCTCCCATAACTAATGCAAGACTTGTGTAAGTTCTGATCGTGGTTTTCAAAGAGTATAAAATAAATACTAAACAAAATTTCCAAACTACACATAGAAAACAAATCTCAACAAGAGTTCATTCCATCAGCTTACTCTTCTTACCTTCTCTCCACTAATCAAGGATTCTCAAACTCAACTCAGATCAGGTAGGACTTTAAATCTTGTAATGTAAGGTTAGGGTGTTGGTTATCAAACGAAAGTAAGGAATTCAAAATCAAAGAAAAGAGAGCTTACAAACAATATGGATACTTTAAAATTTCGACAAACTTTCTACCTTTGATTTTCCTCCCTTTTTTTTTTTTTGTTTAATTAATACATTCACCAACTACCATCTTCTTTTACTCAAAATTCTATCATTTAAGGCCATTCTTTTTCTTACATTCACAAATTCGGGCCTCTTTGAAAATTTTTTTCTTTGCACCTTATGACTTGTAACAATCATGTATCGACTTTTCTTTCTTTCTTTTTTTTCAGCTCAATACATTTGTTTTTTTTTTTTCACCACAACAAGTCATATATATATATATATATTTTCTTCTCCCCTTTGTCAAAATAACTTATTCTCTTTCCATAGCACAAAAACAATAACCCATCATGGAAGCACAAGTTAGAAGTTTTCATTTAGTTCTCTACAAAATTAAGGGTTAAATTTAAGTGGCTGAAAGAAAGAAAATAACATTTAAGGCTCAAAAGTATACTGAGGTAAAAATCATGAGATCTGGTAAGCTTGATAGGCACAAACAATCCAGAAAAGGCCTATGACCGTCGTCTCTGAGTCAAATCGAGAAAACCTTTTTATTTCACCTCAAGAGGTACTAAAGTAAGTTCTAAAATATAGGAAAAGATTTATCAACTTTATGTAACTCACAAATAATGTAAAGGCTTTATTAAATACTAACAATAACCCATGTGCTCAAGTGTAAGTCATGCAAGAGTTATAACAAATATAGAACATAAATCCATCACCCTAATTAGAAACAAGAAAACAAGTACTTTTCTCAACTTATTCAAGACATTTTTAAAAGAACTCAAAAAGAATCATTCTTCAAGTGAAATCATATTTTTTTGGTTTTTTTCTCAAAATAATGTAGAAAAATAATAAAATAAAATGAATGAGCAAAAATTGAACAAAGGACGTGAAAAACGAAAAAAAAAAAAAATTGACACCAGAATAAAAGAATCTTCTCCCCCACACCTAGACCCTACATTGTCCACAATGTGATAAAAGAATGCCATGAGTAGCTAAGAAAGGACGGCCTATAGGGAAGACACCTTTATCAATTTGAACTAGAACATCATCTATCATCTCCCAAGATACCTTGATAAACCTATCAGCTAATTGTAAAATCATATCAGCTGGTTGCAATTCCCCAATCCTAGCTCTTCATATACAGTGTATGGAAGCAAATTAACACTAGAACCTAAATCTAGGAGCGCCCTATCTATTTTATGATTACCAATAAGACATGAGATAGCAGGGACACCAAGATCTTTACATTTAGATGGAGTATTATATTGCAGAACGGAGCTTACCTATTCAGTTAGGAAGATTTTCTTAGAAACATTTCTTTTAGATTTTCCTTTAAAAGTACACATGTTTTTAAGAAATTTTGCATAGGATGGGACTTGCTAACCTCTAAAAGTGGAAGATTAATTTTACTTGTTTGAGAGTTTCTATAATATCTTCCCTCTTATTATCCTTTCTAAGATGTGGGGGTGGCAATAAAGCTTGTGGATAAGGAACCTTTGGCTTACATGAAGCCATAGGAGATGATTCTAGAGTCTTAAAATTAGAAGAAAAAGCTAGTTCCTTCGCTATTTTCCTTTCAATTTTAGTTCCTATATCAATTCCCTCGGTTCATTTTCATTTAACTTACCATCTTTAATAGGTTCCCCTACTTTATTATCTACCAACTTCTCATTTCTAAGAGTGATTACAGCTTTAACTTGCTCATGATAATTAGCTCTAGGATTCTCTATTGGATGACTAGGAAGCTTACCCTCATCTCTTCTACTTATTGCATTAGCTAGTTGCCTTATTTGAGTTTCTAACTTAGCAATAGATTGAGTGTGTGAGTCTAGAATTTGTGTCATAGATTCCAAACCTTTCAAAGTAGATAAGACTTTTTCTTCAAAACTACAGTTTCCACTTTGAGAAGGGTGAGGGGGTACATACCTTTGAGATTGAAAACCAAGCAGTCATATCAGATTGTTTGTTTTATTGATATTGTTGATGGCCTAATTGACTTTCCCCTCGTTGCCTCCAGGAGAAATTAGGATGATTTCTGCATGCTGGATTGTACGTATTTGAATATGGGTCGTTCTGCCTGTGAAATCCTTGAGCTGCATTGACCAGTTCTTACATAAATTCTGGAAATAGTGAAGCACTAGGCCAGTCATAGATAGCATGAGAAAGACTAGAGAAAGTTGCACAAACACCTTGCACATTAGGAGAATTAGTAGACAGTGTATTCAAAGCTAGCAATTGATCAAACTTTTTAGATAAGGCCTCAACTTTCAAAGAAGGATCAACATTTTGAGAAACTTCATACACTCCTACTCTATTTACTATTTGTCTTGATGTGCCTATACGTGAGGAGGTGGCGTGTTGTTGTGAATTATCACTCAAATTTTCAAATAAATCTCACGCCTCATATGCAGTTTTATGTAGAAAGGCCAATACAACAGGAATCAACCATTTGGCGATTTCTCTCATCTAATCCTGAATAAAAACTTTGTATTTGCTGCCATTTAGGGACTTCATGGTGAGGGCAACTACGAAAAAGTTCCTTAAATCTCTCCCAACTCTCGTGAAATTGTTCATTATTTTGTTAGGAAAAAGTAGTGATTTCTCTCCTTAACCTTGCAACTCACCCATAGGAAAATATTTTTTCAGAAATTCCGAAGGCATCTCAGCCCATGTACCTATTCTCTCACGTGTGTGTAAGTAATGTTTAGCCTTATCCTTCAGAGACAAAGGAAAAAGACGCAATCTAATAGCATCATCACTAACGTTAGGCAGTTTAAAAGTTGAGCAAATTTCTAAGAACTCATCAATATGCTCATAAGGCTTTTCGGAATCAAGCCCATAAAAAGATGGTAACATTTGAATAATAGAAGCTTTAATTTCGAAGTGATTAGCCTCAATTTCAGGTAGTCTATTACCTCTTGGTGAGTTATAAGTGTTGGGAGTAAAATACTCCCTTAATGCTCTTGGATTTTCATCCATTTTAACCTCACAAGTGTTAGTGATTTTTCCTAGTGCTCTAAGTGCCTTAAGTGTATACTCTATCTCAGGGTCAAATTCTTTTAAATCAATAGAGAGCGAACAATGACCATGCATTAATTAAACAAATTAAAGAAAGAAGAATAAAAATAAAGAGAAAAAAATTAATGCAAATATTAGGAAAAGAAGGAAAAAAACAATGAAAGAATAAAATAATACAAAAAAAAAACGACCTACTCAAAAAAAGTTATTAACTAAAAATTAACAAATAAGAAAAAGGAAAAAAATTCACTTTTGTTTTTAATGTTTTTACCTTAAAAACGCAGAAGTCAACTGTAACAACAATGATTTTTTGAAAAAAAATTTTGAGAAAACAAAAATTATAAATGACTAAAATAATAGGAAAAAACTAATAAAATTAAGAGACAATAACACAAGTAATTAATTTAACATTTCCCCAACAACAGCACCAAAAACTTTATCGAGATTTTTCTAACTAAGCTTTAAACCCAATACTTACAAGTGCACAAGATCAATGTAATATGAAAGTATCAGGGTATTGAACCACAAAGAAAGACTTAACTACTTAAAATGCTATCTTCCTAAATTAATTTTATAAAAAAAAATTGAAATTTTATTATCTAAAATTATTCCTAAATTAATTAAATCTAATGAATAACATAAATTAATTAAAACTGACAGGAGATTAACCAAAGAAGATGATTTAGAACCTTGAATCCACTACTAACCTATATAACAATGATTTAATTTTATTTAGGAGAAAAAAGATTAAACTTTTATGTGGTGAACTAGGCTACAAGCTTCAATTCACTAAATAAATATATTGTGTTTAAATGCATGACATAATCCATCTAACCATTAGCATGACTTATTCAATGCTATGACATAATAATCTAAAATTAGCATGAACTATTCAATTCTAAAACCCACAATATACTTGCAAAAATTACATATATCTCATACTCAAAAGACTACAAGAATTAAGCATGGATACAAATATCAATTAACCGAAATAATTATTCTACAAGAACTATCACAAAGAATTAATTGCATCAAGTCAAAAAAATCCCAAGATATGCAATCACATAAATATTATAATAAATCTCCAAAATAAAAAAAATCAAAGTCACAAAGCTAGGGTTTCATCAAGATTCTAAAAATAAATTTAGTTCATGGTTAAAGGGAAAGAAGAAACCAATTTCTTAGAGTTCATGGCTTCTTCTTCACTTGGAGTTGTTGCTGTCGATTTTTCTTCTCCTTGGGCTTAGCTGCGTTCGATTATTTCTGCCTCTCAACCAATTTCTTCAGCTTCTCTTCTCTGCTTCAGCTGTTGGGTTTGTTTTAGCTACTGCGCAGCTCCTTTAATTTCTACGGCTACTGGTTTTGTTTCAGCTGCTGCTTTGTCTTATATTGTTGTTGCGTCACATGCTGCTTGCACTGCTTTTTGTTCAGCCAACGGCTGCCCCCAGCTCTCTTCTTCCCTTTCTTTCACGTCACAGCTTCTTCCTCCTCCTTCTTTTTGTTTTCAGCTGCTGCTTCTTTTATTTCTTGCACAGCAACTCTCCCTAGTGGGCCACCTTTCTTTTCTTTTTTCTTTTCCGGCAACCCCTTTTCTTCCATGGGCTCCTTCATTTAATGGGCTTCTTTTTCTTTATCACCAAAATAAAATAATTTAAATATCATAATTATGTTTAATAAATAAAAAATTATTTTTAAAGACTAATAATTAAAGTTTACGGTGTTTATTTGTGCCAACAATGGACTTTATCAAAAACCTATGAGGATCTAGGCCTATAAACCCAACATTGAGAGCCAAAACTCTTTTCCAATTTGATAGAAAGAACCTTAAGGAAACTAAGGCTCCAAAACCGAACTACACAAACTAGAAGACCTTGGATTAATTGAATCTAAGAATAAAAACTCTAAGACTCAATAAGAAAGGAATTGCATGATCAATTGATTCCATAGATTCCACAATCTAAGGCAAACATTTGTTCACAAACTAAGGACGTTAACCCTTAGCAAGCTAACTAAGAAGGGTGAAACCCCTAGAGAAAATTGGAGAAACCTCTCCCAATTTTTATCTAAATTCATTGATGTTAGTTACAGATGAGCTTATAATTCGGTATTTATAGGCTAACGTCTAAACCGTACTAATCTTCTGATTAATGGCTTAAAATACCCATCAAGCCCTTGATTAAAAGCTGGGAAAACAAGTTAAAATAATAAAATCCCGTCTAAAATTACAAAAGTGTATTTCCCACCCGAACCCTGCCAGCGACGGTAGGGTAGAACCTGTTGGATGCGGTAGGGTGTTGGCTTCCAAACAATTTCTATCCATAGGCTATAGGTGACAGTAGGGGCAGGGCTACTGTCGACAATAGGTGTGCTCTTCTCCAACACTTAGCCATTTTGATATCCAATTTGCTCCCTTGAGTGATCCTTACTTGTTGTACAAACTGAGAGCAACTTTGAAGCCTTCCCTTGATCTTTAGAACCTACAAGCTTGATCTTCAAAGCATTTTCCATGTAAAGAACCTTGCCATTATCCACATTTACATCATTATCTTTGATCTTCTTTGGCCATGCTCTAGTGAATGGTCCAAGCAATAGTATCTTTAGCTTCTTCGCTTTTCTGATCTACATCTGGTGTTTGGTGTGATTTTGAAATCTGCTCCTTATGATAAGAAGCTCTATGCATTATGTCTCAATGGACAACATAAGCTTAACAAGTGGTATGCAAGATGGATAGAATCCATAGAGAAATTCAAATGTCATTTGGTACAAGAGAGATAAAGAAAATGTTGTAGTCAATGCTTTATCAAAAAGGTACATTCAATTCTTTACTTTACAAGCTCAATTACTTGGTTTTGAAATGTTTAAGGAATTACATGTTAGAGATAATGAATTCAAGGACATATTTTATGCTTCTTTGGTTGTGCATAACAATGAGTGCCTTATACATGATGATGTTCCTTACCATGAAGGTGAATTGTGCATTCCTTCTCATTATTTAGGTTGTTGTTAACTAAAGAAGCTCGTTGTAATGTTTTGATAGAGCATTTTGATATTCCAAAACTTATGACATTTTACACGGGCATTTCTTATGGCTTGGCATGAAAAGAAATGTAGAAAGGTTTATTGTTAATTACTGTGAGTATAAAAGAGCTAACTCTACATCTTTGCCATATGGAAAATATATTTCTTTGAATTTGCCTAGAGAACCTTATGTAGACATATCTATGGAGTTTATATTTGCACTACTTAGGTTTCTTAAAGGCATGTCTTCTCTATTTGTTGTGCCTTATAATGATGGGATCTTGATTGATAGCAAAACCTATGCATATCATTCTCATCATTTTAACCGAGTTTTGTTTATTTTGAGGAATGCAAACTATATGCTAACCTTTGCAATTATGAGTTTTATGTAGAAAATGGTACTTCCCTAGTTTACGTGGTGAGTTTTCAAGGTTTCCAAGTGGGTGTACATATGGTGTAAGCACTCTGATTATCATTATTTTGCCTATTATTTGTGTGTTGATTTTATCGTTTTTCGGTGATTTTAAGGTATAATGTATACATTTGAGTCTAATATCTCCCCTTTGTGCCGTAGATGCTTGCCAAAGGAAGTACAACAAAGAACGAACGAAACGGCTTGGAACAGAGCGAAAACGATAAAAAACAATGCAAAATAGTAACCAATCAGCAGCCTACTGCTGACAATAGGCCACCCTACCAGCCGTGATAGGCCTCTTGGCAACAAATGAGTTGAAGACAAAAGCTCGCAGTGGACGGTAGGTTTCTCCTAACGCCAATAATAGGTGCCAGGCAACAAAAGAGGAATCGAGGGTAGTAGGTCCCAAAATCAGCCATACTTAGTGATTTTTTAACAGCTTTTGGATAGAATTCATTCCTTAGTTTTGAGACTTACGATAATAGGGCTTTAAGAGGCGAATTGGGGAGATTTTCTTTGACAAATTCCCCCTATTTCTCACCTTAATTAGGTAGGATTTAGATTAGAGAAAATACATTGAAAGATTACAAGTGGAATTAAGGATCGAAATAACGGATTCGGGCTTTATTGGAGCAACTCTAGAGACGAGCTCGTGCACTGTTCGGGATCTCAATTTGGCTTATAGTTCTACTCCTAAGATTTTCTTTTCCTTCTCTATTAGTTTTAATTTAGTTTAATTTCAGTTTTATAATATGAATTGTGAGTAGTTTAATTGTTTGGATTAAACCCCAATTTTCGGTATTATGACATTGACTTGAAATTGATAAAATTGGATGTTTCTATTGAATGAATTGCTCTTCAATTGTTTAATTCCTTGCAATTTTAGTATCATAATCTTGAATTAATTGCACAAGTGTTTGGAATTTAAAAAGGAAGAACACCCGAGGGCTTTCAGTTTGGGGATTAATTGTGGCATTGAACTAGAGATAGTTGATGCATGTTTAGGTCCATAACCACCTATGTGTTTTACATTTGTAACTTGTTATGGATAGAAGAGATTCTCATCTAGAAGTTATAGTGAATAGAGAGGCTTTTGCCTAAAGATAGAGATTTCCAAATTATTAGTGTGATGACCTAATTCGATAAAGCAACTATGACTGTCATAATTTTTCGGTTAATTGAAGTAGTAACAAGACTAGGGGGATCCTGAGATCCAAACTTCCATTTTACCTATTTCTTAGAATATTTGTTAGTTGACTTTTATGTTTGGACCTCGCCTTCCTCTAGAAAATCGACACTTAGGGAGAACCCATTTCTATAGTGTTTGATCCTTACTTTACACTGTAGCCTTAGGATTCCCTACACTTATCTTGTTGAGAAGTTGAAACTACCTAATACAAAACATGATAAACCCTACAAACTCCATTGGCTAAATGATAGTGGAGAAATTAAAGTGTTGAGACAAGTAGTGGTATCAATAGAAATGGGCGCTTACAAAGATGAGATACTATGTGATGTGGTGCCCATGCAAGCATGACATCTCCTCTTTGGAAGACCTTGGCAATTTGATAGAAAGTCCCTCCACAATGGGGACAAAAATACTTACTCTTTTGTGAAGGATGGAAGAACATTCACTATGAATCCTCTTACACCTCAACAAGTGAGAGCTGTACAAAAAAATATAAGGGAGAAAGAGAGGGCCAAAAGGGAGCTCAAAAGAAAAAAAATCGAGGAGGGAAAGAGAGTTGAGGAAAAAGAAAAGAGTGAAGAAAAAGTGATGAAAAACAAGAGCGAAAAGAAAAAGAGTGACCAAAAAAAAGATAGTGAGATGAAAGAAAAGAATTGTTTCTTTGCGAAACCTAGTGCGGTGATTGGAGCAATTGAAAGAAAAGAAGTGGCGTTGCTTTTGTATTGTAGGGAATCTTTTACTTCATCCAAAGAATACTCACCCTCTTTTTCAAGTGAAATTTTGTAGGTTATTGAAGATTACAAAGATGTATTTCCCAATGACATGCCCGGAGGTCTTCCACCAATTACAAGAATCAAACACCAAATCGATTTTGTCCCCGGGGCAGTCTTACCAAACTGACCGGCCTATAGGAGTCCACCTATAGGACAGGTTGAGGATCTAATTTCAAAAGGGTATGGGCGTGAGTCCATGAGTCCTTATGCAGTTCCGGTTTTACTTGTTCCAAAAAAAAATGGTACATGGAGAATGTGTATAGATTGTAGAGCCATAAACAACATTACTATTAAGTATAGGCATCCCATACCTAGACTTTATGATTTTTACTTGATGAGTTACATGGTTATAATCTTTTCTCTAAAATTGATTTGTGGGGGTTTAATGAGACATTTTGGTGTCACTAAAACATATGAAATTCTTCATGAACATTTTCAAACCTTTCATACAAATCTACCAAAATCAGCATTACTAGCATACTAATCTTTCAACTTTTCAAACCCAAGTAAATGTGAATGTACTGCAGTGAAAAGTGTATACCTTCGTGACAGTGCATCGGCTGCGATATTCTCCTTTCCTTTCTTGCAGTTGATGACGTAGGGAAACATCTCAATGAATTCCATCCACTACGCATGCATCTTGTTGAGCTTTTGTTGACCCTTCAAATATTTCAAAGACTTATGGTCATGTGGATGACAAATTCCTTTGGCCACAAATAATGTTCCCAATCCTTCTAGGTCTTTACAAATGCATATAACTCCTTGTCATACATGACATAGTTCAATGTGGCTCCCGATAACTTCTCACTAAAGTAGGCACTAGGTCTCTTATCTTGCATTATACCCCTCCAATTCCTACTCTCAAAGTGTCACACTCAACCTCAAACATCTTGTCAAAGTTGGGTAAGGTTAGAAGTGGAACGTTGCATAGTTTTTCCTTTAAAGCCTTGAAAGCTAGCTCTTGAGCTTCTACCCAATTTAACCCATTGGTCTTCTTGACGACCTCGGTGAGAGGACTAGAAATGGTGTTAAAATCCTTTATAACCTCCAGTAGAAACTAACCAACCCATGGAAGCTTCTAACTTCGGTGGTACTCTTGGGCATTAGCCAAGCCTCTAGCCTTCACCTTGTCAAGATCCACTTGTAATTCCTTGGAACTAACAACATAGCCAAGAAAGGTTATCTTTTCTAAACAAAAATCATATTTTCGTGAATTGGCATATAATTTTTCTCTCTTAAGCACCAAGCAAACTTATCTAATGTGATGCAAATGATCCTCATACGTTTTTCTATAGACTAAAATGTCACCGAAATAGAAAACAAAAAATTTCCCAATAAATTCATGCAAAACATGATGCATCAATCTCATAAATGTACTAGGCGCATTGGTAAGACCAAAACACATGATAAGCCACTCATAAAGACCAAATTTAGTTTTAAAAGTGGTTTTCTATTCATCTTCTTCTTTCATTCGGATTTGATGATAACCCGATTTCAAATAAATTTTATAGAAAATCATAGAACGATGAAATTCATCAAGTAAATCATCTATTCTAGTAATGGGATGACGATATTTTATGGTTATGTTATTAATAGCCCTATAGTTAACACACATGCGCCAACTACCATCCTTTTTAGGGACTAGAAGTATCGGTACTGCTGATGGACTATGACCCTCTCGAATGTACCCCTTGGCAAGAAGCTCCTCCACTTGTCTTTGAAGTTCCTTAGTTTCCTCAAGTGAGCTCCTATATGCGGGTCGGTTTCGTAAAACAGCTCCAGCAAAAAAATCAATTTGGTACTCTATTCCTCTCAAGGGTGGCAATCCTCCAGGCATCTCCTCCAAGAAGTCTTCAAACTCCTTGATGACACCTACAATAGCTTGAGACAAAGAAGAAACAATTTCGTTGTTAGAAGACGCGTATGCTCCTTTGTACATAAGGAGTAAGACGGTTTCTTTTGCATCAATAGTCTCACAAATCTCACTCTCCTAAGCAAAGAAACTCAACCTAGTCTCTCTCTCGTTTATTACCACTACATTCTTCTTTGTTTTTGCTTGATCTTTCTCACTCTAAAAGGCATTTTATTAAAGTGTGAACGGACCTATGCTTAAATGAGAAGGGGAAAGTGAGCACCTTGCATACAAGTTATGTGATATGTAATTTTCCGTTTACTCTCTCGCCATAAAAGGAAGCCTGCCCATGCTTTGCAACTCGAATAATTGGGACTTCAAATAAATAGATAATATAACATAAGGTAAAACCATAGAAGATATAATTGGCGCTTGAGACTCTCCTCTCTTATCTTTTTCCACTACTTTCTTCCCCTCTTTTTTGTTTTTCTTTTATTCTCTAACTCCTTTTCCTTCATTTTCACTTGGTCTTGATACACTTGGAATGGGTGAGAGGCTTCAGACATATCTTGACCCCCTCTTTCTCAAAGGAATAGGTGTTATTGTACCCATCGTGGATGGCCTTTCTATTGAATTGCCATGCTCTTCCAAAAAAATGTGTCCAACTTGCATGGGTACAATGTCACAAAGGACCTCATCCTTGTACCTCCCTATAGAAAAGGTCACAAACACTTGTGTTGTCACCCTCACTTCCCCACTATCATTGAGCCATTGCAACCGATATGGTCTAGGGTATTTGGTGATTGGCAAACTCAGTTTCCACCAAGCATATGCTTGCGACATTAGTTCAACTCCCACTATCAATGATGACGTTGCAAGCCTTGTTTTCAATGTTACACCTTGTGTGGAAAATGTTCTCTCTTTTTTCACTTGTGAAGTAAGAGCCCTCAAGACCACTAAGACGTCCTCCTCATATGGAGGCTCTTCATCCGATTCTTCAATCTCTTGTTCAATTTTGGTCATCTTCAGAAATGACTTCTCCATTGGCCTAATGATCATGATCTTCTTGGTGGGGCAGTTACTAGCATGGTGTCCCTTGCACTTAAAACATTGGATATCCCTAGCCCTACTAGGTAACCCATCCACCTTGACCTTATCCTTGTTCTCTTTATTCCACTTAGACCCGTCCTTAAATGCGACCTTGGGTGTGTCATCCTTTCTAAAAGGATTAGATTTGTAGGTTGAGGCTACCGGTTTTAGATATAGTAAAAGGATCCTTGAAGGAAGCCTTGCTCTTCAATTATTTTTCTATCTTCATGGCCTTGTGAACCATCTCTTCCAATTCCACATATGCTTAAAGCTCCAAAGTGTGAGCTATGTCCCGGTTCAACCCACTCATGAACCTTGCCATTGTAGCTTCCCTATCTTCAATGATGTTGGCCGTTATCATGACCACCTCCATCTCTTTGTAGTAATGTTCTATGCTTTTGCTTCCTTGCTAGAGGTTTTGAAGCTTGTTATAAAGATCTCTATGGTAACATGGGAGAATGAATCTTTTCCTCATCAACGTCCTCAATTCTTCCTACGGTTCCACTGGCCTCTCTAAGTTCCTCCTTCGATTCTTCACACATTCATTCCACCATATGACGGCATAGTCAGTGAATTCTACCCCGTTAGTCTCATCTTTGTAAGGTTAGAATAGTTGTGACAATCAAACACAAGCTCCACCTTCTTCTTCCATTCAAGGTATGCTTCCGGATCACTCTTTCCTTGGAAGGGAGGGATTTTCAATTTAATCCTTCCAAATTCCTTTTCCTTATAGTAACCATCTTCATCCCTCTCTATTTCCAAGTCATATCTATCTTGGCCGCTATAGTATCTTTCTTGTTCCTTTGGCATTCATGTATTCTCTTTCAAGTCCTCTTCCCATGCCCCTTCCATTCCTTTCCCCTCTTGCACCAAACCTTCCTTCACCTTGGGTTCCCAAAGATTGGAAAATCGCCTAGAAATTTTGGGTTATGTCATCCCTAACTCCAAAGTTGGCATGAGGAGAACTATCTTCATCTCTCATTCTTCTTCTTGATGTAAGATTATCATAATTATGAAAACCCCATCTTTGGCTTAACATTGATTCTTTTCTATCAATTCGAGTGGACAATGCTCCAACATTCCTTTTTATGTTTTCTATTTGTTGTTGCAAGGACCTCAAAGTACTAATAACCTCTTGTATAAGAGGATCACTAGGTCCCTCATTATGATTTCAATTTTGATCTTCTTCATGAGACATCTTCTAAAATAATGGAACAAAAAGAAACCTACAAAACAAGAACATGTGATAGAAAACAAGGACCTCGCCGCTCCCTAAGTGTTTCGCTCAATGGTAATTACTCTCAACCCTCATGTTTGCGTTTTTCCTCTAAGGCTTTTATATCAATATGCTCACCCTCTTGCCTTTTACTTTTTCCTCACCCACTAGAGTTATTTAGTGATTTCTAAAACTTCTAAGCTATAAGAAATTCCCAAAGAAAAAATCACGCAAGTAATTCTTGATAGATGAGAACAAAGAATTTCAAAGAGAACTTTTGTCGAGCATGTAGAAGGTATGGAAAGTCAAAAAAAAATTCTAGAGCATGAGTCAACGAATGAGTCTAATGTCCACCAAAAGATTAGCAAAAAAATTATAAATATATTCCAAAGAAGTTGCAAATTCAAAAATAAAAAACTCGTTCACAAATCAAAGATATGTATATTAGTAGGAAACAATCCCAAAAAAACAGAGCATGAAAACCAATTGTAGTAATCTCAACATAACTCTTTCAATTCTCAACCAAATAGGCTAAAATTTGTTGCAAAATCTTCCCAATCGAATACGCTTTCAATCAAGACTAATTTCATGCACAGAGTTTATTTGATATAATTTTCAATTCAATCTTTACTCATCACTTTTTCTGGCCGAAAATTTTCCCGATTAATTACTTTTCATCAAATACTATCAATGGCTTTTTCTTAAACACAAATTCAACAAATAAACCCGTAAAACTTCACCTTAGAGAGAGTTTTGCTTCGATATTACATGGTATGATCCTCTTTAGCTGCCTTTGAAGGTCATTTACTCCAAAGATGCAACTCCCTTCTAGAGGATTTCTTTGGCAGATGTTTTGGAGGGTTTGAAGAACACCAACACAAATTGCAAGAAAAATAAATAAGAAGAAAACAAATAGACCTTCTCCTATGAAGAGGAGAATCAACAAAGCTTGAAATAAGCCTCACATATCCTCCACACTCTAAGAACAACCTATATTCTCAAGCAATACCAATTAGAAAATTGGCACCACAAGGGATAGATAGGATTTGGAAATTAGACTAGGACTCTTTAATTGAAGATTCAAGAAGTTCTTTGCCTTGAATTATACAATGGAAACTCTTAATTTGCAAGGAAGAAGAAGAAAACTCAAGAACCCTAGTTCTTCACTCTTTGATTACTCAAAATATCAAAACTTAGCCAAATAGCTGCCAACATAAGAGTATATATATTGGTCTTTACAATTAGTTTCCACCCCTAGGTATTAGACTAACTTTAAAGAGTTTAAAAGGTACTTAGATCACTTAAGTAAAAGACAAAACAAATTTACAACCAAATTGAATTATTAAGGAAGTTAAAATTTCCCAATTCATCGTCCAACCGAGACCTATCGCTATAGTAGTTTGAGTGACAATTCTTCTTCCTCAGGCAGAACCCTACCACCGATAGTAGGGTCCAGAGAAACTCCCTCTTTTGAATTTGAAGCCACAAAACCTTCCAAGCTTGCTTCCTTGGACCATTTGCACCTTAGACAATAAGAAAGTTTTAGAACCTCCAAAGTCTTCTCCTAATTCCTCTAGCGTATGCTAAGTGAGGTTCTGGAGCATGTTGGCTCTTGCCCTTGTGATCGGCCCTTGAAAGAAATCCACCATCTCTTCCGCATTCCAGGTCATACCAAGTTCTTGTTCTTAGATTCAAATAAACCTAGGTTTTCTAGTTTGTATAATTAGGGTTTTGAGGCCATAGTTTCCTCAAGGTTCTTTCTATCAAATTGCGAATGCGTTTTACCTCTCTATATTAGGTTTATGAGGCTTAGATCCTCGTAGGTTTTCTATTGGAGTGTTAAAACTACAAAATCCTTAATAGAGGTTCTTCATCAAAGGAGGTGATCTTGGAAGGTGTGCAATCCAATCTACAATCAAAGGAGGATCCATATCAAAGTGGTATTAGAGTTAAAGAAGCTAAAGGTTTATTGCATGGACAATTCACTAGTGCAAGGCCAAAGAAGATCCAAGATAATGATGGAAGTTTGGCTAATGGCATGATTATTTTCATTTGAAGGACAAGTTTGAAGGCTTTGCAATGAAGGACAAGCATCCAAGTTGTTCATAACCTCTAGCATAAGCAAGGATTATTCAGGGGAGCGCTTTCAATGTGTAAAGGAGCAAATTTGTGAAGTCTTGGACCTACTGCCAATGGTAGGCCCTGCCCATACTATCGCCGGCAAGCTTCTGACTGAGCTAGATTGTGAAGACAATGGCCTACCATGTCCGGTAGGTTGCACCCTACCGTCGCCAGTAGGGTTTGGGAAGGAAATGACCCATGCGACTTTTAGTTGGCATTTTATTATTTGAACTTTATTTACAGCTATTAATCAAGTATTTAATGGGTATTTTGAAGCCATTAATTAATAGATAATTTAGATTTAGGCCTTAACCTATAAATACCCAATTATAAGCTCATTTGTAACTAACATTGACATTTGACTAAATTTGAGAGAGGATTCTCTATTGTCTCTAGGGTTCTTCATCCTTCTTAGTTAGATTGTTAAGGGTTTCTTTGCTTAGTTTTGTGAACAATTGAATGCTTGCATTGTGGAATCTATGGATCCAATTGATCATCCAATTCCTTTCTTTGATTGAGTCTTAGAGTTCTTGTTCTTTGATTCAATTCATCCTAGGTCTTCTAGTTTGTGTAGTTGGGGTTTTCAGACCTTAGTTTCCTCAAGGTTCTTTCTATCAAATTGGAAATGAGTTTTTCCTCTCAATATTGGGTTTATGAGGCTTAGATCCTTATAGGTTTTCTACTAGATATTGAAAATATAAAATCCTCAATAGAGGTTCTTCATCAAAGGAGGTGATCTTGGGAAGATATGGCATCCAATCTACAATCAAAAGAGGATGTAAATCAAGTAGGCACTCTCAGTTATTAAAGTATAAAAGTAGGCACTTTCAGTTATAAACGTATATACACAATTATAGAAGTAGCCACTTTCAGTTATAAAAGTAGGCACCTCTAGTTATAAAACTAGGCACACATAGTTATATGAGTAGGCGCTTACAATTATGCAAGCCGGCACGCACAGTTATACAAATCTTTCAGTTATAAAAGTAGGCACTTCTACAGATGAAACTAGGCACATATGCATACAGAGGTTGCAACACACAACAAAGTATAATGAACCACTTCTCAAAACTATGATCAAGTAGATACCACACGCAAAACAGATAAAAAGATAGCACAAAATTCAACAATAAAATTATAATACAAAAATGCCTCCTTAACATCACATAATAGTGAAAGGCACACTTATTTATCAAATTAGGGACTCCTAGGTATGAAACTAGGCACTCCTAGTACATAAAATAGGCACAACTAGATACTAAATCACAAAATAACATGAAATTAAAAAACTAACATGTTCTTACGTGAAACTTAAACAGTATTATAAAATTACCTCTTCCAATGAAACTTAAATTTAGCAACCGCATCAATATCCTTCAAAACATGGTTAAATAGTCTTGTTTGGACCTTAATCCCATAATATGATTATTTGAATTTTCACTAATATTTCAAATACACAACCGATGCCATGTTTGTGGAAAGACTATACAAACGACAGCAGCTAGCAGTGGACTAATCGACCATTAATGTAACTGGACGTTTACCTCCCATATATTTCAAGAAACTATGAATACCCATGAAAAAAACTTATTTTTTCATTCCTCAAGAACCTACAAATAAACATAATATTCCTACAATGATTATCCATCCCAATGAACGGACCACAAATCATTTCATATTTGTTTGTCTGGAAGCTCGTATCATGAACCAAAAGATCCTCAAATAAATCATAGTCACACCTCATCCGACCATCCATCCAAAAGAAACTACATACTGATGAATTTCAATCAACTTCAAATCAAAATAAAATCATCTTCATTCTCCTTCCTCTTCATAAAAATATGTATAAGATTATTCACATCCCTACCTTCCAAATTGTTTGACTTATGCATCCCTTGATGTAAAACCAACAAATGGAGAACCTTCAACTTATTTCTTCAAAACTCTTAGGCCAGCAGCAATAGAAACCACACCATCCTTCAACTCTTGAAACTATCCAGTATGATTCTGTCACTGCCTTTTGAGAACGTATAAGATGCCTCTGATTTACAGGACAAAGCTCATGATTATGACTAGCATTATGTCTGCTCACTATCTAGCGACCCTCATTATTCAAACGAAATTATATCATTGCTTTGCAATCGGTACGGATATCAACTTTAGTATAACAATTTTTAAACTTCCCTTTATCGAACTTCTTCTCTTCTTTATGATAGCTAAACTATCTCATATAAATCATGCCACTACCTGCCCTACACCTTTTCCTGCCTTTAAGAATACTAAACCCAAATTTGAATGCATAATCATTATTTAACTGAAATGTATCTTCCTCAGACGTTGTAGTAGTTCCAGTTGACGAATCTTCATTACAAATTTCTGTAACAGCGCATAAAACATATAAAATTATGGTTAAAATACATAGGAACAACACATGAAATCCATAAAAAAAAGCATACACATTAAACAAAAACAGAAAATTTGAAGATACCCTTAGATGTACATATAGGCACTCACAGTTATAAAAGTAGGTACCCATAGGTATAAAAAACTAGGCACTTTCTGTTTTAAAAATAGGCACTCCTATGAAAAGAACTTCTATGCTATATTAAACTCTCATAAAACACTCCCTACTATATTAAACCTATAAATGATGGTTAAAACACATAGGGACAACACATGAAATCCATAAAGAAAGCATACACATCAAACAAAAACAAAAATCTTGAGAATACCCTTAGCTCTACACATAGGCACTCACAAGCATAAAACTAGGCACTTTCTGTTGGAAAAATATGCATTCCTATGAACAGAACTTTTACGGTATTAAATTGTCTTGAAACACTCTCCCACTATATTAAACCCATAAATGATGGTTAAAACACATCGGGGCAATACATGAAATCCATAAAACCATACATATCAAACAAAAACAGAAAATTTGAAGATACCTTTAGCTGTACACATAAGCACTCACAATTATAAAACTCGGCACTCACAGGTATAAAACTAGGTACTTTCTGTTATAAAAATAGGCATTCATATGAACAGAACTTCTACGCTATATTAAGTTGTCATGAAACACTCTCCCACTATACTAAACATATAAGTGATTATTAAAAGCTAATAACCATAAGAACAACACATGAATAAACATCCAGATATTAAAACATAACAAAAAATTAACTGCTACAACAAAAACCACAAATATATATATATATATGAGTGCTTACATAGAACTTCTTTCATGATGGATTCCAGTAGCATCAAATCACCCTTATCAACGCCAGAAGACTTCAAAGTAACACAATTCTCCAAATCGATTTTGTCACACGATAGAACACAATCTTCTCAAGAATTCTCCATGAAAAAATAAATTGTAGATGGTACAACTAATGGACAATTGAACAATGTTGATTTATTAAATGATTAAACAAAGCTGATCGCCGATGATCAAAGATCGCGTAAAGGTAGAGATCGCGGAGACCATGGAAAATAATGCAGAGATCGTAGAGCAGAAATAAAGAAGAGCTGATTTCCCTTTTCTTTTTTTTTTTTTAAAAAAAGCACATGGGCAGGGAATTATTTGAATTAAACTGTAATTCTAATTGCTACTCAAAATGATGTAATTCTACTAACTAGGCATACATGCATCATATACCTAGGAATACGTTATAAATCACTGGAGATAATATCTACGAAATTAACTTATGATAGAATATAGAATAGTAGTTTCCTACTTTCCCATTGCCTTTTAATGTGATTAGAATTGACACTCTCATCTATAAAATACTAGAGTCATTTCCCTTAATTATGAAGTATTCTTTCATCTATTTTTCATAGAATTCCCTAAAACTCTGTGTTAAGTTAGAGAAAAGAAGGTAGCTCATTCAATAAATTATCTCTAAAGAGACCACAAATCAAATTAGTGATTTAATCTTCATCAATGGTATGTGTGTTCTAAATCATTGTTTTTATATTCTGCATAAAAGTTCTAGCAATTGATATCATTGTCAAATTTGAATTTATCAAATAAAAGAAATCCTTTTGCTCGAGCAGTTTTATGTTATACGCATATAATGTTTGACTTTTAATGGACTTTTGTTTTTTAAGGCACTTTATTAGTGCTCAATCTGGTATTCATTTTTCCAAGATATTGATAAGAGCAGAGTTCTTTGAGTCCATCTTAGTGTGCTCTAAATCTCCAACTCTAACATTCACAGATTCTATCACAATGCCGGGGCATTTGTTGAAGACACGAAAGGCACGATTGTTCAAAGAATATCCCAGAAATATTAATTCATTTCTTTGTGCATTGATTTTTCTTAAGTGTTCTCTCTCTCTCTTAGAATAACCCTTACTTCCAAAGACATAAAGATTGTTTAATTTGGCTTCCTTCCTTTTCATAGGTTATCTTGTCCATCATAAGTGTTTGAAAGACTCTGTTGATTATGTTTGCTATAGTGTTAGCAACTTCAATCCACCAATTGTGTGCCATATTCTTAGTATTCAACATTACACAAATTATATATTGAATGGCTATGTTCTTTTCTCAACAACTTCTTTCTGTTGTGGAATCTTTGGTGCGGAAAACTCATGTTTGACCCATTATGCTTCACTGAAATCTGAAAACGAGTTGTTCTCAATTCTTTGCCATGACCACTCCTTAGATGCTTCAGTGTTGAGCCCTTCTCGATCTTTATGTTTAGACATATCTTTCTAAAAGCTCTAAATCTATCAGACTTGTTTTTGAAGAAGTCTATCCATGTGTATCTTAAGAAGTCATATACACATATAAGTTCATACCTCTTTCCGCCAAAGCTTTCTACCTGTGTTGGTCCAAACAGATCTATGTGTAGGAGTTCAAGGACATGAGTTCTTGTAACGTCTCCAACTTATGTGTGCTTTACGCTGGTTGGCCTTCCTCATTGGCAATCACCACACAACAGTCTATAATCCTTTTGGAACTGAGGCATCCCTCGAACTATTTCCTTGCTTCCAAGCTTATTCAATAGCTTGTAGTTTACATGACAATTCTTTTTGTGCCATAGTTCCACATTATGTATTTGCATTGTCATACTGATGTGTCCATAACGCCATTCATTCTATAACAATCGTCTGTTGTTCTGGATCCTATTATAATGATTCTTCAACTTCTTTGATCACATAACACCTTCTTTTGTCAAATTACACCAACAAGTCTTTATCACACAATTGATTGATGCTCATCAATTTTTCTTTCTTCCCTTCCACATTCAGTACATTCTTTAGTTTAGGCATTTCTTCTACATTCAGCGTAACCATCCCAACTCCCTTATTCTTTACTCCATCACCAAAGGTAATACTTCCTCTCCGACTTTCAATGTAGTCAGTCAGGTATTCTTTGTTTCCAGTCATGTATCTGAAATACCCGCTGTCAAGATAACATATACAACACATGTTTAACTTATAGGGATAAGTGTGCCACATTTCTTCACAGATCATCTTTTATAATCTAGATCCAACAAGTGACCTTTTCACCTTTTGCAGAGCTGGGAACATGTGTTTGTAGCTTCCTCTCTTGCTTGTGATCTTTGTCTCTTCGGTTACACTAATGCCACACATGTCCTATCATCATATAATAACTGCACACAATGGGAAGTCTTCCTGGCTTGTACTTGTTAATCAACTTCTTTTTATCAACACTTGTCATGTTTTCCCTTTTGAACACATCTTCTAAACTTCCAAGTTTCTTAATATAATCAGTGTTCCACTTGGTGCGATTGCCTACAGTATATCCAAACCAGTTTTTGGCCCAGCATGTCTACAGGCCTCCAGCATTTCATCAAGCTTAGCTTTGCCTGTATTCATCCATGCTATCCTTGATTCAACATTACTCAGTCTTCTAGTCACATCGTTGATTTGGGCCATCAGCTCATAGTTTGGTTTTTCAAGTGACTATTTTTTAACTTGAATTTTTTGTAGACTTCTTTTCATTTTATATCAACAAAATCAATCAACTTAGTGTTCATTAGATTATACTTTTCTTGAAGTTTCTCATAAGATACGTCATCATTACTAGCATTGCTGTGAACATCATGAAGAAATGTATCCTTCAAGTCTATCACTAAATTGAATGACATCGTCTCATTTGGATTAGTGTCATCTTCATCATCATAATTAGTCTCTTCCCTCTTGTCTTCATTCCTAAGTGTGGTATTCAGAGATATATTTTTGCTCACTGTGTTGGCACACTCAATTTATATGTGTCCAAAGCCTTCACATTCTCTGTATATTGGGTTCCTTTTTCTTTCTATGTTGAGTCGTATTTTTTCTCCTCACCACGATCTTTAGGTCTTTGCTTGTTGACATTTCTGATCTTGTCTCACTTTTCAATTTTGTAAACACCTTGAGTTTTAGTGTCTTACCAGACTTTCAAACAAGCTTTCCGAAGTTCCTTTCTTTTCCAAAATAGGAAGTGTTATTCAGTGTGCTTACTTCGGCTTTCAAGACTATGTCGTTGTCCTTTGACTATGTATTCAGATTCATCTCATAGGTTTGCAAGGAGCTTAAGATATCATAGAGAGTCATCTTAGTCATATCCTTTCCTTCTTCAATAGCAACAACCTCTGCATTGAATCTCATGGGCGAAGATCTCAAAGTTTTATGTACAAGCTTCTCTTTGGTATTGTTATCCCAGTTGGAAAGCCTTATTGACAATATCCCTAACCTTACCACTGAACACTATAATTCTATCACCTTCTTGCATTCTCAATTCCTCGAATTAGGTAGTTAGCATCTGTAGTTCAGATACCTTTACTGTGCTAGTATGTTCATGCACTTTTTGTAGAGTGTCACAAGCCTTCTTAGCGGAGGTGAAAATACATATTAGTTTGAATTACTCCTCATCTCACCAGCAAATGTAGTGTTCTGTGACTTTGCATTGGCTTGACTAGATTTTTGTTGGAATCCGTAGGAAAAAACAAACAAAAAAAAAACAACGAAAATCCACCAACAGATCTGCACATACTAGAAAAACCGATTGGATAGAAACTACCTCAATGTTTTCTATCGTTAGGTGTGGAGGCATTGTTGTTTACGCTTCACCTTCTACTGGTATCCACGCGACGAACTCTTCTGCAAGCGATCTGGATGCTAGCCTCTTCTGTGTTCTAAAAACTGTTCAGAACTAATCCTGATTATCTAGTAATACGTAGAATTTTGGAGAGAGGGAGGCTAGATACTATTATTGCCATTCTAGGGTTAAAGTCTTTTTATTTAATCAGATGAAGATGGCTACAAAGTAAAGGTAAACATAGCCTTTTATAGCTGTCAACATCAGAACCCTAATTATCATCTGATGACAGTTTTAATCTTGTCCGTCTATTCCTATAATCATCCAATGGTTGGATGAATACTATTAAGTAAGTAATTTCATTTATCTGATAAATAAAATTAGTTACTTATTAACTTACCAAATAAATACAATATGGAATCTGATTCTCCTTTTGTATACGTTTAACGAATCTGGACACGATCTAAATTCATTGAATATGGACATCGTGCTCAAAAGATTATCTATGCGTGTGACCTTGTAGGTTCACTTAACAATGGTAGTGAATGAAAAATGTCCTAGACATTTATTCATAAAACATAAGTGGCCTCTAGCAAGACATTATGCTTACCCAAGTTAAGCAAAAGAAATGATAACCTAACATCAGTTTTTTAATTTAGTGCTTTTATCACACGGTATCCTAATTAAATATAAAGCATGGACCGAGTCATCTTTATAAAACTTAATTAACCATTTACTTAATCACCAAGTAGTTTGTTCCGATAAATAATATTAATAACACCTTATTAATACTTATTTGACCATAGCCATGCATATTCTCCAGTCTTCCATACCAAGGGGCCCATAGATATCTCTCTCTAGTAAGAGAGGGACAAATCCCTTTCACTATCTCTAATATTTAAGCCATGACAAGAAAATAGCCCAACCAATAGTCATAATAATCACCTAATTAAGAGTGATGTTTGACTATGTCAAAACATATTTTCTCCCCTTTCAAGAATTATTAGAGAAATTAGGTCAAAGGACACCAAATATAAAACTGAGAAGAAATATTTATGACTTAAATCCATGCAATATTTCTTCTTCACTTTGGGTCATGTCCAATACAATATTTTCAATATGTATTTATGAATTGATTTTATATATCATATTCATGATCAGTAAAACTTGATCATCAATCAACTTCATACTAGTTTAATAATACAAGATGTGATAAAACTAGGAACAAACAAGAATAGTATTTTATTAGCAAGAAGGGTTTTACTATCAAGTCACATACTTGATGACCAAGAGCATAAAATACAATTCCAAATACATGTCTCATAAATAATATATGTAAGTCAATTGGTCTACAGCATACTATAACAATTTTTTTCTCAGCATCATCCATTTAGCTTTAGGTTTGACCACATCATTGATTATCTTTGCTGCGGCATCCTCTTCCTTCTTTGTAGGCTCAATCCATTCAATTTCAACAGCATCCCAGGCTGATTCATCTATGGACTTATAATGATCTTTGTCCTAGACTTCCAGTAGGCATAATTAATGCCCTCGAGTAGTAGAGGACAAGTTAGAAAGCCACCTTCCTTGATTAACATGGTGGTCTGAGTACAAACTTCCACAATCTCACCTATTAAATAATAATAGCACAACAAAAGGGTGCATTGCTCCGATACCAGTTGTGATTTTGTACTTATATCTACAGTGTCGTGTGAGTGTCGTGTTAGTTAATCAGTGTGATAGTAATAAAGCAAACATAAAGAATACAACACAGCCAATTGGTAAGTGCAGTTAGGTTTTAAGGCTACATCTTTAGGGCCACGCCCACAAATGCAATGCACTATAACTGATAACACAGTACAAGGAAAACACCTAGCTCATTTATGCATCTAGTGTATTTTCCATAGTAGAAGGTGCAAACACCCTTCGCACATTGCATAGCTGAAATCTCTTCAACTTTTCAAGGCTCCTCCTTAGAATGTGAC
This sequence comes from Catharanthus roseus, assembly GCA_028651295.1. Lineage (NCBI taxonomy): Eukaryota > Viridiplantae > Streptophyta > Magnoliopsida > Gentianales > Apocynaceae > Catharanthus > Catharanthus roseus. The sequence goes on along the minus strand of JAPQWS010000033.1, from coordinate 2,314,809 downwards.
GGCTTAGGCTTGAACTCCCTTCAAAACTTCAACACCATTAAATGCAGTAAAGCTTCTTTAACAAGAAGCAGGTTGTCTTCAAAATAGTTTCAATGTCCAATGCTGGTAAAACAGACACTTAACATTGGATGAACATTATGATCTTCAAGGTGTATGAATACACAAACTTGAATCCCATGAATTACGATCTAAGAATTTTGGATGCTTGAGCTTGAAGTATAGAACCGCTAACCCTAAACATTTAACAATGAAGTCTTTAAATACTTAGGGTCACTTAATCATTAAGGAATCCTAAATCCTTCGTTTCATAAGATCTTCCCTGATTCTCAAAGTGATTTAGTTTCCTATTGTACTAGACTTCTTTACACAACTAAAACACACTAGAATTTCTATCCTTATAGAATATGTAACATATAAGGAAATTTGAGTCTTGTTATCTTTAGTAGATATGCAATGGATCTTCGATATCTTCCAAATCTAGAATACTTTTAAAACAGAGTTAACACTTTTTATAAGTAGACCCCATATGCATGCAGTCGTGTGGACTCCAGTTTACATTATTATGGCTCGCGTCACATGCCAATGTGATGATTTCCTACAATATGAATGATTTGTACCTCCACTTTTTCAGCGAAAACAAAATTCAAGGCCTTGAGAAAATGAGCTATATTTGGTTCCTCTCTCTCTCTTGAACATCACATATCATGCATAGACGTTAAAACTTTTGGATATATTGTCCAACAAATTCAATACCTTGGGTCAGTTCGACCATGCATATGTAGGCATCCTGCTCATAATCACAAGGTACAAACTTCTTTCTCATGCAATTCTTAAGTTTTTCCCAAGACCCGATCTTGTCACTCCCCTCTCTCCTTCATTGGCTTTTGAAGTTTTCATACTATAAAGAAGCATACTATGTGAGTTTTAAGTAGCTACTTTGAACTTCTTTTGATCATCATACTCCTTATACTTGAAGACATGTTCAGCACTCCTAACCTAATCCAGGAACACCTCGGGATAAAGGTTTCCTTCAAATTCTGGAACATCTAGCTTTAAACCTCTATCATCGTCAAAGTCATGACCTTATTGTCGGCTTTGAATGGGATGCCTACGAGAAATATCATCATCACCATTACTATTTGCATCCGATTCTTGTTTTTCTCCTCATTTATTCGAGCCGATTACCACTCTCCATTTGAGATTTTTCATTAAGCTCCATTTTTTAATTGAGTTTCTCAATTTGTGTGGACAAATTGGCGAGGGTCTTAGCAAGGTCATTTGAACTACCTCTTGTCAAGGTTAAATGTTTTTAGGCAATGTGTTTAGGCTCGTTTGAAGCTTAAGAAAACTTCAAAAAAAAGCTCGCTCTGATACCACTTTTGATGCGTATGGCTAAGGGAAAATATATTTTTTGTAAGTTTTGTATTAGATTGCTGGAAATAATTAAAAGGATAGTTACTTGAACAAATTTTTAAGCACAGACACTAAGTCACGCGGCTTAAAACAAGCTCATGTGGGGAGTCACAAAGACAATGGTGTCACTAAGACAATTGATATTCATAAAGAATTTCGAGGGGAAAGTGTTTAATTTTTCATTCATAAATCTGCCCTTTAAAAACAAAATATCATGCCTCTTTTATAAGCAAACATTATATCTCCCCCTACAAGTCAAAATTATAATTCTATGAGTCTAGTAAAAAACAAAGTCAAAATTTCAACTTTCAAAACTTAAATAAGCTGATTTCCTTCAGCTTTATTCAACTCATTGACCACTAGTAAACATAAAAGTTTTAGAAAACTATGAAAGTATTTAAACATAGGTACCGATAAAAAACGTGCAAATTTTGTATTAGATTGCTGGAAATAATTAAAAGGATAGTTACTTGAACAAATTTTTAAGCACAGACACTAAGTCACGCGGCTTAAAACAAGCTCATGTGGGGAGTCACTAAGACAATTGATATTCATAAAGAATTTCGAGGGGAAAGTGTTTAATTTTTCATTCATAAATCTGCCCTTTAAAAACAAAATATCATGCCTCTTTTATAAGCAACCATTATATCTCCCCCTACAAGTCAAAATTATAATTCTATGAGTCTAGTAAAAAACAAAGTCAAAATTTCAACTTTCAAAACTTAAATAAGCTGATTTCCTTCAGCTTTATTCAACTCATTGACCACTAGTAAACATAAAAGTTTTAGAAAACTATGAAAGTATTTAAACATAGGTACTGATAAAATACGTGCAAATTTTGTATTAGATTGCTGGAAATAATTAAAAGGATAGTTACTTGAACAAATTTTTAAGCACAGACACTAAGTCACGCGGCTTAAAACAAGCTCATGTGGGGAGTCACAAAGACAATGGTGTCACTAAGACATTTGATATTCATAAAGAATTTCGAGGGGAAAGTGTTTAATTTTTCATTCATAAATCTGCCCTTTAAAAACAAAATATCATGCCTCTTTTATAAGCAACCATTATATCTCCCCCTACAAGTCAAAATTATAATTCTATGAGTCTAGTAAAAAACAAAGTCAAAATTTCAACTTTCAAAACTTAAATAAGCTGATTTCCTTCAGCTTTATTCAACTCATTGACCACTAGTAAACATAAAAGTTTTAGAAAACTATGAAAGTATTTAAACATAGGTACCGATAAAATACGTGCAAAAAGTTTTAAAAACTTTCATTTTCACTCCCTCACTTTCTCTCCCTACAACAATTCTCTCTCACCTCTCTCTAAACATTCAAGAACCTCAAGCTTAGATTTTCTCAAATTCGACCGTTGAAACTCGTAAAAAGGCTTACTACAACCTTTTATATTCGTTTAGTTACAGTTTCATCAGTATAAGAGTAAAAAATACAACGGATCGGACTAAAATGTCCCTAGCCGGTACTGAAGAGAATTTTAGCTCAAGTGCCCAAAATTCCTCCAAAATTTCGGCTCCATGGACTAAAACTAATTTTGGCCAACTGGGCCAAAATTCTCCCTTTTTTCGGCTAGGGCTCCCCACATGTCCAACCTTATATTTTTTAAGTAATTATCAATGTTATTTATGTTAGTATATTAATTGTTTTTAATATATTTTATGCAATTATGTTTGTATTTTAGTTAATTTCATATAAGAATGTGAGTTTTTATGTTAATATGTGTGTTTATTTTCCAAAGTTGATAATTAATTGTTTAATTTCAAAAATTTAATTTACAATATGTTTAGGTTAGTTCGATATGCTTTTATAATAATGTATGATGAATTAATTTATTTTAAAACATCGATAATTGTTATTATTAGCATTTTATGTGTTGTTTATAACACTTTAAGTTTTGATTAGTTTAGATTAATTAAAAATTTTAACTAATAAATATTAAATAAAAATTTGAATTGTTTAGTTTAATAATTGAATTTATTAAAAACGGAAAGTTGCTAATTTAAAAATTAATTAATAATTAAATAATACATTTAGAATATAAACATAAATAATAATATAAACAATAATTTATATATTAAGAAATAATAAGAATAATATTTCTCAAGCATTCACTCGAATAATTTAGTTTAATAATCGAATTTAATAAAAATGTAAAGTTATTCCTTTCAAGGGATATATGTATATGTATGTATATATATATATGTAAAGTTAATAATTTACAAAATATATAATAATAATTAAATAATACCTTTGGAACAATAATACTAATAATACAAATAATCATTTATATACTAAGAATAATAAGAATGAGATATTAAGTACTAATTAGAATAATTTAGGTTAATTATTGAATTTATTAAAAATATAAAGTTCTTAATTTGGAAAACATATAATTAATTATTAAATAATAAATAATGTAAATAATAAATTAATTATTAAAAAATAATAGTTTTTTAATTATGAATATAAATAAGAATTTAATATAATAAAAATAACAACTACTAAGAAATAATTTAATATATGAATAATTTGTTGATTAGGAAAATGATATATAATTATATGTTTTTTTTAAATTCGTTTAGATGGACTCAAACTAAACACCTCAGAGAGATACACGTTTAGGTCCAATGGCAGACAATAGCGGTCGTATTCATGGTCATATGATAACAACTTCCTCTCGAGATTGAGAGTCTGTCATAGCACTTCTGACATCACCACTATTCTTTCCCAACTGTTCCTGGGATATATTATGACTCTAGTGCACAGGGATCTTCTATCCAGCATCCTCCTAGACCTACTCAGATCTGTATGCCTCCTCCTACATTACATAGGCCTTATACCCCCGATAGCATATACAACATATAACTTTTCATCTTTATAGCCTCATTCATATCACCTAGCATCATCATCTTATGATTTGTATCCATCCAATTCTTCTAGTCACACCATATATTCAGACCATCTCCTTGTTATATTGACCCCATGTACAACAAAGATTTACTGTTGATGACTAATTGGGTACCCACCCAACCCATTTGTATCCTTTTGACTCCGGTTTGACTAGGAATTCAAATAGGAATGGGGATGAATTTTGTGTCAAAGCTTGGGGATGGGTTGGGGGTGGGGATTAGGTTCTCTCCATCCCCATCCATCCCGATCCATTCTCACCCATTATTCTATATACTTTTTATATTTTTAACATGGTGAAACTTTTTTTAAAGGATTATTGCTTGTAATTTCTTTTTAAGTTTTCATTCGTTTAATTTTGTTGCATGTAATTATAATTTTGTGTTTAACAAGCTTATTGAAAATAATAAATTTAAATCCCCTCTTGGTCCCTTAAAAAATTCTCTATTTGAGTCCCCAGTTCCCTGGTGGGTTTGGACAGGGTTGGGGCTAGATATCATCCCCAAGTGTGGGGATGGGTTGGGGATGGGGATTAATTAAGAGAGATTGGGATGGGGATAGGGATCATTTTCATACCCAAATAAGAGGATGGGTTGGGAATGAGGACAAGGTAGGAAGATGGGGATGGGGCCAGGTGTTAGGGTCACCGCCCCCACCCACCACCACTGCCATCCTTACTGATGACCCTTTTGTGGCGCCACTGGACCCATCCTATTTTGATGATCTTATGAAAGAATACCCGGCAGACCCTCATACTTCCACGACATGCATATAGGCGTTGGGGTTCCTTTATATTCACCCGGGTTAGGAGAGACCTGGGGATGAGGGTGGTGATGATACCAGGTAAGGGAGGGAGATTTCAGTTTTGTTGGGAGAGAGGGGGCTTATGTTGAGATAGAGGAGGAGGGAGTAGATGTGGGATAGGAGGAGAGAGATGTAGATATTAGTGAGAGTGATGGTGTTGATGAGGGTATGACTGATGAGGTTCCTCAGTCGTCATCGTGGCGTACGGCTTGTAAGGGAAAGGTTTTGTGGGTGGCATGAGGAATGTGCTGAGAATTATCCTGAGTCCTAGTATACAACGGCTAGTAAGTCTACACACTCGGGCAGACGTCTTGAAAATGAAGTTGTTGAGCCTTTGAACATTGGAAAAATGAAGAAGGCAAAGAAGTAGGATCTTAGTTGGCAGCAGAAGGAACCCACTGAGGGAGGTCCCCAGATTCCTGACCTCATTTCTTCACACAACGGACACGTCAACACTGCTATATAGTACTAACAAGTATATTTTATTTATTATTTGATTTTATTACGAATCTATGAATGTATTTTTTAATAAATTTTTTATTCTAACTTTTTTTTGTGTCGTGGGATTGTGATATACTAAAGATACGTTCGAGTCATCAGCTCGTGGACATCTAGTATGCCATAGGTGAGGGTGATGGCGGATAAATCTGGACTTGTCCATCTGTAGTACTGTATGTTCTAGCACTCAAACAGTGTGTTGTTGAGCGCTTTTGTTGAGAGGTGGTAGCCGGATACGAAGATCACACTGCATGAAGTAGAGCTCATACTAGGACTACCTATGTATTGTACACCTATTGACGCAGAGAACACGCGTGAGGTGGTACTCGATATTATTTGTTGGACTCCGTAGGCAAAAACAAAATAAAATAAAACTACGAAAATCCACCAACAGGATCTTCACATACTAGAAAAACCGATTGGATAGAAATTACCTCAATGTTTTGATTGTTCGTTGTGGAGGCGCTGCTTTGTACGCTTCGCCCTCTACTGGTATCCACGTGAAGAACTCCTCTGCAAGCGATCGGGATGCTATCCCCTTCTGTGTTCTGAAAACTGTTTAGAACTAATCCTGACTATCTGGTAATCAGTCGTATTTCGGAGAGAGGAGGCTAGATACTATATCGCCGTTCTAGGGTTTAGGGTTTTGTTTTTCTTGAATCAGATAAAGGACGGCCACCAAGAAAAGGTTAACATAACCTTTTATAGTTGTCAATATCAAAACCCTAACTGTCATCTAATGACAGTTTAATCTCGTCTGTCTATTCCTATAATCATCCAACGGTTGGATGAGTAATATTAAGTAATTAATTTCATTTATTCGATTAAATAAAATTAACTACTTATTAACTTACTAGAAAATACAATGTGGAATCTGATTCCCCTTTTGTATACGTTCAACGAACCTGGACACAATCTAGATTCATTAAATGTGGACATTATGCTCACAAGATCGTCTATGCGTGTGACCCTGTAGGTTCACTTAACGTTGGCAGTGAATGAAAAATGTCCTAGACATTTATTCACAAAACATAAGCGGCCTCTAGCAAGACATTATGCTTACCCAAGTTAAGTAAATGTAATAATAACCTAGCATCAGATTTAATATTTAGTCCTTTTGTCACACGATATCCTAATTAAGTATAAGGCATGGACGAAGTCATCCTTATAAAACTTAATTAACCATTTATTTGATTATCAGGCAGACTGTTCTAACAAATAATATTAATAACACCTTATTAATACTTATTTGAGTATAGCCATGCATATTTTCCAGTCTTCCTTATCAAGGGGCCCATAGATATCTCTCTCTAAAAAGAAAGGGACAAATCCCTTTCACTATCTCCAATATTCAAGCCATGACAAGAAAATAAGCCAACCAATAATCATAATGATCACCTAATTAAAAGTGATGTTTTACTATGTCAAAACATAGTTTCTCCCCATGCAAGAAACATTAGAAACATTAGGTCAAAGGACAGCAAATATAAAACTGAGAAGAAATACTTATAACTTAAACCCATGCAATATTTCTTCTTCACTTTGGGTCATGTCCAATACAATATTCTCAATATGTATTTATGAATTGATTTTATATCTCATATTCATGATCAGTAAAACTTGACCATCAATCAACTTCACACTAATTTACAAGATGTAATAAACTAGGGACAAATAAGAATAGTATTTTATTGCTATAAGGTTTTTACTATCAAGTCACATACTTGATGACCAAGAGCGTAAAATACAATTCAAAAAATACATGCTTCATAAATCATAAATGTGAGTCAATTGGTCTTAGGGCATATACTAACATTATTAACAGTGACTTTGACATCAGATACACTAGCACTAACAATGATTCTTTCACACGGGATGGCATTGGACATCAAGATATTATACATGCTTTTGAGGACGTCGGTAGTCATCTTGAGGACAGGATGAGAGTATCATGCTATGTGCTTTCTATTGTAGGGAATTACCTCTTCCCCGACAAGAGTGGGATGTCCATAGTGAATTCCAAGTTATGGCCGATAGTGAAGAATCATAGATAGTGCACGAAGATGGCATGGGGTGCTACGACTTTAGCATACTTGTACCGGAATCTTGGTCAAGCATCCCGAGCGGATTCGAAGGAGTTAGCAAGTAGGTCACTATTGGAGGTATACTCTAATTCTTTAATTATATTTATTATATTTATATTTAATATATCAATAGTTATTATATATATGTTTATTACAATTTTATTTATCATATTTAATAATAAATTTTATTTATTATATTTATTATATTTAATAATACGTATATTGATGTTCTTTATATTTATATTCATTTTATGTAATTATATTGCAGGCATGTATGTTCCATTACTTTCCTATGTTTGCCACGACAATGAGACCCGATTCATAACAGCACAGACCTTACATCCAGCAGTTTGAGTTATTGCCCACGAAACATTGCTCTAAGTTGATGCAATATCGAATGCGACTGGATGTCATGACTGCAGATGAAGTACGATGGGCATTGTATAGCTAGGCAGAGATAGATAATGTATGGATTTCTACGTGGCATGGTATGATTCCCTTCTTTTAGATAGTTGGGGCATACATGCCCGATGAATACCTACGACAGTTCGGGTGGTGGCAGTCAGTTCCTGCTGACCTTATTAAAGCGGCAGAAAAACACAGGTCTTCTAACAACAAGAAGTACGTGGTGAAGAACACTTTTCTTGAATCTTTTTGGCTTGGTGCACGGGGACATAATTATTTTGAGACGCAGATGAGGCCTTCTGCTATACCTACGAGCGCTTGCAATCCTGACTACATGCAGTGGTTTGGCCTTCGAACTCATCATAGGATACAGAATCCTGATATACTTCCTAATGGTGTTCAGTTTCCAGCACGTGGTCAACCACACACTTCTGCCTTCATGGACATATTACGTCCTTATTTTCACGGTGATGGTCCCTCCGATTTGATTACTGTAAAAAGGTTCTGGTAGATGCACCGAATATCACAGCAGTTTTATGTCTTATAGCATTATGCTTTTATTCATATATCTTTCATTTATTTCTTTATCATGTGATTTTCCAGGAACATTGTCATTTATTTTTCCTTTATCATGTTAGTTTCAAACATTTAATTAATATGTTATTTATATTTTGTTTTAAAATATAAATGACAATAATTAACAATAAAATAAAATAATTAAATACTAATGACAATATTAACCAATAATGCTCACAAATATAATAAGCATAGATTCAATTTAATAATATGTAATGATCAATCATGAATCACAAATGTTTAAGGAGGATCTGTGGAAGAGGGATATGCTTTAGAATATCTATCACACCATTCTACCAGACAAGCATCCAAAGCGAGCCACCACATCCTGAAATGATCATTTTCCTACTAATAAGTGGCACTGAAAAGTCAAGTCACATGTGTAACTAAAAAAAATCAATAAGTATATGTTACTTAAACAATTAAAATGCAAAAAGATATACCTTCAGTATAATATGAAATTAATAAAATTATTAAATAACTTGCCGCAACGAGGTGCTTCTAATCTTTCAAATATCAATAACAATCATATTATCAGTTTGATCCTTCTCTGAGTCTTTAGGCAAGTACATTGTGGACCTTTATTTGGGAAGAGCAACTACATATAAACTGAATGCATTTGCAATGATGAAAGGAGCATCGACTGTATCCATTCAATTTGAATCTCCCCGTGTGGGTCCAACCTAATGTTGACAACTAGCCATACAATTATTGTACCTATTCATACCTCTAAACAAAGTCATGTATACCTACGGATTAATTCGCAGCTCAATCCACAAATGTCTATGGAGCTTAGACCAATTGTTTTCATTGTTATCTAAAAGCCTACCACTCCTCCGAGTCCTCGATCCACTTCCGGATACCAACCCAGAAACCGATCCACTTGACGACTTGAATGATGGACCTAGAAGCAATTGTATGTGCTCCCAATATGACTAGTCCCTCTTTGTTGGATCTTTATTATGTTTGCCGTTAGTGATAATCGCATCTACATGAGTATTCAACGACCATTCAGAATCATCCTGAATAACAAGATGTAAGATCTCCCTAGCACACTGATGCCACTCCCAAAACTTTGATACATGTCTTTTGCTGAACTCCTTTATAATACATATGAAATCTCGTATCTTGAAATCCATATCCGTTTCTTGGGACGACGACTGTTGAGACGATCCCGTGGTCCTGGTTATTTAAGGGCGACGTCTAGAAATGGTCAGCATCTTTCAACTCAAAAGGGATATAACTATGGTACTTGAGGATCAACTCGCACGAGCAAGGGAGCCCGTATGTATTTCGAACCTAGTATCCACATAGATTCTCTAGATCAATGATATGTCAATTTTTACATGTTTTTACAGTATTTAATATTTGATTTTTGAAGTACTTTATCGGTAAAATGGAAAATTTATCCTCCATTTCTTCTCTCTTCTTTATAGGTATTTCCTGAAATAGTTAGAAAAAAATAAAGTGAAACGGGAGCATACGGAGCAAGAACGGACGAAAAAGAGAAGATATGCACAAAAACAGCAACCGGGGGTTGCTGCCGTGCAAACAGCCAAGAGAGCAAGACCCGGTCAGACCCAGCCGCCTAATCGGGGGCGGATGGGGCCAGCCGGTCGTGCAGTAGGGCCTATTATGCAATTTTTTGCATCTTTTTAAATAGTCTTTCAATGTAATTTCAATCTATCTTCGTCTAGGGTTTCTTAGGGACCAAGAGAGACGATTTTCAAGAGAAAATCCCTTCCAAAAACCCCAATAATCGACTTAGATCAAAAATTAGATTAGGAATTAAAGTTTAAATAGTTAATTTGAAGGTGTTCTTCGGAGTAATTTTAGGATTCTTCGAGCAATTTGAGAGAAGAGGTCAAACAACATTCCGGAACCGTGGATTGTTCAATTTTACTTTCTAAGCCTTCTAAACTCTTGTTTATTATGACTTCTTATATGAATTCTATGATTTGTATAATGTTTAGTGGTTATGGTTTATTTTTGTGTTTAATTGGGTTGAATCCTAGATGATCTTAGCTATGTTAATTGGATTTTTTATGGAATAAATTGTTGAATTAAATGCTAATTGTTGTTCAATTACTTTGTTTGTATTACTAATTTTACCGGTAATTGACACCTTCACATAGGTTGTTTGGAATTGAAAAATGACGAACAATCTAGGGCTAAAATTGAATAATATGAATTTGGAAGTTAATTAGAGATAATAGCTACAGTTTCTAGGCTACTAGTAATCACTCCTATACTCTGATCGTTCATAATTGAGTTAGGGCGAAAAGAGATTCTTCTCTAATAAATTAGGGGAATACTGAGTTTTTCCCCAGAGATAGGGTTAATCCTATTAAACGAGTAGACCGATCAATGATTCAAACTATTTTTCTAAAGTTTTCAATGAATCAGCTAAGGGATTCTAGGGGGTTTCTACCGTTTAAATACATTCTTTTTAAAACTTGATTCCAATTATTTTAAATTATTTTTAAAGTATTTTACTATTCTTAGTTAAATATTCTTTCAAACTATTCGAATTATTAGAGTTTCCCCATTCCCTAAGTTTGACAACCTGGGACTTTCTCTAATACTACATTTATAGGTTCGTTTGCCTGCTATATATTAATTTTAATGTAGCCTCATTTTAAACATCAAGTTTTTTGCACTGTTGCCGAGAAGGGATAACTTTAAGGATGCCATTAATCTATTGCTTTAATCGCTTTTAGTTTCTTATTTTAGTTCTTTTTTTATTTTATTTGATTTTTGTTCTTGTTTTGTTCTTGCATTACTAGTATTTCATTCGTAGCTGTTTCTTGGAGTTTTACTTTTGCTATTCTTGGATTGATTTTATTGTTATCTGTTTCAGGTTTTATTAGCTTAGTTTACACCAATGGCAGAAAGGACAGTGGTGGACTATGCCTGACCATCCATTACTAGGGTACAATCGAGCATAGCTAGATCACCAGTGCAAGCGAACAACTTCAAGATTAAGCCAAATGTAATATAAATGGTGCTGAACAACGTCTAATTTGATGGAATCCAAGAAGAAGATCCACATGCGTACATCGCCAAATTTTTTTAGGTGTGTGACATATTTAAAATCAATGGAATCTCGGACGACGCCATCCGTCTTCGCGTTTTCCCATTACCTCTAAGGGGAACGACAAAAATCTTGACTGAAATCACTTTCTTTCGGCTCGATCACATCATGGGATTTTTTAGTCAAGAAGTTCTTGCAGATACTTCCCTCTAGGTCGCACTGCTAAGTTAAGAAATGAAATTTTATTTGTTTCAACAAATTGATGGGGAAAGTTTGTATGAAGCCTGGGAGCAATAGAAGGAGTTTCTTAGAAAGTGTCCTCATCACGGCCTCAACTTGGGATTTATATTAAGATGTTCTATGATAGAATTTATTTTGGAGCTAGACAACTGATTGATGCTTCTGCTGGTGGGTCCATAAGCAATAAGATTCCTCAACAAGTGTACAAGCTAATTGAGCAGATATCAATGAATAGTTACACTTAGGAAGAATAGAGAGCCAAGCCTATATCTGATGTATAGTATTGATGCAATTACTGCTAAGGAGGCCAGACTAGAGGCAATGATTGAGCAAAAGATGGGGAATATGACTTTTGCACCTTCAAATATAAATCCTCAACAAGCCATATACTGTGATTTGTAATCAATATGTCTCCTACACAACATGTGATAAGATTGATTGAACACCTCCTCAATCACAGGCATCGAACCGAGCTCCTTAGCGGTTATAACCACTACTAGTTCTAGCGACTCAACATATAATTTCTTAATATGTTCCAGCATCCATCGATAGGTTGCAGCTTCTTCATTCTGTATGAACCCATTGGCTATCGTGAAATTCTTACCCATTAAAGTCATCTCGACAGCGTCCAACAAAGGCATGTTGTACCTAAATAATATAGATAAATATTATGAACTTAATATTAAACACAAATATTAAACTTAAGTATATACATTTACGAATTCAAATATTATAAATTTTAATATATACTAAAATATTCAAATTAGACTAAACTAAACTAATATAATCCTATTAAACAATTAATAGATTTAAAATAATATTAACATCTAAACTTAACAAATAATATCAAAATATGAATTCAACTAAACAACATACTACCATAAATGCAAGTTTAAAAACTAACATTTCTGACATTACTATAACATAATTATAAACAACATTAATTACAAATGAAGTCACTTGTTTGTTTTGTATATTGTGTCCAGTACCAGTACATAAACCCTCTTCAACATTTTAATGGATACCGGGTGCGTAATAATAATACCACTAAAAATATTGCTCTCGTCACAGTTTCTATAGTAGCAAGAATAATCCTGAATAGTAAATAAATGTAATACTTCTTCTATTGTGTTGCATCCCTGCATCCTCTTCTTCTTCACCTTAGTATAGGCATTATATATGGTTTGAGCACTAAAAAAAAAAACTTAAAAATTTAATAAGTAGGAAAACTATCTCAAAATATTAATATAAACAACATAAAATTATTGTAACGTAGCATACCTCATAATACAATCCTTATTATCACCGTTAACACCCTCCAATGTATTCTTAGGCTAAATATGACAATGGGTGAATTCTTCATTGTCTTTAACTGGTCATCTGTCAACCATGCCGCCTGAGCGTGCCCGTGAGGATAGACACCTATTTTATAGTTGGACCTTCTATCCTGTACAATTAAAATTTGACAATATTGTAATCACAAAAATAATTAATTAAAATATTTGTAGAACAATGATTAACACCTAGTTGAACCCAAAGGAAATCTTATAACTCTTTTACAATGAACAAAAATAAGAAAAAAGTTTTATATGGATATTTTGAAAATAATTAAGTTGGGTAAAATTGTCTTCAAATTAAAGATCAAATTCAATTCTTCGCTTTTTAGGAATGCAAAAGTCTTTTCCTATTCTAATTCAAGTAAACATACTTGACTACCTTAAACACTAAAGGAATGAAAGCACTCAGAGAAATGAATTATTGGAGACGCCAAATAATTCTGACTATCAAGCAAAACTCTAAAAGTTCTCGTCTGTCACACTTTTTGAGAAAGAATTATTATCTCCTAAATAACGATCTCAAAAAGAGTGTTAATATATCACTAGGTTTAATTGCTCAAAAGCTGAAACAATTAAATTATAACTTCACTTCTTCCTAGCAAACTAACCTTGCATCAAGACTGTTTAGGCAATTTATTAGCAAATTAACCTTGCAGCAGAAAACTGTTTAAGTAGTTCACTTTGGTTTTATTCCAGCCCCTTTTCACAATCAAGCGTGTGAAAGTAGTTAGAAAGTAAATGTACAATTATTCTTTATTCAACAAGACGAATAGAAATAGAAGTATTTGATTGAAAAGGAAATAACTTCTACAAATCTTCAAAACTAGCAAGACTCTGATAAGTTCTTTGTTCATTAAACGCTCCACTACCTTTAATGAACTTTCATCCTCTGTTTATAGAGGAGGAGGAGAAAGTAGGAAAGTATCTTAACAAGCCGAATAAGAATCAAATCTAAACAATGTTTAACAAAATAACATCCTACCCGAACTAAATCTTCAAAAAAATTTACCAACTTCAAAGTCCTGATAGCACATGCCCACGCCTTATACAGTTATTTAAACTTTTTTCAAAAATTTCAGCAAATTGTTAACCATTCTCCTCCCTTTTCTCAAGTGCCGATATTTTTCTGCATAAAATCAAAACTATAATAAGAACTAATTATTTTCAAAATTCATACCATTAAAAACATGTGAAATTTAATTATAATATCTAATAAAAATAGATCTTATGACCACTATTGTGCATTGATCGATTGTTTGCCTTTTAATATAAAAGAGCAATCACACTTTTTCATTCCATACAAGCCCGCCTCTTTTACAAGAATTTTGTTGCATTTTGCCTCCTTTGCCTTCTTTTTTCTTTTTTCTCCACGTTCGCAACCAATAGTGAGATACAGCCGACGATCAATTAAAATTTTTGAATTATACTGAGTCACAATGTATTCACTTCCTTAGCTATTTTTCTTCCCCATTCAATCAATTCAACTTTCGATTTAAATAATTCATTTTTTAATACAAATGACTGTGATCGATATAATTGGGCTTATCCAGAAATTCCTCAAAAGAATTCAAATCTACCTATTATATCATAATATTATATAAAAAAATTAATACCTCACTTTAAAAAATATCAAAACAACAAATTCATAATTTAAAAAACATATTAATAATTTAAAAAATTAAAACAACACATCATAATTTAAAAAATAAAACACCATTTTCATAATTTACAAAAAACTTATTCATAATTTTAAAAAATAAAACAATATATTTATAATTTACAAAAAAACAGCATATCCATAATTCAAAAATAAAAAAACATATTCATAATTTACAAATAAAAAACAACACATTTCATAATTTTAAAAAATAAAACAACATATTCATAATTTACAAAAAAAACAACAGATTTATAAAAAAAAATTATTTATTTAAAAGTGAAAAAAAACAACATATTCATAACTTAACCAAAAAAAATCGACAACCACACTTTCGGGTAGGTGATCGAAAGTATGGTTGTAGATTTTTAAAAAAAAAATTACGTCAAAATCGATATTTCTTTCCACAAAATCTTCAAACTCATCTATATTTTACTTGAATTTCTTCAAGTACACTCTTGAATTTGTAGAGAGATGTGAGAAAGAATTGTTGTAGAGAGAGAAAGTGAGGGAAGGAAAATCAAATTTTTTAAAATTTTTCATACATATATTTTATATTCCCAAGCGTATTTTACTAATCCATTTAAAGATAGTTTAGGATACCAAACCAATTGTGAGGAAATCAAGATTTATTAAATTGACTACTTGAGTGCCCAATATGGGTTTTTTCTTTGTTTAATCCATTTTCAAAAAATGGATACTAAAGTGGCTCTGTTCTTTTTTTTAAATACTGTAATGGCCATAACACACAGTCATTGTGCGTTATCACCTGAGATAACGCACAATGGTTGTGCATTATCATTAATAACAAGATTTACCCGCATTAAAAATCGTGTTTGAAGATGTGGCATAATCGTTTGCTGATGTGGTGCTGAGCTGTCGATAACGCACGCCATTGTGTGTTATCAGTCATAATAACGCACAACCATTATGTATTATTACTGCTGATAACGCACAATGACCGTGCGTTATCACGTTATAAACCCTACCGGCCGCCTCCTTTTTTCTTTCTTCTTTCTTCTTTCTTCTTTCTTCCCGCCGCCTCCTCCTTTTTTCTTTCTTCCTTCTTCTTTCTTCCTTCTTCCCCGAAAATTTTCTTCATTCCCAACCAAAACCCATCCAGTTCTTCTTTCTTTATGTGCCACCACTCTCACTGTTCTGCCGCCGCCGCTGGTAAGTCCTTTTCCTCTTCCTTTTTTATTTTCTTCCTTCTTTATCTTTTCTTCTTCTTACACTTTTGTATTTTATTTCAAAATTTACAGTAAAATTTTAGTTCAATTTTTGAAATTCAAGTTTGAATTGGTAAGACTTTCTTTGGAGTACGAAGGTTGTTAGAGTTTTGGAGTGGAAAACGGTAGACAGAGCTTATCAGTATGAAAGTGCATTTTTTATTTTCGGTAAGTTTTTTATTTATTTAAATTATTTGGTGTATTTTGTATTGTTTTTTATTTTTTATTTGGGCTTATTAATTCTTGTTTTTGAATTATTTTTATGAAATTTATTTGGATTATTTGTTAATTTGAATTAATATACTTTTGTGAAAGTGAGTTTGGATTTATGTTTAAATTTGTTCTTATTGATAAATTTGTGCAAATTTGATCATTTTATGTATATAATTGTGTTTTGTATTGCAAAAGTGATTTTAGGGTGATGAATTTATCTTGATAATTAGGTAATTTTTTTACTTTACTTTTGATTATTTGAATTTTTTATTTATTTAGATAATTATTTTGCATCTTTCTTGTAAGTTTTTTAGTAGAGAAGATGGGGACTTTCAATTTGGGTTTTTTCACTTAACTTGTTTATTTTTTTTGTCCTTAGTAGAACCGAAACTTGAAAATTCATGGTTTAATGATTAATTGTATGCCATTATCAGTATGAAGACGTTTATTTAAAAAAAATATATTTGTATATATATATGGACTAAACCCTAAAAACCTAAAATCATAATATTAAAATCATATAGCGTAAATTATAAAAACCTTAAAAACCCTAAAATTGATATTTTAAACATTAAATCGTAAAACTCTAAACTTTGTAACACTAAACCCTAAAATTGACTGACGGATGATGGTACATTCTACTTATCATTTTTTTTAATATTCTTATGCATTTCATTTATTTATGATGACGTCTAACGGTTAAATTTATTTATTTATTTATTTTTTTGTTTAGACTTCCATGTTGAAGGAGGTAGATGACATAGCTTCAGTGGTGATACAGGAACCACCTTCATCTCCGTCACATATGGCTGTTTTTGAGAAAAAAGTGTAGACGATCATTCGGAGGTGCATGATATCTATGGGAGGTACTTTAGGCTGCACTCCATCACAGCACGATATCCAACAGACATTTCCAATACAACCGTCGCGTCACCATCCCTGGGAGCACATACCGGACCGGGGTGCTCGTGGAGTTAAGAGGGGCGCTCGAAGATAGCCTAGTCGTGGAGCAAGAGGTGGACGCCCTCCTATCCCTCTTTTTCCCGGCAAACACGGACATGCAGACCCCGGACACGTCGAAATGGAGAGAGGTGAGGGATCTGGAGGTGGACACCCTCCTGTTGACCCATTTGACAGCCCAAACTTAGATATACCATCTTTTAGTTTAGGTTTGACACAACCTTCCCAATCACTTCCAGGTGGATCAGGGACATTGCGCGCCTCCCCCTCTCGGTTTAGGGTTTGCCCCATTTCAATCACTAGCCAGTACATCTTTAGGGTTTTCATTATTTCATGTACCTCCTCCTTCGGGCACAGCCGGTTCATCTACACCGCATCAGCCTATATCGCAGGCATGTTCATTTAATGAAGAAGACGGACGGATGACAAAGATGATGTACATCATCTTGGATTCGAACATCGTGTTGGGAAAAAGACAACGAGGTTCACGACGTCCGACTGGCCATAGTTGTAATTAGTATTTTGAAGTTTTCATTTTCTAAATTTCAATTTTATGTAAAAATTTCAATATATAGTATTCAATTTTATGTATATTATTGATTATTTTGTTTTATGTATATTATTGATTATTTTGTTTTATGTATATTATTTAATAATAGGGTATTTTTTGTAATAAAAGTATTTCTACTACTTACTTCGGTTGTACATTTTACAATTTCAATTTGGTGTAAATAAAGGAAAAATAAAAACTGAAAAAATAACATTTTTTACATTTTTATAACGCACAGCTGTTGTGCGTCATTTTAAGTGATAATGCATTATCGTCGTGCGTTATCATTCAAGATAACACACAACCATTGTGTGTCATCTTCTTGATAACACACTCTTAATGCGTTGTCATTGAAAATGACGCACAGCAGCTGTGCGTTATCTTCAATAATTCAGCTCCCTGAACCTCAATAATTCACAATGCCTTCAATAATTCGACACCTGCAATGTGTTGTCATTTCATTCTATTATTTTATACCCTAAACCGACAATGTCATGTGAACGCGTGTGAAATTGCAAGAGAAATAATTCACTCTCGGCACTTCACCTTTAAACCTTTATACATACACATACACACACACTTTAAGAATGCTACTTCAGCAAAACCAACTTCTTAGTAAGTCCCCATTCATTCTTTTTCAATTCACAAATTACTTAACTTCTTTACATTTCATCCTCTCTAAACCCTAAACACATCCAGTTAAATCAATTTAAAATGGAAGCAATTCACCCTATTAGAGTGATGCTATTTTGGGATTCTGAAATTGTAAGGGATGCATATGGTCCCTATTTTACTGGAGTAGTGCAGAAAAGTTGGACATTGCCAACAACCCGAATGATTTCACATAATGAACTGGTAAGGAAAATATTGAAATATCGAGATATGGATCCCAATCTCTGAATTGTTCGAATGACAATGAGGATGCCTTCATACTACGAAATGCGTCGTATGTTTTACTTTAATTTATATAACATGAACAACGATGAAGAAATGCTTTATCTATGGACTATTCCACCTCACCACGTGAAGGAAGGGATTCATATTCTCGTTAAATTCGAGCAGATCCAGCAGCATAGTTTTCCAATTACACATGACAGAAATACAACAAACATGACCGAACATATTACAGCGGTAACACAGATGGTTTCTGATGAATCGTCTATGTTGTATACTACCATCAATAACGACGACGATGAGGTTGACGAATCGGACGGAGATGATGTCGTTTCTAGTCAATCTGAATCAGATGATGACAATGACTCGGAAGAAGGAGAGTAACAAACTCCCCTAAACCCTGTAATCCTGTAAACTCAGTAACTGAAAACATAGTGCCCCAATGGGAGAGCAGCCAATAGTTCAACAGCACTAGATATGACTACACACATTCTGGAGCATTCCTAGATATGGGACAGGTTCTCCTATAGATGACTTTGTAGAACCTGGTACCACACGGTTACTCGATTGGAACAATTCCATGACTGACATACAGTTAGGCATGAGATTCATTGACAAAGTGTAGGCAATAAGTGCAGTTCGTAAGTGGTCCATTAGTGTGGGACGTGAATACCGAGTTGTGAAATGTAAAAATGATACATGGACCGCAAGATGTTACCATCACAGTGATGATAATTATTGTTCATGGTACATCCGTATAAAAAAGAAAGCAACGCACAGTCGATGGGAAATAACCAGATTCGTAAAAGAACACACATTCCTTGTTCAAATTGAACAAAACAAGCACAGAAACTTGTCTTCAAAATTTATTTCAATGTCAATGTCACACCTAGTTGCCAACGATCCAAAGATACTGTGTCAAACATCATTCAAGAAATACAGGTATTATTTCAAACGGGTTGTACTTGCAAGAGGGCATGGTATGCTCGAAAATTTGCCATAGAGAGGGTTTTTGGTAGCTGAGAAACAACCTTCAATATTTTACCAAAATACTTACAAGCTTAAAGGATTTAAACTCGGAGACTGTATACGATTTTTGCAGCACAGAACAAGAAGTTCCCCTAATTATGTTTTCAAATTTGTTTTCTGGTGTTTATCGCCATGTATAAACAGATTTCCATATTGACGGCCGGTGATTTCTGTAGATGGAACACACTTAAGGGGATCGTACAAGCGCGTGTTGTTAATTGCAAGTACATGGGATGTCAATAGTCACTTGTTCCCACTTGCTTTTGCAATTGTTGATAAGGAATCCTCTGAAAGTTGGAATTGGTTCCTTAAAAACCTGCGATAATACATTGTCAAAGATCGCTACGTATGCCTCATTTCTGATCGCCACAAAGGTATTTTCTCTGCTATTCAAAGTCAACCTTTATGGCAACCACCATTTTCAGTTCACCGGTTTTATTTATGCCATATTCGAGCAAATTTCAACAAGACTTTTAAGAACACAAACCTAAAAAGCTTGATGTGGCAGGCCGGAACAAAATCAAAACAATGAAGATTTGACTGTGTAATGAAAGAGATTCAAGAAAGAAATGTGGATGCTTACATTTACTTGATGAACTTGGACGCAAAGAAATGGACATTGTTGCATGATGGCGGGCACAGACACGGTATCATGACAACCAACATTTCTGAAGCACTTAACAATGTGTTGAAGAAAGCTAAGGTCCTACCTTTAAAAGCCCTGGTTGAACTAATTTTCAACAAACTAGTTAAGTACTTTCACCAACACCATGAAGAGGCTGAAAATTGTGTGCATCCATTCCCAACTTGAATTTTTGACAAGTTCTTGCGAATTGAAATGAAATCAATAGAACACAAAGTTACCACTTACAATCCGCGAGAAGGAATATACATGATCGAATCTCCAATCCGGGTTTCTAATACGGGCAATGTATATACATTGCGAATAAATAATAAATCATGTAGTTGCGGAAAATGGCAAACATATACATTGCCTTGTTCTCATGTTCTTCCAGTGTGTAAAGAAAATGGGTCAAGAGCAGATACTTGTGCCGGAGATACATTCGCGACAAACGTACAGAATAACTTACCAAGCGAATTTTCATCCAGTCTTGAGTAAGAACTTTTGGAGGGATGTTCCTTTTAATTTAACATTTTATCCTCCAAACATGAAAAAGGAACAGGATAGAAAACAGGACAAGCGATTTCAGGGGGAAATGAATTATAGAAATCCGGATTCTCCCCCAAGATGTGGCAGATGTCGCATATCGAGACATAATAGAAAAAATTGTAATAACCCCAAACCGAGCAATGTATAAGTTTGCCATTTTCTTAAAATTGTTGTAATAAAACAGGTTTCTATTAATGAAATTTTTCTTTCAATTTCTTCTAATTACTACATCATTGCTCTAAATTTTTACATTGCTCTAAATTTTTACAATATCTTTAGTATTACTTCTTTAAATAACTTGAGATGAAATTGTTAAAAATTAAATATATTTTCCAAAAAAATAATATAAATATTATCATAATAAATACACTTAAAATAAGTAAAAATATTATATATACAGTATTTTTAAATAAATTATACAATTATAAGTTTTGATAAAAATGTAAAGAAATTTTTATTTTTTAAAAAAATTTTAAAAAAAATTAAAATCTAACGTTGCAAATAACGCAAACCAGTGTGCCTTATTGTTTGGTCGTAACGCACAACGATTTTGCGTTATCCGCCACATCGATGGATTACCGAATGTAAACATAATTAGATAATAACGTACACAATGGTTGTGCATTATTAATGTGCATTATGCCAAAATAAGGATAAAAAAAATAGACTACTTTAGTAGCCAAATTTGATGGATGGTCTATATAAAAAAAAAAAAACCACTATATGTGTTGATTTGTGAGTCCATTCTAGCATAGAGATGTAAATGAATCGAGCCGAGCTCGAGCTCATATTGGCTGAAGCTCGACTCAAGATCAATCAAGCTCAATAAATTTGACTCAAGATCAAGCTCGACAATTTTTGTTAAACTCAAACTCTACTACGTAGCTCATCTTTCTATGAGCTCGAATGCGATTTTTTTTCTTTTTTTTCAATGTAATTTTTTTTGAATTAAAATTACATTAAACTTGAAACTAACATTTTTTCAATTAAAATTACATCAAACTTGAAACTAACATTGAATCTAACAGTATTCAAAATCACAAATTCACTCCAAACTCCAAAATATTACACAAAAATGTTGAATTCACAAAATTCAAATTTTTTGCCATTGACAGTTCTCCAACATGTTCTCTAACTCCAACAAGAAATAACACCAGCAGCCACCTCCAAGCCAATTTGAGCATGAAAAGTCTATAAAAGCAAAAAACAAAATTGGATTGTTTTAATTTAAATGACTTGATTTGTTTATGCAGAATACATACACAAAATTGGCCATAACTTTACATTAGCAGCTCCTAATTAATTGCTCCAAGAACAAAAAGATTCACCACAATTGATAAGGATAAAAGTCAGCATTACTGATAAAATTAAACATCAAATAGAAAACGAGGGAGAAAATGGAGTAAACAAGGTACCACTAAAATAATTCTATAACATATTGAATGTGCTCAAAAAGCCTACAATTACACCTCTAACCCATAGTTTCTTTTCGATGAAAGCACTTCGAGTGTGCACATTGCTTAAAATACATGGATAAAGGTTAACCATGTCTCCAATCAAGTAAAATGGAAATTAAACTGCAGAATCATATAAAAAAGACAAAATTAAAATCATATATCTTGTACTCTTACAAATTAAACCCTAATATTTTATACAGTGCAAGAAAATTGAATGTAAACATGCGCATTTTGGTGCATGATGAGGTAAGGGTACCGGAAGAGAGATTAAGCCACCAAGAACAGTAGAGAATATTGATGTAACAAGTATTGCAACAAGAAGAATTATAGTGTCTTATTCATAAGACTTAAACAGAGCAATTTTATTGCCCAAAATGATATTATTATCTAAAATCAACTCAAATGAGCTTCAATTCATCATTCACAACAGCAACAAAAGTACGTATTAAAAAATCATTTTAAATCCATAATTTACAATTTCAACTTTCACAACAACAGCAAATCACTAACAAAACACCAAAAGAACATATTAAAAAACAATTCAACTAAAATGAGCTTCAATTCAGCATTCACAACAGCAACAAAAGCACGTATTAAAAAAACCGTTTTAAATCCATAATATAACAGTTTCAACTTTCACAACATCACCCAATACAATAACAAAACACCAAAATAAATACATTAAAAACCCACGAAGTTAACAAGAAATGAAATTTAACTTATTTTCACGAGGTAGCATGAGATACTTGAATATAAATTTCTTTGTATATCTTCTCTTTCTACAAAAAAGGAAACATGAAATAAGAAATGATTAAATTTATTTTAATTTGTGTATTGCAAAATGAAATCCAACTTACTTTCATCTTTTTGCTCACTCCATAGAAATGCCGAAGCCAATCTCCTTCACAAAGTAAGGTTTGAGTGGTATCCGGGAGAGTGACGAACAATAAGCATCAATTACTCTTGTTCCAGCACTAAATGTTGCTTCAGAAGCCACTATACTCACAGAAATGGCTAGAATATCAGATGCCATTCATGATAATATTGGATAATGCATTCTATTAATCTTCCAACAACCAAAACAAGAGAAATCGTTAGGAATCTCACTCTTCTTGAGACGACCCTTTTCTAGATAATCCTCCAATTCAGATTTTTTAGGCTCTGAAGTCTCAACTTCTGCACAATAAGCATCCAAATCATCCCAATTATATGCAGAACTTTGTTGGCTCTCAATAGTGTTAAAAGAAGACCCAAAGCTCTTAGAATGTGATGAATGAGAAATTCCTTTCTCAGCTTCTTCAGCAACAAACTCCTCATAAAGGCTAGTGATTGCTTCTTTCACCATAGAGATATTTCTTAGTGCTTCAGTATAAGAATAGAGTTTATTTAGGGAAGCAAAATTCAAGTGCTAGCATTTTTTTAGTCAGATCAAGCAGAACAGCTATAGCCATCAACATATTACTCTTACCCCAAAATTTGTCAAATTTTGTTTTCATTTTCCCAACAAAATATAAAATAATCTGGATCCTTCTCATGGTTATCCAATGTCCATTTGATTTTTTGAACTTCTTGGAGAAACATATTTGAAGTAGGATATTCACTACCTGAAATGATGTGTGGCTGTCCAAAAAGCTTCCAACACTAGGCAAATCATGTGAGCCTTATTCCAATCTTCTTCAAGAGGACAACAATCATAAAACGGATCACGCTCTTTATACATTTGAAAGGCTTCTTGAACTTCAATGCACAACTCAACATCTCAAACGCTAAGTTCCATCTTGTTTTGCAATCACGGACCAATTTTCTATCTTTCAACTGTAATTGCTGCACAATATTGGCAAATTGTATTTGCCTTGCATCTGAACGGTTGATATATTCTACAATTTTCCGCACATCATTTATGATATCTTCAATCTCTCCCGACCCATCTCGAACGCACAAATTTAAGACGTGCACAACAATGTTCTTGAAATAAACTTCCTCCACATGCCAATTTTCTCGATCTTTGAATTATTTCCCTCATATTCCGCATAGCAGCATTATTGCTAGAAGCATTATCAACTGTAATAGTACACACTTCTTTCTCTATGCCCCAATCTTTTAAGCACTTAAAAAAAGAGCATCAGAAATATGAATACCTCCTCCCGGTGGTGGAATATTGATGAAGCTTAAAACCCTCTTTTGCAACTTCCAAGAGAAGTCAATCCAATGGCCGGCGACAACCATGTATTCAATCTTTTGATTTTTTTGATTTCCAACAATCAGTTGTCACAAACTGTTTTGACACCTTCAAGATTCTTCTTCAACTTCTTCTTTTCAATGTAATATACCTTGACACAATCTGTTTTGCAAGCGTTTCTACTCATCTTTTGCCACTCTAGCACCCCCCGCTTCATCATTAAGTTGAAACCCTCTTCTTCAAAGGTGGTGAAGGGATGCTCATGCATCATAATCTAGTAGGCAGCTGCCTCCCTCATTTGTTACATGTCAAATATCCCAGACTGTACTGGTGAAATTGAGGGTGAAGCTGAATCAGCCGCCAAAAAGTTTAGCCTTGTTTGTTGTTCATCAGCTTTCACAGACATCTTTCTCTCCGCACAAATTTTCTTATGCCTCCAAAGGCTTGTTGTGGTAGTTGTTTCCGCAACTGCATAGAGGTTGTGGCAATAATCGGATCTAGCTTTTTTTTTTCCGTAGATAACAATTACTTTAAAATCCTTCCAAGCAGTTTAAGTTTATTTTTTCCTTTTATTTGTTTGGAACCCCTCTTCCTCTTCTTCCTCTACTTCCTCAACTTCTTGTGCATCATTTTGTGATTCACCACCAACTGTACCAGTTGAATTCAACCCTATTCTTTCCAATGCTCCAGTTTACTTCCGAAGCTCATCGTTGGTTTCATTACTAACACCCATGACACTGACTTTGGTACGTGGGATAGATGAATCTTCCGCAGACATAATCAAAACAATATTAATATTCTCCTTCACTGCAAAGGGAAAAAATATGAGATATCAAGAGAATACTTGTACAAAAATGATGCTTAAGCTTGTCAAAAAAATTATTTTCCCCTAATTAAGTTTCATTTTCTTTCAATCATCTCTTATAATTACTACTCCATCTAGTACTACTTCGAAACTTTAGGGGAACCTTCAATTTTAAGAATTTCTATGTTTCAAATGAAATTCAACACATAAAACAGTTAAGAGTTTACAGTTGCTATAAATTGGCACTTAACAACAATTTTTAACAGTTATTACAGCTTGCTAAACAGTAATTACAACAATTATAGTTAATATGACAGTTATTATACTTCTGGTACCATTAAATTACCTGAAAAATCACCATACATAGCCTTCTTGTCACAAATATGAAGGATTTCAGGTTATGGATTAAAAGATTGAAAGCATAATCCATATACATTCAGGAAGACAATTAGGGAATATAGAGGCTATAGCTAAAGAAAACAGGCACAGCTGAACAAGAGGCAACCCGGTTAAAGAATTAGATCCAAAACTAAGAAAACTAGAGACAGACTTCTGCAAACCAAGATTTATCCTAGATTAGCACGTAAAATCAAACAATCAACAGAAAAAGTTTGGTTCTTTCTTGGGCAATAAAAAAATGCATTAAATATTTGCTCAAATTAAGCAGCAGTGATAACATAGAAAATATTCGAGTAAAAAATTCTTTCCATATCCAACAAAAGAAAAAACATTGTTGCTGTTGAATGATTAGAAAATCAGCACATTGTCTCATGAGGAACACTGATAACATACATAGAGTCTCAAGTAAAGAATATGTTCCCTAACAGATAGGAGCAAAGATAGATAGTTCATTATGATTTCTTCCAAAGATATTTTCGTGAAGTCCAACTACAGAAACACAGCAAAATGTTTGTTATATTCAGGTACAGATTCATACCAAATTTACCAAGAAAACCCGATTGAATTCCAACATTGCAGCATCCAAAAGGTAATCCATTTTAACAATAAAACATAGTAACTGCCTGAACTTGAACACACATGTCACCAAGAGGGGAGGAAACAAAAAAATGTCAAAAGCAAAAGGGAGATGACTCTCAGTTTAGCTATCGAATTAATAATAACATACACTGTTCTTAGATAGAACTAAATGAATAGCAAATTAGCCACTCACCATAAATTATCCCACAGCACTGCAATTTTAACAATTCACACATCCACAAAAGACATCAACCAATCTGCACTAAGGTTCTCTAGCAATAAAGTTTAACAAACTATCTGCTATCATAAACACAAAACCTATAGATGAATTACATATTCAATGTTTTCCTGCAGATTAAAAAGAAAAAAAGAACCCAGATATCAATCGGCAAAAATCCTACCTTACAATAAGAATTCTTGTCTGTGACTTGAGGATCTTTCATGAATTTCACTAATGAATGATGATTGTTTTACATTGAACAGAGAAATCCCTATTACAGAGGCATTAAAGTCTCAGATTGACATTCAGAAAAGATTACAGGAACAGCTTGAGGTGCCTTTAAATTGATCTATTTTCGGCTTTCTAATAGTAGTATAGAATCTGTAGTCTCTCTGATTAACTCATCTCGAATCATTAACAGGTGCAAAAAACAAGTTACAAATGAGGATAGAAGCTCAAGGGAAATACTTGCAAACAATTTTTTTTTTTTTAAAGAATCAAGCGAAAAACAGAAAAGTCCCAAAAGAAGATGAAGCCTTTACCTTTTTTTTCTTCCCCAGTTCCTCTATTTTCTACATACTGCTCTCATTTCAAGGGTTTGATGAAGCTTGAAAAGGAAAGAGAAACTCGAATAGGCGACCAGAGGAGAGAGGTGGTGAGCCGTCGTTGAACCGCCGTCGAGCCAGCAACGAGAAGGAGAGGAGCAGTGGCAGTCTGAGGAGTGAATCGAGTGATTAGTGAAGAAGGATAAACCGATCGTCTCAACTGTAGAAGAAAGAAAAGTGTTCAAATTTCAATTGAGTAGATAAACTGGTAAAGTGGGAACTGGGAAATAAGATAGTGAAAAATAAATTAATATATATATACATATCGAACGGCTCGATGAGCTTTCTTTCGAATCAATTTACGCAGCTCAAACTTGACTCAATTGTCTTACGAATCACTTCAATTCGGTCAATATCAATCTCGAATTGAGCTTTGATATAACGGTCCGTGAGCACCCAACTCAAAGCATAGTCATGTAAAAATAAGTTTTGAATAGTCCAACATTCTTTACACAAGTGTTCATGACTTAAAATCACACATGCATCTTCATCAGACCAAGAAGTGTGCATGAGTGTGTGAAAAAATATGAATATAAAATTGTATAATAAATAATAGAATGAATTAATATGAAAATTTTGTAAAATTAAAATTGTAATTTCTAACATTTGATTTGAAATTTAAATTAGAGGATTTGATAGATTTGAAATTCAAACTAATTCAAATTCCATAATTAATTGTTTAACCAAATAAAAGATTTAAATTAAAATTTTAATTTCTAATTTTAAACCTCAATTCTATGTCACCAAACACTCCTAATGTTATATATAATCATGATATGCAAAGATATACTGATAAAGTACTCAGATTATATAAGAAATTTTGGCACTTAATCTCTTGGAGTTGCTATAAGAGGCTTTACGGCTCAAATACAATCACTTGAAAGATATGTATTGGGATGAAGGCTTCTCCTTCTTGGTCATTACCACCCTTCATGTCCTCAAACAGAATTGACTTCAGGCACAAGAAAACATGCAGACTATGGTTTCTTAACCATAATACTTCTGCAGGATCACATAGGTGGCCTTCAAATTCTTCACGAGGATTTGTTGTGGGCCCCATCTTTCCTGGAGCTCTACTTATCGATATTGCAGATTTGCTCGGTAAGAAAATGATGTCCTCAAGAAAAATCTCCTGTAGAATCAGAAAGAAGGACACTGCACTCCTCAAAGTGAGTTCAGCCACGTTTAATTGGATCTCCAAAATTTTTCATCAACCAATATTTTAGTGTTGAAACATTTATTTGGGCATTACTCATTTTGTTTCAATTTATCTATAACTTTAGTATGACACACACCAATATTAGATTGTTCTAATCAAATGTTGAATATATTAAATTGTTCTTATTTGAAAATATGTGTGTTTTTAAAGCATTTTTTAGAATGTATCATGACAATAACAATAAATACAGTTATATATAAAAAACTTTAATTTAATACTAAATTAATTTATTAAAATAATAAATATTTTAAAAAGATAAAAAAATATCCAAGCCACGAATAAATTGAACTAAAGAGAGTACCAAAATGTAAAGTTTTCAGTGGAGAAAACAATCAATGTTTTGTCTATTATTGCAAAATAGTTTACATTATATATTTGTCAATACTAGTGACAAATCCTAAATAAATTATAACTAGGAAACTAAATTATATAAATATACCTGGTTTAGGATTTTATAAGAATATGGAAACTAACATAATAATCCTATTATAATTCTACATAATAATCCTTAACACTCCCCTTTAAGTTGGAGCATGAAGGTCTGACATGCCCAACTTGCAAGCTAACAGATGAATAGAAGTAGGATGGAGAGCTTTTGTGAGAATATCAGCAGGCTGGAGCTCATTGCGAATGTAGAAGGGAGAGATAAACTTGGCTTGACATGCATCCCGTACAAAATGACAGTCAACTTCGATGTGCTTAGTACGATCATGAAAAATCAGATTGGCCGCAATGTGAAAAGTAGTCTGATTATCATAATGCAATAGAATGGGGCTAGTGATGGATACATGAAGATCCCGAAGTAATCCAGACAATCACTTTAATTTACACAAGGTCATGGCCATAGATCGATATTCAGCCTCAGCAGAAGAGCGAGAAACAATATGTTGTTTCTTTATTTTCTAAGAAATAGGGGAACCGCCCAGAGAAATAAAGTAACTATTGACAGAACGGCGAGTAACTGGACAAGTAGCCCAATTAGGTCACAATATACGGTCAGTAAAAGAGGAGAATCAGAGTGAAGAAAAATACCACGTCTCGGACTTCTTTTAAGATATCAAACCACTCGAAGAGAAGCATCCCTGTGATTGCTCCGAGGGGCGTGTATAAACTAAGCGAGGATATGAACTGCATAGGCAAGTTTAGGACGAGTAAGAGTAAGATATATCAACTTGCTAATGAGTCGGTGATAGCGATCTGGTGTATCAAAATAAGGATTGGAGGATTTAGCCAACTGATGATTTGGTTCAATAGGAGTGGAAGATGGTTTAGCCCCGAGCAAACCAGTTTCAGAAAGAATTTTCAAGGTGTACTTGCGTTGGCACAAAAATAATCCTGAAGGGTTTCTAGCAATTTCAATCCCTAAGAAATATTTCCGGTGACCCAAGTCCTTCATGTAAAAACACGTATTCAAAGAGGCTTTAAACTTGCTAATAAAATGTAGAGAATTGCCAGTAAGTAATAAATCATCCACGTATATGAGAACACACAGAAAAATATTATTCTGATAATAGGTAAAAAGGGAATAATCGGCATAGGACTGGGAAAATCTACACTTGCAAAGAGCAGCAGTGAGTTTAGAGAACCAACGTTGAGGGGCTTGGCAAAGAACGCACAAAGATTTCTTCAAAAGACAAACTTGTCCACGGACAGAGGGACAAAATCCAGGCGGAGGTCACATATAAACTTCCTCCTTTAAATCACCATGGAGAAAGGCATTGTGTACATCCATTTGATGTATATGCTAGTTTCAAGCGGCAGCCACGGAAAGCAAAGTACGAACAGTGACCATTTTAGCGACAAGGGTAAAAGTATCGGTAAAATCAATACTTGTTGTTTGTGTGTTTCCCCAAATCACCAAGCGGGCCTTATATCTCTCAACAAGGTCGTCCGCAGAAGACTCATTTACTCCCAAGAGTACGCTTGCCAAAGGGCAAGGACATTAAGGACCATGTGCCATTCTTTTCAAGGGCATCAATTTCTTGTTGTATTACAGCGCGCTATTTAGGGTGAGAGACAGCTTCAGAATATGTAGCAGGCTCTGAGTTTGTGGCAACAGATGCTAAAAAATGCCTATGGGAGGAAGAAAATCTTTCATAAGTCACAAAGCTTGTTATAGGATAAAGGGACGTACTTGAGATGTCCGAAGAGAAAGGGGGAGCAGATGAGGAATGAGATATAGAAGACTTCCATATGGCATTACAATCATAATCTCGGAGCCAAACAGGAACAATTCTAATGCGGTTGCTTTTTCTAATGCCAGCAGTAATGGGCTCTCTGTCCTTAGAAATTATTGGGCATGTACCTAGTGAATATGATATAGCTAGGCCTTGGGGATGAGATAATGAAGCTGGGCCGCTAGGTGGAGGACTGCAGGAGTATTGGCCACGAGGAAGGTAGGGTACAGTTGGGCTAGAAGCAAAATCCCCAAATGGGCTAGGAGCAGCTGTGGATAGACTAGATGAGGCAGATGGACCGGATGATCCAACATGTGGGCCACTAGAGCAAGCCATAGTTGGATTGGAGTCTTCGGAGCTGGGCCGCGTGCTTATGGCCCGCTGGAAGTGCTTGCTGGATCGAAGACTGGGCCTCATGACATTAGCCCACGGGAATTGCCAAATGGACCAACGTTTGAGCTGCTGGAGGAAGCCGCAGCTGGATTGGAGTCTTTGTATGCTGGGTCGTGCGCCTTTAGCCCGTTAGAGGTGCTTGTTGGATCTGAGATTGGGCTAGAAGGGGCCAGCCCACGAGGATCTGGGCTGCTGGAGGCAGTTTGCAGAGAAGAAGGGCTACCCCTATCTTAGGTAATTGGGTCCGTAGAACTCAGAATTTGTTCCCCAAAATTATAATATTAGGAAAAATCCGAAATATGTTCTGGAGTATCCGAATTTTCTTTATAAGAAAATCTTGTATCATCTAAGATTACATCTTTGGATAGAATAAATTTCTTATTTTGCAAATCATAGAATCGCCAACCTTTCTTGTTAAAAGGATAACCAAGAAAAACACACACGTGGCCACGGGCACGGAACTTATCTTTTGGCAAGTTATGATCATGGACATAGGCTAGGCACCCAAAACTTTTAATGTGAGAGTAGGATGGGGGTGTCCCATATAATAATTCATAAGGTATCTTGCCATCCAACAATGAAGATGGAGTATGGTTGATGAGATATTCGGCCATCAAAACACATTCTCCCCAAAACATTTTAGGCAGGTGAGCTTGAAAACGTAAGGTCCGAGCGACATTCAGTATATGACGATGTTTGCATTCCAGCTGACTATTTTGTTGAGGGGTGCCGGCATGGTTGTTTGATGTATCATACCATGTGTTGCAAAATATGATTTAAGACAAACAAATTCTGTTCCATTGTCACTCCAAACAACTTTAATTGTTTTGTGGAATTGGGTGTTGATCATGGCAAAATACTCTTTTAAAACTGAGGCGACTTCACTTTTCTTAGAAATTAAATATATCCACACTGCTCTAGAATAGTCATTCAGTATAGTAAGAAATACGAAGCTCCTATAGTGGAAATAGTTTTCTATGATCCCCATAAGTCACAATGAATTAAATAAAAAATTGCAGAAGCTTTATTTATACTTAAAGGAAAGCAGTCACGAGTTTGTTTGGCACACAAACAAATATTGCAAGGAGCATTCCTATTTCTAGATTTCGCAGAATTTCCCAAAAATTTGTTCACTACAAAGTCCGACGGATGACCCAACCGTACATGCCATAATGTGCTTGAATCCAAGATAACACTAGAAAAAGCAAATAGGGATGATAACTCCAAATGTTTGTAGAAGAATATCTCATTCCGCTGCTCACCCACTCCAATCGGCCTCATCAAGTACGTCCTATATTACACAAAAATTATCAGAAAAAGTGATAAAACACTTTGAGTCATGTGACAATTGAGCTAAAGAAATCAAATTGTATTTAAGCTTAAAGAATACAAAACACACTAAGAAGTTTAAGGTGAGGATTTAAAGAAATTCCTTTTTGCAATGCAATTGCTTTATCACTATTAGGCAGACCAACAATATATGGATAGATAGTATTTAAATTGGTTAAAAAATCCTTCCTACCATTCATATGATGAAAACAACCTGAATCCAAAATCTATAAATTTTTCATACCAGATAATTTATCAGATTGACTGGGATTTGAATTGTTTAGTATGGTCAAAAGAGTTGACCATTGCTCATTGTTGAGATTTGGAAAAGCTGATTTTGTCACAACTTTATCATGGAAGTCCACCGTCGGAATTGTGCTGCTGTTTTTGTTTGTTGCCGCTGCATTTGCCCAACCGATGCCGACATCTCTAGCTCGTTGGTGTCGACGCTCATTCGGCCGGCGCGACCTCAGCTGTAACTCCCCCTTCCTGGGATTCCCACTCCTCCCACTGCTGCGCCGCTGCGTCCTCGTCCGGTCAGCACGCCTTGGGCCACCAATCGGGATAGCCAATCAATTGAAAGCACCGATCAATGTTGTACCCACTTCGATTGTAGTGGGTGTATTGATCTCATGGCATGGAGGAAGAAGGCCGATCTGGTCTTGCATTGGCGGCAGTGAGGTGGTTCCGATCTGTTCTTACAACTGCAAAGACGACGCCGTCTCTGCTGCATTCCTCCATTCGAGCCAGATTTCGATGATGTTCTTCTTTACAGATCTGAGCGAGAACCATTTTTACATTTGACATTGGTTCTTGTTGAATTAGATGGGAGTGAACAGTTACATAAATTGTACTATTTAATCTCATTAAAAATTAGAAAACTTTTTCTTCTTCTCTTTAATTTGTAATGGACTTTTTCTTCTTCTCTTTCATTTGTAATGGCTGTCAAAAGTTATGTATCTGTAGTAGAAGGGGTTGAGAGTAGTTTTGAAACTACAGTGTCAGTAAGGAGAATCTAATAAAAAAGACTAATCTTACTTTATAAATACATAATATTCTATTTTTAAATTCCAAAAAGAATATTCTATTTTTTAAAAAAATTAATTTAAATGAAAATAATAAATATTACTTAAGAGCAAACACGAACACTCCAGAAACGATATAACATTTTTTAAATGATATAACTTTTTAAAAAAAATAAGAAAAATATAAAAATTTGGAAAAGAACATAAAGATTTATAATGCATTTTGTTTGCTACTCTCAGAAATTTAAAAAAAAATTTAATTAATATATTTCCTACTCATGACCTAACATCTTCATTCCTCCCCTATCCTACGCCTAAAAAATTCCTCTTCCCAAATATTTATAACTAATACTCTCTCCTCCCCCATCCCACCGGTGACCTGCCCTTCTCTATCCTCAACCCCCACCGGCACCCCCACCTCCACCCCACCAAAAAAAAAAAAACCAATACTCATAACTTTTCTTTTCTACTTTTAGAAATTAAATAATTATAACTAATATCTTCCCCCTCCCCCCACCCCCACTCCTCCCCGTCCAAAAAAAAAAAACTCTCGTCCTTCACTAACTACTTCTCCATTTCCACTCTAAAACTTAAGAAAATATTTTTAACTAATACTCCTTCCCCACCGGTGATCCATGCTTTTCCCTTCACACATCCTCACCCCTCCCGCCCTAAGAAAAATTATTAACTAGTTTACGGTCATAAATAACTAATATTTAAAAAACAGATCAGTTAAGTTGGTGTGAAATATAATGAGGAAATATGAAAAAATTAGAGGGTGAAATAAATTAAGAAAATTTAGAAAAATTTATTCATTAAAAAAAAAGAAACTTAAAAAGATCTAGAAAAATTGTGTGGAAATGAAATCATGAGTTTTAAAATTTGTACATTTACCTCAAATTAATTCTCAATTGACAATTAGAAAAGAATGATCCATTAATTGACATTAATCATTATTAAAGATACTTATTTAATATTAACCCTCATATTGTACAATATATTTCATTCCTATCACTATTTTTTCTTTAAAAAAATAATCCTATCATTTATTATTATTATTGAGATCTCTTATTTAAAAGCCTACATCACTCTTCTTAAACAATAATAATAAAAAAAAACATCCAAATTATTCAAAGAGAAAAGGCACAAAGCTCTAAAAAAAACCCCAAAACTCTCATAAAATATGAAAGGGCTTTTTTTTTGGGGGGGTGAATTGGTATAAATGATTTTCAACTCTCATTTTCCCTAGAGTTAATCTCCTTCCTTTCTACTATAAACAACAGCCGCAATCCCACATCACTTTTTTTTTCCCCTTTCTGTTCTTCCTTGCATTTCTCCCTTAAACAGCTTGCTGCTCTCTCAGGTCCATGGCACAACTCCTTTTCACTCTTCTTTCTTAATTACTTTCTCCCACTTATTGGGAAGATTTAGAATAAAGAGATAGGACGGTGGCAGAGCACCAGAACAGCAACAAACTGTGTAAATATCGTGCGTTGGTGTAATGAGTGTGGAAATTTTTTTTCAAAAGAAAAATAGGGGTCAACCGGTTCAGAGCAATTCGCAGTTGAACAGCGGGCTTTGATCGTATTTGACCGATTCCTCATATAGTCGGGTTTCATGAAATAACCAGATCAGACAGATTACCAGTTTCTGGACGAAGTAGTCCATGGGTCAGTCTAGTCCGATTTTGATAACACTTGTTTAGGGTTTACATTTTCTTTCACAAGCAATTTATCATTTATATACTTCAAGAAAAAAATACTCAAAACTCAAAATGAACTCCTACACAAAAAAAATCATGTTTACTAACGGGAATAACCGTCAATGTTCCATTAGTATTTTATGGTTACCAACGCACTTATCGATGAAAATAATTTTTTCTGTTGTCCAAGTTCTTACCATTCATTATCGATAACAATTTTCGCTAGTAACGTTTAGCATTAGGCTTACCGATGGTCTTGATTCCATCGTTAAGACTTACAGACGACAGTTATGATTTTTTTGTCGATCAAAATTTTCAATTATAAAAATAATAAAATATCTACCTATAGCATAATCGGCGGTAAGAATTTTTTTATATAATTATTAATATCATTTTAAAACTCTTTGAAGTGCAATTAAAACCTCAAATAAGTAATATCCAAATATCAACAATCTAAAACATTAAAAATGCATTAAAGAATCTATAATATACATAAAACCCTGTCATAAATATCATACATAAAACATCATCATACAATCCATCATAAAATCAAGAAGACTTGAGCCTAACAGAATTAGAGGAGGGGGGACATCAGTAGAGGAGTGAGGGACATTAGTAGGGGGAGTAGAGCAGGCTCGAATTGGCACGTCAGGGGCGGGTCCTCTGATTAGCTGTAGGTGTTGTTGATGATGATGTCGAGGGGACGACAGTAATAGCAACTCTAACGAGGTCCAACGTCGGCAGAGGAAAAATGTATGGTTATGCTCGGAGTATTGCCTCATGTACTCGTTAAAACAACTTGAGACGCTTAAACAACAGCATCCATCCTCCGCAGCATCTTTTGTTTGGCATCCACACAATATGGCTTGATTGGTGCCAACCCTCTACTAGATGGGGCACGATTACTCTTAGCGCTGTATCCTCAAGTATCCTAACAGGACATATATTTCTGACTGAAGGTAGTATTTTAGATGTTATAATTTTGCCAACATAACTTATGTTTTAAGATCTTTAAGCTATTTTTATTTGGATCTTCTGTTCCAGTGAATGGTCTTGCCTTCACAAATACCTGGCAACGACTTCAGCTAAAGGAATTAGTATCATGGTAGCGAAATCAAAAAGCAAAAAGAATGAGGGCGTCCGGAGCATTATCTTTGGAATTGTGAAACTTTTGCGTTATAAGAGTTGTTAACAGTTGCTAACGATAGCAGATTCTTAATTTATTTGTCATTCATCTCTTTAAACATTGGGTTCAAATTATTGTAGCTGTCTACTTTTTTTCTCATAAAAAAAATTACACCCTAAAAACTTTACAAACAAGTAAAACTTTCCAGAATTTTAAAATAGGCATATATAATCTAAGAGATTTTTAATATTATTTTAAAAATAAAAATTTAATTGGAATGCTTAATTATATAAATTAAATGATTGAGTATCTAATTAACAATGACCTATAAATATTAGAACTTTTTTTAAAATTAATCTTTAACAAAAATGTATATGCATCGGTGGTTGGACAATTATAAGATTCCACTGGCTGGCCTCCATAATAAAAGAAAGGGGGTCGATAAGGATAACTTGGAAATCTATAAGGATAACTCGAAAAAATTTCATTTTAACTTAAACTCTTTCTCTCTCTACAAACTTTCTCTCTAACATCTCTCAAAAAAAAAAAAATTCATCTTTCAACATCAAAATGAGATTTGAAGAAACTATGGATTCCTTTGAAGAATCTTTAGAAGAAAATGTAGGTCTTGAGGTAAGAAATCGATTGATTTTTTTTTCATTTTCTGCACCATTTTCACCCAGATGCGCGAAAATTACCTGTCACTTTCACCCAGC
This sequence comes from Catharanthus roseus, assembly GCA_028651295.1. Taxonomy (NCBI): domain Eukaryota; kingdom Viridiplantae; phylum Streptophyta; class Magnoliopsida; order Gentianales; family Apocynaceae; genus Catharanthus; species Catharanthus roseus. The sequence continues at coordinate 2,277,857 of JAPQWS010000033.1, read as the reverse complement.
TAGACGAAAGTTCCTAGTTCGTCCAGATGGGCGAAAGTGACGGATAATTTTTGCCCATCCGGGCGAAAATGGTGAAGAAATTTTTTCTTTTCGGTTTAGGGGTTTTTTTAATTTTTTTTTTTTTGTGTTTTGTTAATATTTTCATTTTACATTAACAGGCTGATGAAGATCCAAGTACGTTTGAAGAACTTTTAGATTCGGAAGAATATATTAATCTTGGACATTTATTTACAACTGACCGAATATTTAGTTCGAAAGATGAGTTGGTGCAATGGGCAAAACAAACTGTAATGAATGTGAAGACATACTTAATCATAACTCGATATCAGAGATCAAGAACAGCTGACCGACGACCGTATGTCACATTGGCTTGCGAGCGCGGAGGTTTAGTTAAAAAATATAAAAAAGCAATAGTTGACGATGAGGAAGAAGAAGTTAAAAAAAAAAATGCGGGGACTGTATGGGACGAAAAAATGTGGGTATCTATTTAAGCTAAAGGGAGAGTAAATGGCAACAAACGAAAGTTGGCAATTGTTCGTACAAAACGGGAGGCACAACCATAAAGTAGCTGTTTACAATCACGGTCATGCTCAGACTGTAAGACTTACGGAGGAGCAGTTGCACCAGACTGAGCAGTTCAGGAAGAGTCATGTGCCGCCTACGATTTTTCCAAGAACAAGACGTTGGCTGCGCAGTTAGGTAAGTTATAAGGGAATTAATTTTATGACTTTATTTAAATAATAAATATCTTAGAGATTTGTTTTTATTGCATTAATAATTAGAAATTTATGATGTATGTAGTGCCCAGAAAATTTACAATGTTGTTACTAAGATTAAGAGAAACCGGATGCAAGGAAGAAACACGGTAGAGGAAGTTCTCTGCTTAAGTGCAGAAAAGGACTACACAGTTTTTCATAGAAACCGTGAGGAGAGCAACGTACTTAGTGATATTGTCGTTGCACACTTAACATTGATTGCAACGATTAGAACGATGTACTGATAATAGATACCACGTATAAAACGAATAAGTAAGTACTATAGTGGATTAATTATATTATTAGATAGCTTTATTAATTTTTCCGCATAAAAAATTAAATTTATTATGTATGTAGTGCATATTTGATATTTTATAATATTTTTTTAAGAAATAGTTAATAATATTTTGAAGTCCGTCTGAAATAGTTGTCAATGTTAATAATTAATTTTCCATTTAATTTTTAATTAAGGTACAACATGCCACTATTAGAAGTCGTAGGGATGACTCCGATAGGAAAGAACTTCACAGTGGCAACAGCTTTTATGTGCAATGAACAGGCAACGACATACAGATGGATTCATCAACAAATCAAGCATTTATACTATACATCTGCTCTGTCAAATGCCAAGGTTCAATTATCAATCAAGGAGAGCCACTAGTCATTCTTACCGATAGGGAAAGCGGACTAATGTCGGTGATTAATGATTTGTTCAGAAATTTATACCATATGTTATGTAGAAGACACATTGATCAGAATGTATTGGCAAAGTTGACTGAGTTGGTGAAAGATGAAGAGGTGGCTCAACGGTTCGTGAATGGCTCGTGGAAAAAAATTAATAAATGAAATTGATGAGGTTGAATATTAGAGAAAGTTGGAGGTGTTGAAGACTAGGTGGAAAAGCAGGCCGAACTTTCTGTATTACCTGTTTAGCACATGGTTGAATCCATTTGCCCATAAATTTTGCCGGGTTTGGACATCTCAAGTGTTGCATTTTGGTGTAGAGACAACAAACCATGCTGAAAGCGAACATTTTGTGTTGAAGGTGTGGTTATCAACATGTCACGATGATTTGGACACCGTCTCTGAATATCGACTCTCTAATCCAAGGTCAAATTGTTGAAATTAAATACACATTGGAAATTTCTAAACTTAAGGAGAAGTATGGCTCTAAGAGTAATGCCATAGTGAAGAATTTAAGTAATAAAGTTATTCATTTGGCTTTGAAGAAGATAATAGATGAGTTAAAGAAAGCACGCGAAATAGTTGAAGAACCGGGAAGCAATTGCCTACATTACTTAAGGAAGTCGCACGGGAAGCAATTATATTTTTTTCGATTTGATTTTATAAGTATTCATTTTTAAATAATGCACAATTATGTTATGAAATAAAATTAATGCACATAACAAAATTCACTAATAGTACATAAACAAGATCGTAAAAAAATATGTAAGAACATATCCAAATACATAAAGATTGGCTAAGGTGCGCGGTAATGCTTCCTTAGTAAATCTCGAACCGTACATCCTAACTCATTGTCCTGAAGATCCTCTTGGCTAGCCTCACGTGCAATCAAATCCAACAGAGCCTGGGGTGGCATAAAGGGAGCTACCGGTAAGTGAAAGCCACTGGGAATATTCTCGGGATTCTGTATCCTTGGGTGACTGCGGAGGAGGTACCCACCCATGTAATTATCCGTGCAGGAACTCAGTGGAATGGCCGGAACACTTGTCCAAGTATCTGTCAATAAGTGCGAAGGTGCCTCAAGCCATAGTGCCTCCACAAAAGTATTCATCAACACGTACATCCTGTTGTTTGGCGGCCTACGTGCCTCCTGAGACTAGATAGGAGAGGCAAAAAAACACTGCCTATACCCGAATTGTCTCAAAACACGGTCAGGCATGTACGACTCGACGCAGTCAAAATATGCAATAAAGCCGTGCCATGTGTAAAACCCAGCAAGCCCGAATCTCCTGCATCCTATACAGTACCCACCTAACCTCATCAATTGTCATCACATCCAATCTAAGACGAATATCCAGTAATTTATTCTCATTCTTATACCCCAATACGGGCTGCTCCTCATCACCAGCATCATCACTCTCATCCTGATCATCATCATCACCTCTCTCATCCGCCTCTCCCTCAATATATGGGGATCTGACTCTTTCTTGCTCCTCTCCAACCCCCTATCACCCTCCAAGCCAATATCATCCTCATATAGCCTATCTGCAGGACTCGGCATAAGGAACCGAAGATGAAACACCATACTCAGCATGAGAATACCCATATGTGCTGCATGAAGAATCCTGAGGGGCGGCGCCAAACATCTGATAAAAAAACTCAGCCCCTATCTGCCTCGGCTGACCAATAAACTCTAGTATAGGCTCTTGGTTGGTGGATCTATATGGTATGCGAGGTCGTATAGTCGGAGCATGTAAGTATGGATCATATACTGTGTTTGTGGGGTGTGATGTTGGCTGTGCAGATCCATATAGCTCATAGGGCATAGGGGTGTGAGACTGATGGGGTTGGAGGAGAGGTTGAGATCTAAAAGTACGGCCGGTGGTTGGGCAGAAGACTTGGGTTCACCTGTAACATGATGGAAACTAGGTGCAAGATGGGTAGGAGTAGCGGGGAGGTCGGAGGTACTATGTCGTCCCTTCACACCTCTAAACGAAGCTGTGATAGTTCGCCCCTCAATTCGACATGTCCTGTCCATGACAGGACCAAGATCACACCTTCGCTGCGGCCGCCAGGTCGAACCATCTATTATTTATTCAAACTCGTTAATCGATGTTTAAAATTCATTGGCGAGACCATCACCCTTTTTACAGTCAATTCAATAGAAGAAGTGTACTACGCTTTGACTCACATTTGATCTTTAGAAGATTAGGCACAAGTCTGAGGCCAAAAAGGATCACATATTTACTTTTAACATCTATTATTATTTTATTATTTATTATTATCTGGATATATTATTTCATTTCTACTATTTCTTTCGTACTATTATTATATTTAGTAATATTCTTTTGTAATGTTCTTTAGTAATATTATTAATTTATATGTTATTCAATCTTACCTACTAAACCCTAAACCTAAGGTCATTCATCACTAATATTCTTTAGTAATATTGTTATGTAATATTTATTAATTTACATATTATTCAATCTTACCTACTAAACCATAAACCTAAAGCCAAGAATAACGATCAATTCAAATTAAAATTCAAATAGTTCGGCAGTTACATAACAGTTTCCTTATTAAACACATAATTATAAGCAAACAATTTTAAACTAGTTACATTTACTTTACATACACAAAATTTATTTTATTCATTCATACTCATAATAACAATTAAATATTATCATGTTAAAAAAATTAAACAACTAGTCACAGTCATTCTACGTATACAAAATTAATTAACAATTCAAATAGTTATTTATTGAAAAAAAATAATTCTAAAAAAAAAACTTTCGCCAGGGCTGGACGAAAGTGCATGGAAACTTTCGTCCAATGGGAGCGAAAGTACCGTTCACTTTTACTCCATCCAGGCGAAAGTGCCCGATTCAAGAAAAAAATTGATATTTTAAGACTCCCATTTTTTTAATATTAAAGGGATATTTTTACGATTGAAGAACTCAATTTTGATGGTTGGATCTTCCTAGGTGAAAATGAAATTTTTTGAATTTTTTTAAGTTATCTTTATAAATTTTTGAGTTGATTTTATTGATGCCTTAAGCGAGGAAAATGGAGATATTTGTCTACGTGTGCCTGCTCTTATCTATCTATCCAATTCAATATTAATCCTCACAAAAGATCCAAAATTACAATAGTATCCAATCCTGAAAAATAAAAAATAAAAAATGAAGAACTTGAAATCCCGTGCTTCAAATGCAATCTCAGGAGATGATGATTATTTGATGGAATTGAAGGCTTTTGATGACACAAAAGCTGGTGTTAAAGGGCTTGTAGACTCTGGGATAGCAAAAATTCCTCGTATCTTTATTGATCAACCAAAAAATCTTGACCAGATTTCAGTCTCAAAATTCAACTTCGAGGTTCCAGTCATAGACTTGGATGGCATCAGTAGCATTTCAGAAATTCGGCCTGAAATTGTGGAAAAAATTGGAGAAGCGAGTGAAAATTGGGGATTTTTTCAAATAATCAACCATGGGATTCCACAAGATGTTATGGATGAAATGATAGATGGAATTCGCAAGTTTCATGAACAAGATGATCAAATCAAGAGACAATTTTACACTCGGGATCGCACAAAAAGCTTTCGATATAACAGCAATTTTGTTCTGAATCCAAGAATTGCTTGCAACTGGAGAGATACTATTGAATGCAGTTTGGCTCCTCACCAACCTAATCCTCAAGATTTACCAGCTGCTTGCTGGTAATTTTTCCTTTTTTGGTAATTTACAGGTTTACTATACCCTCCCTTTCATATATTATAAAATATATTTTTCGCTTTTGTTTCAAAATATCTGATAAGATGGTTTTAAATAATACTTTTTTATATATATTTTATCTAATTAGAATTAAACAATTATTTATAATCAACACTAAGACAAATTCCATCAATTTTCTTAGTTATCATGCATCATTTCGATTAAAGCTGTCGATAATGTAAAACGGGTTTAATTAGTGTAATTTTAAAATTAAAACTACTTAATTATATATATACATATATTACTCTCATGAATTTTATTTGAATGCGAATCGATCAATCTAAATTAGGATATTGCCAAATTATTTTTATTTCAATGTTATTAATATATATATATATATATATCAATGTGAAGAAATTTGGTTTGAAATGCATTGGTTCTTTAATTTTTTATTTCTAAAATAAAAGAACTTAAAATTTCTCCAAAAGGGCTAATCGAATTTCTGCAAATCAAAGTGAACCCACACATTTATGTGGAACACTAATTGATAATATTTTCGATAAAAAATGTAAATGATTTTAATCTCTTACACACAAATATTAATATCTCTGAAATCCGAATGATTTTTGTTACCAAAATGCTCATAGTACTTTTTTTTTTTTTTTTCCTTTTTCTTCACTCCTCTCTCATCTGAATTAAGAGATAAAATGCCTCGTGAATATGGCTTTGGAAAAGAGAATTACAGTATAGTCAATTGAATTGAGCTCTCGAGATGATGAGATGGTGTAGTACGAGTAGACATCTGGAGTCCATATTCAGAAGTCCAAGATTTAGGGTGATTTGGATTAGAAATGAAAATAAAAAATAATTCATATATTCTTTTTGTTTTTTTGGGTAAAAGGTAATAGTAAATTTTATTTGAGGAAAGGTCACGGTAAGTATGGAATTCAATGCAAAAAAAAAAAAAATTGAATTTTTAAATCTAATTTCAGTACTCTAAATAGGATAAGTAAATGAGGTATATTTAAATCATTAAATTTTTAAAAAAAAATACAAAAACCTAGTATTTTCTACCTCTTTCAAAAATCCTAAAAGGCATATTTCTGACAGAGGTAGTACTAAATTAATAAGAAGATACTAAAATTACATTACCAAGATACTCTACTAAAAATGCTCATTGTTTTATTAAATGGTTCTTTAACATTTAATAATTATTGGAGAGTAAACAAGATTTTTTTATAAAAGTTAATATCATTATCATTGACCGTTTGCTAATGATATTAAAATGACACATAAATCATGTTACGGTACTAAAATAAAAATAACAGTAGGTGAGGATACTTTAATGTGATTAACCTATAATACATATCCTTTTTAGATAAATTTCAACAACTCTCACATGTTCTTGCTAGCCCTTTTTCATTCATGAATTTTAGTGTGTAAAAGAAAATACTTTTCGTTAGAAAAGGTTTTTCTTGTGATTGACGGTAAGAAAAAATGTTACGGAAAATTAAATAAGAAAATTAGTAAGGTTGCGTTTGGTTCCTAAAATTGGATTGGAATTAGAATTAGAATTTTATAAAATTCTAAGAATTATAATTTCAATTCCTTTCTTTTGTAAAACTATAGAATTGGTGTGGAATTCATTTTCTAATTATAATTCCTTTGTTTGGAATCCCAAAAAAATTATAGAATTAGAATTCAAAATGTATGTATATATATATACTCAAAATGCATATATGTATAAGAGTGAAAACGTGTGTGTATAATTTTTAAAGAGAAAACATTGAGACTGAATTATAGAAAGTAACATAAATTTTAGAGAGAGAAAGTGTAGTGAATTTTAGAGAGAATACAAATTTTTAGAGATAGAAAATGTGAATTTTTTAGAGAGAGAAAGTGACGTGAATTTTTAGAGAGAGAAAATGTCATGAATTTTAGAGAGAAAAAGTACCGTGATTTTTAGAGAGAGAAATTATCATACGTTTTAGGGAGAGATAGTGTCGTGACTTTTAGAGAGAGAAAGTGTTGTGATTTTTAGAGAGAGAAAGTATCGTAAATTTTATAGAGAGAAAGTATCGTAATTTTTAGAAAGAGAAAATGTTGTGATTTTTAGTGAGAGAAAGTGTTGTGGATTTTAGTGAGAGAAAGTGTCGTGAGTTTTTAGAGAGAAAATGTGTCGTGATTTTCTAGAGAGAAGTAATCGTGAATCTTAGAGAGAGAATGTGTTATGAATTCTAGATAGTAAGTGTTGTGATTTCTAGATAGAGAATGTGTCATGAATTTTTAGAGAAAGAAAGTGTCGTGAATTTTAGAGAGAGAAAGTGTTGTGAATTCTAGAGAGAAGGTATCATAAAATTTTAGTGAGAGAAAGTGTTGTGAATTTTAAAGAGAAAGTGTCATGAATTTTAGAGGGAAAAAGTGCCGTGAATTTTTAATGCTAAAAAATGTGCATGTGTGTAAAAAATATAAATTATAATAAAATTAATTAATAATAAAAGTGATGAGTATAAAAATCTTGTAAAATTGAAATTATAATTCTGAAGTTTTAAATTGGAAATGAAATTAGTGAATTTTGTAATATTGGAATTGAAATTCAACCAAACCAAAGAATTGGAATTTTGACCCTTAATTTTATGACACAAACACAAGGTAAGGAAAATTAAATAAAAATAATGAAAAAACCTTTTCCTCTCAAAAGTAAGGAAAAGGAAAATACCCAAGGAAAACTAATTAATCTCATTCCTTGCTCTCATGTCGATAAACATATACACCTTATCCCCTTTGCTTCATTTTTTTTCCTTTTTCTTCTGGAAGTGCGCTTCAGTTTTGGACATTTTTACTTTTTTTCTTTCATTTGAAATTTTTGAAAGTTTGGTTCAGTTTTGGAAGTTCGGTTCAGTTTTCTTTTTTTATTTTTTAATTCCTCCATTTGATTAGAAATTACTACATTCGAAAATATAAGATATAAGTACTTTTAGAATAATTAAAGATTATCAAATATATAAATCTCTTTATTTTTTTTAGACAATTTAAAACTTCTTTTTTAAACATATTCTCATTTATTGTCCTTAGAATTAGATAGTCATATACTCTTAAGAATGAGCGAAAGAAAGAAAAAGGTAATATATGTATTTTAAATTAAAAGCATCTTGATTCCAGAAATATTAATGTGTGTGCATAAGTCCAAAAAGACTTATATTTATGGTCGGAGGTAGTATAACATAAATATTATTGGATAGTCTTCTTATATATACTACCTCCGATAAATAATATAAGTCTTTCTAGACTTTACACACAAATTAAGAATGAAGAAAATAATGTAATTTTTAAAGTAAGATTTCTATTTTACCCTCAATAAATTAAAGAAGTAGAATTGGAAAATAAATAACAATAAATGCACATTGAAATGTAAAAAATAACTTACAATTTTGACCATCCAATTTTTGATAAAAAAAGACTTATATTTCTAACCAGAAATAATACAAGCTAAGTTTCCCTGTATGTATTATTGTAATTGATATGATTAGCTAGTTTCCTAATTTATTAGATGTCCATATAAGTCATGTAGCCTAATTATGGTATTTCTATGTAAAGATGATTCTGTACTCAACATACAAAGCAATGAAAACCAAGAAACAGAGGAATAATTTTCCAGCAAATTCTTCAACTTTGATTATATTTTCACAAACATATTCATCTTTATTCTCAAGAAATACATGATCAAATCTCATGAATTTAGTACCTCAAAAAAAAAAAAAATTTCCTGTAATCATGTCTTACATGTAAAAAAGTAGTTTGTTAATGCCACATACATTTGGAAGTTCATCGGTTTGATTTGAAAAATATTTAATTTCACTATTTTGAGAAAATATGGGTGATTTTTAAATTTCTTTTTCCAAAAATCAAACTGCACCGCACCTAATTACTCTCTAAACTAATTATTAATTCGTAGAAAATTCAATTTTCGATTTAGAGAATTTCGAAATTGAAAATTGAACTAAACTTTAACTTGAATAAGAAAATACGAATTTCTCCGAACGGAGTTTCATGTTAGTGGAAATGAATATGATATTTATTGTTGTATGGATTTGGGGATCCGATGTCCCTATTTACTATTACAAATCATTCCCTATTTACTATTACAGATCCGAAAAATAAGAAAGATGACAAGCTGATAAATATACCTAGGTCTATTACAAACAAAGTCTTGTTGTTCTTCGGCTGGAAGAGATGGAATACGACAATCTTCTTCTTCAGCCCGAACATAAAGTAAAGACGGAAACCTGCAAAAAGGTTAGTAAAAAACTAAAACAAAAAATGCTGCGAAGACCGCCGATTAGGTGTGAAATCGGACGACAGCTGAAGAAGTAGGATGAAGGATAGCTCCAAAAATAGATCCAATAAATCTGTTTAACAGAGCAAAAATGAACGAGCGGCTGTGAGTTTTCAGAAGAACCAGTTGGTCAGAAACGTCAGAAAAAAGGAAGAGTCCTTCAGAAATTGGACAGCTTCACACAAGGGTTTTTTCTCTCTTCTCGATTTTCTACTTCCTTCCGATTACACTGCACAGAACGGACAAACGGATGTCGACGAGATTTTGGAGGACAAGCCGCAACGCAGAATAGGAAGTCCCGGAGAACAGTTTGGTCAGCCGCGGAGGTCGGCTGTTAAACAAGAGAAGAAGAACAGAAGGAGGCTGCTAATCAAAGTAGGGCAACCCAGTGGAGAAAGAGAGATTTTCTAGTAGCTCAAGTCACCTGAGGCGGGTCGAGTTGAACCTACCCACCCGATATCTTGGACAAGGAATTAAACTATTTGTCTACATTGACTAAACTATTTGAAACATTTTCTCTAATGAAATGATACTTAACATGTATGTATTTAGTTCATTCATGATAGATAGGATTTTACACAAATGAAGACAACTTTGACTATCAGTGAATATAGTTGCTTTGGAATGTAAAGATAAAAGCCTTTGAAGCAAAATAGCTTCCTTAATTGCCTTCGTGGCAGTGATGTATTCAGCCTCCATAGTCGAAAGGGCGACTACAGGCTACAACTACGATTTCCATGAAACATAATTACCTACAAGGGTAAAGAAATAAGATGTGGTAGACTTTCTACCATCTTTGTCACCTTTAAGTTAGAATCCACATAACCAACAAGTTCAAACTTTTTAGTCCAGTTATGATAATGCAGGCCCCTATTAATTGTCCCATTAATGTATCTCAACAACCACTTGAGAGCAACCCAATGATCCCTACCCGGGTTAGACATGAAACGGGTCAAAAGGCTTATAGAATAAGAAATATCAGGTCGGGTGGGAATCATAGAATACATGACAGATCCTATGACCATTCTGTAAGGGATGTTGGCCATGTCTTTCTTCTCATTTTCAATTTTGGGGCAGGATTTTGAAGAAAGATTAAAATGGCTTGCAAGAGGAATACAAACTGGCTTGTACAAATGCATAGAAAATTTTGAAACAATTTTCTGCAAGGATTTCTTGGATATAAACAAAGAGAGGTCAGCTCTATCTCTATCTATATTCATGCCGAGGATTCTAGAGGCAGATCCTAAATCCTTTATTTCAAACTCTGAGTTCAACAAAGATTTCAAATTTACAATCTTATCTTTATGTTTGCAGGCAATCAGAAATAAACAGCATTAGCAACATCATTATCACATAAATACAAGCAACTATCATAATTGCTTTTAACAAAACCAACTTTAAGCATAAAAGAATCAAACCTTTTATACCACTGTCTAAGTGACTGCTTAAGCCCGTACAAAGACTTCTTCAAAAGACATGCCATATGTTCCTTACCATTCACCTCAAAATCAGGTGGTTGACGCATGTAAATGGTTTCATCAAGTTCACTACGCAAAAAGGTAGTTTTCATATCTAATTGTTCAAGCTCAAGATCAAAGAAGGCAACAATAGCAAGCATGATCCTAATCGTTTTGTATTTAATGACGGGAGAAAATATTTTATTAAAATCGATACTTTCAACTTGAGAAAAACCTTTTGCAACCAATCTAGCCTTGAACCGTGGAGGTTCATTAACAGATTCAGATTCTTTAATTTTGAAAATCTATTTACAGTCAATCAATTTTTGTTTAGGTGGTCTAGGAACAAGTACCCAAGTTTCATTTTTATTCAAAGAAGACATCTTATTCATAGCATGCATCCATAAAGAGCGATTAGGACTCTTTTAAAACATTAGAAAAAAACATAGGTTCTTTCTCTTCAACACAAGATGCAACAGCAAAAGTATAAGAAACAATGTATGAATAACTATATCTAATGGGTTCTCTAGACACTCTTCTAGCCCTATCTCTAGACAATTGGTAATCTCTAAGGGCTTGCACTTGTGCCTCGGGCTGATCCTCATTATCATCAGAATTTTCTAATTCAGGCACATCGGTTTCGGGTACACTAGCCGGGATATCCGACTCTTCATTGGATTCGGGTTCATGTGTGTGCTCTTGTGAGGGTACAGAGGTGTTCTCCATCTCCACAGGAATGTTCCCACCTATGGGAATATTGGTAGAACTCAAGGGATCGGTTTTAGCCTTAAGACAAGGCATATCAAGTTCGTTGAAGACCACATCTCTACTCACAATTACCTCACACTCGGCTCACCTTTGAGCCAAATTTTATAACCCTTCACCCCACTAGGATAACCTATGAACACTCCCTTCCTTTAGGGTCTAACTTCCCTTCATTTTGATGTGCAAAAGCAGTACACCCAAACACTCTTAGGTTGGACAGGTTTGGTGGTTCACTAGACAACAACTCTATGAGAGTTTTGAAGTTTATGGTTGCGGAAGAAGACCTATTGATAAGATATACTATTGTACTTATAGCCTCTCCCCAAAAAGGTTTAGGAACACCGGATGACACCGTGGGACACCTAACTTTGTCCACAATGGTTCAGTTCATCCTCTCAACAACACCATTTTGCTGAGGGTTATGCTTAACGGTTTTATGATGCACAATACCATGCAAAACACACAAATCATTGAACTTTTTGTTGAAAAACTCCAAAATGTTATATGTCCTAATAGTTTTTAGTTTATTTTCGGTTTTATTTTTGGCAAAACGTTTCCACTCATTAAACTTTTCAAAATTTTGATCTTCAGTTTTCAAAAAAAACATCTAAACATGTCGAGAAAAATCATCAGCAACAGAAAGAAAATAAACATTGCCACCATAATTGGGTACCTTTTCAAGACTTCATAAATCACAGTGCACATAATCAAGAACATCGGTGGACTTGTGTGTGCCAGTGGAAAAACTGAGTTTGTGCTATTTGCCAAGAACACAATGATCACAAAAATCTAAATAATCAATTTTGTTACCATTCAAAAGATTTTGTTTGTGTAAATAATGGAAACCCTTTTCACTAATATGGTCAATCCGCTGATGCCACAACATGGTTCTTTCAGGGAAAGTTTGTTAAAACAATGCAGAAGATTCACAAACAGTTTTTCCAAGTAAAGTGTATAAGCCGTTTTTCTTAAAATCTTTAAGTATGACTAGGGATCCTTTGCAAAGACGTAAAATCCCATTTTCAGATTTATAAGAATAACCATTTGTATCAAAAACACCAAGGGAGATTAGATTCCGACGAAGGTCAGATACATATCTCACCTCGTTCAATTTTCTAGTCACACCATTATGCATTTTTATAAAAACATTTCTAATGTCCTTGATATCACAAATCTCATTGTTTCCCATAAAAACTTTTCCATAATCAAGGGTTTCAAAATTAGAAAACCAATGCTTCATATAAAAAGTGAAACTAGAATCAAGAATCCACTCATCAGAAACTTTAGAGAAAAATAGGAAGGGGACAAACACAAAATCTCAGAATACATAGAGTTACCATTTGGTTAAAAAACGTGAGTTTTGTCAATTTTATGCTCCCATTACCTCGTTTACGTTGTTTTCCATCTTTAATCCTTTTAAAACACTTATTTTTTATATAACCATCTTTGCCACAGTAAAAACATTTCACTTGTTCTTATCTCTCGAGATTTGGACCTCCCTTTACTCTTAGAACGGTGACTAAAAGATTCTTTCCGGTCAACCCTCCCTCGCACGTAAAGGTTCTCTCCATTTAATTTGTTTTCTTTTCTCAAATCCAAATCTTTTGATTTCAAAGCGTTTTTTACATGAGAGAGTCAAATCATCTCTGTCATATTTGATAGCAGATTTCACATAATTAAAAGACTCAGGCAAAGAGTTTAATAAAATAATAGAAATGTTTTCATCATAAATCTTCTCACCAACATTTTGAAGTTCTCAAACGATTTTGTTCAAATCATCAATGTTTTCTGAAAGAGATTTTGACCCGCTCATGTTAAAACTAAAAAGTTGTTCCTTCAAATAAATTTTGTTTGACAAGGACTTTCCCAAATAAAGTTTTCAAGTTTTGTCCAGATTTCAAAAGCATTGTCCTTCTCATCCATTTCTCTTAAAATGTTATCGTTCAAATGCAAAGTGAGACAGCTATGTGCACCACCAAGTTTTCAACAAGTATTTCACCCTTCCAAGATTCTAGATACTTGTCAAGGCTACAAATAGCGGATGCAATTTTATTTTAGACTAAAACTGTTAGAATCCGTAGGCAAAACAAAGCAAAATAAAACTACGAAATCCTCCAACAGGATCTGCACATACTAGAAAAACTGATAGGATAGAAATTACCTCTGTGTTTTATTGTTCGTTGTGGAGGCGCTGCATTGTATGCTTCGCCCTCTACTGGTATCCACGCGACGAACTCCTCTGCACGCAATCGGGATGCTAGCCCCTTCTGTATTCTGAAAACCGTTCAGAACTAATCCTGACTATCTGGTAATCGGTCGTATTTCGGAGAGAGGAGGCTAGATACTATATCGCCGTTCTAGGGTTTAGGGTTTTGTTTTTCTTTTTATCAAAAAGGACGGCCACCAAGAAAAGGTTAACATAACCTTTTATAACTGTCAATATCAAAACCCTAACTGTCATCTAATGACAGTTTAATCTCGTCCGTCTATTCCTATAATCATCCAACGGTTTGGATGAGTAATATTAAGTAATTAATTTCATTTATTCGATTAAATAAAATTAATTACTTATTAACCTACCAGAAAATACAATATGGAATCTGATTCCCTTTTTGTATACGTTCAACGAATCTGGACACAATCTAGATTCATTGAACGTGGACATTATGCTCACAAGATCGTCTATGCGTGTGACCCTGTAGGTTCACTTAACGTTGGCAGTGAATGAAAAATGTCCTAGACATTTATTCACAAAACATAAGTGGCCTCTAGCAAGACATTATGCTTACCCAAGTTAAGTAAATGTAATAATAACCTAGCATCAGATTTAATATTTAGTCCTTTTGTCAAACGATATCCTAATTAAGTATAAGGCATGGATCAAGTCATCCTTATAAAACTTAATTAACCATTTACTCGATCACCAGGCAGACTGTTCCAACAAATAATATTAATAACACCTTATTAATACTTATTTGAGCATGACCATGCATATTTTCCAGTCTTCCTTATCAAGGGGCCCATGGATATCTCTCTCTAAAAAGAGAGGGACAAATCCCTTTCACTATCTCCAATATCCAAGCCATGATGAGAAAATAAGCCAACCAATAATCATACTGATCACCTAATTAAAAGTGATGTTTGACTATGTCAAAACATATTTTTCTCCCCATGCAAGAAACATTAGAAACATCAGGTCGAAGGACACCAAATATAAAACTGAGAAGAAATAATTATAACTTAAATCCATGCAATATTTCTTCTTCACTTTGGGTCATGTCCAATACAATATTCTCAATATGTATTTATGAATTGATTTTATATCTCATATTCATGATCAGTAAAACTTGACCATCAATCAACTTCACACTAGTTTACAAGATGTAATAAACTAGGGACAAATAAGAATAGTATTTTATTAGCTATAAGGGTTTTACTATCAAGTCACATACTTGATGACCAAGAGCATAAAATACAATTAAAAAATACATGCTTCATAAATCATAAATGTGAGTCAATTGGTCTTAGGGCATATACTAACAATCTCCCACTTGCCCTACCACCAATTTGATATGACTCTCAAACCCATTGACCTAGTATGACTCTCATGCTTAAGTTGTGGGAGTGGCTTTGTCAATGGATCTGCGACATTGTCATTGGTGTCTACTTTGCAAATTTTAACATCTCCACGCGCAATAATTTCTCGAATGAGATGGAAACGCATGAGAATATGTTTGGATCGTTCATGAGATCTAGGTACCTTAGCTTGTGTAATGGCTCATGTATTATCACAATATAGGTCCACTGGGTTCACAATGCTAGGAATTACACTTAGCTCTGTGATGAACTTTCTGATCCAAACTGCCTCCTTGGCTGCATCAGAAGCAACCACATACTCAGCCTCTATAGTAGAATCGGCCACGGTATCTTGCTTTGAACTCTTCCAGCTCACAGCACCTCCATTCAAACAAAACACAAATCCAGATTGCGATCTAAAATCATCTACATCAGTCTGAAAGCTAGCATCCATGTAACCATTTACAACAAGCTCTCCTTCCTGACCTCCGTAGATCAAAAACATCTCTTTAGTTCTTCTTAAGTACTTGAGAATGTTTTTTTACTGCAGTCCAATGCGGTTCACCAGGATTTGACTGGAATCTGCTAGTCATGCTTAATGCATACGAGACATCTGGGCGAGTGTATAACGTGGCGTACATGATAGATCCAATTGCGGAAGCGTAAGGAATCTTACTCATGCGTTCTGTATCCTCCCTTGTGATAGGACTTTGAGACTTACTGAGTTTAACGCAATGTGACATTGGCAAGAATCCTCTCTTAGAATCTTGCATACTGAACCTTTTCAGTACTTTGTCAATATAACCACAAACTAGAAATAAATAAACACAAACTGAGCAATAGCCCCTCAAACAGACAAAAGCATATCTCAACAGTCACAGGCAAAGGAAAAATATTTTTGTAATCAACGAGAAAAAACACTAAGACACAGATACTTGGAGTCTCAATAGGACTCAAGCCAGGCTTGGGTTTTAGTTTTTCAAGAAAAACAAAAAATCACAAAAAAATTTAGATTAGTGACCAAGATACCAACTGTAACACAATAATAATATATATCCATACAAAAAGAAAAACTTTAAAACGTAAAGAAAGCCAAAGACAGTAATAGAAGACTTCTCTGAGCCAGATTCACGGAACTCAACAGTTCTTGTGAAATTGAAAAAGTGAAACCGAGATGTTTCGGGAAAATTATGTTGACCGAGAGGCTTCGGAACAGCAGCCACTGACGGATCACCAGAAAGGTTGAAGCTTTTTCGGCTCTGATACCACTGTTGTACGGATATGGTGATCCGAGATTCCTATTTATTATTACAAATCATTCCCTATTTAGTATTGCAGATCCGAAAAATAAGAAAGAAAAGCTAATGAATAAACCTAGATTTATTACAAACAAAGTCTTCTTCTTCTTCTTCTTCTTCTTCTTCTTCTTCTGGAACAGATGGAATACCCCAATCTTCTTCTTCTGTCCGAAACAGAAAGTAAAGTCGGAAACCTGCAAAAAGGTTAGTAAAAAACCGAAAGAAAAAATGCTGCAAAGGATGACTTACCAACACAGTCGATTAGCTGTGAAAACTGACGATAGCTGAAGAAGTAGGACGAAGGACAACTGAAAAACATATCTAATAAATCTATTTAACAGAAAAAAACGGACGAGCAGCAGCGAGTTTTCAGAAGAACCAGTCGGCCGGAAATGTAAAAAAAAGGGAAGAGTCCCTCAGAAATTGGACAGCCTCACACAAAGATTTTCTCTCTCTCTCTCTCTCTCTCTCTCTCTCTCTCTCTCTCTTCTCAGTTCTCTACTTCCGATTACACTGCACAGAACGGTCAGACGGATATCGACAAGATTCTGGGGGACAAGCCGCAAGGCAGAACAGGAAGTCCCGGAGAACAGTTTGGTCACCTGTAGAGGTCGGCTATTAGAGAGGAGAAGAAGATCAGAAGGAGGTTGCTAACCAAAGTAAAGCAACCAACTGGAGAAAGAGAGATTTTATAGTAGCTCAAGTCACCTTGGGTGGCATCTTGGCCCAAGGAATTAAAAACAATCCACTTTAGTGAGGCCCAGTCCAAATATCTTCATTGGGAACATTTGGGGTGGGGATTAAAAAAAATAAAATGTGTGAAAAATGGGCTTGAATTGGCCTACATTTATCATTTCATTTTGTTTGGAAAAAGGTGTCCACTACTTACTAATTTTCAGTTTCCATCACAAATTCTCATAAACTAATTAAAAAAAATCATTTTCTTTTGCATTTTCCTTAATTAACCAAATAATATCTTGAGTTTCAATTTCTGGGAATTACAATTTTCTTTTCTCTCTTTTCCTTTTCCTCACCAAAATCCTTAAACCGAATAGGGCCTTAGTGAACAAGAAGTTCCTTACAATTTACTAATGCTTTCAACATTTAATTAATATTCTTGCTTAGTTATGGATTGCTGAATGAAATCAAGATACTGAAATGTTATATATAATCTTGAAATGCAGAGATATACTGATGAAGTACTCAGATTATGTAAGAAATTTGACACTTACTCTCTTGGAGTTGCTATCAGAAGCTTTAGGACTAAAATCCAATCACTTGAAAGACATGCATTGTGATGAGGGACTTGTCCTTGTTGGTCATTACTACCCTGCATGTCCTCAACCAGAATTAACTCTAGGCACAAGCAAACACACAGACAGTGGTTTCTTAACTATACTTCTGCAAGATCATATTGGTGGCCTTCAAGTTCTTCATGACCAAAATAAATGGGTTGATGTGCCCTTCTTTCCTGGAGCTCTAATCATAAACGTTGCGGATTTTCTACAGGTAAGTTAAATTTTGCTAAATAAACTATTATAGAATTGGAAAATTGGTCAATTTGGGGCCAATATATATGGTGTTCAAATATTTTTAGGAATGAGCATATAGTAAGAAATGTGCTTCACGTTTGGTCAATTTGCTTCATTTCTTTTTTTCTCTCTCTCTCTCTTATGCTACTAACATTTTTACGCAACTAAAAATGCCAAAATAAGGCTGAATTCGGTCAATTGTGTCAGATATAATCACATGCAACATGCACGGATTTCATTATAAGATGACAAAATAGGCATTTTATTTAACGGAACTCGTGTGTTGCACGTGATTATCTTGGTTACAACTGACTAAATTCATCCGCAATTTAACATTTTTAGCTATACATAAAAACGTTAGAGACATAAGTGACAACAAAAAATGAATGAGTCTTGAATTGACAAAACGTAAAATATATGAATAACATTTTTAACTATATTCTCTTTTTTTATCTGATGTAGATCCACTTTTAGTTGTAGTTTGGATTCTACTTCTTCCCAAGGATCACACCTCCTTTTCTTGAAGAACCTCTATTGAGAATTTTTAAACTCAACACTCCAATAAGAAACCTATAAGGATCTAAGCCTCATAAACCTAATGTTGAGAGGCTAAAGTTCTTTCCTACATTGATTAGAAGATTGAGGAAACAAAAGGCCTCAAAACACCAATTACACAACTAGAAGACCCAAGATCAATTGATCTAAATAAACGAAACTTTATGAATCAGCTAATGAAAAGAATTTAAATAATTAATTAGTTCCATAGATTCTACAATTTAAAGCAATAATTGTTCATAACACTAAGGACTTTAACCGTTAGCAAGCTAGTCTAAGAAGGTAAAAAAATCTAGAAGCAATGGGAGAATCTCTCTTAAATTTCAGCAAACTCATGATTGTTGGTTTACTTTCTCGATCTACATTAGTATCATAAAAAATAATTTTAGTATCACTTCTAGCAGTAGGTTAGAGTAAAAAAATGACATATCCATAACATGTGTTACGTTTTCATTTTATAGAATGTATATATCTAACAGAAGTGTCACATGTGACTAATACATGGACTGTTTTTGCTATAAAACTTCCCAATTACATACCATGTGTCCCTCTCAGCTTAATTTTCTAGTCAAATGACTTTGTTGCATCGTTGTTTTTATAGCTCATCACCAACGATAAATTTAAGAGTCCCGAGCATAGA
Source organism: Catharanthus roseus (assembly GCA_028651295.1). NCBI lineage: Eukaryota > Viridiplantae > Streptophyta > Magnoliopsida > Gentianales > Apocynaceae > Catharanthus > Catharanthus roseus. Next base: position 2,258,546 of record JAPQWS010000033.1, on the reverse strand, counting down.
GTATTGGCAAACAAAATTGGGCCCAGAATTTCAATTGCAAGTGTTTTTAGACCACATTTTCAAGAAGGGATGTCGCCAAGATTTTATGGGCCAATTAAGGATTTGTTATCAGAAGAAAATCCTCCGATCTATAGAGAAATTACGGTTAAAGATTATACGTTATTGCGATTGTCCAGAGGCCTTGATGGTGGCAGTTTCTTATCACCTTTTAAGTTAAACAAGGAAAATATGGAGAAATAGTAAGGTCATTTTGTTGTTCGTCATCTTTTGGATTCAATTTCTTTTTTTTTTTTCCAGCATAAGCCCTTCTGGATTCGATAGGTTACAAAATCGATAATTTTTGCATGGGATTAAATATGGTTTAATTTTCATTTGTGAAGGGTACCCTTTTGTTTTAAAATATGTTATTAAAACATTATGAGATTTTAAGTTAGGGTTATCTTTGAATTAGTAAGAGGGTTAAAATCTAAAAAATAAAATATTGAGAGTTCCATTTATATCTAATACGTAATTTATCTTTCTTTATTATGGTTTATTCGTTTTCATTATGATTTATATGTTAAATTATTAACAACTAGTTGTGTCCCGTGCTTGAAACACGAGCATATATTATAAATTATAAAATTTTTTAAAAGAAATAAATTATAAATGTTATATTGATAATAAAATCGAAATGTTATATTCATAAATAGTCGTAATATATTAAAATAGTTTATGCAAGTAACTTATTAAGAAAAATAATTTTGTCATAATATTTGTGATTTAAATATAAGTAACTTTTAATAAATATTATAATCATGCAAAAGTATATTAATCTATTATGTTAATCTATTTCATCTGATAATTCTCCTCTACTCCAACATTTGATCTTTTTAACAAAAAATGATTGATTTTTCCTGTTAAAGAAAAATATATAAGAATAACACATTTTTATGTGATGAAATATTTATAAGATTTATAAAAAAATATTTATTAGTGACATTTAAATTTTATATACATATCTTCTAAACAAATTCTCTTGGGTGTAGCTCGAAATTTTCATCACTTTTCCTAATTGATCTTCCCTATTAAAAAAAATGTATAAGAGTAAATAAATTTTAATATGATGTTACAAATAACATTCATTCAAATTTTAAATTTATAATTTTTTACAAAAATTTTCTTAGAAAGTAACACACTCAAGAGATTTTGTTGAATTCGCTTTTTTATTCCATATTTTCCCTGTGCTCACATATTTATGCATACTATTTTTTAAAAAATTAATTAATTTTTTAAAAGGACATACAATACAAAGTTTTTTTTGGAGTGTATAATAGTTAGAAAATGACCTTACTTAGGATTGATCTATGTAGTATAGGGATATAAAAAAGTTAAAGGAAAAATGATTATATTTATTTTGTTGCTTTAGAAATATAGTGTGAAAGCAAGAATATGGACTATGCAAATCGATGCGGGAATAACTCATTAAATTTGGGACTACAGAGTAATTGGTACCAAATACATACACTATGCAAGCAAAATTTATTTTGTATTTTCATCTATAACCTTTCTTTTGTTTTTGTTTTCAATTGGACTATACAAGCACAATTATCTTATATTTTCAGTTACGATTCCGTGTGAAAAGTACAAGTAAATATTTATAAATTATTGATGATATATTAAAAAAATATAATGCATTTCCTGAATCACTTGCATACAATGATTTTTCATTTACACCATCATTTTTTCCTTGTTCTTTTTTCTATTAAAAAAATATATTAGAGTAAATATATTTCAATTTTAAATTTATATATTTCGACTGAAATTCTTTTAAGCGGTAACTCAAAAATTTCATCACCTTAGCCATTTAAAACAATGCATTTATTAATGTGGTAATGCATTGGAAAGATAATTACATTATGTAAAATGGCACACTCCCTCAAATCTAATTACGTAATTCATAAATTTTTGTAAATGTGATTAATAGTTAATAAAATTAAATATGATTAATATGTTTTACATTCAAATGATCACAATAAATTTTTTATTAATAAATAAAAAGAAATACATTTACCAAATAAAATATAAATTACTGATTTAATATAAATGTCTCACCCATCCCATCGTTTGAACAAAATATATTACTCCCTCCATACTTTTTAATTCCCATGTTTTTCTTACTTGTTAGATTATGAACACAAAGCAACACTAATGAATGTTTTTCTATTATATCTATTCATAAATAAATAAATTTCAACTCTTTTAACTCATCTAAAGTTGGAAATGGTAGAAATAATAATGAGAGAGGTTAATTTAAAGTGCATTCTTGTCCATGTGAAAAATAAAATTTTAAAATTTTGCATTTTCTTAATGTGTGTGATGTCTAAAAGGTGACCACTAATAAAAAATAAATAGTTTAAATGCATGGGATTTATTTTTGCCCCTATTTTTATATTAAGGAAATAGAATAGAGGTTATACCGCTCCTGCAACTAATGTGACACTCAGAGAAAATAGAACTGACCAGCTTCCTTAGGTGTGTTAAGGTTAAGTTAAAACTTAGTCGGGAAGTTACTTGAGTTTCCCTTAATCCAACACCAAAAGGATCTAATAGAGCTTTCTAATTTCTAATGTTCTCAACTCAAACGAACTCGCGAATAAGTCCTATCCTAAGACAATCCTCGTATGAAATGGCATTGTTAGGCTAAAGGCAACTGCCTCGTATTGGGATTTCCATTTCGAGTTAAGAAGATGTGAAGCCGCGTTTATCTTTATAAGAGGTGCTTTTTGAGTTGTGAAGTGAGAGAGAAGGGATGTCATAATTGGGGTTTTGAATAGGACGACTTTTCATTTTTCATATTTTTGTTTTCATATTGAAAAAGTAATAAGAACGAGAGGTGTTAAGCTTTTAATGATCCTGGCGTCGAGCTATTTTCCAAAAGACCTCCTTTACAGTATTGTCATCGCAGTAGAGTTTAACCACCAAGTTCGAGATGGATTAGTGTGGTTCCTCTACGCTTAGGGCACTAGAATATCGAACCATGAACGAAGAAAGGCATGAGAGAAAAGCATATTGGCTAGTGATTATGAGGCCCGTTCATCCAACCAGGTGCTTACATTTTTTTACTCATCATCTAAAGTTTTGAACTTGTTTTCATGAATAATGGTCTCATAAATTGAATAGAGAATATCGGTGAAAAGGCCGAAGCTAGACTCTTTATTGTATTAGAAGCATAATTCCTCCTTACATTCGTGAAATCTTTTCAGAAGAGGCATGGTTGATTGATTCTAGACTCTTCCTTAACTTTAGATACAAACCAAACAAGCAAGAAAAACCCGTAGGAGGGGAATGAGCGCTACGAGCAGGATTGAGATAAGCAAACATCACCTTCTCCTTCAGTCTATCTCTTGAGTTAGGGTGTCTGCTCTTTTAGAAGAAAAATCACTCTCTTTTTTCTAGTAAAGCTAGCCCAAAGAGTGGTGGTAAACCCGAATGGTGAATATGTGATTGATATGAACCAATATTAGGTAATTTACACCGGGGATAGAGAAAATTGCAGTCTAGCCCATACTTGCATGGACTTTCAAATTGACTTTTGATCATGACTTTGGTTACCTAGTTCCTCACACTGCCCATGAGTACCTCCGGGGAGCAAATTCACTTTACTTGCTCAATCTGCTAAGGGCTGTCAAGGGACCGGGGCTGGTCTTATTCCTAGCATCCATGCGTGTTTTACTATTTATTTAAAAATGATATTTTGAGCTCTTTTCACGACTCGACTGCTATGGAATCCGCTGCTCTTGCCGGTCTTGGGGGTAGGGCTAGTAAGAGTAAAGACAATACGATCAGTATTAGGAGATGGCAAAACTAGGAATGGCAGACTCTCAGCATCGGACAATTCGTTGTTAGAAATATGCTTTTTGAAAGCTTTCACGTACACTAAAACGTAACTCACAGCATCGGACAAGAACTCATTATCTGAAACTCGAAAGGAAAGAGAATTGCACTTTTCTCGATGCGATTGTGGCAAAACTTAACAAGTTCTCTGGATCCAATTTCAATCATCTACGACCACTAGAACAACTATCTCACATTACGGTTCATACGATCGGGTTACTAGGAGCATCTTGCCAAATATGTAGTTCAACAATACAAGTGGAGACATACCATGTAAGAAAACTTTGATCTACAACAACCAAGTGAAGGACTATTACCTTAAAATGATGAAATAGGAGCAGAGTCTGTCACGTGCAACCTACTCTCTTCTCCTTATCTTTCCAAAGACTGATCTTCTCGTTGGCTTTGCTAAAGTAGTACTCACAATGTAAGGTCTGCGGGTGGCATAGCAAAATTCCTCCCCTCTCGACAAGAATTGCTAGCTCCATTAGCTACTTTTGCCAACTATAGCTACTAGTCTTGTCTTTGTACAAGTCCGATGTGGACCCAACAACTACTCTACCCCATCAAGTTGAGATCCGATGCTAGGCCCAATAACAAGCGGAACGACGACAACTAGACATTCATTCCAGTATTCACCTTATACCCTGGAGGACCTGAGGTTTAGGCCAGGCTTTTAAATCCAACCACTGCTCTTTGGTTAATCACTTGACTACATTTTGAGAGTTTGAACATCATCCCATTTCAACCAAAAATACAACCATGCCAAAGATCTTAAGGGCCTTCCTTTTTTATGAGTAGAAATTCAATCACATTTTGTCTTTTCTTTTCCATAATGCATAATAAATGCAGTCAGCCCGATTATGTTATATATATATTTATCCTTTCCTTTCCCGAAAGCCCAGAAGGAGGACAAAGTAGTAATAAGAATGTTTTTCCCTTCCTTGGTAAAGTGGAATTTATTATATATATATATATATATATATATATGTATATATGTATATGTTGATTTCATGCATAATGTCAAATAGAAATATGTCTCTCTAATGCTATCCCCACCCCCACCCCGTCCACAAAGAAAGAATCCAGAAGTTTAAAAGAAAATAATAATATAGATTAAATTCTCACCATGTAAATATTATTCATTTAACACATAAATTTTATTTATTTTGAAAACTACATAAAAGAGAAAACAAAATGTATGATACTTGTGCAAAGTCTACTTTTTGTTCTGTTTTTTTTAAAGGTCTTGTTATACATCTTTTATATTTGAAGATTTACTTCTGAAGAAATAACGAATGCTATTTACCAAAAAAAAAAAAAATTTATACTTAATGCTACCTAAAAATAATATTATAAAATCCTCAAAAGAGTTTAATAATTCTGAAATCATCAAAGAAAGTTTGTGGTTGGTGGTTAAACATTTAGATTAGTCCCGAACTATAACAAAAAGTAGTAATTCATCTTAGATAACAAAAATAAAAAATAAAATTCTTGGATAAAGGGTAGAAAAGGTAATCTAGGCGAAGCTTTATTGAGACATAAGTCTCCTAAAAATATTATACTATATATATGTATGTATTTTAATTTTAATAATAAAAAATTATAAAGTTCAATCCCTTAATAGAATTTTTTATAGTTATATGAGGATGAAAAAAAATATTTGTTTAACTTTTCTTTAATTAATATCACTATATGTGTAATATTATTATTTTTTGAAGGGAGATGTAATATTATTATTACTAATATAAAATATTAATTAAACTATAAAGTCACCATATATAGTCTATCTCTATCTCTCTATTCTGTCATCTCACTGCACTAAAAAATGCAGTGCCAAAATAAGAAGGATATCTAAATATACATAAAGTTTATTAAACTATTAACATGAAATACTATAGTTTATTAAATACTATAGTTTATTAAATCAACAACTTCCAATTATATAGTTAGTCGTTTGACCCAAACACTAGAAACCCTTGGCACCAACCATAATGTGATATTTTATTCAGAAAAAAAACCATAATGTGATTTTGGCTACATAAACATAGTTGATGTGACGATAACATAAATATGAAATTAGTTAGAAGTTTATACTAATTAAATAATATTTGATATTTTTAGACACAACAGCAAGCCATCAGAATATTTTTCATCCCTTTTTACTCCTAAACTAACTATTACATTTTCCATCAATTGGTGGAAGGGAGAAAGGAATAAAGTTGTAACTCAAAGCATAACTCAATCCCTAAACTAAAAAATTTATTTGTTTTTTTAAAGTCAATTAATTTTTAGAATCATATAAATTTATGTCCTCTTTAACTCTCTTCCTTTTTATCTATATAAGATAGGAAGAAAAGGTAAACAATGTCTACACATATTAATACTGACCTCGTTTATAAGTTAAAATTAAGATATTTGTATGTGCATGGCATTTTTTTGGTCTAGTACAATCTTTTCTTCTTTTTTTTTTAAATATTATTTAGTACAATTGCTAGAAGATTTGAAAATCTTCAAAATGGTAAAAGGAAGTAGCATGACGAACAAAAACAAAAAGCTTATAACAGATATACAAATAAGGGCAATATTGAAAGGCTCTTTCTGCTATCAAATTTCATGAACCATAAGAGCAAATTCATGAGCTTTTATCAACTAATATAATATAGTTTCCTAATATGGATAGAGTTCAGGTCATTGAAATGTACTTATTGCATAGTCTTCTAGCTATTTTGAATTCCAAAAAAATGAAAGTGAATTTGATTAATATAAAAAATTATTAAGTTATGGTATGAGAGGGTCAACCATTTGAAAAGACTTCTATCTCAAAAAATAATATCTTATTCATTTAAATTTTAAATGATTTTTGTTTATTATATATAAATAAATTAAATAATTTAGCTTTAAAAAAGTGAATTAAAAGAAAAAAAAAAAATAGAACTCTTGACCTACGCGCTGCAAATTTTGAAGATTGGCAGATAGGAATAGAAAAATATATCAACCACGAATGAATATAAAAACTCTTAAAAAAATCAAAATTATAACAATTATAATTAAAAATGACCAAGTGACGACATCAAGACTCTTGTTGTTAGCAGGCATTCCAAGTGCACCAACCAAACTTTTCCATGATTCTTGATGGAGCTCTCTTCTAACAAAATATATAATATAAATTTTCTGAGATGGAGATGAATAACCCAGAAAATATATATCAAAATGATTGTTTCCCTCATGAACCTGTCATTTTTTTTACATCAATGAATCTGTTGTTATACCATGGTGGTGCCGGGAAATTGTTCCACCACCGGCGGCGCATTTGCTTCAATCCGTTGAGGAGAATAGAATTACGTTTCAGCCTCCAAATTACTTTTCTTCATAGCTTCAAAAATATCTACTTGTTCTCCTCTGCACCACCGGCTCCACCTTCTCCCAAATCGTCTTCTAACGCCGGCAACACCAGGGGGCAACACTGTTGTAAGAGAAAGCAGTAAATAACTATCATCAATATCATCCTGGTTTTAATTTCTAAAGAAATAAAAAATAAACATTCAAACTAAATATGAAAATTGCAGTGGTTATGAGTTCAGAATTAAAAAAAGGAACATCTATTAGCAAAAAAAAAAAAAAAATCTATTCGCAAAAAAATAAAAAGTATACACTAAACATTAGTTAATATCAGTAAAAAAAAAATTGCAGAATAAATGCACTCTCTGATGCACAACACAAAACTTGAAACGAATATTGCTACATTAATGTGTATATATAGACAGAAGAGACTTGAGAAGGATTAGTACTAGAGAACATATATCTCTCACTTTTAAAATGATTTGAAAATTTTTTAAAAATCTTATTTCAGAACCGATTAATCTAGCTTAATTTTTTTTAAAGCTAATTTATCAGATTTTGTAAAAAAGAATCCTTATCAGAATAGCCTTACATTCCAGATTTTGTACAAAGAATCCTTATCAGATATAAAAAGAATGTAAAAGTTGGTTATTGTTAATTATTTAGTGATTAAATAATTATTTTAAATTTAAATTATTTATATGTTCTTATCGGAACATATATATATATATATATACACGTCTAGATCCTTCTAATATTTCCTCTAACATTGTCTTATTTAATAGGTTTTATTAATAAAATATATACCAAATTAGGAATGTTACAGAGAGTGTTACAACAAATGTTACAGAGGATTCGAACCGATATATATATATATAGTATACTCCTTCCATTTCATATTGTTTGTGTAGGACTTCTGGGCCAACTTCCTCCCAATATTTTCTTCTATTTTCTAACCCAATTCTTTCTTTTTATAACCCAATGATGATGGACCTCAGCCGGAGAGTAGGTTTTTTTGACCGGGTCAAGAGATGCCCGGGCCGGTTCTGGCCGGCCACCCGGACTGCCCATTGGTGACTCTCTTTTTAATGTCCTTGCCTCCTCGTTTCTTGTGCAGTCTCTCCTCCTCCCTTCTCTTAACCATCTCTTCATTTCTGTCTTTTTGAGTTTTACTTGAACTCTTTCAACTTCTCTTGCTTTCTTCCTTGAGACACTGCCGCTGCTCTTCTCTCTCAGTCTACCGGCAATCTTTATGGCTCTCTCCCTTGCCGGTCTTCTTCTTTCACCATTGCATGTTCCTTGGTGTATTTAGAGAGAGAGAGAGAGAGAGAGAGAGAGAGAGAGAGAGAGAGAGAGAGAGAGAGAGAGAGAGAGTGAGTGAGCCGAGAGAAAGAGAGAGAAATAGAGAAGGGGTTTGCCGGCGACTCTTGTTATGGTTGAGGCTGATTCTGAGGGTGCCATTTCCGATCTACCCGTCGCTTACTCACGGCGCCTCGACGTAGCACTGCCACTGCTCGGCGACCGTTCATCTGTCCGGTGACTGTTCATCTGCTCTGCTTCGGTCATCTCTTTTGGTTTGATTCCCGCCAACGGTTTCTACTACGGCGGTGGTAAGTGATATCCTATATTATTTACTTTCTGCCTTTTTGGTACTAAGCATTTATTAATTTTTGCAGGCTGTTTCTTTGATTCTTGGATCGGACTGTTTTGTGTGAAGAGAAATTCTTCTGTAATAGATTATTTTTTCGCTGTGTTTTATTTTGTGGCATGTAATAGTAATTAGATTATTGTAATACTAATTAGTTTTCTTCTACAAGTGGTATCAGAGTCGCTGTTCGGCTCATCGGCGCCGGCAACCAGTCAACAATCTTTTGTATCTGAGAGAACTGTTGAGTTCCTTAGATCCGGCCAGTGAAGTCCTCTTTCTCCTCTTTTAATTCTTTCAGTTTTGTCTTTTTTTTATTGCTTCTATTTGGCTTGCCGCCGTGCCTTTTACTATTTCTGAGATTTGGCTTGCCGTCGGTTTTTTTCCTCTGTTTATTGTTTCTGTGATTCGACTTGCCGCTGATTTTTCATCTCTGTTTTATTTGTTGATACAGCTTGCCGCCGATTCTTGCTATTACTGTGATTAGTGGATTGTCTTTCCTATTTTTTTTCTTATTACTGTTATTACTGCATATGCTTATTTATTTATTTATTTTTGGTTTTTCCTTCAGTTTTCAAAACGAAAAACCAAGTCTGGCTTGAATCCGTGAGATTTCAACTATCTGTAACTTGGCACGTTTTTCCTGTATTTCAAAAGTTTTAATATATATATTTTGTATACTTTTTGTTCTTGTCTTTTCTGGTGTTTGGTGAAATTGTTGTTGTTTCAGCCGTTTATCTCGTTATTTCTATTATACTGTTTGTTCCTTGGATTTTGTGCTCTCTTTGTGTTTCACTGTTTCGCTTAATCAAAACCAAACTTAATCAAACAAACTAAAACAAACAACGCCGTTTTTCCTTTCCTTGAAAGTTTTTCTCTCTGTTTTTTGAGAAAAATCCGGGCAGTTTTATTTAAAACTTTTTTAAATCTTTCATCTTTCTTAAACCACCAAATTACACATATTTGCCTTTAAAACATGTAAGTTCCAAAAATTGAAACTGATAAGTTTGATGGCAAATCTGACTTTGTAATTTGGCGGAGGAAAGTGAAAGCAGTTTTGGTACAAAATAAAATTGCTCCCGCTATTTATAGCCCTGAAGAGTATCCAAAATCTTGGAAAGGTGAAGTTCTTTAGGAAAAACTAGGTGATGCTCATAGTTGCCTCACCTTGCATTTGATTGATAACGTTTTACGAGAAATTGATGAAAAAGACAACGCTTTTGAAATTTGGACAAAATTGGAAAAACTATATTTAAGAAAATATCTTTCTAATAAAATTTATTCAAAAGAGCAGCTTTTCGGTTTCAAAATAAGTGGGACAAAAATACTTTCTGAAAATATGGATAATTTAAATAAAATCATTTTGGAACTTCAAAAAGTTGGAGAGAAAATCTCTGATGAAAATATTTTATTAAATGCCTTACTTGATTCTTTGAACGATATCAAATCTGCTATTAAATATGACAGAGATGATTTGTCTCTTTTCGATGTGAAAAATGCTTTGAAATCTAAAGATTTGGATTTACAAAAAGAAAATAAATCTCATGGTGAAAATCTTTTTGTGCGAGGAAGAATTGACCAGAGAGAACCTCTTAGTCACCATTTTAAAAGTAAGAGTCGTTCCAAATCACGAGAGAAAAGCAAAGTAAAATATTTTTATTATGGAAAAGAGGGCCATATGAAAAATAAGTATTTTAAACGAATTAAAGATGAGAAACAATGTAAATATGGTAAAGGAGGTAATAAAGTCGACAAAACCCACATTTTTTATTTAGATGGTAACTCTATGTTTTCAGAGGTTTTGTGTGTTTCTCTTTCTCCTTCATGTACTGATGTTATTAATCACTGGGTACTTAATTCTGGTTGTTCTTTTCACGTGACACCCAACAAACACTGGTTTTCTGATTTCAAATCTTTAAACCAAGGAAAAGTTTTTATGGGTAATAATCAGGTTTGTGATATTAAAGGCATTAGTAATATGTTCATAAAAATGCATGATGGTGTGACTAGGAAACTTACTGAGGTGAGAAACGTGTCCGACTTACGTCGAATCTTATCTCTCTTAGTTATTTGGACTCCTTGGGTGTCTCTTTTAAATCTAAAAACAATATTTTACGTGTTTGCAAAGGAAACCTAATCATGCTAAAAGGTTTTAAAAGGGAAACTTTATATATTCTTCTTGGTAAAATAGCTTGTAACTCCACTGCATTGATTTCAAAAACTGTCCCTGAGAAAACTATGTTGTGACATCGGAAGATCGGCCACATTAGTGAAAAGGAGCTTTATCATTTACAAAAACAAAATCTTTTACGTGGTGACAAAATTGATTCCTTGGATTTTTGTAATCACTGTGTTTTGGTAAAACAACATAAAATCAGTTTTCAACCAGCACAAACAAGTCTTCTGCACCTCTTGATTATATGCATTGTGATTTATGGGGACCTGAAAATGTTCCAACTTATGGTGGTAATGTTTATTTCTTGTCTATTATTGATGATTTTTCTAGGCATATATGGGTTTTTCTTTTAAAAACCAAAGATCAAACGTTTGAAAAATTTTGTGAATGGAAACGTTTTGCCAAAAATCATTCTCGAAATAAACTAAAACTATTAGGACCGATAACGGTCTTGAATTTTGTAACTGGAAGTTTTCTGATTTGTGTGCATCGCATGACATTTTACACCATAGAACGGTTAGACATAATCCACTGCAAAATGGAGTTGCCGAAAGGATGAACCGTACCATTATGGATAAGATTCGATGTCTTCTAGTTTCTTCTGGTGTTCCTAACCCTTTCTAGGGTGAAGTTGTTAGTACAACAGTATACCTCATCAATAGATCTCCTTCCACAGCTATAAACTTTAGGACTCCTATAGAACTCTGGTGTGGTAAACCTCCTAATCTTTCCAATCTGAGAGTCTTTGGGTGTGCAGTCTTTGCTCATCAGAAAGAGGGTAAACTAGATCCAAGGTCTAGAAAGGGAGTGTTCATAGGATATCCCAGTGGGGTGAAGGGGTATAGAGTGTGGTTAAAGGGTGAACCAGGGGTGAGGGTTGTTATCAGTAGGGGTGTCATCTTCAACGAGTTAGAGATGCCCTGTCTTAAGGATAAAACCATCTCCGATGATCCTCCTAGTGTTCCCATTCCTAGTAGCATTCCGGTGGAGGTGGAGACCATCTCTGAACCTTCCTTAGATCTGCCCCAAGAACCTGAAACCAATCCTGAGTCTTCTGCTCCGTCCAGTAGCACAACTGTTCTTCCTAGTATTCTTGAAACTCCTAATCCTATTCAAGATGGTTCCGATGAGGAGGAAGAACATCCTAAGGCTCAAGTCCAAGCTCTTAGAGATTATCAACTCATTAGAGATCGAGTCTGTAGGGTACCCAAAGATCATCTTCAGTATGGTTACTCCTACATTGTCTCATATGCCTTTGCTGTTGCATCTTATGTGGAAGAAAAAGAACCTTTATGTTTTTTTAAGGTTTTGAAAAGTCCCAATTGCGTTTTATGATTACGTGATATGGATGAAGAAATGTCTTCTTTAAACAAAAATAAAATTTGGATTCTTATTCCAAACCCCTCAAAACAAAAGCTAGTTGATTGCAAATGGATTTTCAAAATAAAAGAACCTGAGTCTTCTAACGAACCTCCAAGGTTCAAGGCCAGGCTTGTTGCAAAAGGCTTTTCAAAAGTTGAGAACATTGATTTTAACGAAATTTTTTCTCCTGTTGTTAAATACAAAACAATTAGGATTATTCTTGCTCTTGTTGCTTTTTATGATCATAATCTTGAACAACTTGATCTGAAAACTGCTTTCTTACATAGTGATCTTGAGGAAACTATATATATGCGTCAACCACCAGGTTTTGAGGTAAAGGGTAAGGAACACATGGCGTGTTTTTTGAAAAAAGTCATTATATAGGCTTAAACAGTCTCCCAGGCAATGGTACAAGAGGTTTGATTCTTTCATGATAAAAATTGTTTTTTCAAAAAGCAACTAAGATAGTTGTCTTTATTTTTCTGGTAATAATGTGGATTATGCTATTTATTTGTTGCTGTATGTGGATGATATGCTAATCCCTTGCAGACATAAAGCAAAATTCAATGATCTGAAATCCTTGCTGAAATCTAAATTCGATATGAAGGATTTAGGGTTGCATCCAAAATTCTTGGGATGAGTATTTCAAGAGATATATCTGATTGTTCACTCTTTCTATCTCAAAAGTCTTTCCTTCAGAAAATTGTATCCAAATTTTTAATGCACCTGTGTAAACCCGTCATAACTCCTCTTGCAAGCCACTTTAAACTTTCCGACAAAACCTTTCCTAAAATTGAAAGTGAGAAAAGAGATATGACCAATATCCCTTACAGAATAGCCATAGACTTAGTTATGTACTCAATGATATCTACCCGTCTAGACATTGCTTTTTCTATAAGTCTTTCAGTAGATTTATGTCAAATCTTGGAAGAGATCATTAGGATGTTCTCAAGTGGCTTCTACGTTACCTGAACAGAACTTTAGATCGGGGTTTACACTATCACCATTGGTCTGATTTTGAATTAATTGGATTTGTTAATTCTGATTTTGCGGATGATAAGGATGGTAGAAAATCTACCACGTCCTATTTCTTTACTCTATCGGTAATTGCATCTCATGGAAATCCCAACTGCAGCCGATAGTTGCATTATCAACTACTGAGGCTGAGTATATCGCAGCAACGGAAGCAATCAAAGAAGCCATCTAGCTTCAAGGGTTATTGAATGAATTAAATATTTTACATTCAAAAGTTATTATCTATAGTGATAGTCAGGTGTAAAAATCCGGTCTATCACGAACGGACTAAACATATAGATGTCAAATACCACTTTATTAGAGAAAAAGTCTCCAGTGGTTTAGTTGACATAGACAAGATTAGTACTGATAATAATCCTGCAGATTTTGGTACTAAAATTGTAAACACTGACAAGTTTATGTTTTGCAGGGATTTTTTTCACATCGAAACAATTTGACTCAAATTGAGTCACCATAGGGATGGAAAATATTGTTCGAGGTGGAGATTGTAGGCCTTCTGGGCCAACTTCTTCCCAATATTTTTTCTTCTATTTTCCAGCTCAATTCTTTCTTTTTATAATCCAATAATGATGGGCCTCAGCTGGAGAGTAGGTTTTTTTGAGCGGGTCAAGAGATGCTCGGGCCGGCCACCCGAGCTGCCCATTGGTGACTCTCTTTTTAATGCCCTTGCCTCCTTGTTTCTTGTGCAGTCTCTCCTCCTCCCTTTCTCTTGACTGTCTCTTCATTTTTGTCTCTTTGAGTTCTACTTGAACTCTTTCAACTTCTCCTGCTTTCTTCCTTACGGCGCTACTGCTGCTCTTCTCTCTCAATCTGCCGGTGTCTCTATGACTCTGTCCCTTGCCGTTCTTCTTCTTTCACCATTGTGTGTTCCTTGGTGTGTTTAGAGAGGGAGAGTGAGCTGAGAGAAAGAGAGAGAAATAGAGAAGGGGTTTGCCAGTGACTTTGTCACGGTTGAGGCCGATTCTGAGGGTGCCATTTTTGATCTACTTGTCACTTACTCACGGCGCCTCGATGCGGCGCTGCCGTTGCTCGGCGACCGTTCATCTGCCCGGTGACCATTCATCAGCTCTGCCTCGGTCATCTCTTTTGGTTCGATTCTCGTCGAAGGTTTCTACCGCGGCGGTGGTAAGTGATATCCTATATTATTTACTTTCTGCATTTTTGGTATTAATCATTTATTAATTTTTGCAGGCTGTTTCTTTGATTCTTGGATCGGACTGTTTTGTGTGAAGAGAAATTCTTCTGTAATATAGATTATTTTTCCGCTGTGTTTTATTTTTTGGGCATGTAATAGTAATTAGATTATTGTAATAGTAATTAGTTTTCTTCTACAATTTGTTATCTTAATGTAATGCACAAGAAATTTAAGGGAATGGTTGAGTTATTTGGATTAAAAAAATAAATAGATAAATTATCCTTTAACTATTATTAATAATCTAATTAAAGTTTATACACAACTGTTTAATTTCAACATATGAGGGTATATATATATAGAAAAATATCATTTAATACTCTCTTAATTTATTAAAGTTACAAATATTTAAAAATAGAAAAAGTATGTCCAAACAACCGATACAGATGGAGTAATAGCTACCAATAGTAACACCTTTATAACAAAAATAATATTTTTTATAAATATTAAAAAAATCCTTTCAAAAAGAATTTTAAAAAAATAATAGTGGAAAGATAGTTAGCATAGTGGTGAAGAGAGCTTACTAATAAGATAAATATACTGGTTCAAACAACATTTCCCTCCTCAATTTATGAAAAAATTAAAATAATCATAACAAAGTAAAATATTTTGTATCGAATGTTACAATAGAATCCAATCCAAGTACTTTCGAAAAAAAAAAAAAAATCCAAGTTTACTATTAGAAGAGAAAAGTTTTTAAAACAAATTATTATAAACAGAATATATCAAATTTATTTTTAAAAAATATAATAGGGACTGTATTAATAAAATATTGATAAGAGTATCTCGAGTGTCTACAAACTCATATAAATACTTCCTAAAGAAACAAAACAAAAACTCATATATTAAATTCAAGTGCAAGGTTCAATATCATTACTTCCCTTTCTTTTCACAATTCTATAAACTCCTTTCCCAGTTCATATTTCTCGAAAGAGAGAGAAAATAAGTGGAGAAGAAAAAAAAATGTTTCAAAGCCAACGCATAAAAGAACTAGAAGCTTTTGAAGATACAAAAGCTGGAGTAAAGGGCCTCATAGATTCAGGAGTACAAAAAATTCCCTCTATATTTTACCATGACAACATCAACCTCTTCAATACTACTACTTCATCCCAAAGTGAAATTCCAATTATAGACTTATCTGGTATCAGTGGAGCTTCAAGATTTGAGATCATCAACAAAATTCGAGATGCAAGTGAAAATTGGGGGTTTTTTCAAATAATAAATCATGGGATTCCAAGAAATGTTATGGAAGAAGTAATCAATGGAGTTAGAGGATTTCATGAGCTGGATTTTGAAGTGAAGGAAAAATTCTATTCTCGTGATCATAATAAAAGTTTCAAATATAATAGCAATTTTGATCTGTTTCAAGGACCAAGAACTAATTGGAGGGATACTTTGGAATGTAATATTGCTCCTATTCCACCTAATCCTCAAAACATTCCTCATATTTGCAGGTTTGTGATCATCTTCTTTTTCTTCTTCAATTGTTTTTGGTTTTGGTTTTTGTTTTGTTTTGTTTTGTTTTTTATTTTTGGGTTGAGAATTAATAATAGCCAGAGAATAGAAGTCATGCGGACAACATATCTTCTTGGTGGATCATCTTGACCTTTTTCAATGGGAATCAATTTTTTTATATAGGGACAAACAAAGAAGGCTAGAAAAGTAAAAATATTTTTTTCTCCTTATTTTGTAATTTTTAAGCATAAAATATAAGTATTAATTTTCAAAAGGAACGTGAGATATTGTTTTCTAAAAAAAAAAAAATGGAAAAAAAAGATGAAAGAAGCACATTAAACCTTTTTTTGTTTTTCTTTTAGCAAAAGTCGAAACAAGAGATTGAAAATTCAATTCTAAAGTGTTAATCTCTCTCCCATTACAGTATTATAATTATTGCATTTCATTTTTTTTTAGGTAAAAAGCATAGTTTAGAATTATTGTACTTGATTAAATTGTATTTTTATACTAATTTTGTTTTTTTGAAAAATTATTGCTTTGTACTAAAATAATAGTGTGATACATCTTGTATTAAACAATATTAGTTTTAAAATAAAAATAACAATTTTATTTATTTGAACTTGAAAAGCATTTCATGTATTTTAGTAGACGGTATGATAACATAGACATGGGAAAAAAATGATTGGTATTTTAGAGTAAAATTATGTGTATCAAATGGAGTTTTCAAGTCCTAGTATATAGTATATATTAGGACTATGAATATTGAGATATTCTAATTAATATACTATCTATAATAATATTTTATAGTGCATTACTTTTTGATATATTGGAAAGAGGTTCAAACTGAGGCCTCACATTTAGTAATACTTTCTTATAGAGATGGCGATTGCGCGGGTTGGGGCGGAGACCTTAACCTCAGGGCCCGACCCTACCTTTTTACTTAGTTTCTATTTCTAACTCATTTACATGTTTGGTTACGATATTTATTCTCATCTCTAACTTAACTTCCGCTAATTAAGTTCAATTCTCAATCCATATGATACTTGGAGATAAAATTTAGCCCCATTTCCAATTCAACCCAGCAAATCCACTGGGAATTGAGTACTCAAACAAGAAATTACATGCTTTATTTTTAGTAACCAAACAAAAATAATAATATATATACCACAAAATTAAACGAATTAAAAGATAAAAAAATAATATAAGTACTAATACTTAAAAAAAAAAGTCTAATCATGTGGAATTAATAAAAGTGAATAATTTTCAAAGGCACAAGTGATAAGTTCGTGGAAATCTTCATTAGTCAATAAATATAATATATATATATATATAAAATAATGGAAAATGGGTGGAGATGGGTGGGGGCTAGGGCTATAAACGGGACGGATCTTAACCGTACTCGCGTAAGTTTATACCCGTTTATAGTGGGTAAGGTTAAAATTTATATCCGCAGACCCATATCCGTACCCGTACCCGTATAAATTCTATTAAATGAATTTGGGCAGGATATGATGATACCCAAACCATTATACATGTATACCCATTATAATAAATAATAATAATATATATTTATATATTATATTATTTTTATATTTTTTATTAATAAATAATTTATACATTTATAATATTATTTTCCTCAGTCTCACCTCACTCTCACTCTTCTTCAGTCTCTTCTCATAAAGAACATGATGATACCAAGCGACTCCTTATTGTAATTCAAGATATGAGCATTTTTTTTTTTTTTAAATCATGAATCTTACAAGCAAGTAGTTGATGAAAACAGAAACACAAAAAACATGACTTTCCTAAAATTTGTTATTAATTTGTCAAAAATATATATATTTTTGGTTAAATAAATTTACAAAAAAAGATTGAAAAATGTCATACGAGTACGGGTATATTCACACCCTATCCTAAACCCTGGAGGGTCGGGTTTGCATCCATAAATTTTATACCTAGAGAGTTTGGGTCTGGGTCTAGGTCTATGTTTCATTATAAGGGTTTGGGTTTGAAAGTACTTAGAGGGTTTGGACTCGTTTTCATCCTTACTGGGGCGGATGGGGATGGATGAGGATGAGTAGGAATAGGATAGGTGGAGATGAGTAGAATCTAATGTATGCCCCCAATCTATTCCTATACTTGAATATTAAATTTATACCCATCTCCGTATGGTCCCTAATCAAATCAGAATCAAATAAGTAAAAAAAAAAAAAAAGAAAAAAGATGGATGAGTATTCAATTTGACACATCCTATTACCACCCCTACTTCCTTGCCACTAATTAATATAGGTGATCAATTCGAACCCATAATTTTTTTAGTCCAATAGTACATTACACAATGTCTGGAGAGTGCATTAGAAAATTAGAGCGACTAACTGGACTTTTAACTTTCAAAACAAAACATTCAACTCAGTGCTTGAATGAAATGCAGAGACATAGTGTTGAAGTACTCAGAGTACGTGATGAATCTTGCAATTACACTTCTTGAATTGCTATCCGAAGGATTGGGACTCCATGCCAATCACCTTAAAGATATGAAATGCAATGAGGGACTTTACCTTCTTGGCCAATATTATCCACCATGTCCTCAACCAGAACTTACTTTGGGCTTTGCCAGTCATACAGACAGTGGCTTCATAACAATATTGCTCCAAGACCAAACAGGTGGCCTGCAAGTTCTTCACCAGAATCAGTGGGTAGATGTCCAATCCTTGCCTGGAGCACTCGTAGTAAACATTGCAGATCTCTTACAGGCAAGTAAAATCAATACCAATACCGGACTTTTCGATTTTTGGAACTTTATTTAGGATATATTATCGCATGTTTTTTTACTTTAAAAAAAAGTTCTTTTTAAAATTTTTTTTAACAGCATCAAAGGAAAATAGTTTTAAACCCCTTTATGGTAAATTTTTAAAAATAGTTTTTTTTAAAAGTTTTTAAACCATAAACAGACGTAATAAATAATGGTTAACAGATCTAAAATAACATGACTTCAAACTTCTTAGAGCTTATTTTAGGTAATTTTGAATAGGCCATAAGCAACTAAAAAATTATTTGTGAAAAATTGGTTTGAGAATTTTGGCATAATATTCTCATCTTTTAAAAGTATTAATAACATTACGGTTGAAAAACCTACATGACTAGTTTGTGAGAAAAAAAATTAATACTTATTATAAAGTTTGAACAATCCTCTATTTTTTGAAGGACTTATTTTAGTGACTTAGATGGAGATCCAATATTTTAACCGTTAAAAACTATCTTATGACTTATAATTAGAATGGCTTTTTAAAAATAGTTTTTATTTTCCTTTTACTTTTTGTGAACTTTTTCTTAATGCAATATCTTTATTGTGCAGCTAATAACAAATGACAGATTCAAGAGTGCTCATCACAGAGTCTTGGCAAAAAGGAAGGGACCAAGAACTTCAGTAGCATGTTTGATTAGAACACATATTGCAGAAGGTGTTGAACCAAGAGTTTATGGACCAATCAAAGAATTGTTGTCTGAGAAAAATCCTCCAAAATACAGAGATATTACTGTTAAAGAATACATAATGCATCGGTACAAGACAGGGCTTGATGGAGGATTTCCTCTTTCACCTTTTAAGCTTAGTTAAATCATGAAGATTTCAGAGTTCAGTTCAATGAATGGACTATCAAACAAAATGGAATAATTGAGCTTCTCTCTAATGTGCCTATAACTTCTATTTTCTATATTATGGTCTAATTTGAGGTTTGAGTTTTTCGAGTTGAACTTGCAACCAATTCGGATAGTTGAGAAAATATTGAGAAACTGTCATATTAATAAATCCCTGTTGAGCATTATTAGGAACAATAATATATGGGTTCATATAGCGTGTAACCCAGTAGTATGCGTTAATATGAATAAAATATACTCTTTTCATTTCATATATTCTTTCGTTTGGATATATTCTTTTTGTTTTAAAATATTAATCACTTTAATGAATGGAGAGAAATTAAATGACACTTTTTCATATACACTTCTATCTTATTGAAATTAAACAATTGTGTTAACACTTTTTAGAATTATTAATGAGAGTCAAAGAGTAATTTAGTCCATATTTGAATCTAGAAACACAACCATTTCATTAATTCTCTTATCAAATATAAGTAAAAAATTCAATATATGATGATTACATAAATCTTATAAAATTTAAAAACCTAAAAAAAATTGTTGAAACTTTTGGAAACTTATATACTACTTCCTCTGGTTTTATTTTTTTACTTGTTACATCGTAAGAAGTTCCGTGTTTTCTTTTACTTGTCACATTGTAGGTTCAGGGCAACATTTAATAAACTTTTTCCTATAATAACCTCCCATTAATAACAAATTACAACCTCTGTTTATTTTTCTAACATGGAAACTAATAGAAATAATAATGAGGCGAGAGAAAATTATGAAGGGTATTCTAGTTGTTTACACAAGAAAAAAATCTAAAATTTCGTATTTTCTTAAACAGTATTATGTCTAAAATGTTAAAGATTAAAAAATAGAGGGAGACTTAATTACATTGGTAAATAAATCCATATTAATGTATGTCTTATGGGCATGCATTAAACAAATAATCATATACTACCTTATTTTTATATTAACTATCATTTTAGGACATGACACAAGAATTAAAGAAATAATTATGTTATCTAGAATCAAAAGGAAATACACTAAATTACTATTTGATTATTGATGAATATTAGGCTTCCACGTGTCCGATCCAAAAATGGTTAGAGATCGATGGGAATCTATTTCCTAAGGCACTTTGATACTTAGTAGAGTTCACAAATGAGTGAATCTAGAGATATAATGAGCATTTATTGCTTAGTATCATATGAACAGTAAATGAGGAGAAAGAGAACCTTTTATTGCTTGCTATTTAGTAAAATGTTAGTTGAGCTTTCGATGTGGGGTTAGTTTTACTGACCTGCAAGAGGCTGTCCTGCACCGATCCGGCCCGTAGATATTGTTTCTGCATAGCTATCCTTGTTGCTGGATTGGGCTTTGTTCTTCATGGGCCAAGACCTTTTTCTTGGAGGGCCCTATTCCATCATCTGTCCCCCTTAAGAGGCGTATCTCTTCATTGGACCGCCCCACCGCTTAGTTTCTAAGAGACACATCTGTCTTGCACCTCGTATTCCGTACCCTATCGGTTTGATTTTAACAAAAGAGGTAAATTGCTTATTCTTTCATCTCCTTTTGATTTGAATTTCTAAATATTACTCTGCTCATCATTCCTTTCTTCGTTTCCATTTTCTTTGGTTCAGTTCTAGATTTCTTCTTGAATTCGTACTATGGCATCCTCCAACAGCTTAAGTTCTATCGAACTCCTTTCGGTCCTCCCAATGCGACTTCCATTCCGTGACTCTGTAGGTAACGTTAATATTACTTCATGTCCTTTCGGTATTAAGTACAAGTTATACCATGTTGAGTTAATCTTCCCCCTCCCCCCTTCCCCTCCCCTCATCCCCCCCTAGCGGACGCATCATGGATTTCAAATGGACATTTTCCTCCGAAGGTAATTACTGCTATATTTGATAAACATACCCGTGAAGATAATCTACAGATTCAAACATCTATTACTGCAAGTACTACCGACACAAATTTATTGGCTTTCAAGGATAAATACGGGATCATACATAAATTTAAGTTACTGTGCCCTAGCCCAAAAGATAGGGTGTGTTTTCCTCCTCTCAGTTATTATTAGATTTATGAAGAACATTTTAAATATGGGATATCGTTTCCTCCTCATACCCTAGTGCAAGAAGTTCTTAGATTTTGTGCTTTACCTTGGGACAGATATATCCCTTTTTTGCCAGGAAACTTGTCGGGTTTACAAATTCAAGCATCTGTTAGTGCAAGCACCGTTACCAATACATATTTATCGGCTTTCAAGGATAGATACAAGATCATAGATGAATTTACGTTACTGTGCTCTAGCCCAAAAGATATGGCGTGTTTTCCTCCTCTCAGCTGTTATTCTGGTTATGAAGAACATCTTAAATTTGGGATATCGTTTCCTCCTCATCCCATAGTGCTGGAAGTTCTTAGGTTCTCGAATTTATCTTTGGGCAGATACATCCCCTTTATGCCAGGCAACTTGTCGGGTTTATTGTTATTTGTCAGACGTTGGGTATCCTAATAAGTTGTGATCTTTTTAGACACTACTATGGGTCCACTATAATAAAGATGGGTAGTATACATGTACTAAAAAAAGGACTCTGGTTGTCGCTCTTCTAAGATAAAAGATCGGAAATATTGCTTCTTTTTTCTGTAGAATCCTTTCGCATCTCTCAAGTCTTCCTGGACTCCCTAGAAAACTCTTCGTAATCCCCAAATGAAGCCTGACGTGGACCTGCTTCCGTTCTGCAATATTTTTTATTAGTATCCTACCCATCTGTATACAGGAAAGCTGGTCTCGAGCATTATTTGAAAGCTTTGGCATTTATGGGGGGTTGAGTGATAGAAACACTATATGTCAGTACCTTAGTATTTCACATCTTTCTTAACAGCTATGTACCATTATTTATATTATTATAATCAAAGCTTATCCGTTGCAAGGATGAAATTCATATGTTACTTGGCTTCTACCACTATTGCTGCGGACCTGAGCAGTAAACCGAAACCATTAGGTACAGGCCAGGCTTTAGAAGCTATGGGCACTACAAAAAAGGGACCTTTTACCGACCGATATTTCGGTCAGTAATTAACCGGTAACGGTTGGCTACTGACCGATTACCGACTGAATGGTCGGTTGGTTACTTTCTCGGACCGAATTTTCTCTCAGTCGGTAACAGTTACCAATTGATTTTTCAAAATTACCGACAGAATATTCAGTTGGTAACTGTAGGGGTGTTCATTATTTGATTTAAACCGAATACCGAATTGAATTAAATTAAATTTTGTATTTTGGTTTTGTTTTTTGGTTTTTTAGTTCAATTCAATTCAGTTTTAAAAAAGTGCATATTATTTTTTTTGGTTTTTGGTTTTATTTTTCAAAAATTGAAAAAAAAAGCCAAAATACCTTCCCGTTACAATTCCAATTTTAATTCTACAAAATTCACCAATTCCATTTCCAATTCTAATTCTACAAAACTCACTAGTTACAATTCAATTCTACAAAACTCACAAATTCCAATTCTAATTCTACAAAAGCTACCATTTCCAATTCCAAATCAAAACCTAAAAATTACAATTCCAATTTCAATTCTACAAGATTTTCGTACTCCATTATTAATTATAGAATTTTATATTCATGTTTTCTCACACACACATCTTCTCTCTAAAACTCAAGCACACTTCTCTCTCTCTCTAAAATTCACCGCAATTTCTCTCTCTAAAATTCATGTTACATTCTCTTTAAAATTCACGACACTTTCTCTCTTTATAACTCAGAATACTTTCCCTCTCTAAAATTCATGCTCACTTTCTCTCTCTAGAATTCCCGCTCACTTTCTCTCCCTAAAATTCACAATATTCATATTGGAATGGCATTTGAACATTCATATTAGGAGAAATTGGACCAAAAAAAGAGAGAGAAAATACACCCAATTGAAATGTTTTTTGATTTATTTTAAAATTTCAGATCAAATCGAACCAAATTGATAAAAATTTACTCAGCAAAAAATATTAGTTTATTTGGTTGAAACTGAATTGAATTGAATTAAACCAAGAAAAAATTGGTTTGGTCAATTTGGTTTTCAACTAAATATAGTTCAATTTGGTTTAAATTAAAAAAAGAAAAAAAAAAAACCAAATTTCTAAACCAAATACACACCCGTAGGTAATTGTATTTTCTGAAATTAAAAAACGAATTTTGGAAAGAACTTACCGACCAAAATATAGTAATTACCGACCAATTTTCGATCAGTAACTTTTTATTTAACGATCGAAAATTTGTTGGTAACTATTTTAAAAAAATAATTACCGACCAATTATCGATTGGTAATCGGTCGGTAGTGTTATATTTTTTTTTAAAATATTTTTTCATAAATTTAAAAATCCACCTGAAATTCAATAAATGTCAACAACAGTTCAAATACAACTGCAACAACTAATATAGAACAAACAAATCCAAATACATAACAACAACAACAACCAATATATAACAAATCCAAAACCGCTACAAAATAACAAATATTATAACATAACTCTCAAATACATAACATATATAACTATCAAATCCATAACAAAAATGTAATATAACATAATAATATACTACATTGGTGAAGGTGGAGGTTTGTCAAAAGATGAGGGGTGATTGGTGGAAAGCTGAGGGTCAACTGGGGCAACATCATATATGGCGGCATCCATCGGGGAAATAGTGTAGGAACCGAATCCAACTACACACCAACCTTTCATGTGAAATCGTGCATGAAGCCACTAAAGGTGTCTTGAGTGTGCTACATATATCCATGAATATATCCCATTCACTTCTTATCTCTCTCAACGCAGTAGTCGTGGGCAGTAGCAAAAGAAACAGAAGGCATCAATGATGAGCTGCTACCTCCCTAAGACTCAATAGTGATAGCTGCAAATTGTGAGCCGAAAACGTAGACGTGGCCTCTATTACTGCCACAAGTAGCCTCAAACTTCAAGGCTTCATTATTGGGAATTGGTGTGCCAATCTCTTTATGGAGGCGTTTCACATTTGCCTTCAATACTTGAAATTTGACCTACAAGAAAGAGAATTATAAGTGATTATTAAGCAATTTAAAAGTAACATGTAAATGATAAAATAACATGAAACCAAAACTATTAATACCACTACCCAAAACTCGTCGAAATGTAAATCCATCACTCTCTTTTGCTGATAGAGGAGGATGTACAACTTTGATTATCGAAAGTTTTTGCCCATTTTGGCGTGCTGCAAATATTTAAATGATTAATTGCATATAAATGTGCAATAATATGTCAAATGCAGTAGATTGTAAGTTATAACAAATATAAGAATTATAGAAAAAAACAACGTAATTGTCTTACCCACTCAATGAATTATCTAGACCCACTGGTGTACTTGCCAGGTCCCTAAACACCACACCCCGGCAGACGGTTCATCTGTGCCGCCTCCTTCTTCTCTTGTATGCTTCGATATTCCAATAAGCACAGAGATCGATATAGATTTTTCCGTCATCCAAAGAGATTGATACCCGTTCTCTCGGATCTCATACATCATATCCTTGTAACGTGCTAAGACTCATTTCTTCCAGGAGGTCTGTATCTTATCTTCATGTACTGGGTCCCATTGAAACGTTTTATAATTCAAAATAATACATAAACACAAGTAAACATTGTTGTATATTTCAAATCTTAATGGATAGTTATTTAAACACTTACCGAAAACTATGTATACCACATATCCTTACATGAGGAGGCACTTCCAAAAGTTGGGAGGATCCACAACAAAATGCTACTGTATAATTTCCAAAATCACTTTTACACAATCCAATTTCTTGTTAAAACTGTGCAAATTTGAAGTAGAAAACAAAATAAAATGCTTAGAAGACTTAGAATGATCAGATGATAGATTGATATTTTCACTAGTTTTTATGTTTAATTTGATATTTATTTTAATTAAAGTCTAGTAAAAATTGAGGTTTACTGGAACAAATAACTCCTTTTATACTTTATTAGATTTCATGGCTAAAAGTAAAGAGAAGACAAAGTTATAAGGACTTGAGTGAAAAGAAGAAAAAAACACAAGACCTAGCCTTAGTTTGGTTGGGGTAAAATCAGGGAGGGAAGTAGGAGGGGATGTAAATCAGGACTTAAATGTGTGCTATTTATG
Source organism: Catharanthus roseus (assembly GCA_028651295.1). Classification (NCBI taxonomy): domain Eukaryota; kingdom Viridiplantae; phylum Streptophyta; class Magnoliopsida; order Gentianales; family Apocynaceae; genus Catharanthus; species Catharanthus roseus. Next base: position 2,232,664 of record JAPQWS010000033.1, on the reverse strand, counting down.
TCATCTGATTGCAACGTAATAGTGGAGGCGATGTAAATGAGGAGGGGGAGCTCTCTCCCTCCACGTCAGTAAATTAGCCCCTCCCAAAATGAACGGATTGAGACATAAATGATATTAAAAGTTCCATTTTATCCTCCTATAAATTAGTTTATTACAAATTTATCCTAAACTAAACTCCTACCTTATATATCTATATATATATAAAACAATCCTAGCTTTGTGCAATGCATATAATAGTAAATTATATATAATAAAAACTATTTACCTTCCACTTTTCACCTCAACTAAACAGAGGGGAATAAATATGATTTATTTCCCTCCCATCCCTATTAAATAATTTTAAAGTAAATGAATATACTTTCTCTAATGGAAGTAAATGGTGCCACTCCCCTTCCCCTCCCCTTCCCTTCCCTTTCCGCAAACAAAACTAGGGCTTAAAGAAAGTCAATAAGTTGAAAAAAAAAAAGAAAGATACACGTGGGACCACATCAAAACTAGATACAATTGGGAAAATTGAAGAATGCATGCGGATGTTTGGTCATGGAATTGCGTGAAATTTTGATGAAACATATCTGGCGCCGAATTTAATTGAATCCTTGTCCAGAAGGTTTCCGAGATACTAATCCCTGGCCTGGTTTTTGTTCTAAATTTAATCGGCGCCGGGTTTGTATTCTGCCGCTGGAACTGTCGCTCCCCATTTTTCATATTTCATTTTATTTATTATTTTATTTATTTCTTTTTTTAGTAATTTCTTATTTTTTAGAAATTTATTTTAAAGTTTGTAACCTCTATTTAAATAGAGGAGCTAAAGACTTAGATTATTACATAATATTTTGCATATTTTTTTTACCAAAGACTCGAAAGACAGATTCAGGGTTGGCTCTTTAGGCTTCTTCTAAACCTTCTTTTTATTTATTTGTTTAGTATAAGTAGCTAAGCCTTTTGAGACTAAGTCCTTCTTTGAAGGTCGAAACTTTTATAAATATGGTTGATTTTCTTTAAAGATTCTATCTTTTATCTTGTTCTTGGTTAATTATTATTATTATTTATTCTTAATGCTTGCAATTTTCTTGCCAATCATTGCATGATCATGAATTATTTCTAGTGACCAAGAGGTACTAGATTTAATTGAATCAAGCTAATAATTATAACACATCGTAAAACTGACTAGATATGGATTCAGTTTTTTTGTGCGGTTTCTGATAAGTAGAAAACAAAAGTTAGAGAAGATCCACAGAGGTGCTTACGGTCTCGATTCTTAAAATCACATTAGAGATACGATTGGTTTTACTAGCGAGGCTAGGAGCTTTACTGCACGAGAGTGAGTCCAACTTATTCACAATAATTCCACCGTTAACCAAATCAAGAGTTTATAAAAAATAAATCAACTATAGGCATAAAAAGAATAGACTTTATTAGGAGTGTCTTAGTCCGTTTTAAATCATAAAATTTTCTTAAATAGTTTCCTTTTATTTTTAATTTTTATTATTAGTCTTTATTAGTTTTAATCATTGATCATTCAACTTTTTATGCGATCTCTCTTGTTAGATAGCAATTCTCATGGAACAATCTTCACTCACTACTTTATTACTTGCCAACATATTTGTGCACTTTACAAATTTCACATCACAATCGCTTATAAGAACATGGCTTAGAATTACAAACTTATAAAACTTAGAAGACTTAGAATGATAAACTATACTAGTATGTTCGGACTTAGAAGCCTTTTAACACATATTTTACTATAAAACTTAAAAAATGATCTGAATGTTTTATAGAAAACATAGGAAATGACAATTATTTGAAATAGAGAAAGTTCTTATACACAAATAGACTAGTATATACAAATAGACTAGACCAGAGAAAGTTCTTATATACAAATACAACAAGCAATAGTTGCATATGCCTAAAGGAAACAAATAAACTAGTATTTCAATTATAAGTCTATTAAAGATGCTTGTCTCAGCCTACTTGTTATGTTATATTGTGACAATAAATACTTAAACCAATTGAGTTAAAAAAACTCCACTTTTTTTCATTCTTATTTTCAATATATGGACCCTAAATGTTTAAGTACAAATCTTATATTTCTCTTTCCTGTATAAGATCCCAAAGTGCAGAAAATCAATATTCAAAGATGACACCTTGCAAATTGCAAGGCTTTGCAAATTCTCATCCGACAAACATAGTCAAAATAGCACTGTCATCAGAATTTGTTTCAATGATATAAATCATAGTTTGCAGAGAATCATTTTTATGCTTCAAACTGGAGAGATACCCTTTCGTGATCATGCTACTCTTTCCCTAGGTTATGTATCCCTTGAAGAATTGTAATATGAAAAGAGAAATTGACTTTACCAGCCAAATACCGAACGAAAAATCTTGTTTCTGTAAGAAGGTTATCTAAATTCCATACAAAAAGTAATGTCCTTAAAGTTTTGCAAGTTATTCTCAACACTGGTATTAATGGAAACTAGAGAACATAGGCAATGAAAATGAATATAATTAAAGTGCTAGAAGAAACAAAACAAACCCCAAAAAATTAACAATGATTCATAGAATACTTAGAAAATGACAATGATTTAAAATAATACTACTTCAAGTTTGTTACTAACCCTTCCTAACTTAGATGCTAGTATAGTTAGATTAGATTTAAATTCTATACTAGGTTGTTTAGATTTCAATTTCCAAAAAAACAATAATAATAACATGTACCTTTCAAAATGCAGAGTGATAACCAGACAAGCATCAACAACTGAGGTGTGATGATGAATGGGCAGGCATCGACGGTGCGCTGGTAGCATATGCAAAAGATGTGAAAGTCATGGGCGCCATAATCGAATAGGGTAGTTGTGAAAATAGAGTCAAGGTCGCCAGAGGAGTAGACGTCATGGGATCATAGGGGGCGTAGTCATGGGGGGCGACGAGTCACCTGAGGAGTAGACATCTTCAGATTCAGCCTCTTCTTCTTACTCCACGTACCATCTGTAACATGAAGATAAAATATTAATTCGTATTTACTTATAAATAAAACAAGTTACTTAAAAAACTTACTAATAAGTTATATAAATCAAGCATTCATAACATTATATAAATCAAGCATACATAATAGCAAAAACAGTAAAAGAAGTTACCTATACAAGTTACTTAAAAGAAAGTTTCTTACAAATAAAACAAGTTACCAAGCATTCGTAACATTATATAAATCGAGAATACATAACTGCTTTTCTATGTTTCGGAATCGGACTCTGATTGACACTCTTCTTCTTCATCATCATTTGTTTCAACATCAGACTCTCATTCGACCTTATCTTCATCTTCATCTTCATCTTCATTATTTTCCTCTTCATCTCCAATGCCATTCTCCCCGCAAATGTCAACTAATTCAAACTCGCCCGACTCATGAACGAGAGATCTAATATCTTGAACATCAACATCTATCCTTGAAGTCTCAACAATCTCAACATCTTATTGGAATGGAACAACTACTAGAGGTATCTCTAAAATAAGAGATCTTGATTTTTACCGTATGGGACGTAAGTCACTTGTTTGGCCTGTTGGGATGAATGAATGGATCATACTCCCTACATATTTTCTTTGAATGTACAACTCCACAGATTTATATTTGTCATGAATCATGAGACCTCTATGCAAAGACGAATAAAACCAATCACACTTAAAAAGCATGACCTTTTGAATTGGTACTCTTGGGAATTCAACCTCAATGATTTCATTTAAAATTCCATGATAGTCACATTTTACCCGTACACCATAGTTATAAGTATGTCTACCATAACTTCATTCTTGTGTATGAAACCTAAATCCATTAATGAAATATTCATTACACGATTTTACAAGTCTAGATGGAAACAAATCCTCAACTCCATTGTGTACTTCCTACAAGTAATTAATATGTTTAGCATATAATTAATCAACTTATTCATTAATAATTAACTGTGTTGTTATATAATAATAAGTAATGACATTAACTTACTTAAGGCAAGGTTCTACTTCATCGCAGTTCAGTAGAATGTAGTTTGTTGATGCCTTATAATCTCTACCGTCCAAGTATCTTGCCATCGTCTTACCGTACATCCTTCCTCATACATTGCAAACTAACAGAACCAAGCCTCATACTTTATGTTGAACACCCACATCATTTCTTGGTGGATCTCTGGCCTTGGTGGATACATGAGCTTCAAAGTTGTAGCTATAAAATGTGGCAGCCTCTTCAACCAAATAAGTATTACACATCGATCCCTCAACCCCGACGTTATTCTTAATTTTCTTTAGACGGTTCATGTACCTCTCTAACGGATACATCCATCTATACTATATAGGACCACATACCCTAACTTCATATGGAAGGTGAAACATTAAATGCTCCATGAAATCGAAAAACAACAGAGGAAAAATCCTTTCTATCTTGCACAACAACATAACAATATTACTCTCCAATTCACGCATGTGCCACTCACTTAATTTAGGAGAACACAAGTCCCTATAAAGCAAGCTCAATTCTGTCAAGACACTCCAAACCTTGCTTGAAAGTATATCTTTAAGAGTAATAGCAAACATTCTCCATAAACACGTAGAAATCATGGCTTTTCATGCCAGATATTCTCAACTCTTTTAATCGACACATTTGCTCAAGTTAGAGGCATATTCATTTGGTAGTTTCAAGTCTTTCACCCACTCAAGTACGACTTTCCTTTGTTCTTTTGTCAAAGTGTAACACACCTTCAGTTTTCCAGAATCATTGAGATTTAGTTCATGCTGATTACAATATCTTTTAACATCTTCTCTAGACTTCACGTTATTCTTTGTCTTCCCTTTTACATCCATAACTTTGTTAAAAACATTATCAAAGACATTCTTCTCACTGTGCATAACGTCAAGATTGGAGCGAACTAGAAGAGTACACCAATATGGAAGATCCCAAAAGATACTATGCCTTGTCTAATTATGAGACTGTCTTCTGCCATCTTCCTTACCTATCTCCTTTCCGATTTCTTTAATCTTTGGCAATATCTTGAACTCTTTCTCAAAACTGATCTCCAATAACACGAGGTGGTAGCAGAGATTGATCTTCTCGCTTACTCTTCTGGATTGGTTCGCACTTTGTAGTTTAAATGACTTTGTTCGTTCCGTACTATAAGGACAAGCCAATGCGCCAGCAATATTCCAACCGAAAAATATCCCAAACATTGGAAAGTCACTAAAAGTCTAAATAAGGGCAACCCTCATATTAAAGTTTTGTTTCTTCGAAATATCATACGTGTTAACTCCATGCAATCACAATTGATTCAATTCTTCTATCAAAGATTGCAAGCAAACATCTAACTTATGTTTTGGATTCTGAGGGCCCAGAATAATACATGTCAAGAACATTACAGGAGTTTTAAGCACATCCAAGGAGGTAAGTTTTATGACATCACAATCACGGGCCAAGAAGAATACTGCTTTCCGAATATCCAAAACAGTGAGAAACCGTCAGTACACAATCCAAGTGTTACATTCCTTATTTTGGATGCAAACTCAGGATGAGTGCGATCGAAATACTTCCAAGCTTGTCAATCATATCCGGCTTAGGTACGTTTTCGAAGTGGCATCTCATATTTTCAGTCTTTCTTTGAGAAGCATACAACCTCGACAATCTATTAGTTAACGGAAAATAATACATCCTCTTGTACAGAATCTCTTCGGACTTCTTTTTCTTACCTTTCTTTCTTCTTATGTAATGTTCATGTCCACAAAACATACAATGACATGTTCGGCATCATCTTTCCAATCAGCTTGCATCCATTAAATATAAATCAAACTTTTTGTCCCAATATATTCAAATCGGATGATAACTTTTTCCTCTAGTACCAATCATCCAATGCTAGAGATGGTAATAGAGGGAGGGAGGGGGGTCCAATCAGGTACCCACCGACTCCAACCAATCTCAACCCGTTTGACTACGGTTTGATTAGAGATCGGATGGGGATGGAGATGAATTTTGTACCCAAGCTTGGGGATGGGTTGCGGGCAGGGATTAAGTTCTCCCTATCCCAAACCCTAACCCGCCCTATCTCCACCCATCCCCATTTTAAATATATAGATATATAAATATAATTTTTTAAGTAAAATATTAATAAATAGTAAAAAAGAGATGAAAAAAAAAATACTAAACTAAATCTCATATTCAGTCAATCTCTACTCTAGTCTCTGGACATTGAAAATAATACATATAATCCCCGTTTGAATTTCTAATTCCTCAGTGGGGATGGGTTGGGGATGGGACTAAATTTCATCTCCAAGAGTGGGAATGGGTAAGGGATGGGGCTAATAATAGAAGGTTGTGTTGGGGATGAGGATGAATTTCATGCCCAAGAACAGGCATGGGTTTGGAGATAGGGACAAAGTAGAGAGGTGGGGATAAGGCTGGGGGATGGTGCCTCTGCCCCCACCCGCCCCTACTGCCATCCCTATCCAACGCCTTATTACCTTCGGGAAGTACATCCTTCAAGAACTGTGGTATTTGATCAAAACACTTTTCATAACTTAATGTTCAACAACCTCGCCATCACAAACAACTGTGAATACTTTGTACACACTTTATAAAACGATTTATTAACATATTTCAACATGTCATAAAACTATTGAACCTAAGGATTAGGTGCCTCCTCATAATTGTAGTATGCTACATCGTCATCAGGTTCAAAATCCGGACTAGTCGCAAAAAAAAAAATAAACTCACGGTAAGTGTTGCTTTCAACATTTCTCGTAACACCATCTTTCCCAATATTCGGTCGGTAACCCCATGACGGTTCTCCATGTGCAGTCTACTTATAATACTAAGGTAAAAATCCTGATTTATAAAGATGCAACTGCACATCATCCTTGACTAGATACCCTTTATTCTTGGACTTTGTACGCAGACATCGTAACTCATTAGGTGTACCAACATCGTACTTAAGATACCAATCAATAGAATGCTTCACATCGAGTTGAAACTCACTACTAATCCTCATAACTCCAAACACGGTTCTTTTATACATCCAATTCCGATCCCTCTCATAATTTCACAAAACAAAACATATTCCTTTTAATATAAGAGTTTTTCGTTTAAAGTTTTTAAATGTGATTTGTGATATATTAAGATTTTAAATGTGAAGTATTATAATTCTCTAATCTTACATAAAAAGTTTTAAATGTGATTTATGAAATATTAAGAGCTGGTGGATAAGAGATTAAGAGTTTAAAGAATTCTTTAATTATTAGAGTATTTATAGTTACATTCATTAACTCAAAATATCTTGTATTAACTTTTACAAAGTAATTAATCAACGTAAGAGTTTAAGAAACAAAGATTTCAAAAATAATTATTCATTTAAGAACAATTAGAGTTTAGGAAGGAAAGAGTTTAAAATTGAAGTTTTGAAAAAATTTTAACAGAGTTTCCCCAGTAAAATGAACAAATCGTAGGCACAATAGCCACACAAAACTCTAACTAAACACAAAAACAAAAAATAATTGTATTTTTAGGAGTCCGGGCTCCCCTACAATATAAACAAATATTTACTCTTTTAGAGTCCAGAATCCTCCATAAAGACAACAAATAATTCATAATCAAACATATAATTATATATTTAAAAGTCTGGGCTCCCCCATGATAACGACAAAGAAAAAATGTAATTGTGTAATACATGCCTCCATCAAAAATACTAAACCACATTAAGTCTGAAAAATGGGCCAAAACAATGAAACAAGTATACAAAATTATTATTATTATTAAAGTAGACAAAAACTTAAGAAGAATCATTTAAGTTAATAAGGTAAACAAAACAACGAAAATATGTTTAACATTTTCTCCTATAAAATAATTTCCTATAACATGCTTGTCATACTTTCTAGAAATAATTTTTTTTTCCTAGAATGAGTATTAATTACTTCTCTAATGAATTCCATTTTAGCTCTTGTTTCATGAACAATGCACAAGTGGCCTATACATATCAATCTTTCCACAAGTAAAATGGCCTAGCTTTTAGGAATTTCTCACAAGTATTTAATCTTTGGCAAATAAAGAAGTATCAAAGTAGAAAGAACCTACTAACAGTGACTCTATTCAATATCAAAGTATTCTATGTACTCTTATACATATACGCTGTCAACAGTCGCAAACTTTAGATGATTGGGAGCTTATGAAGGGATTGATAAGGAGGGCCTTGTGACTAGGGAGCTATTCAATCTTGAGTCCCGTTAATTAGGCATATTATATATATACACATACACACATATATGTATAAGGTTTGAGTGGAACTTTAATTGGTGTACTTTGCTAAATAGTAGCAAAAATATACTAAGGCACTTTAATTTAGCTGCTCATCATCATCAAATACTTGGGAATAATATTTGATTTATGGGAAACGTAAGTGGAACCCCTTTTCTTACTTTGTATCCTAGAAAACATGTTCTTCAAGATTGATTGAAACAATTTCGGAGTGCAATATGACCAATAATCAAACAAGGAAAAACAAGTCTAGACTCAAAGCATTTAATAAACGAAGGAAAAGAATTACCTAAGTAAACCAATTTTTTATTTTTGGTAGAGAAAGAAAATGAAAAAAATGTGAACATTCTAGAATGGAAAATGATGGCAAACCAACAAAAACAATTGGGAGGAAAAACAATTCTAGATTATACTAACAACATTCCAATTTTGATCAAGATAATTCTCTTTTCATAATGTTTTCCTTTTTCTTTGAAGAACAATTAGTTAGAGGCAGAGCAAAGAAATTATTAGATCAAGAAAAAATAAAGCCAGTCACTGCATCACAAAAGAAAAAAAACATAAGCAAATAGGCAAGACAGAAAAAAATTTAATATAACAGTCTAAGATAACATTCTACTCAACTTCAGCAATATCGGTACCTGTCGTCGGTGGTTGGAGATCATCGAAGAACAGAATGGAGTGAGCTGCAAAAATTTTATAAATACAAATGAGAGAGAGAGAGAGAGAGAGAGAGAGAGAGAGAGAAACTCATCGATTGTGGGGTAGCAACGACGGAAGAAGAGGACGTTGGATCGGAGCTATGTTGGTGGGGTGGGGGTTTGCCGGTGAAGGTGGGTTCAGCATGGGGAGAAGCTAGGTTTTCAAAGTAGAGGAGGCAAGGTTTTTTGGGAAATTGGAATTTGAGGAATAATGAGGGAAAATCTTGTGTTTCTAAAAATATTTTAATAGATACTGACTGATTACTGACCGATAATCAGTCGGTAACTACTGATTAAATAATTAATTTTTTTAAAACATAAACAAACACAATGACTTATTTCAGACCTTACTTCAGTCGGTAACATTGGGTCGGTCGGTAATCGATCGAATCGGTTGGTAACTTCAACTCAGTTACGGCCCGATTTTCACACAGTCGGTAATCGGCTGATAAGTAAAAAAACTACTAACTAAATCACAATCGGTCGTAGTAAGCTATTTTTTCGTAGTGGGGGTGTCTACAACTGTCACTAGTATTCCTCCCGTGGATCATTACACCAGCGTACTAAACATAAGCGTACCAGTACTTGTGGACTAGGTATGAATTAGTTTAACTTCTCCGTATATTTCAAACTTTTACATTTTTATTATTATCCCCTTCTAGTTCTTGCATCCTCAGGTAAGCCTTTAAGGAGGTTGCAAGATCGAATGTTACGTCATGGTGAACAATTTGATTATGGTTGTGACTTTTTAGGATGTGACCCTAATATAGTAGAGGGAGCTTTGGTACTCAACCGTAATAAGCAAAGTACACTACTCTAGTCGGTACTCAGGCTGGATCTGCTCAACTCGGGAATTCCCGAACGCAATCAACTACCCACCAAGCGGCTACCCACCAAGTAGCTAATATCCCAATTAGTTATGTGGTTGCTGTTCCTGAAAGCTCCTCTATCACTGCTCCTGAGGGATCTTCATTTCCACATCCTCCTTTTGTTCCTTTGGCTGGTCAAGGTGTTGATGTCTTGCAAGCTACAATGGTAAAGATGTGGCAGGTCTAACACCCTGAATAGGAGATCTTTTTTTAAGAAGTATCCCATCCTTGGAAGTGGGGGATGCAAATATAACCTTTTGCCCTGATTGAGGTGTCAGCGTAAACAATCGATTGCTCAACTCTAGGCTTGCATTAGAAATGCTCACTAAGTTGGCTCTACCCATATATACCACATTTACTTCCCGATGCAATTTTGCTGAGTTAAAAGAGTACTTTTCCCAGTTTATGATGCAGGTATAACTCTTAGTCATGAATTGATTTTTCTGATCAAGGTATATCTAGTTTTTTCTCACATCCCTCCATGCAGATATTGTTATATGGCTGGAGCTAATGTCATGCTGTTAAAGCTTTATTGATGGAGCTGCTTCTATTTCTTCTAGCTTTTTCAATAGCAACTCGTCTATTACTCAATTAGGGGAGGCAATGGATGATCTTAAGAAGATTAAAGCTGATCTAATATCTTCAAATAATAAAATCACTAAGGATCGCGATGCCCCACGACAACGGGTTGACCAACTGGAGTCCCAACTACAGAATCTGCAATCTCGGTACCCCGCCCTAGAAGAATGTTGTCATTTAGCCTAATCTGCCTGTGATGATACAACACGGGAGTTGGAAAATATGGCAGGTAAGATCCCATCCTTGTAGGCAACTGTACATGATAAGGAGAAATATCTTTAGAAGGCTTTGCTGGAACGGCTGAATTTGAACGTATGATGAAGATAGTGATAAACTGCAATAGACATTCGAACCCTGCTCTCATCCGGGGTATTTGTGAAAGGTTTGTTCAGACTGTTCATATGAGAACCATGTTTTATAAGTGCCTGGTCATTGTCATGCGAGAAGTAGTACAGAATCTCATCTTGGATTTTTGGAAAGTGAATCCTAATTACCAATCGGATGATCATACATCCCAAGTGTACCAATCCTGGGAACCTCAATTTTATCATCTATGGCCCATGAGTAACGAAAATAGTGATGATCTAATGGCTGAGATCTTATTAGTTTGATCCGGGTCTTGAACGTAACTTCATTATTTCTTAAGAGATTTCTTTATTCGAAATGAAATCATGTTCCCCCTAGTGCCAGCAAACCATCAATTTCTGCTCCTTAAATGTTGGAACTACTCAAGGTGATTGAGCCTGTCCACAGGGACTATGGTTGCTAAGTCTCCGAACCCTACTGTGATTGAAGTGTTTTCAGAAAGTGATCAAGTAGCTGATCATGAGGATTTGGCGGAAGAGCCCACTACTGAGATAAATTCAGAAAATGTTGTAGGGTAGATTAATCATGTTAAAAGTACTTGAGGGAGATGCCCATGTAACATGATAATGTTGCCCAATTTTCCAAGTTTTATATATAGTATGCATACTTGGCAATTATTTCTATATTTGCTTATCTTAGATTTAGGTATTAATACAACCATCTTTTCTTGGCTAAGAACCATTCATGGTGTTATAAGTTTATACATATATATTTCTGTTTATGTTCACACGTGTTTTCGAAGGAGGAATCATGATTTGCTAGCATGATGTGAAGACGGATCAGTCTTTCCATTCTAGTAGCACCCTTACCAAGGCAACATCTTATCAAGGATATGTTAAATCCCACTTTGTCATTTAGAGTTATGGAGAGAGGATATCGAGTAGCAACCCCGTGATCCTGCTTTCTTTATTGCCGCGGTGGTGTCATCACGGGTAGGGACATGGCCTTCAGATGATACATGACATAACAGCATTTTTGAGGAGAACCCCAAAGGCACCTAATCTTAAAAAGGGTACATACAATAATTCATAAACTCTCTAAGATAATAACAAACTAAGTATCTCAAAGTTTTCTTCGCAACAAAATGATTTAATTGAAATTCCTACTCACAATCTTCATTATCCCAAGATTCTTCTTCGACTTGTACCTCAAACTCATCTGTAAAAAATGAAAAAGAGATGAGCTAGACTAGCCCGGTAAAATATATAAACCATCTGAGAATGAGCATATTTTAAAAAAAGACTTTTACATACAAAAGATTTGTTACTCAAATAATATGGAAATGCCTCGGGGGTACGATTTAAATAAACAAAAAGCTCACATAAATTTTAATGAAATAAGGTACTAAACTCTAAGAAGCAAGGATTTCTTTACGAAAATATTCATATTATTTAGAATGATTCATATAAGTATCACAATATATGTGGTTTATTTTAGTAAATAAGGGGCAATGCACTTCAAGCCTTACTTAAAAAGAGAAAAACAGTAAGAGAAAAAGAATTCTAATTAAACAAATTAAGTAATTACATTAAATAACCTCACATTCTCTATTTGACTTTTGTAAGCGAACTCATAAGAAGCTCAGTAGCAAGAAAAATATTTTTAACGATTTAAAATAAGTTACAAAATATTCTTAGCCTTAAGTATCTAAACCATTTATTTTATAGTTGCATAAACTCTTAAGATCACTTTAAGAAAATCGTAAAACATCTTTCAACTTTTTCTTTTCAATAATCAGAACATCATATAATACTATTTTAACAAAAATCATATATAATCAGCCTAAAAGCTTTTAAAACGTTAAATAAACTAAACAATTTTCCAAACAAATAAATATTCATAAAAAGTAATACTTTCACAACGTTTACCTAAAAAAATGGATGCTCAAATTCACAAGACTCAACGATACCCGATATCATTTCCAAACTATTGTACCCGTTAGGAAAGGCCAATGCAGATATTAGGTATAACATCCCTCTAACCGGGCCACAAGTTGGGACATATCCCTTGACAAGCCTCACACACATGAGCACGATATTTAACTTAGGCATTTTAAGAAACACTTTAAACACTTTGTAGACAGAGTTTTTTAGATATTTAAAAATTCACAATTTTTAAGAAACACTTTGAACTCAGCTTTACAGACACAATTTTACCAAAAAAACTCTCCACATGTAAAAAATTGATCCGAACATGCTCACTTCATTTTATACCAAAATCATTCTCTAAAACTTTTACAATGCCAAATACACCCAAAATCACATATTTTATTTAGAAGAATAGAATGGTTCATAAAAATTAGAAGGTTTATATCCCTTGCCTAAACACATTCACAAAACTCCAATTACAGAGGCGATTCGAATTACACACCTAAAAATTAATAAATGATCCTTAGACACAAAAAATCCCAAAGATTAACTGAATCAATTTAAATCCGAGGTTCAACCTGCACACCAGAGTCAAAACTCGACAGAATCAAAAGCTAAACATGAAGTTCCGAATCATCAAAATATAAAACTCTTACCTTAATTTGTTGTTTCAGACCCTAGAGAAACAACCCTAAGTTGCCAGAAGATTATGTCGTTCCTCACTGTCTGTTCTCTGACTCTGAATGATCGTTTCAGAGAGAATACACGACACCTTAATTTAACTAACTAACTCATTAAATTTTTCACATTAATCTTTAGACTTAATAAGTAACAAAAATTTAACCCTTATATTAAAAGTATTTCTTAAATACACCTCAAGATCTTTTCCTCATATCCTGAAATTACAAATAAGGGCCTATGATTAATTACCTTAATTACTAAGTCCACTTCGGCTGGGGTCATACAGATATGTAATGACCTTCTTATTTACAATGCAAGTTCTTTCACATTTCGGAGCTAATTTATTATGAAGTCCATCTGATGGGACGTTAGGTATTTGGAACGACACTGAAGGTGTGATTATACCTTATCAATCACGTTGTTTCCATTTTTTGAGGTACAATGATCTTTTCAAAATGTCACGTCGTTCAAGATGTAAAGTTTCAAATTTTTTCAATAAATATGAGGTTTTGAATATAACTTTCCTCATTACTCATAATCTCACTATTCTTATATGATTTTCTTTCATCTTCTTCTTTGAGCAGAGTAATGGCTGATGCACCACCATTTCCTAATGCTCGCCTAGGCCCTTTAGTTGTAGACCTTTAGCAATGACTAGGCCATTGCCTACGTATCCGTGATGTTTGGTCGGGTCATCCGATAAGGATCATCGGCTGATTTTGACTAGCATTCGAGCTATGTAACGCTGAAGGGAAAAAGTTCTTCTAGTTAATTCAACTTCTTCAAATTTATTTGGGCATTTTTCTGCAACCCTACGAGCTATTTTACAACCTAAAGTTCTGGGCACATTTTTCTCAAACTTTCTTGGGAGAGCAGTACTTCTTGATGTACCTCTTGTACAGCCTCTACAACCGTATTTGCCTCTTTCCCTTATACTGTCATCATGCCTTTGGTGATTTGAAATTTGCAAGTACACAAATATCTAGAGAGTAATTAAGTAGTGACTAAGATCGTCTCACGAGGATTGCTATCTAACCAGAGAAATTGTCTATTTATAACCAGACTTTACTAACAAATCTGATTGATTAAAGCTGATTGATTAAAACTGAAACAAATTTAAAGTTAATTAAAACGAGCACTTATACTAACAATATACCAAAGACTTCATATGAAAGTTTGATGATTAAAAACATACTAAGGCACCTCTAATCCAATCCACTCTTTTTATGCCTATGGTTGATATATTCTTGATTAATCCTTGATCTAGTTAACAATGGACTTCCCGAGAATAAGTTAGACTTAATCTCTTGCAGTAAAGCTCCTAGCCTCGCTAATAAATCAATTGTATCTCTACGTAATTTTAAGAATCAAGATCGCATACACTTTTGTGTTCCTTTCCTAACTTTAGTTTTCTACTCATTAGAAACTGCACAAAGAAACCGAATCTATCTCTAGTCCGTTTTAAGATGTATTGTTATTACCATGATCCAATTAAACCTAGTTCCTCTCAGTCACTAGATTCAATTTATGAACATTCAATAATTGACCATATAATTGCAAGCATTAAGAACAAGTAATAACAATTAACCAAGAATAAGATAAAAGATTAAATCTTTTAAATAAAAATAACCATTCCATTAAAGTTTCAACCGTCCAACAAAGGCCTTAGTCACAAAAGATTTAGCTACTAAAACTCATGTTCAAAATCACAAACAAATTCATAGACACAACAGAAAGAAAAAGTATTAGAAGAAGCCTGAAGAGTCGCCCCCAAAACTGTCGTACGAGTCTTTAATAAAAGAAAATGTGTTAAAGATTGGGCAATCATCTAAATCCTAAACTCCTCTATTTAAATACATGCTACAAACTTAAAAAGAATGTTCCAAAACTGGAAAAGAAATTACCTAAATTAAAACTCTAAAATTAATTAAACGAAAAATTCAAAAAGGAAATAAAATATGGAAGGTGCTAGAAAACTGCCACGATTCCAATGCTGGTTTGACATATCTGGTGCTAGGTGTATTTCGACCAAACCTAAGTCGGGGTTAGATGCCGCAAGGCCTTCTAGAAAAGGAAATATATAAATATAGCACTGATTTTTATGGATCTGGCACCGACTTAGTGACAATGAACATTTGGGGCTAGAGATCACTCTTCCCAGGTCGTATTTACTTGTCTTTTGCATTTTCTTTTTCGTTTTTTGCACGACAGTCCTCTAATCTTCCTTTGTCTTCACTTGAGCCCCTACAAATCAAATAAAGTATAACATAAATTATTTTTTCCAATTAAGCTCATTTTACACTAGAATTTAATTAAAATAAATATCAAATTAAGTGCAAAAAATAGTGAAAATATCAATCAATCAACTCCCCCACACTTAGAGTTTTGTTTATCCTTAAGGAAAGAAACTTAGAAAGATAAAGAAAATTTATATCAAGTATCCTTCATTGAAATCTCAAATTCATCAAAATAGAACATTCTTTCACTTCTTCAAACTTGATTTGCTAAACAAATATTCAATTATCTTTCATAACTAAACCAAACTTTGTGTAAAGTGTGGTCATGACCATTCGAAAGTTTAAAACAAATACTAGACAAAATTTTCAAATCACACAAAGAAGATTAAGTTTCAAAAAAATGATCGTTCTGTAGGCTTACTCTTCATACCATATCTTCACTAATCGAGGCTTCCCAAGCTCAACTTAGATTGGGTAGGACTTTTAAGTTTGTAATGTAAGGCTAGGGCATTGGATAACTAATGAAGGATAAAGGATTCGAAATCAAAGAAAGAGAGAGCTTGCAAAAATTGATCGAACTACAACATACTTTCTAACTTTTCTTTTGCTCCAAATATCTTTCCAATAAAAATTCATCAACCAAACCACTTTAGAACCATTTCTCTTCATTTACAACACTTCTTTACCTCATTTGTTTTCTTTTCATATATGCCATTTTTTTCTTTTTTTGGGCATTTATTTTACCTTTTTCATCATGAAATATAAGCTTTTTGTACTATATATTTCCTTGCTTTTCTTTCTCATTTTCTTCAATCTCCTTTTCTTCTCAAAATATTAGTCATAGTGTTCCTTTTTACACCTCTTTCCTCAACATATGTCAATCTCTTCCAAATCATAAAAATATATCCCAAGGAGCAATAAAATTGAGAATTAGCATCAAGCTCTCTACGAAATCAAGGGTCAACATTTATGTAACTTAAGAAAGAAAATAATATATAAGGCTCAAAAGGGTACGAAGGTAAAATTTTAAATTTTGGATAGCTTGAAAGGTACAAATGAGTCAAAGAAGACCTATGATCATCGTCTCAAAGTTAAGTAAGGGAAAACATTTATATTTCGCCTCAAAAGGTAATCAAATAAGTTGTAGAAATTTATATATAAAAACCCATGAACTTCATGCAACTCAAAAAACAATGTAGGATTTATAAACACTAACATGACCAATTGTGCTCAAGTGAAAGTCGTGCAAAAGTTATAAAACATATGGAACTCAAGTATTATCAAGCAAGTTCAGAAATTAGTAATTAAATACTCTATCTCAATGTACTCAAGAAATTTCTGAGAAATACTCAATAAAGATCATCCTTCAAATGAAAACATTTTTTTTTTCAATTTTTTTCACGATTTTTCAAAATAACCACAAGAATGAAAGTCTACCCCACACTTAAACTCAACATTGTCCTTAATGTTCAAAAGAAAGAAGTACAAAAGGAGTGAGAAAACTTAGCCAAATAGAATAATGTGTCCAAAAAAGTTCATTCGATCCAGTGCATCATCCGCAAGGTTTTCCGAGGCTTGACTTCATCCTAAAAATAAAAATAAAATTATTAAAAAATATATTTTGGAGTTTTTTAATTTTGTGGGACTAGGGTAGTTAAGAGAAAGCAAAGAAAAAAAAGCTTAACCTACCGACACAAAAAAGACTCAAGAGAAAAATAAATAAAAATAGAATTAGTTCACGTTTATAGTCTCGAACTTGACTTTCTTTTGAAACGTGACAATCAAGGAGGATATTTGAGAATATAGGCTTCTCTACTAGCCGCATTTATCATGGCTTTCTTCCCATTCAGATTCAACATTGGCCTCTTTTTCTTCAAGTTCTTTTCCTTCTCCTCTAGACTTTCCCTTCCAAGTGTTTCTTTTTCCTTGGAGGGTTTATGCATGTTTAAGATTTGATTTCCTGCAACAACTCTAGAAGAAGAATCAATTATAAGCATTAATGACATTTAAAGCACACAAAGATTCTACATTGGAGGAATTATTTGATGATTCAAACATATTTAAAACCACAAATTCATCCCCAACCCTTAATCTTAGTTGATGCTTTTCTACATAAATTAAAGTTCAACTACTGTTCCGTAAAGGTCTTCCTAAAATGAACGATAGATCAGAATCATCCTCCATGCAAAGTATAACAAAATCCACAAGAAAGGAAAGTTTGTCAACTTTAACAAGAACATCCTTACTATGCCCCTAGGATATTTTTTTGATTTGTTACACATTTGTAAAGACATAGTAGTGTTCTTAATTTCCTTTATTCTAAGTTTTTGATAAACAGAGAAAGACATCAAATTAATACCAGCCCAAATCACATAGCACATTGTTAAAGAAAAAATCACCAATAGAACACGGAATTTGAAAACTCCCTTGGTCATTAACCTGCGGTGGCATTTTTTTTGCAAGATCACCAAACATTCTTCGCTTAAGCACAATTGTACAAATTCGTTCAACTTCTTTTACTCTCCAAGAAGTCCTTCAATTACTTAGCATATGATGGGATCTGTACTGAAGCATCTACAAAAGGAATGTTCATTTCTAGTTTCTTGAATATTTCAACAAACTTCTTAAGGTGTGAATCCATAATTTGGCGTTTAGCCGTATTAGGAAAAGGATGGGAATTATTATTAATATTATCGTTATTACATTCCATCTCATCCTTCTTACCTCTACTTTTTGTAGGAATTTTTTAAGTTTGGGGGCCAATGGGAGTGGTTTCTTCTTCCTTTTGTTCATCTTTCTCCGCATGAATTACAGTGATGGCCTTTACTTCCTATGGATTCCACTTTTTATCACTTGGTAGAGATGATCGATTAAGAAAAGCAACTCATAACTGCCCCACTGAACCACAAGATTCCTTATGAAAGCCTTCATATTTTCCCTATCTACTTCTATACCTTTAAAATGTTTTTCTTGGTTTGCGAAAGAAGTCGACATATGCTCCATGAATTTATGCAATAATTCCTCCAAGTTAGGCTTCTTTTGTTTTGGGGTGGTGATGGAGGTTGCGTCTGCATTGGATGATTCTGTCGCCAACCAAGGCTAGGATGGTTTCTCTCTCCTAGATTATAACTAGCAGCATATGGGTCATTCTGTCTGTTGTTCTGTCCAACATAATTAACATCATTAGTTTCGAAATTGGAATGCACCATATTACCTTGACCAGATTGACTCATTGAGTGGTTTCCATAATAGAGCTCGCATCGGTTATTTTATGGCACCATTTGTAATGCACCATTCCTCTATGAAGAGCTTCAAATTGTGCCATCGCATCTCCTCCATTGCAATTTGCCTCCTTCACACTCGCTACTTTCTTCACAGGAAAATCCCTTGGACTATACCATTGAGAACTATTAAGTGCCATCTTCTCTATTAAGTTGCAAGCATCTTCCTCCAAATTAGACATAAAGCTCCTCCACTAGCCACATCTAGTGACGATCTAGCCGAACTACATCCGTTATGGAATGTTTGTGCTTGCATCCTTAGTTGTATCCCATGATGTGGACACATTCTAAGGTATTCCTTAAAATGCTCCCAAACATTGTGTAATGACTACATGGGTTCTTGCATAAAATTGTAAATTTTAGATCGCATTTGGACAGTTTAATAGGAGGAAAAAAATTATTTAAAAAGGCTCCTTGAAATTTAGCCCAATAATCAATAGAATTAGCAAGGAGAGAGTTTAGCAATGCCCGAGCTTTATCCCTTAAGGAGAAAGGGAAAATCTTTAGCCTTTTTACATCTTCACAAACTTCATTGATTTGAAAAGTATGGCAAATCATCAACAAAATTCTCAATATGAGTGAGAATCGTAGTTTGACTTTCCATAGAAAGAATTGTTTAGAACCATCTCAATGTACGCCATTTCAATCTTAAAAGTTTCAGTCATGATTGTTGGGCAGTTCATTGCCAGATTGAACCCCTCCATCTTTGGCTTGGTATAGTCCTTTAACGTCATCGGATTTGCCATCTTCGGATTCTCACTCTCGAATGAAGAAGAATACTATTCTTCAAATGAGTCAGTCACCTTGTAGATGACCTCGTTCTTGCACTTCCTGCAAGAATGAGCAAAAGCTTCAATTTCATATATAAATTGTAGTGTTTCTTTACTTGCAAAACAACGTGTGAACATACATGCCAAAAGAAAATTCAAAGAAAGCAAATTAAAAGAAACAAAATTTTTGTAGTTTTAAAATTATTAAAATGAAATAAAAGTAAAACAATTTAAACTCAGGTTTAATATTAAGAATCCACACTAGATAAAAGCAATCCCCAGCAACGGTGCCAAAAACTTGATGTGAAAATTGCAAGTGCACAAATATCGAGCAAGTAATAAAGTAGTGAGTAAAGATTGTTACACAAGGATTGCTATCTAACTGGAGAAATAGCCTATTTATAATCAGACTTAAACAAAAAATAAAGTTGATTGATAAAACTAAAATGAATCTAAGGTTAATTAAAATGAGTAATTAAACTAATAATTACCAAAGACTTTTTATGAAAAGTTCGACGATTAGAGATGGACTAAGGCACCTATAGTTCAGTCTACTCTTTTTATGCATATGGTTGATTTATTCTTGATTAAACCTGGATCTGGTTAACGGTAGAAGTCTAAAAAATAAGCTAGACTGAAGCTCTTGCAGTAAAGCTCCTAGCCTTGCTAATAAACCAATCGTATCTCTACGTAATTTTAAGAAATGGGACTGCATACACCTCTGTGTATCTTCTCTAACTTTCGTTTCCTGCTTATTAGAAACCGAACAAAGAAACCAAATTTATCTCTAGTCAGTTTTACGATGTGTTGTTATTACCTTGATCTAATTAAACCTAGTACCTCTCGGTCATTAGATACAATTTATGAACATGCAATAATTGGCTAGAAAATTGGAAGTATTAAGAACATGTGAATCCACTTAGAGAAGCTTCATTGATTCAATAATTTCCAAGGATCACCTCTATGCATTGAAGTACTTCTATTGAAGATTTGAAATCAACACACTCCACTATAAAACTTATGGAGAACTAAGCGCCATAAACCCCATAACAAGAGGGATAATTCTTTCCAAACTCAACCAGTACCTCAGAGAAACAAATGCCCTAAAATCCAAGCTACTCAATTCAAAGACCTAATCAATCAACTCTAGAAATAAGAACTTCTAGGATTGATTAAAGAGGAATTGATGATGATCAATTGAATTCCCTAGACCTATAATCTAGGCTCATTAGTTGTTCACTAACTAAGGAAGGAAACACTTGGAAACTAAGCTAAGATGGGTTGAAGAACCCGAGAAACTCTCTTGGGTATTCTCTCAATTTTCATTAAAATTCTACTTGTTTACAAATGAGGCATAATGTGATATTTATCGGAAACCCCTAACTCCTTTTCCTAAACCTAATGGAAGTTTAAGAGACCTAATTTTCCTTTTAATATAGTTAATTACAAACTTGAAAATAAAGAAACCACAAATCAACCTAATTAATAACTAAATTGACCAATTGATGGTGTGGAAGCCACGACCTACCGAGGACTGTAGGGTGGGAGCCTACCGTCACCTGTAGGCTATGTTTTCCTCCCTTCATTGCTTCTTTTGTCGTCTATGATAGCCGGGAGCTTTTAGTTTGCTTCTCTTGAGCTTCTTATGACTTTAATATGTCTTGCAAGTCTTGTAAAATCTTCCATGACTTCCAATTAAATCTGAAATTTCTCAATTGAAGCTTGAATCATGCTTTCTTCAATTCTCTAGTTGCCCCTATGCAAATTGTTGAACAATCCTTTTGTCGATTTTGTATCATAACCCCCTCTCTTGAAAATGATTTGTCCTCGAATTCCTTCCTTCAAATATCCACAACAAGGCGGACAACATTAGAATGGAATTCAACAAGAAAACCTAGCTATGATTTAAACAAAGAAAATCCAATTGCCATCTAAACAACAAAATAAGCAAAGAACTCTAGAACTTCTTTAAAGGGTCTGTGATGAACAAAGAGGTGTAAACAAAAAAGTTCAAGACATGATACTCTAACAAACACTTAAACCACCAAGGACTTACAAGATCTTTCTCAATGATAACAAAAGTGAAACAATAAAAATCTTGTAAATCAAACACCACTACATCAAATCTCAAAACTTCTGTGAAAGGTCGATGAATAGTAGAGTTCAATTTCTTAAAACATTTTAACTATAAAGACAAGAATTTTTGAAGAAGTACTCCATCAAAAGTTTTAGAATGAACATTTGAAAAGAAACTTATTAGGAACAACTTCTTTGACATTTCTTTCAAGAAAGAACTACTACTAACATCCTTAAAAGTAAATAAAAGTAGAAGCTTTCATCATTTCTAAACTCCAAAAGTAAATCATGAAGTTCATGAGTTTGAAATATCTCTTATTTCAAAAGATGATGAAATGTAGAGCTAAAGGTGTGTAATGTTTTCAAATGTTGAAACAAAAAGTTGTAAGGATTTTCAATGCTCCAAATACAAGGTGTTTTGTCATGAATTCTAAGAAGTAAATTTAAAACACAAGTGTTAAGAAACAACTTTCTTGTAAATCGTTCAAAGAAAAATTCAAAATCAAAGTCCTTGAAGGGTAAATGATATTGAAACCTCTCATTCTTTACGAGATAGTCATGAAAACCACACATTTGAAATCTCTTTTCTTTGAAAGGGAAATGATAATTCAAATTCACCTTCCAAATAAAAAAAAAGCATTTATAATAATAGAATGGCCATGATGAGTCTCAAATTTAATCATTTCATAAACAAGGTGAGAAAACGTAGACATAAAATTTCCAAAATTTCAAGATGGTCTACATTCCTCTTTTGAAAACTATTTTATCAAAGAACTCCTTAAAAAATGTAGATTCAAGTTCATGTTTCAAAATTAATGCACAAGAATTCTTTCGAAGACTAGAAAATGACATGAACAACTTTGAAAATCATTCCTTGAAAGGTATGTGTTAATAAAGATACTTACCAACAAAATATCTTCAAGCTTGTTCAAATACTTCTTTTCTCAAAATAGATTTTTTAAATGCCGAAAAGGGTTAACTTTGAACAGCTCAAAATAATCTCCCATTTGGTTTTCAAATTCCTTCAATAAGAGTTCCTTGAAATGCAAAGATAAAGTTAGAAACCAAATGTGTTTTTAAATAAAGTGTTCAAGGATTTAATGACATTTGAAAGCTTTTATTCATGGCATAGAAATTCTACTTGGTTGCTCAAAAAGGCCGAAGTTAGTTTAAAGAAAGAACTCCAACAAAATTCATCATCAAAATCTCAAACAAGGGTAAAATATAATCACAATCTTTAAAGTTATCATAAAAAACATCAAACAAAGCACAATCTAGCCTTAAGCTAACAACTTCTAAATCAACTACGGAATCATCATGGACCAACTCACAATCAAAACAAGATGTTACACCAATATCATCGCTAATTACAAATTATTTTTCAAGGAATTATATGAAGAAACACACTTATAAGTAGAAGGCATAACTAGAAAGAGACCACCACAAAAAGAGATAGTACAAGCATCTCCAATTATGCTCACATGAGAGAGATAATACTCTCAATGCCACAATTTGACGGGTTTATGGCTCTCCCAGCTATATTTGTGGAGCTGAATGAGCTGGAAAACTCATTTGATGAAGATGATGCTTGATAGTTCAAGACCCCGTGTTGGTTCTTCTACTATTACTATGTTATTATTATTATTTTTTTTTGTAAGTTGGCTTTTAGAAAGCCTTATTGTATGGGCCTAAGAGCCCTTGTTTTTCCATTAATATATTAACATAATATGTATGCACAATTCTCCAAGAACTTGTGCCACAACAATCTAATTGAAATGAACTTAGCTGGTTTTCTACAGGAAGCAATTAATTTCAAAGGACTTACTAACCTTATATATCACGGGTAAATATTTAAGGATAATACTTGAGCAAGTTTGTGTCATTCTATGTTTTTGCTAACGGCCTTCTTCATTATTTGCCGATGTATAAGCCCCATTCCCGTGGGCCTTAATAACCTTGTAAGGCCTTTCCCTAGTTGCATCTAACTTTCTTGAGGGCACTTGCCTGCTAACTTAATTTTTTTAGTATAAAGTCTCCGGCTCATATGCTTGAGGGCCTTACTCGAGAACTGTGGTATGAGTTAGCTGCTCTTTTAAAATAATCATATCTTCTTGCAACTTCTTCCCGAATGCTGTCAATCAGTAACAAGTCCACCTATAAAAGTCGATCATTGCTTTTTGGGCAAAAGTCGGCATGTCTAGCACTCGGGGCTCCTACCCCTCCACCGGGATCAATGCTTCAAGCATATGCTAGATGGGGACTCTCATCCAACCTCTTCTTTAATCCTTGTAGGATTGTCCGATTAGTTTCCTATTTGTCTGCGGGTACGCTACTGATGCAAAGAGTTGATCTATACCAAGTTCTCCACAAAACTCCTTAAACATTTTAGAATCAAATTGTTTCCCATTATCCGTTATCAACACTTTCAAGATTCCATATCAGCAAATCACGTCTTCCCAAAAAAAATCTTTAATTTGTTTTGACATGATGCTACTTAATGCTTTTAACCTTGGCCCAGCAGTTGAAGTAATCAATTTCCACCACCAAATACTCCTTTCCCAAGCACGGAACTACCCTTACTATAGGGGGGTCAACCACCCTCTCTCTCCTTTCGCCGGAAAATTGCCTACCTATGGTAGGGGGCGAATTTTATGAGGGGGAGGCCGGGAAGGGACAAGGATGAGGGGGTTGTTTTTGCTTGTTGTTGCAATTGCAGGTTTTTTTCCTACTGGTGCTGGTTGGCGGTCAGCAGTCGCAAGGATGAGGAAGATGAAGAAAAGAATTAGGGGTTTTGATTTTTTTTAAACAAGATCAAAATGACGTCGTTTCATTTAATGAACTTTTTTAACTAAAAACTCCTTACTAAATTTTTTTTATTTAAAACCCTTAACTTTGTTTTCAAAGTCAAAGTAAAGGAAATGAAATTTAAAAAAAAATCCATTACATTTAAGATCCCAATCCCGAACCCTCCCAAAATTAAATCCCTAAATTTTCTCCCTTCCACCCCTGCCACTCCCACTCAACCTAACCTAACCCAACCCAACCCTACCCAAGTAGGGCCACCACCTCCCACTGCCGGAATAGGTCTCCGCCACCTGCCGTCACCCCCACCGGCGGTAATCACTCTCTTTTTTAAAAAATAAATTATAATTTTACTTTTGATCTATCATTAGATATTATACATTTATGATAAGAGATAAATTTTTTAAGAAATATTATAAAAAGAATAATATAAAAGTAAATGTTAATGGAAGTGATTTCTTTATTTTAAAAAAAAGTAAATTAATATTTTTTCCTTGAGACTTGAGAGATTGTTTCCACTATTTTTTCTTTCGAATTTTTTTGTTAGTGAAATATACAATTATATTAATACATAACATGAAAAGCAAGTGTTAATTGAAGTGATTTTTTATAAAATTAAAAAAAGGTAATCAATAGTCTTTTTTTTTTAGACTTGAGATGTCCTTGAAATTTTTCTGTAAGTAATAATGTAAAGATTAATGTTGAATTGAAATTTGAAGTATATTGTAAACATCAAATATGGTACCTCAAATGTTAGTTAATATTTTATTCATATTAGTTCACGTAAAAGCAACTGTTATTTGAAGTGATTTCTTTATATTATTGATGTGATTTATTTATATTTTCTTTGTACTTATAGTTAATGCATCTCTTTTATTTTATATAAAAAATAGTTGAATAATTTGATGTGATAACTATTTAGGCATTTCAACAAGTCTAAGCGGCCTGTGGATAAATATGTTATTAAATTGAACAAGCCAAGTCTATCTAAATCAAACAATATGGTTGATAATGCTATAGAAGATATCATTAGTAAAAGACCCATAATAGAAAAAGAATTCTCGGAGGACGACATTCTTGGTGATCCAGGATTGTGTACACAATTAATAGTTTTTCCGCAGACATTAGAGATGAAATGAGAAGACGTTATTCGGCCAAAGGTCCATGTCCACTATGTAATCATAAAATCCCACAAACTATGTTTAGTGTATTAGGTATGAGAAGGTTTAAAGATGAATGGTTTAAGACGTACCATTGGCTAGAATATAGTGTGCAAGAAGATTATGCATTTTGTTTATGGTGTTATATGTTTAACAGGTGTAATAAATTTGGTGGAGATGATGCTTTTATTAGAGTTAGTTTTAGAAATTAGAAAAAAACTACTTAAAAATTCAAAAAACATAAAGGAGATTTAACTAGTACACAATCATTATCCTACAATTTAGGTTCGGCATATAGAAATCAAAGACAAAATGTGGATTATGTGTTATCACAAAAAATAAGGCAATGGAGAAGGATTACCACGTTCGATTAATGGCGGTTGTGGATGTGGTTCGGTATCTTTCAGAGCAGGATTTAGCCTTTTATGGAGATGATAATCAGAAGGTTCAATTTGGTGAGGTAATTTTCCTGCATTGATCAATTGGTATTGTAATCTTTGAGAAGAAGTAAATAAAGTAATGAACTCAAACGCTTGGGTAAACAATCAATTGACTTCTCCTAAAATTCAAAAGGAAATCATTAATGCTCGTGCAATAGAAGTAAGAAATGTTATTTTCAATGAGATTGGAGATAAGTTCTTCTCTTTTAAATGATGAGGCTAGAAATAGTTCAATAAAAGAAAAAAGTCTATGGTTTTGAGATTTGTGAACGATTGAGGAGAAGTTATCGAGTAGTTTCTTGGAGTAGTGCATGTTAGTGACACTTCTACAAAGTCTTTGAAAAATTCTATTGATGATTTCTTTGCAAAACATGGATTATCACTTTCTAGGCTTAGGGGTCAATGCTATGACTGGGCTTCTAATATGTACGGTGAGTCTAATGGTCTTAAAGCACTCATTTTAAATAAAAATAACACACACATTATATTCATTGTTTTGCTCAACGTCTTCAGTTAGTGGTTGTTGCTACTTCAAAGGATAATCGACCGGTATTTGACTTTTTTGATAAGCGTATAATAATTGCGAATATTGTTGGAGCTTCATGTAAAAGAATGGAGGTCATTCAGAGAAAACACCATGATGATCTTGTGAAACGTATAAATAGTGGTGAAATTAATACAAAAAAGGCAAGAATCAAGAAACAAGTTCACTCAGCTAGGTGATACTCGTTGGGGTTCTCACTATAAGAAAATAACTCGAATTTTAGATATGTGGGATGCAGTAATGGATGTTCTTGAAACTATAAATGAGGATGGCACTGAACTAAGAAGTCAGAACATTCTTCGAGCTTGATTGATAAAATGCTTAGTTTTGAGTTTATGTCCATTGCTCATTTGATGGTGAGATTGTTGGAAAAATTAAGTGCACTGTCAGTGGCTATAGTGTTGACTACAACAGTGAATGATCAAGTGCACTGTCAGTGGCTATAGTGTTGACTACAATAGTGAATGATGACTTGAAGAAATTCAGGGATGATGATGGTTGGGAGGATTTATTGGGAGTTGTAACTACTTTTTGTTCAAAAAAAATATTTTTGTACCTAATATTGAAGATGATATGCTAAGTCGGGCTAGAGTTCAAAGAAAAGTTGATGACCAACAAAAGACTAATTTACACCATTTTTGACGGGGTATTTTTTCTAGGTACTTGTCTAACTTGATCCCATATTAATAAACATTCAATCATTTATCAGTATTACGAATCATTAGTTTTTTTCTTATTATGCTGGGTTATTGATCATATACAAGAAATGGATAATCTTTTGCTGAGTAAAGTTCGGAGCTTCTAAAGTGCATATCATGCCTTGACCCTAGAGACTCATTTCTTAGTTTTGATTTTCAACAGTTACTCCATCTTGCTGAGTTTTATCGAAATGATTTTCGTGATAAGCTTAAAGTGACTGAAAAACTTAAGCAGTACATTTCAGAAGTAAGAACAACGGAACATGATATTTTCTCCGGCCTTCAGAGTATTGGAGATCTTGCAAAGAGAGTGGTTGAGAAGAAATGTCACACTACTTTGAAGTTAGTATATCGACTCATCGGGTTGGCATTAGTTTTGGCCGTTGTGATAGCTACAGTTGAAAGATCCTTCTCTGTGATAAAGATTATCAAGAATGATTTGCGTAACAAAATTGGAGATGATTTTCTCACAGATGCCTTGTTGTATTACATTGAGGTAGAGAATTTTTGAAAGATTGAAAATAAAGCTATTTTGCAACAGTTTCAGAATATGAGCAGCCAAAGATTGCAGTTGCCATCTGTCAACCATACTCATTAAATGTATAATTTTATTATTATTATTTTTTGAAATGGTCTTTTGATATCGCTTGCATTACATGAAGTCATTTCTTTTTTATTATTTACAAATTTGAAAATCATCTTTTATTTCTTTAAGTATATATATATCAATATTATTTGTTTTGATATTATTCTTCTGATCGTTATAAATTAATCAAACATATTTAATTGCAGGTTGCAGCTTATATTGGAGATTGCCTTTTGATCGTGCTCGGTTATCTCAATGATTTTTGCATTGGTAACTTCGACTTTCATTGAGACATTTATCCCGTGAGTGATGGGTAATCATTTCTCGTGAGTGATGGGTGATCTCTCCATGTTAGTAATGGGTGATTACTTATTATTTTGCTATTTGTTTGCAAATGCTTATGATTAGTTAGAAAATTGTGAAAAATGATTGATATATATATTTTTTTTGTTAATTTTAGAATTATTTGGGCAGTCTTTATGCTTGGAAAGTATCTATTACATAGATGAAATTCTGGCAAAATTTTTAATGCAGTTTCACCCCTCCTCCCCCACCCTCCCCCCCAACCTGTTAATCTTGGTTACATCCCTGCCTTTCCCCCTCGAACTTTGGGGAATGATCCCAATAGATCCATGCCCCATTGCACATATGGGACGGGGGAATTCAAACAATGATACTCATTTTGAGGTACATGGTGATCATTAGAATGAATTTGACACTTATTACAAATCCTTACCATCTTTTTGCTGTCTTCCCATGCTGGGCCAAAAATACCGTAACGCATGATCTTTTTGACTAATGCATTGGTCCAATATGTGCTCCACATATCGACGCATGCATGTCTCGCAAGATATAGTTACCTTCTTCTCGAGGTACGCATTTTAGTAGCAGCGAATCTCCCATGGTTCTATACAAATCCCGGTTTGATATAACATATCTAGCTATTGTAGGTCGTACCTTCCAGGCGTCACTTTCACTCGCGGGTAAAGAACTATTCAATATGAATTATTTTAATGGGGTCATCCAATTGTTCTCTAGTTCCACACACATCACTTCTCTATTAATACTCTTTTAAGATAAAGGCTCCAGCCGAACCCCACTAATATTCTCCTCGGAAACAGCCTTTAATAAGTTTTCCTCTATTTTATTCTATCTCTTATCAATTTCCCAAACCAAGTTGCCTTAAAACATAAAGCCAGGCCTTTTTCAACATAGAGTATTTCTTCATATATTTCTTCTTTGGCTTCAAATGATCCCGTCACTTATGCGAAGACCACTTTGGAATCTCCCCATATAATGAGCTACTCTATGTTCATAGTCAAGGCTATGCAGAGCCCTACTAAGAGCCCTTCATATTCTGATTCATTATCTCACAGGGAAATCGTACTTGACGGCATATGAAACCCCATCCCTTTTGCACTTCAAGGACAAATCCTACTCCTTTATGCTATTAACTTACAGATCCATCGACATACAAAATCCAAGTTTTCTTGGGGTCCAGTTCTTGCGGGTTGGTTGTTGTCTCTATGGTATTGAGCAAGATCTTTCAACAATAAAATTAGCTAACATTTGCACTTGTTTTCCTTAGCTGAAAATCAATTTGATACTAACTTAATTCAAGGACCCATTTGATTATCCTCCTTGTGAGATCGGGTTTGTGCATTACTTGCCTAAGAGGCACGTTTGTCAGCACAATGATGGGGTGTGCCTAGAAGTAGAGTTTGAGGTTGTGGGTTGAAACTACCCAAGAAAATATATGTGCTTTTCTAAGGGGCTATATTGGGTTTCTATCCGTGCTAGTATATGGATCACATAAACTAGCAACATCTTATCATTATACAAAGAGCAAATTACAGTGCTAACAACAGCTTTTGTTAAAGCAAGATACAAGGTTTCCCCTCTACGGGCTAGTGGTGCCTTGCCTAAGTATTCTTTTAGTCTATCATAGGCTCGTTGACGCTCAGCAGTATACTCAAAGGTGTTATCACCCTTCAAGAAGTTGATAAAACTGGTGACTCCGTTCTCCCATTTTTACTAAGAATCGACGCAGGTACACGATGCATCCCAGCGATCTTTCTACATCTCTGATATTTCTTAGTGTTGGCATTTGCTGGATGGCCTTAATTTTCTCAGTGTCTGCTTCTATTCCTCATTCATATATGACGAAGCCTAGGCACTACCCGGAGGGTAGTCCAAATATATACTTCTGAGGGTTCAACATTATTCCTACTCTCCTAATCTTCTCAATTATTTCCCACATATCTGCTGGGAGCTCCCTTGTCTTTTTGCATTTGAGAATAATATCATTCAAATAAACCTTCAAGTTTCGCGCAATATAATCCCCAAAGAAATTATTCACCATTTGGTGGAACTCTGCTTAGGCATTTTACAATCCAAATGGCATCAGTGTATAACAAAAAGGCCATCATCTGTGCCAAAGCCTGTTTTTCCATGTCTTCCATGGCCATTGGGATTTATTTGATGGTATCCTTTTTATACATCTATGAAGCAAAGGACTTCATGCCCTACTACTGCATCTACAACCTGATCAATGCGGGGTAGAGGGAAGAGCTTTTCAGGATAGCATTGTTCAGATCAGTATAATTTATACACATCCTCCATTCCTTGCTATGTTTCGATACTATTACGAGGTTTGCCAACCACACAGGATAATCAACACATTTGATTATTCCAACTTCCAACAACCTTTGCACATTTTTCCTAATTACTTGTTGCTTCTATTGGGAAAACGTTCTCTTTTTTCGTGTCACGAGATGTGCATCTTCTAGGATTCCTAAACAGTAATTAGCAATATCCCATGAGATTGTACCTAAATCAGTCAGGGTCCATGAAAATAGATACTTGAAGTGAACGAGGAGTTCATAAACCTCTTTATAAATGTGAGGAGGAAGGGATTTTCCTATTCTAATTTTTCTATCCGACTGTGTTCTATCCACACTAAAAGATTCAAATCTCCCTTGGGGTTGAAATTCTTTGCAGTGATGATATAGATTCACTTTTGATTGAATATTGGAATCAACACATTCTCAAGATCACCTCCTTTGAAGAACCTCTATTGAGGATTTTGTAGCTTCGACACTCCAATGGAGAACCTATGAGGATCTAAGCCTCATAAACCTAACATTAAGAGGCAAAACTCATTTCCAATTTTATAGAAAGAACCTTGAAGAAACTTAGGCCTCAAAATCCCAACTACACAAACTAGAAGACCTAGGATCAATTGAATAAAAAAACAAGAACTCTAAGACTCAATCTAAGAAAGGAATTGGGATGATCAATTGAATTCCATAGATTCATCACCCTAAGGTAATCAATTTTTAACAACTAAGGACATTAACCTTTAGCAAGCTAATTAAGAAGGGTGAAGAACCCTAGAGACAAAGAGAATCTTCTCTCACAAATTTCAGAAAATTCATCAAAGTTGGTTACAATGAGTTTTTGATGGGGTTTTTATAGGCCAAGCCTTAACCTTAGCTAAGCAATTGATTAATGACTTAAATACCCATTAAACCCTTGATTAAAAGCTATAGAAATATGTTGAATAATGAATTCCTGCCTCAAAGGCCGTCTTAGCCTTCCCCCAGCCAAAATCTACCGAAGACGGTAGGGTGAGACCTACCGGATACGGTAGGGTGCCATCTTCCAAGAGCTTCACCAGCAGAAGCCAACTGGCAACGGTAGGGGCAGGGTTACCATTGGTGGTAGGGTCACTTTTCTCTAACACTTAGTCAATTTTCACCTCCAATTTTTTCCCGTGATTGATCCTTGCTAATTGAACAAATTGAGAACAACTTGGAAGACTTTCCTTGCTCTTCAAACCCTTCAAGCTTTTTCTTCAAAGCATTCTCCATGAAATCAACCATACCATTATCCTTATTTGCTTCAAGAATCTTATGTTTCTCCTTTCGAGCTCTAGTGGTCGGTCCAAGCTTCACATCAATACGTTCTTGTCTCTTCCGATCTATATCAACTGATCTTCGGGTCTTTTAATTCTTTTCCTCTGCCAAGGAATTCTCTGTTTCTACCTTGGATGCTATGAAGCATGCCCGACCTATATGTTAGTCTTCTCTAATATTAAAGGGTCCAGCCTTTGTTCATACTTCCACCATCTAAGAGTGCGTGAATACAGCAGTCTTGAGCTTATTTAACATTGGTTGTCCTATTATGTCGTTGTATGATGAGGGTGAATTAATGACTAGGAATTCTATGTCCAAGGTGGTACCATTAGTGTTAACAAGCAACATAACAATTCCAGCAGAACTAACACTCCTCCCTATGAAACCGATCAGCGGTATTTCCCAAGGCTCTACTATCTCTGGCGGGGTTCCCATACGATCAAATACATCTTGAAAACTCACATTAGCAGCACTGCATATTTTCTGCAAAAATGACAAATTGTACAATCGTTAATGTTCATCGTGATAACCAAGGGGAAATCATCATCCTCTTATGATATGGGTTAGGGCACCATTAATAACATTGATTATCTTAGCGTTAGCTATTGAGTTCCGAGGCAAAACTTCTTGTTTAAATTTGTAATCCTTCCCGTTTCTCTTCCTATTTTTTTGTTCGTGCTCAGCTCGTAGACTAATAAAGTCCTTTAAAAGACCTTGTCGAATGGCACTAACACAGGAATAAGAAACTGCAGAGAAGAAGAAGAGAGAAAAGTAACGTAAGAAGGCTTCACATAGAGATGGTCTATCAACAATAGTGAGGATGAGAGTATTTATAGAATATCTAAGGTAGACTCGTTCAACAACAACGGCTAAGTTACCTAGAAGACTCATTCAAAAAACCAACAGCCAAGTCACCTTAGGAAGACACAGTATAAGATTGGGCTGTTGGCAGCCCGACCCGTCTGGCATTTTCGGTTAAAAGGAAAAATACTCAATCCTATTTGTAAGGCCCGGTCCAACTCATCATAAGGTCATAGAACATGGGCTGGAAGAAAAATAGAACAAAAATGTGTGAACGATTGGGCCTAACTGGCCTATAGAGGGGATGTAAATCTGGATGTTAATGTCCTATTTACGACGTTTGATTGCAACGTAAAAGTAGAGGGGATGTAAATGAGGAGAGCTCTCCCCCTCCACGTGAACAAATTAGCCCCTCCCAAAATGGACGGATTGGGACGTAAATGATACTAAAAATTCCATTTTATCCTTTCACGAATTAGTTTATTACAATTTATCATAAACTAAACTTCTACCTCATATATATAACATTCCTAACTTTGTACAATGGATATAACAGTAAACTATATATAATAAAACTATTTACTTTCCACTTTTTACCCCAACCAAGCGAAAAGGAGTAAATGTGATTTACTTCTCTCCCATCCCTACCAAACAATTTTGAAGTAAATTAATATACTTCCCCTAATGGAAGTAAATAGTGCCACCTTCCAAAGATCAACTCCTTGATGAAGAACTTCTATGGAAGATTTTTTAGTTCTGACACTCCACGAGAAAACCTATGAGCAACTAAGCCACATAAACCCAATAGTGAGAAGAGAAATTCTTTCCCAACTTGATAGTAAGAACCTAAAGGAAACTATGACCCTAAAACCCAACTATACAAATTAGAAGACATAGATTTAATCAATTCTAGAAACTAGAACTCCTAGAATCAATCAAAGAAGGAATTGGAAATGATCAATTGACTCTATAGATTCATCAATCTAGGTAATCAATTGTTCACAAACTAAAGAAGCAAACTCTTAGAAGCTAACTAAGATGGGTTGAAGAACCCTAGAAACCAATGGAGAAAACTCTCAATTTCATCAATATTCAACTTAGTTACAATGTAGGCTATAAATGTATATTTCTAGTGTTAGTGCTAAAACCTACATTGACTTTTAACTTAAGACTAAAAAGCAAATTAGACCCTTAGTTAACAGTTGAAAATAGAGTTTTAATATTGAAAACCGTCCAAAACAAAGCATTGCTCAAAACACTTGGCACCTACCGGCAATAGTAGGGTAACCCCACCGTATGAGTTAGGTCTTACTAACAAGCCTCATTTGGATAGAAGCCTATCGGGGACGGTAGGGTCAGGGCCTACCATCAACAATAGGCTTTGTGTTTGCCTTTCCTTGATTTATTCATCTTCCATTTTGCTCCATTGATTGCTCCAAGTTTAGGCATTGAATAATAAGCATCTAAGGATGATTTCCCTCATCTTCCAAGCCTCTATTCTTGCTCTTTGGTCCGTTCTTCATGGTTTCTTCAATGAATACAACCATTCCATTGGCCAAACTATCATCATATGCATTGATCTTCTTTGCCCTTACTCTAGTGATTGGTGCATGAACTATTTCATTAGCTTCTTGGTCATCCCAGTTCATATCATTAAGCCTAGAAAATAAGGACCACTTTGGTTGAATTTTCATTCTCCGAGGACCAAAGTGGATATTTGTAGTTTGAGTTGTAGTTGGGATTTTTCTAACTAAGCTTTAAACCCAATACTTGCAAGCGCACATGATCAATGTAATACGACAATATAAGGATATCGAACCACAGAAAAGCTTAACTACTTAAATTATTATCTTCCTAAATTAATTTTATAAAAAGAAGAATCAAGTTTTATTATCTAAAAAGAAATCCTAAATTAAGTAAAACTAATAAATAAAATCAATTAATTAAAAACTAGCAAGAGCTTAATGAAGAAGATGATTTAGAACCTTGAATCCACCACTAACCTATATAAAAATGATTAAATTTTATTTTGCAGAAAAGATTAGACCTTTATGTGGTAATCTAGGTTACAAGCTTAGATTCACTAAAGAAATATATTGTGCTTAAATACATTACATAACTCATCTAACCATTAACATTACTTATTCAATTCCATGACATAAATCATCTAAAATTAGCAAGAACTATTCAATTATAAAACCAACAATATGCTTGCAAAAATCACATATCTTTCATACTCAAGACTACAAAAACTAAGCATGGATAAAAGTATCAATTAACCTAAATAATTATTCTACAAGAATAATCATAAAAAATTAATTACATAAAACCAAGAAACATCCCAAAGTATGTAATCGCATAAAATAATATAATAAATCTTCCAAAATAAAATAAACCAAACTTACATGGCTAAGGTTTCATCAAGATTCTAAAAAAAAAAATTAGTTCATAACTAAAGGGAAAGAAAGAACAAAATTCTTGAAGTAAATCATGGCTTCTTCTTCTCCAATTTATCTTCACCAATCCTCTGTTCCCTTGTTGATTCTGTATTGAAGAACAGAAAGAAAACTAGTCTTGCGGCTTGTCTTGCGGTTGCCGCAGCTTCCCCTCCCCTTCCCCTCCCTCCCTCCCTCTTCTAGCTATCAACTTCTTAATATAAGATAAAACAATTTAATCATTTTAGTAAGAGGAGAATTTCTCTTCTTTTTTTTTAGTGGCTCAATTCAATTTTGAGGAGGATTCTTTTCTTTCTTTAATCATGGGCCCATGTCTAATGGGTGTTCCCATTTGTTCTTAAAATATAACAACCTTGGGCTTCGAATTGGGCTGCCAACATATAGTGAAGGTACTGGCCTTGTCTCTCTTTTCATAATTCTTTATAAATCTGTAAAAGACATTAACAATATAAATATATTAATTATATATATAAATAATATTTTCAAAGACTAATAATTAAAACTCAAGGTATTTATTTGTACCAAAAATCACCTCTATAAATCTCCCACACCTAAGTTTTGGTAGTCCTCAAGCAAAAACAAAGAATAAAAAGAAAAACTAACTAACCACTTTTGTAGGACTCACGATTGCACTTAGCATGTGTAACAAGCCCTTTAAACCCCTAAGTTACCCCTAATGGACGAGTATGGTCTCGTGAGGGTTTGCAGAGGAAACACCCACAAAGTCAAATACGCGAAAAGTTTTAGAAAAGATATAGAACAATCCAAATTAAGTACTCTTCATCAAGATCTCAAACTTATTAAGACAAGCTCCCTTCCTCTTATTTTCAAACTCAAGTTAATAAACAAATATTCAATTATCTTTCATAACTAAAGCAAGACTTGTATAGGCGTGATCATGGTGATAAGAGAGTGTAAAATAAATATTAAATAAAATTTCTAAATTGCGCATAACAGACAAATCTCAACAAGTGTTCATTCTATAAGCTCACTCTTTTACCTTCTCTCCAGTAATTAAGGATTCTCAAACTCAGCTTAGATCAGGTAGGACTTTAAAGCTTGTAATGTAAGGTTAGGGTGTTGGTTATCAAACGAAATTAAGGAATTCAAATTCAAAGAAGAGCAAGCTTGTAAAGAATATGGATACTTTAAAATTTTGACAAACTTTCTAACTTTGTTTTTGCTCCTTTTTTTTAACTTAACACATTCACCAACCCCCTTCCACTTTCAAAAAATTTCCTCTTTTAAAGCCCTTCTTTTTCTTACATTCACAAATGTCATTGGTAATAACAGGCTTCGATCGTTGTCCATTAACAATCAAGGTTTGGTTATTTTTAAGATCTTCAATCTGAATAGCACGTGAGGGAAAAACTTATTTGATAATAAAAGGTCCATCACATCGAGATCTCAACTTACCAGGAAAGATGGGTAATTTAGAATTAAAAAGCCAAACTTTTTTGTTGGGTTCAAATGATTTTCAAGACATCATCTTATCATGAAAGCTTTAATTTTAGCTTTATAAATCTTAGCATTCTCATATGCCTCACTTCGTAATTCATCAAGTTCATTTAATTGCAACTTCCTATTAGAACCATCTTACTTCAAATAAAAATTAAGAGTTTTAATAGCCCGATTAGCTCTATGTTCTAATTCTACTGGCAAGTGACAAGATTTCCCAAAAAGAAGTCTAAAAGGGGACATTCCTATAGGGTTCTTATAAGCTATGCGATAAGCCCAAAGTGCATCATTCAATCTTTGAGATCAATCCTTCCTATCAGGTCTAACAATTTTCTCAAGAACGGATTTAATCTCTCGATTAGACTTTTCTACTTGACCCCTTGTTTGGGAGTGATAAGGGGTAACCACTTTATAAGTTATAGAATCCTTCTTAAGAAATGCTTCAAAAGAACGGTTACAAAAGTGACTTCCCCCATCACTAATAATAGCTCTAGGGGTACCAAATCTACAAGAAAATATGATCTTTAACAAATTGAACAACTACTTTATGATCATTTGTTCTTGTAGCTATAGTTTACACCCATTTAGACACATAATCTACTGCTACCAAAATGTAATGATAACAAAAAGAAGATGGAAAAG
Source organism: Catharanthus roseus (assembly GCA_028651295.1). NCBI lineage: Eukaryota > Viridiplantae > Streptophyta > Magnoliopsida > Gentianales > Apocynaceae > Catharanthus > Catharanthus roseus. The sequence goes on along the minus strand of JAPQWS010000033.1, from coordinate 2,195,457 downwards.
GACCCATAAAATCAGTTCCCCAAATATCAAATATCGCAACAATTAAAATAGGTCGTAAAGGCATCATATTACGTTTAGAAATAGAACCAGTACGCTGACACCTTTCACCTGCCAAGTAAAAATTATGAGCATCTTTGAATAAACTAGGCCAATAAAAACCACTTTGAAGAACACTAGCAGTAGTTTTACTACCTCCAAAATGTCCACCACATGCATATGAATGAAAAAGTTAAAATACTATGAAACTCACATTCAGGTATGCATCTACGAATCATTTGATCAGGATAATGTTTAAACAAGTAGGGATCATCCCAATAATAATACTTAACCCTTGAAAAGAATTTACCCTATCTTATTTATTCCAATGTGTTGGAATTTCACCTGTAGAGAGATAGTTAACAATAGGTGTAAACCAGGGGGCAGGAGAATGTGATAAAGGAAATAATTGCTTATCAGGGAAAGTATCTTTCAAAGCAACTGATTCATCATGATTATTACCACAAAGTCTAGATAAATTTCTGAACCTTTCTTATCTCTGATTTCAATGTCAAATTCTTGCAAAAATAATATCCATCTAATCAATCTTAGCTTAGTCTCTTTCTTAGACAGTAAGTATTTTAAAGCATAATTATCAGAATAAATAATCACTTTGGAACATAAGAGATAAGAATGAAATTTCTCAAGTACAAAAACTACAGCTAATAACTCTTTCTCAGTTGTGGTATAATTTCTTTGAGCATCAGTAAGAGTTCTACTAGTATAGTAAATGACATGAAGTTTCTTGTCAATCGTTTACCCCAAAATAGCTCCCACAGAAAAATTAAAAGTATCACACATGATTTTAAAAGGTAAAGAAAAATCAGGAGATTGAACAATAGGTGCAGACATAAGAAGAGAACGAAGTTTTTAAAAGCTTTCACGTAAGATTCATCAAAATTGAATGCAACATCTTTGCTCAAAAGATTAGTTACAAGTCTAGCAATCATACTAAAGTCTTTAATAAATCTTCTATAAAATCCAGCATATCCCAAAAATGATCTAATTTGCTTGACTGATTTAAATGGAGGAAGATTAGCAATTAAATCAATTTTAGCTTTATCTACTTCAATTCCTTATTTAGACACTTTACATCTCAAAACTATTCCTTTTGTAACCATGAAATAGCTCTTTTCCCATCTTAAAACTAAATTAGCTTCTTCACATCTTTTTAAAACATCAAGTAAGTTATTAAGGGAATCTTTAAAAGTAGGTCCAAAAATAGAAAAATCATTCATGAAAACCTCAAGAAACTTACCAACTGTATCAGAAAAGATAGCAAGCATACATCTTTGAAAAGTAGCAGGCCCATTACATAATCCAAAAGGTATTCTACGAAAAGAAAAAGTACCAAAAGGACATGTAAAAGTAGTTTTCTCTTGGTCTTTGGGATATACTGAAATTTGGTAGTATCCTGAGTAACCATCTAAGAAGCAATAAAAACTTTGACCGGCCAATTTCTCAAGAATTTGATTAATAAAAGGCAAGGGAAATGGTATTTTCTAGTTGCAGCATTTAGTTTTCTATACTTCATACACATTCTCTACCCAGTAGCCTCGCTAGTAAGAACTAACTCTCCTCTATTTTCAACTACGGTCGCTCCTGCCTTCTTTGGTACAACTTGTACAGGACTTACCCATGGACTATCAAAGATAGAATAAATAATGAAGGGTACTTAATTTGTATTGTTCTATATCTTTTCTAAAACTTTTTGAGCATTTGACTTTTTGAGTATGTCGTCTGTAAACTCTCAAGAAACCATACTCGTCCACAAAAGGTAACTTAGGGGTTTAAAGAGCTTGTTGCACGTGATAAGTACAATTATGAATCCTATGAAAGTAGTTAGTTAGTTTTTCTTTTTGTTCTTTTATTTTTTCTTGAGGACTAGCAAAACTTAGGTGTTGGGAAGTTGATAAAGTCCATTTTTTTACAAATAAACACCTTAAATTTTAATTATTAACTTTTAAGAAATATTTTATTTATTTATCATAATTATTATATTTAATTTATTTTATTTTTGTGCATGAAAAAATTATAAATGAGTCCAAAACAGTGTTGGGTACTACAAAGAAAGAGAAGTGAAGGACACTCCATAAATAAGCCCACTATTGAAGTAGTGGGTCGCCACCAAGAATAAGGAAAAAAAAAAGATGGAAGAATAGAAGAAGGAAAGGAAAAGGAGTCAAAAGGAATAGGAGAAGGAAAGCTGTTCAGCAGCTTTAAAAGGAGAGAGCTACTGCGTGAGAGGGAGGGCTGAAAAAAACAGAGGAGAGAGCGAAGGCCAAAGAGAGCTGAGAGGCGGCCCAACAGCTGAAGCAGAAAACAGCCGCAACAGGAGAGCTGCGCAAGCAGCAGAAAAATAGCAAGAGAAAATAGCATCAGCTGCTGACCGCATAAAGAAGCAGCTGCTGGCTGGGAGAGGAACCAAAAAGCTGCAGCCCAAAATTAAGGAAGCAGCTGAGCAGCTGCTTGAAGAAGCAGAGGAAATCGGCAGCTTGCAGCAGAAATAATCGGACGCTGGTTGAAGCAGAATCGGACGCTGAAGCAGTTGAAAAACGGACGCACCGGCAGCAAGAAAAATCAGCAGCTTCAAATGGAAGAAAATGTCATTATTTACTCCAAGAAATTGGTTCTTTCGGTCTCTTTAATCATCAACTAATTTTTTTTTTTAATCTCGATGAAATTATAGTCACGTGACTTTGATTTATTTTATTTTGAGAGATTTATTATATTATTTATTGATCGCATACTAATTATTGTAGTCGTGAGTGGGAGATATGTGATTTTTGCAAGTATATTATGGGTTTAGAATTAAGTAGTTCATGCTAATTTTAGATGATTTATGTCATAAAATTAAATAGGTGATACTAATGGTTAGATGGATTATGTCATGCATTTAAGTACAATATATTTCTTTAGTGAATCGAAGCTTGTAGCCTACATCACCACATAAAGTCTAATTTTTTTTCTTAAATAAAATTAAATCATTGGTACATGGTTAGTGACGGACTCAACGTTCTAAATCATCTCTTTGATTAAGCTCTTGTTATTTTTCATTTAGTGATTTTGTTCATTAGTTTTAATTAATTTAGGAATAATTTTTAGATAATATAATTTGATTCTTCTTTTTATAAAATTAATTTAGGAAAATAGTAATTTAAGTAGTTAAGTCTTTCTCTGTGATCCAATACCTGATAGTGTCATATTATATTGATGTTGTGCACTTGCAAGTATTGGGTTTAAAGTTTAGTTAGAAAAATCCCGATCATGTGCTTAAATGCATGACGTAATTCATCTAACCATTAGCATGACTTATTCAATTTTATGACATAAATCATTTAAAATTAGCTCGAACTATTCAATTCTAAAACTCACAATATACTTACAAAAATCACATATCTCTCATACTTAAAACTACAAGAACTAAGCATGGATTAAAGCATCAATTAATCCAAATAATTATTCTACAAGAATAATCACAAAGAATTAATTACATCAAACTATGAAACGTCCCAAAGTATGTAATTACATAAAATAATATAATAAATCTTCTAAAATAAAATAAACTAAAATTACATGACTAGGGATTCATCAATATTTAAAAAAAATAATTCATAACTAAAGGAAAAGAAAGAACTAAAATTTTAAAATAAATCATGACATCTTCTCCAATTTATCTTTACCGGCCTCTGCTCCCTTGTTGATTGTGCGTTGAAGAACAGAAAGAAAACTGGTCTTGCGGTTGCTGCAGCTTCCTCTTTTTCTTTAATCTTCTTGCTATCAACTTCTTAATATAAGAGAAAACAATTCTAATCCTTTTAGTAAGAGGAGAATTTCTCTTCTTTTTTTTTTCAATGGCTCAATTCAAATTTGAAGAGGATTCTTTTTTTTCCTTTAATCATGGGCCCCATGTTTAATGGGTGTTCCAATTTGTTTCCTAAAGTATAACCACCTTGGGCTGGGCTGGGCTGACAAGATACAGCAAAGGTAATGGCCTTGTCTCTCTTTTTATAATTCCTTGTAAATCTGTAGAAGACAAATTAACAATGTAAATATATTAATTATATAAATAAATAATATTTTCAAATACTAATAATTAAAACTTAAAGTGTTTATTGTCAAAAATCACCTCTATTAAGTTGTCCATAAATGATTTATGATATGAAAAAGATAGAAACAAAATTTTTAGCTATAATATGATCAAAAGCAAGATTTTTTTGAGTAGATATAATGAATTTCTCCTCAACTTATTTGTGATATCCGGATTTGAGCTACTTGTTTATTGAAACCTTACATTGACAATGTGCAGAGGTATAGTAATGAATTACTCAAGACAGATCTTTTACGGATAATTAAATGATGTTATTATGAATAATCTGTTATAGATTTTTTGAATTACCATGAGCTTAACGTTGTGAAAATTTTCTTAGCATAGATTTTGGTGCATCAAGTTGAAGTGCTAGTTGGATATAGACCCTGTTGTTAATTTGCTAATCAATTAGCTGTGTGGTTTCTTTTTGTTGATATAGAGTGCTGGCAAACAAAGTTGGTCCGAAGATTTCTATTGCTAGCTGTTTGAGGCCAACTTTTCAAGAGGGGAGTTCGCAAAGGTTGCATGGGCCAATTAAAGAGTTGTTATCGGAAGAAAATCCTCCGATCTACAGACCGACCAATCAATTTCATGGACTCATGTTTACAGTTTGTCATGTTAACCTAGGAATTTAGTTAAATACATGATGGAATTGATCCAAAATTGAGACAGAAGCATTCCACGAGATTTCCCATTGTTAATTACGGAAGCTGCCAGTGAACGGGAAACTTAAGATGGCAGTGTAATTTGGCGTATTTAATCCTAAATGTTCTTTTTCTGAGCACTGCAAATACCCCTGATTTCCATATTTATTTTTGTTTTCAAAAAAAGAAACAACCAATTATTTAGCAACAAAAATGAATAGCCCAAGATAATGATGGTTATTTAGGCATATGATATCACAACTAGTATCTACTTGCTTATTCACAAGGATAAATTTTATCAGGTCTTCACTGTTACAATCTTCTCAGGCATTTACTGGATAAATGTTGTAAAAACAACATTGTTTGTGTTGATTTTTCATTCAAGTAGAGAAATCTTTGGTTTTTCCCAGTCAACATTTGGAAACTCATACCATGGGGAATTGTTTAAATTTCACTAAAGCTAGTATTTCTTGTCTAATATGTCCAGGTCATGATGAATCCTTATGATGTAACAGTTTCTTGATTTTGATGTCTTGCTGAATCAATTGAGATATCTGTCCCTTTTATTATTTTCCCTTTTCCTGAATTTCTTCTCATTCATCAATTAATGTGCAAAGGTCATCAAACGAGGATTCGAAGTTCAATATGTTATCTTATAGCTGTATTGTTTATTATAAATAAATAAACCTCCCCAATATATTATAGTATTCAATTCACATCCTAAAACTAATATTTCCTTGACTCAGTTCATGTGTACTACCTACTTGCAGTTTGAGCATCTTCTTTTTGGTTGTAGTGAATGATGGATAGTTCTGCTATGGCTGAAGATCGATTGGAACAGCTGAAGGCTTTCGATGGTACAAAAGCTGGAAGTTAAAGGGCTGGTTGATGCTGTATAACAAGTCTCCCAAAAATCTTCATTCGGCCACCTGAGGAGCTTTCCAATGAGGTAAACCATAGTCAATCTGATATTCAAGTTCCGGTGATGGATCTAAGTGCCATAGGAAGCGAAAACGCGAAAATGTTGTTGATGAATTAAGGAAAGCATCAGAAGACTGGGGATTTTTCCAGTTGTTGAACCATGGAATTCCTGGAAGTGTATTGGATGGAATGTTGGTGGGAATTTGTAAGTTTCATGAATTGGAAGCTGAGGTTAAGAATGAGTTTTATTCCAGAGATCGGATGAAGAAGGTGAGATATGAAAGTAATGTTGATCTTTATAGAGCACAATCTGCTAATTGGAGGGATACTTTGACCTTTAATCTGTTGCTTCCTGATCAAGAACTTGAACAACTTCCTGAATCTTTGCAGGTAAATATTGTTATCTCAATCACTTATATTCATTGGAGAAATTTTCACATTTAGTTACAATGAACTATGAACTGTGAGGATGTGTGATCCATGGAATAGTTTGGCATCGAGCTGTTCATGAGCGGGGATATCCATTGACTTTTTGTTCATGGAAACACCATCCACACAAAGGATATACATATTAGTTACATATTGATGATGTGACTCTAAAAGTTCATGTCCCAGTCCCACTTCATAAATAAAATCTATATCAAAATTTTTTTATCTAGGCTTAAATGATGCCTCCAAACTTCAAATAAGCCCCCGTTCCCCCCCAACACCACCCGCCTCATACACACAAAATATAGAAATAAAGAAAATATCTACAATCAATATTTGAAAACTGTCTTCGTTATACCACAATGAATATCCAAAATAATATAAAATAATATAGGTTCATTTAATGAATTGCTCATTTTGGAAAAAGAAAAGTTCTCTTTTACCACATAAACAGTATTCACCATATTCAAAGATGAAACTAAAGAGGGCGAAGGGCAGTTATTGCTCCCAACATTAATAAAAATACGTCATAAGTATTTATCTTTTAAGTTTATGTACATTTTTTCTACTTATTCATTTGCAGTTGTTTTAATATTTTGTATATATTTCTCAACTCCCAAACGATTAAATTGCTGGCTCCTTCTATCTTTACTAATTGGCAGGGGTGAAATAATAGAGTATATAAATCATGTAACTAAGTTAGGAGAGACCTTATTTGAATTGCTATCCAAGGCCCTCGGTTTAAAACTAGAGAACTTGAGAGAAACGGGATGTGCCAGAGCTATTGGTCTGCCATTACTATCCAGCATGTCCAGTGCCAGAGCTAACCTTGGGCATTAATATTGAGAAGAGAGAAAACTATGAAGGGCATCCAATGTTCAAGATGTGACAATTAAAAAAATTAAAGGAGTATCTAATAAATGGACTGAACCATTATAATTTATAACTATTATGAACATTCATAACATTTCTATATTATTTAAAAAAAATTTTAATATATTTAAGCGCATGATACAGTGTAATAATACAGAGTAGTGAATAATGTATCTCTTTATACATTTTAAGTTCTTCTAAATTGTTTCACTTACAATATGGAATGGTATTTTGATTCTTCAAACTAATTTATTCCGAGCCAATTTATCGAATGTGCTTCATGAGTCTTGATTCGATCCATATTTATTGAACCCACTCTATGAGTCTTCATTCGATCGAGGATAAATTTTAATTTGGTATTTAAAAATATACAATGGTCTCAAGTAAGTATTTAGTATAGAAAAAAGATCTTAAAAGAATACTTAGAATTAATCAATTTGTCTCTAATTGATACTTTTATTAAATTTTAAAAGGGAGGCTTATTAATTGAAATGTTAAAAGTAAAGTATATGGGGTATATTCAAAAGGTAAGATTCATTAAATATTAATTGAAATTTATTCCACCAAATACTCTTTTTCCTCTATGAACTAAACAAAAACATATTTTTCTTCCCACTCAAATTTCTCTCTGATTTCAAGAAAAAAATTCTCTTTGTGAAATTGAATTTTCATTAGACTTATACTCTCTTCCCAGTAAGTATCTCTTTTAGTAATTAGTGGGAATGCTTAATTAATTATTATGTCAGAGGAGTAGAAAACCAACTTATAGGGGCTCTATTTTGTGTCCAGCAATGACTGCTGTTACAGGAGTATCAATTACAGTCTTCAACTTTCTTTCATCATCAATTTTAATCTCCTTGGTATTTCAATTTCTTCCTAAACAAATTTTTCATAGATTGCAAATTGTTAATAGAAATTGTTAGATAGAACTTCACTATTTTGTGGTTGTTTCTGTTGGTCCTAATTGCTTTGCTTAGGGATGAAAGTCAAGAGAGTAAAAGCCTATTGAAAATAAAATTTTAAAAAGAGAAATTTTTTTCTTGATATAAGAAAGAAAGAAGTTTGGTTGTTTTTGTTCAATTCAGAGAGGTAGAAGATTATGTATTTTATGGGATAAATTTTAATTAAGATCTAATAAATCTTATTTTTTAAATATATCTCATATATTTTATTTATAACATTTCAACTTAATTAATAAGCCTCCCATCTAACATAAGTATCAATTGAAATAAATGAATTATGTTTAAGAATTCTTTTGAAAATTTTTAAAATTTAAATACTTACTTGACACAATTATAAATTTTTAAATGTCAAATTATAATTTATCCTTGGAGCACGATATTTTAAATTTAAACTTGTATTTTTTATTTACAAGTCGGTCGAATCAGATGGCTCAAGTTCCATCCTTCGTCCTCTTCTCTTTATGTGTGAAATTCCCCCCAAAAGAAAAAAGGAAAGGTTGACGATGGTGGACAATGGCCTTTGACTTGTAAAAATGGTGGTGGTTGTCTACCTGACCCAAGCGTACAAAAGAAAAGAAAAAGAAAGTTATCTCCCTATGTGAACGCGTGGCAATGGTGCAAGTGAGATCTGCATCCTTGTGCTCACATTGGTTTGACAATGGACAAACAAATGTTCAGGAAAACTGTTTCTTGCCGAAGTCATTTTCTCACTGCTTCAAGCATACAAAGCTCTTCTTAATTTCTATCCCATTATTTATTATTGCTTTTCTAACCTTCTCTCTCTGGTCATTATCTTGCCACCCAGAAGCCTCAAGTGTCATAATTATTTCTTCAATTTCCAGTTTCTGGCTGGGGTCTCAATAGGAGAATAATTGTTCGAGGGTTCAGATCATTTCTTTTCTACCTTTATTCTTAAGTGGGCTAATGTGTTCGTATTTTTCTTGATCTTCACTTCATTAATTCAAAGTGGTTGAAGGGAAAGTTCTCAACTTTTACCTACGTTTTCAAGAATTTGTCCACTTCCATTGAAGTGGGATGTGAAGGTTTTCAAAGTCTTATCCAGAAGTAGCTATTAAATTCATGGAAGATTGCTGATAAATGGGTTGGCTTAGAACCCTATCAAGGTTCTGAAAATTCGATCAATTTGAGGGGACAATGAAGGATTTTGCTGGGACTCCTGGTACTTTGACTGGGCTTTTTCTAAGGATGGCGCAGTGTTGTTTTGCAGCAGGTTCAATTGCTTCTATGGTCACCACTAAAACCTTCTTCAGTATTACTGCTTTCTGGTATTTTTTCATTCTCTCCCACCTTTGCTGAATATCCCATGAAATGTTTTCTTCTGTATGAAATAGGCTCATCCAATTGGTTCTTGAATGAAGTTTAGCATTTCATAAAGATTCTAGTTTCCAATTAATTTTGTGGAAATCAATGGTTCATTCTTGCTAGATTTCACTGATTTTAACTTCGAAAAGATTAATTGGATCCAAAGGTAGTGTAATTGACTCTGTTAACTATTCCAATTTTGCTGTTGTAATTGGATTTACTTTGAGGTTGTTGGAGTTTTAATGCATCCTTGAATGAATCCTTTTTGAGTTTTTCCATGGTGTAATAGTGACAGAGAATGGCTTAAAATAGTTGAATGCTTATTTGATCAGGAACCTACTATTAAGATCTTTGACATTGCCACTCCAGCATAATTAGGCAAAATCTATCTATCTTGGTATGGGATTTGTGTTCAGTTTAATCTCTGGAACAGTTGTTTCACTTCTTATAGTATCTGATTTCAATTAAGGGAGCTTTAAGTGAATATGTCAGAAAATTGACATGTAATGTAACAGTTGATTTTATTTAGAGCTGTCTAACCAGTCATGTTCACAGTAATCAGTAGCAATGGAGAAAGGCTTTTTAGCCTTCTCCTTAAAACTCTTTCTGACGACAAATTCGAGCATGGGCTGAATTGGGGGAAAAAGATAAAAGATTGAAAGCAAGAAAATGGAAGAAAACAGGAAAACCACGTATTAATACCAACTTCCATTAGCTGGTACATATGCACTATGAATTAGTTAAGCATTTTAGATCTCATGCCACGTTATCTTCTATTCTGAATTTCAATGATGAGCCTTTCTAGAGATGGAATCATATCTGCTTGACTGGTTTTCCTAGCATATTCACAGCTTTTGACATCAGCAGTATAGTTTGATAACACATCCATATCTTATCGTACTTCTGAGATTTAGCTCATAAGGATTCTGCATTCAATGATATATCCGTCCACCGGCAAGTAATCGATGCGTGCTTTTTGTTTTTGTTTTTTCTTTTTAATGTGTGCTTGAAATTGCAAAACAATTTCTTTCTGTTTTTGGGTGTGTAAATGGAGAAGAAATGCACATTCTTGTATTCTACTTTTTTGAAAGTTCAGTAAATGTTTTTTTGAGCATTAAATGTTGAGTTTCCGTTCCCCAATGATACAGGAGTGATAAATTTTCTTCTACAGTCTCACATAGTATGAAAAATGTTTCTCATTGCAGCTACTTAATTGCTTCCATGGGTTTGCAACTTGTCTGGAGCTTTGGGCTTGCTTCACTGGATGCATATGCCTTGGTTAGGAAGAAAATCCTCCATAATCCTGTATTAGTGAGCCTCTTCGTAGTCGGCGACTGGGTTAGTATCTTGTAGACTTTCATTTTAGGTGAATGAACCCCGGTTTCTCATTGTCATTTATCAGTTTTCTTTTTAAATGCGTTTATAGGTTACGGCAACATTGTCGCTTGCAGCAGCCGCTTCCTCAGCTGGCGTTACTGTTCTGTACTTTGGTGATTTGGGAGGTTGCAGTTTCGGGGAGGAATGCACAAAGTTCCAGATGGCAGTGGCATTGGCCTTTCTGAGTTGGATAACAATAGCCATATCTTCTCTGATAATGTTTTGGCTTTTGGCTGCAAGTTAGGCCTCTTATAAGGATGGTTAGTAATGTGTACATTTTGTAATATCATTGTAATTATAGTGATTCTTTTGTGGCCTTCAAAAGTGTGAATAGGGAAGCAAAGATGAAGTTTTGCAAAATGCTATACAACTGAAATACTTCAGAAGTGTTCTGTCATGATTTGTGATTTCTTTATAAAATGAAATAATCTCCAAATAACACTTTTCTCTTATAGCTTATCTTTTTTAGATTATTTGATTCTTTAACATTATACTCAAGCATGGGAGAGGTGCAAGATTCAGTCCTCACTACCATCCATTGCAGAATCATGCACGGGTTGACCATATATAAAAAAGAAGTCAACCCACACATGAGGGGCGTGTTAAAGTTGTTTAGACAATTACGTATTCTTTTATCTACTAGCTTAAGGTGGTAGATTTGTTGATAATTCAAGTATTTTTATAATTGTACTGTATTTTATAGTTATCCTTAGATTAAATTTCAGCATCTTGAATTTTAGGTTGCTAGAGCTACATATATTGATATCTGCAACTTCTAATCATGAGAATAATTCAACTATTAGCGACTCGAATTCAAATTACATAGGAGCAATTTGGTCAGAAAAGCTTTGCCTTGCACTCTTTAAAATGTAACAGATGTCTAATAATGGTTTGTTCGGATGACTGCTTTAAGTTGGCAACTTCTTCATACATAGATTATCTGTGAATTGGTTTAACATTAGCATTGAGAGTGCCTCTATGAATTATTTGATTTCGGAGTAAACCATGTTGGTTTTGGCCAAAATCACGCGGTTAGTCTAATCATTTCAAACAAAAATGATATGTAGTGAAAGGCTGATGGTTGTCTTGATCACCAATGGGGCTAGGGGAAGAAGCAAAAATTCTTCTTTGTCAGCTCCAGGGTGATATGCGTGAAGATAAATTGTAAGATCGGAAGTGAGTCAAGTTGTGTTTAGCCCATGATCAGATGGTTAATTGGGGTCCTATTCTGTTGTGGTATAGCTCCTTCCAATTTTCTTTTTTACATCTATCATTTAAGTTTTTCCTTCATTTTGTTCTCTCTAGCATTCTGGCGACTCATTCTGTGCCAGTTTCTTAATCTTTTCTATCTTGGATTGATATGAGGATTGAAGAGACTTCAAACTAACGGTATGTAACTTCTGAATGCTTTTGGTAAGAATATAAATCGGTTAGTTTCATGGTGAAAGTTATTTGTTAGACTTCAATCAGATGGCTTTTCCTTATTTGTGGAATGGATTTCCATGCAATTTCACCTCCTTTTGTTGATTGCTTTTGTAGTCCTTGTTTTTCTTGCGGTGTATTGGTTACAACTTGCAACCAGTCTTGATCATCTAGTGGGAGAGTGATCTTGAACCGTTTTCCAATACAAATGTTATTTCTTGGATACCTGCTCAGTAGTTGAGATCCGAGCTTCTGAAGATTACTGGTATTGATCAAAATTGAACGAAATATGTTGTGGTGTTACATTAGCATTACGTTCTTGTCGTTACACTATTTAGACCTCTCTTTTGGACTTTGTAACAGGGCAGGTGTCAAGTGAGCGTTGGAAAAATTATAAAGCCTTTATTGGGAAACCATGAGGTTAGTTCTTCCTATTCCCATCCTTACTAGCTACCCTTGCCATATCCCACTATTTTATTTTAGAATTTTCAGAGGTATCATGGATGAGCTTCTTGCAAAGTTCTTACAAAAAATGGCAAATAATTTAAACGAATTTTAGTCCATGTCATTTCATTTATTACGTGGCTGGATTCGTATTAGTTTGGGAATAGTTTTTTAAAAGGTTTTAGATGAGGAATTTTCTGAAAAAGGAATATTATCCTGGTTAGAACTTCATGACATAATCATCAAGTTTCTGCTTGGAATGTTGAAGGTTGCGAGATTTTATTCTGTTAATGAGGATAAAGTGGGCAAGACGGATTCTCTCCTAGACAAAAGGGAATGAATCTGTCATCTTATTCTTAAAATGTGTTTTAGCTATTCGTTCTTGAATCTAGTTTCTGCTTTAATGAGCCTGGGTTCTACTAGATTAAACTTTTGATACTGTTTTGCTACTCTTTCCCTTGTTTTATTCTTATGGTAGGTCCTGTTTTCTCTAAGTTACTTGAGAGGTTTAAAATGAGTGAAAACAGAACCTTAACCGAGAAATGTCCTGAGTCCTATTGGAAGAACCCCCTCTTCATGGTGAACTTGGCAGCGCTTTTGATTTTCGTCAACAAAACTCAAGGACTTCCCGGCTCCAATCCTCTCCCGGTGCATGATCCTTGAGATATGATGTAATCGTGATGTTATGCCGTAGAAGGTTGTAAGAGCTAACTCAACTGGGAACCTGTGTTTGGGACATGTTTGGTAATGGTAAGATTACCTTGGCAAATGTTTGGTAAGACTCTTTAAAGGGACTTGCTATTGATTGATCCATACCCTTTGCTTGATCTTGAAGTTATGGGATGGATGATGTAGTGGTAATCAGATGCCATAAAAGGGGATGCCAGAGCTATCTGAACTGACAAATTTGATACTCTTGCCTTACTTGGGATAAGTATGAAATAAGTGTGAAATAATTAAATATATACGAGTATGAGCTAAACATCCATTTGTCAATTTGGGATATTCACTTTGTCATAACGAGAATGGTCACAAGTGATAGCAAAAATGGTTAGAGAATAGTTAGCAAGTAATCGGTCATAGGTGTTGCTAAGTACACGAGTAGCGAGAGTGCATTAGACATCATGATCCTCACCATTTCTCTGCTAAACCACTCTATTGGGATGTACTGGGCGCAATAACCTTGAGATACTATCTCATGATATATCAAGTAATCCTAAACTCACCGAAGAGGTACTCTTCACCACAGTCTGATCTCATTCCCTTGGTCACTTTACATGTTTGACGCACTTCAACCTTAAACTCTTTGAATTACCCAAAAGAGTCAAATTTGCACAGTTACTGGATATGAGAAAACCCTTGGTGTACCGTTTTAGGGAAGGATAGGATAGAAGGGAGGTGTTGCCAGGAACATGAATTAATGCTCTCAGGCCTGCGGGTACTGGAGGTGATAAAAGCCTTGGTTAAGGAAGGATAAGATAGAAAGGGAGACTTGTATAATTGCACTTGATATTCTTTGCATTGTTTCCAACCTAAACAAGTGGGATTGCTCATATTCCAATAATATCTTTGGTGCCTGCTGTTCCTTTTTGGGTGACTGCTGAGGAAGCAAGCAGATTCTTGTTTCAGAATTTCTAATGGAATCTCTTGTATTAGATAATACATTCATGTTGGAGGATACCGTGGATTCTCTTTTCAGCTGGGTTTGGAAAGAGGGGTTTTTCTGTCTTGTAATTATAACTTGAGGTTCTGCTTGCTCTCGCAATGTTCACTTCTTATTCCAGAAAGATCTTCGGAACTCTTCCAACGTAACATTATATACTAGGAAAAATTGAACTCGTAATATTGTATTTACAGTTCATTTACTAACCCTCGTATCAAGTGGGTGAGTACTAAGATCTTTCTACAAAAGATATTCGACAATTTTCTCAGGTAATTTGTTATGTTCTGGCTCTAGACTTCTACTCATCAAACAATAATTATTTTGAGTAAAATAAAGGTAATATCAATAAAGCCAAACAAAAGTCATTTCTCATCAAAGAAATGGTTCTTACCCCCACTTTGACAATTTTTTTAAAAATGTAATATCCAATCCCACATCTTACAACTCACCATGAGACTTTTCTGCAAGAGAATATGATCATTTTAAAAGATGGATAAATACAAAACCTTTTTTTATAACCCTAACATGCACCCTGCATATTAAAGGGTATGTTACCTTAACTAATTTGCATTCATTTTTTTTTTTTTTTTAACTTTTAACAGGTATTAAGCATTAGGATATATTACCTTAAATAATTTGGACTCAGTTTTTTATACTTCTAACATGTATCAAACATTTAGGATATTTCACCTTGACTAATTTGGACTCAATTTATATAAAACTCACAAAATTTTAATTCTTATTTGAAAGTCAGGGTCAAAATTTAGATATTTTACGGTGCATGAAGAATATTTGAACTTTTAAAATTTTAAACTTTTATAGTGTACTTAATCGCTGTACAAAATTAACGAGTGTACAAAATTAACGAGTCGAGAAGAACACATCCTTGTTATAATAAGGATAATCTTCTCTATAATTTCTAAAAGAAGAATAATGAAATTAATTTTCAAGTTTCAGAGTGCAAAGTATGGAGATTGTTGCAGCAGAAGAATATTTTACATCCAAATAATAAAGTTTGTGTATTTTAGTTAAAGTTTATTCCTTATTTGATAGGAATGATGAAGCAATTATATTCGAAGATGGAAGAAGGTTCTTGCCAAATTGTAGTGGATTTGGCGTATAAATCCACTACCAATGCTTTTTCTTCTTCCTTTCTCCCGTCTTTTGGCACCACTAAGAATTTTATAGTCAAGAAAGAGCATGTTGTGATGAGAAACGCTATAATAACAACGGTAGCGGAACCAGAATAGAAAAGTTATGGATGAAAAGTATTAAAAATTTTATTAGAATTTTGTTTATAAAATAGATGCAGTCCAAGTATAAAAATATTTAAATAATTCTAAATTTACAAATAAAATAGCAAAAAAAGATAGGTTGTCCATTACCAATGAAAAGTGATCACCCATCACTCACGATGAATGATTACCCATCACTCACGGGATAAACATTACAAATCTAAATTTACAAATAAAATAGAGGAATGATTACCTATCACTCATGGAAAAATTTTTTTTCTTTTAAAATCAGCAGCCCAACTAAAGTTTTGGGGTTCTATTGAAATAAATAAAACTATTAGGGCTTGAATATAAAAATTAAAAAATTGTAAAGTTCCTGAATTTGTCCAGAGGCTTGACCTACCCAACCCCCACTTGGTTCCGCCACTGGATAACAAGTATGAGAAATGTCTAAAAATGTTTGTCATCTAATGTAAGAATGAGAAAGGAAAAAATTTAGTGGAGAGAGAGATGTTTTTCAAATGCAAAATTTTATCTTGTAAAAATAAATTATTATCTTGTCACTGATTAATAGTAATTGTTAGTAGACGATAAGTTATAAAATTTAGTAAAAAGTATTTTTAACTACTAAATTATTGTATTATTGTTGATTGATAGTAATTATTAATAAATAATAAGTTATGAGTTTGAATTACATTTTTAACCATGAATGTATAAAAAAATAAAATGTAAAAGAGTAGATGAGTATCGGTGATAAAAAACTTAGGACATTGTCTCAAACCATATGGAATGGCAGAGATTCTAATACTTCTGGCACAAGCATAATATATAACATATTCCTTTGAGATCAATGTTACTTTTATCATTTATTGTTTTTATAAACACGTTTTTTTGGCTTGATTTCCAGGTGTTAGGCATGCTAATTAAACCTTTAGGTTTATAGGATTGTCAAATATCCTATGGACTTTTCTGCCTAAACAGCTTAGGCTTTCTGCTTGGATTAAGTGTAGATTTTTCTGCTTGCTTTGAAACTGCACTTTTCTTTCTAATATATTTTTTGTTTGACCGTTTTTAGTATTTTAATTTTTGAACTCCCTAAAGTATTTTTATTACATGATAAGGTTTTTTTGGTATTAAGCACGGTATAATTTGGTCAAAAAGTCCAAAAAAAGTACCTGTCAAGTTAAATAAGGGTAAGATAAATATTTTTAAAGCGTTCCCTTCGTAAATGCTCAAATATTAACAAATGTTTTGGAAAAGATCTGTTATGCCTAGTATCAAAAGGACCTTATCATCTCATCAAAAAACTTAAAGCAGTTAAAAAGTAAAATAATTTATTGAAGAGAAAAGTGGCCAAACGAAAATACATTAAAGAGAAAAGTGTAGATTTAGCCTTCTTCTTAATAAGGGTGCTTTTGGATTGGATTTAAAAATGAAAGAAAATTTTTTACTTAATTCGTGTAAAAAATAAATTTTATCCGAGAGAAATGCGGGGTGGATTCAAAGAAAAGAACCAAAGGATTTTACTCTTTAAATCCAATAATGCATTATTTAGTTTGATTTGTTTAGTGCATTCTTGAGCCAGAAAAGATATTCTGATCCCACCACCTTCAGTATTGGCAGACAATCAAAGTTTAATGCCATTTTGTTTTTCTTGTTTAAGTAAAATTCTGCTTTTTCTCTCAACAAACTGCTGATATATAAGAAAGTGCAAGTTACCTGTTTGATTTTATGCCACAAAGGAAGCAAAAATTTCAAGTAATTCTCTCTTTTTTGCTTCAATCAAACAAATTAGTTAACAAAAGTTTATAAGAATAGTATATTTTTTCTATTCTCATTTTGATTCTGTTCTTATATCAGGAAACTTGCCATACCATAATGGGATATGATTCAGAACAAGATGCCATTAACAACATGGAATGAGCATCAAAGCCAATTCTTCTTCTATCTTTCCTATATATATATATATATTATTAGATGGTAGATAATGCAAAAATCCAGTTTGCATAGTAGTAAAATAGCAGTTTCCTAATGGCATTGAAACCATGTTCTCTTCCGGGCACTTGCCAGCGTTTTCAGCCTCACATTCTCATGGTTTTGGCTCAGATTGCTTACACTTTTCTATATTTCATCACAGAAGCTTCTTTCAATCATGGGATGAATCCTCATGTCTACATAACTTACCGACACATCGTTGCTGGAATTGTAATCCTCCCTTTCGCCTATTTTCTTGAGAGGTAATTTGGCATTCTGTTAGCAGATTATCTGAATTTGCAGAATTCACTCAAATCTTGATAACAATTTATGGTTTTCTTGATAAGCAGAAAAATAAGGCCAAAGTTGACATTAGCCTTGTTCCTGGAGATTTTTGTTCTTTCTCTTTTGGGGTAAGAATTAAGATTGTTTACAAATATACGTTGCCTCTTAAATTATTTAAAATATGTTGATGAACGTAGCTCAATTAGTTATAAGCACTTTTTATCTGATGATAAATTCTTAATTCAACGATTTATCCTAGGGTGAGTTTGACATTGAACATGTATTTCGCGAGCTTGACATTGACATCTCCAACTTTCCTTGCATCAGTGGTGAACACCATTGCTTGCCTGACATTTATACTTGCAGTTATCCTAAGGTAAATTCACTGAGAACATCAAATATTTGAACACTTTGTCATCCTCTAGCGTTTCATTTTTGAATCAAAAGGATCTATCTATTCTCATTGCAGGCTTGAGGTTGTTGACTTTCGAAACCCTCGAGGTATAGCTAA
This sequence comes from Catharanthus roseus, assembly GCA_028651295.1. Classification (NCBI taxonomy): domain Eukaryota; kingdom Viridiplantae; phylum Streptophyta; class Magnoliopsida; order Gentianales; family Apocynaceae; genus Catharanthus; species Catharanthus roseus. Next base: position 2,177,268 of record JAPQWS010000033.1, on the reverse strand, counting down.
AGTTCTTGGAACATTGATTTCCCTGGCTGGTGTAATGACAATGACATTGTACAAAGGACATATGTTGAAGAATCCATGGCCTCCTATTGTTCATATGAAAAAAGGCAACACTGTTACCCAAGAGAGTTGGTTGAAAGGCTCTATTCTTACTGTTGCAAGCTGCATAACATGGTCCATATGGTACATAATGCAGGTTGCTATCCTCCAAATCTTTCTCAATTTCATATTAGCATCCAAAGATACTTTAAAATGTTGAACTCATCAAATTACAATTTACAACACTAGTCAAAATGTAGAACTCATTCTGTGATATCCCATCCTACGATGGATAAGTGTGATTAGTTTGAATAATTAAGTACATGAAACACTCATTGTCACATTGAGATACTCATTTTGGCATAACGAGGACAGGTGCAACTAGTTGGTCGAAGGTACTATCAGACCTATGAATCATACTTTTAAGGGGCGCGAGGTGCAATAACCTCTAAAATCCCACAACCATAATATAGTTCCAGGATAAGGTTGATGGGCGATATTTTGGTATACTGTGATTAGGGTTTCTAAATAGTTGGTCATAATCATAGTGTTAGGCCCATGAGTGACGCTCCTAAACTTGCAAGCGGGCGTGACAGATTCATTTATGAAACATCTGGACTACAATAACATAAGCTGATATTCTAGTTTTCTTTTTCAGGCATACACCTTAAAGAGATATCCAGCACAATTATCACTGACTACGTGGATGAATTTTGTGGGAGCTGCTCAATCAGCATTATATACAGCTATTGTTCACCATGACAGAGCAGCTTGGACCATTGGTTTCAATATTGATTTCTGGTCTACCATTTATGGGGTGAGTTTATTTTACTGAACTGAAATCTAAATTTAAGCAAGAGTTTTTTTTAATTGACAATCTCTCATGAATGCAGGGGATTGTAATATCTGGTATAGTAGTCTTCATTCAATTATGGTGCACTGAAGAAAAAGGACCTGTTTTTGTTACCATGTTTAATCCTCTCTCTACAATTCTAGTGGCAATTCTTGCATACTTTGCTCTTGGAGAAAAACTCTATATGGGCAGGTAATGTAGATCCTCCTTTTGACTAGCTGACGCTACTAATTTGAATTGTTGGAGAACAACCCATTACTCTTATGTTCTTAAGTTGTATTTTTTGACAATTTTCAGCTTGGTAGGAGCAATAATTGTGATTTTTGGCCTCTATTTGCTTCTGTGGGGCAAAGAACATGACAAAGAAGCATCCAAGATTGTAGATGAGGAATGCGTACATGAGCAGGAAGAAGACCCCATGAAACTCACAAACAAATAATATCAAGGGAGGACCTTAAAATGTGTTGAGGGACCTAAAAGTTCCATGGAAACAGAGGAAAATGATGAGCCAAGAAAGAACAGAGAGGAAAAAGCGATAGTTACTGAACAGAATTAAACCTTTGTGGACTCTTACCATTGCCCATTATCCAACTTTTTTTGTTTCATCAGGCAAAAGAGCTAAGATCTTCTGCATTTGATGTTTCTTTTTCACTTTGGAAATATACTTCTTTTTCTTTATTTTGATTCATGAGCAAAGACTCTTTGGGTGTATTTCGATTGAATTTTAAAAATAAAAACAGTTTTTTTTCCCTCGGATCCCATATTTTCTTTCACAATTAATTTACTTCTTACGATTTTTAAAGAAAAATACCTTCACTTTTCACCCAGAAGATGCAGAAAATTGAGCATGTACTAAACAGAATAGTTAATATCTTCGGCGACTCCAACCAGATTGAAAGCCTAGACTTGTAAATGAATTTGCAGCTGAAAGCTCTAACAAAGAAATGCATAGAATATGAAAAAAAGTCAAGTAAACCAAGAAAATGAAGAAAATACTTTTGAAAAATGTGATTCTAAAAATCTAATATAATATTTTCATTTTTAATAAAATAATAGGCAAAAGTAGTTTAGAAAAGCACTTCCAAAGTAATTTTTCAAAAATATTTTTTTCAAACTAAAAACAGATTTAATAAACAGTACAGATCAGCTCAAAAACAGAAATAAACTAAATCCAAATTTATTTTAAACAAATTGTTCACAGGAAAGAAACTAGTGAAAGTTATGGTAGGAAATGCAAACTAGTAAATGAAGATGGGAGGAAAAGCTGCCAAAGAAAATCCCATTCCTCTGAAAATTAATGGTATAAACACTTGCTGATGAAGAGAAATGGAGAAAAAGGAAGAAAAGAAAAAAAGCAGCTCCTCTTTCAGATATCACCAAGTATTTACAGGTGAATAAAAGCTGCAGGAAAGTTCCTAAATTGCAGAATAGTTAAAACTCCTCCCAAAATATGCAGCCTCCGAAGGGTTGTTTTTTAAGCTGCAGGAGGCCTGAGTTTGTGATCTTGAGATGTATCACGAGCAGACGAAGGCATATACTGCCACATTGGCACCAAGCTGTATCCTGGAAAAACGGGCATTTTGCTCATCGCTGTCTGGTAAGCTGCCGGATGGGTTGCCATAAACCCAGGAGGTGGAACACTAATGGCTTTCAGTTCCTGCTCCATTTTCTCTTTATCTGCCTTTAATTTAAGTTTCTCTTCACGAAGTTCATTCTTTTCGGCCTGTTTAAGGACCAAAGTAAGTAAATCAGATTGCATATGATCAAAATTCAACAAGGTAATCCGAATCATAAGTTCCCCTTCAAAACGCAAAAAGGTAACCAAAATGGAATTTGAAAAAAGTCATTCTGATAATTTCACTTGACTAATTTACAGTAAATATTATTTCTTGTCAAACTAACTGTTGGACTTTACAGAGTAAAACAAAAGTAAACGACTAAAATCTTGGAAATAAAGTCAGCAGGCATATTGTGTTTTTGTTCAAAGCTATCATCACAGGTGAAATTAAGATCCACCATTCAGGGGCTCTATAGATAAAAAATGTCCTAACCTTCAAAGTTTTGATCTCTTCTAATAATTTCTCATTTGTCTCTTTGTACTCCAGAGCTTCAGATTTTAGCTGGTTCACAACTCGAATTGCATCGCCAAGTATTGCCAATTTGTCTGTTCTCGCAGGTCTCCCAGGTTCCAATGTCGAACACAACTCAGAAAACCTGCATGGAGGATACACAAGGCATTGCCCAATGGAAACATAAGTGGTAGTCAGAAAAGATAGCTTATCTTTGTGATCTTTTGTCCAAGTTACTAATTTGAAGGAGAATACAGCCTTGGGTAAGCTGGAAATGGTAACACCATTTGTTTTTTGGACCTGAGAAAGCAGGCCAATTGCTTTTCTCCATGGTTTATGGGAAATTGAACGAATCACATACTTCCTCCATTTTTCTTTTATTCAAAAGCCAACCAGAATGCAGAACCATTAGTTCCAAAATATGCATAACACATGTGCATGTATTCTCAAACAAATTGAGGAACAAGATTAGTGCTCGACACTTTTATGTAAGAGAGATAGATTAGAGAGAAATGTAAATGCTATATGTCAAATGATTTGTTCATTAGAAATGCAATTCGGAGTGGGATTACTTGTCATTCAACTTCTCCCTCCTTAACTTCTCACGGCAAGCTTTGGTTCCAACCCTGCTGCATGACTCAGCACGCCCTCTGTTCATTAAACATCATCAGTCTGGAATGTGAAATATCTTCACTCAATTATATATTTCCAGAGGTGCGGAAAATAAAGAACAACATTCAAGATGACCAAATTCCAGGACCAAGCGCATTAAAAGACTGCTGCATGATCCTCCTCCATCAGCAGACAGTAAACATCATAAGAAAGCCTGACCAAAGTACAAGTAGAAGAGGGGAAAACACATATACAGACAGAAAAGAAGGATAAAAAATGCTTGCACGGCTAATAATAAATAATAAAATAAGCTAAACATAGAATTCAAATGCTTGTCACAACATTGAATGGATGCATGAATGATGAAATACATAGCAAAAATTCATAGCTAAATGGTGTCATGAACATTCAGAAATGACTAAACTAAAATTGCAAAAAGGTCCGAAATTAACTATTCCCATTACTTAAGGATGAGGTATTCTTCAACCTTGATAGGAAACAGAATGACTCAAACAAACAACGAAGAAGAACCAGAATTCACCTCCTTATTCAAGTAACTAAGTTATCCTAAAGATCATTCTTTGGTGTGTATACACGTTAAGCTTCAAGTATATCACTTGATAATGTACTTGTCTAACAAATGAATGGTATCATCATTGCTTAATACTTTAAATGGGATTAAGATCATACTGATCCACCTAGATTAAAAGAATGTCCTTCAATATGGAGAAACAAATAAATAATTGTCCTGATTGAAACATAGAATTTAATATATATGTCGTGCAAAATAGTTTCCTTTCAAACTTATCAAAGCTGAAGACCTATTTAAAATTTAGGAAGAAAATACAGGTGCAACAGGACTTAGAGAACCACCGGCAAGAAGTTTATTACTAGCTGATACTAGTTTAAGGAGAATGGAGAGGAAGTATCTGGTTGTAACTCAGTTTTGCTCTCACATAAATATGAAGGTGTGAACTGAAACTGTGCGCTTACAATTGCAGGGAATGAGCACAGGAAAAAGCATATAAAATATACAACATAAAACCCCAAAATAGAAGTCTCATACGTAACGCAAGCATACTCTGATCCACAGAAAACACTGTAAACAACCATCCTATTAAGGAGAAAGCAATAACAATTCATATTTATCTTTTTTACAGAACACTTGAACATATTTATAGAAAAATTTCTGCAAATGAAATCCTCCACCTTTCTTATGCAACAATAAAAGTCTCTGATGTCTTGAGAAACTAAAGGAAAAGTATCTGAGCCTCACAAAAATGGGAAAAGAGATATACGCAAAACACATTCAAACTGAAGTTACCTCTTTCTTGGGCATTCGACTTCCGCACATTCCTTCTCTAGTGATGCAGCACCAGAAAGTGATGCATCAATCTCCACACCAGTACTGTAACCAACAAAGCAATCATTTAAATGTGTCCAGGCATATTTCAAATAAAAGGGAGGGTAGGGTGGGGAGAAGAAATTCATATGTCCATAGAACTTGGGACAGCATAATCTTAAAAACAAACATATAAAAAAGATTCAGACAAGGAAGAAGAATTGATCATATAAGAAAGAAATCAAACCAGAGTTTGCAAGTCTACTTGTCACTAGGAGTATTGAAAAGGGAAGTTGTGAGCACATTAATCAAGCCATCGGGAACACATTTCCACATCGAACTCTAATCTCAAGGTCACACTAGAGTGAACTACAAAACAGAAAAGACTTTATCTACTTACAGCTTTCCCCTCACCTTTCTTTCGTGGTGTTTCCATGATTTGTATGTCCTTTTCTACCTTAATTCATTCTCATCAAAGCCTAAACAAAGGCAAACTATCTCACAACATCTAAACAAACTCCAGCAAAGCTGACGAACAATTAACAGGAGAGAGCAATCTAGAACATAAATCTACAAACGAGAACAAAACAACCCTTGAAAGGAAAATCTTTGTCCTTCCCATATGGTTTACATTACTAGCAAGTGCACCAATTATGACACAGGACAGTAGAAACTAAAAAACCTTTTTCAATTAGCTTCCACTTAATAAGCATTGAGTCCCTCATATCAATGGTAAACCCATCAAATCCAGCAGAGTCCAACCCCACCCCTGCAACCACCACAAAGTGGGAGCAGAATAGACTAACTGCCGAAAAAATGAAATTATACATTCATCCATAGAAAATGATGGCAAAGAAGCATTCTTTACATGAAAAGACAAATCAAACATCAGGGACAAACAATAATTGGTAAAACTGGAAAAAAGAGTAAACTAGCGAATTCATTTAAAGAAAATTACCTATAATCTTGGTTGCTCCAATAAGAATAGGGATCATTAGAATTCTGCAAGGCGACATCATTAATAAAACTGTTGATGTCTATCAAGTCAATGCCATCCTCCCAGGTACTACCGTTCATGTTATCCGTCAAAGATGAATCACCAATAAAACCCCTATCCATATCAAATCAAATAAAATCCCAGAACCCAGAAAGCAGCTATTTTTCCACCTTTTTTTCTGGGTTTTAATTCAACACTCTTCTTGGTTCATCTGTTTCTGTTATAGCTGACGCAAGACCCTGGTTTTGGGCAATGGGATTTTGCGTTAGATCAAAATCGATTGGCTTTTTTTTTCCCTTTACTCGTTTTTTCTTGATTGTGATCTTATGTTGGCAGCAGAAGAAATGGTATAATAATGATGTGGAAGAAAAAATGAAGGGTCACGGGATTGGATTCTGAGGTGATGAAATTGGCATTGGGATTTGTACACGTTGGAAGGGAAGAGAAGAAAAGGGGTCAATTCAGGATTGCGCTTGTAAAGGTAAATTGCTTGTCCTTTGTATCCACTCTCCTTCCTCGCCGCGCACCAATTAGTGGGATTTTTGAGGGGGACGGTCAAAAAGTATTAAATACGCAACCCACGAGCAGAATGAATAGCTATTAATTACTTAGCCAAAAAAAAAAAGCTATTAATTCTTAATGTCCAAATATGTTACAGAAGACAATTAGAATTTTCAAAATCTAATCATTAATGGATTTTTACTCACAAATGATAACCACATTCATTATAGTGTTAACTCTTATATTTAGTATCTATAAATAAGATCTGACAATCACTTCTTGAATCTCTCATTCTCTCTATTATTGATCTTCCAAATCGTGCTAAGACAATAATTTTCATTTGTCACCAACTTTATGAAGCCCTGAAAGATGAATACCTGACCGTAAAAGATCCACTGATTTATGGAATAGTTTAAAAGAAAGGTATGTTAGAGAAAACGTTCTCTACCTTTCATGCCTCGAACATGCTTCTACAGTAGCAATATCGAGAGAAAGGCTTTAAAAGAATATTCAGAATTAATTTCATGTCTTTTTAGTTGCTGACCAAAATAATGAACTGTTCATGAAAAATCATAAAACTTGGCCAATTGATTCTGTCTTAATCATTGAAGTGAATGTGACTATAATTAATAATAACCGCGAAAGAGGCCACGAACGTGGTCATGATCGTGAATATGGATCATGGTAGGTATATCCCTTATGTTAACCATCAAAAGAATGAAAAAAAAAATAACAATAAAGGTAAAGATATGACCTCATCAAAGCATGAAGAAATATGCTATAAATGCACTATAGAAGGGCATTGGTCACGTACACGTACTTGTCGTACAGCTAAACATTTAGTTGAGTTCTATCAAGCATCAATTAAAAATCAAGGGAAAATGCTGAGGCAAATTTTGCTTCTCGTCCGGATGACAATGGTGGTGATTACTTTGATGATACTCAAATTGATCACTTGATTGGTGATGGACATGTTAGAAATGACTGATTTATTTATTTATTTATTATGTTAGTTTATTCATTTTTTTTTTATTCTAATTTCACTAAGTTCTTTTGTTTAAAGATGTAATTTTTATTTAAGTTTATTTCCGATGTAAAAGTTCTTTTATTTATTTTCTTTTTTATTCAGACATAGCTGTTATCCCATCTTCTAGATGGCAAAATTTTGAGGAGATATGTATTATTAATAGTGGAACTACACACACAATATTAAAATATGAGAAATATTTTTCTCAATTAAATTTGGGAGAAATAAATGTGCATACTATTAAGTGTTAGTGCAAAGTTAATTGGAGACTGCGCAAGAACTAATATCCTTTTATCGGGAGGTAAAGTATTTACCATAAAGAATGCGTTATTTTCATCAAAGTCTCGAAGAATTTTATTGAGTTTTAAAGATATTCGTTTAAATAAATATCATATCGAGACTATGGAAGAAATTGGTAGTGAATACCTAAGCATCACTATAAATGTTTCCGGCAAGAAATAAACATTAGAAAATTTTCCATCACTTTCTTCATGCTTATAATGCCAAAATTAATGTAATAGAAATGCATCATTTAGTAAACCAGAAGTTTACTAATACAAATAACGTTACTATTTGGCATGATCAATTATGCCATCCTGGGTCTATAATAATGCGAAAAATTATAGAAAACACACATGGTTATTCATTGAAAAATGAGAAGGTTTTGGATTCAAATGAATTCACATATGTTGCATGTTCTCAAGAAAAATTACTTATTAGACCCTCATCAACAAAAGTGGGAGTTGAATCTCCAACATTTTTAGAAAGAATTCATGGTGATATATGTAGACCTATTTATCCACAAAGTGGGCAATTTAAATACTTTATGATATTAATTGATGCATCGACTAGATTGTCGCATGTGTGTTTATTATCATCTCGCAACTTGGCATTTGCAAGATTACTTGCCCAAATACTTTGCCTGTGAACGAATTTTCTAATTAGCCAATTAAGAAAATTCGCCTTGATAATGCTGGAGAATAGTCTTCTCATATTTTTAATGCTTATTGTATGTCTTAGGCGTTACTATTGAACATATTGTAGCTCATGTTTATATACAAAATGGACTAGTTGAGTTATTCATTAAAACTCAAGTTAATTACTAGATCATTGTTGATGAGAATCAAACTCCCCACATCTGTTTGGGGACATGCTATTCTGCATGCTGCAACACTTGTACAAATTAGACTAACTCATTATCATAAGTACTCTCCATTACAATTAGTGTTTGGGTTTGAATTCAACACCTCTCATTTGAGAATCTTTGGTTGTGTTGTTTATGTTCCAATAGTGTCAAATCAACGCACTAAAATGGATCCTCAAAGAAGATCGGGGATATATGTTGGTTATGAATCTCCCTTAATCATAAGGTATCTTGAACCTTTAATGGGAATCTATTTACAACAAGATTTGCAGATTGTCAATTTGATGAGACAAATTTCCCAAATTAAGAGGAGAAAATAAACAGCAAAAGGCAAGAAATTACATAGGCAACATCTTCATTAAATAATTTTGATCCGCGCACAAGCACAAGTGAACTTGAAGTTCAAAAGATCATTTATTTGTAGAAAATTACAAATTAATTGCCCGATGTTTTTGCCAACTCTACAAGAGTAACAAAATTGCATATTCCTACTATAGATGCTCCTATTCGAGTTAAAGTCCCCATGAGACAAAATCAAAATCATATAGCAAATGAATCCAATGTACGCTAGAAGCGTAGCCAACCTCTTGGATCCAAAGATTAAAATTCTTGCAAGAAAAGAGGATTAAATGATCAAAGTGTTCATCTCGAAGGTTGGACAAAAAGGACCAAGAAAAATTGAGAAAAAAGATCCTACTATTGAAAATAGTAAAAACTTAGAGAATTCAATCAATTTTATTACGGGAACATATTAGAATCATAGAGAAACGATTCTAGACAATAGTTTTGCATATAATGTAGCAATTGATGTTCTAAGTAATAATGAGGATCTTGAACTAAAATCAGTTGAAGAATGTTGGAATCGAAAAGATTGGCCAAAATGGAAAGATGCAATTCAATTGGAATTGAACTCCCTTGAAAGTCGGAAAGATTCGATTGAATTAGTATGGGTATTTGTGCAAAAGTACAATTAAAATAATGAGATTGTTAGATATAAAGTACGACTTGTAGTACAAGGGTTTTCTCAATGACTAGGAATTGATTATAAAGAAATAATATTCCCCTGTGATCAATTCAATTACATTGCGTTATCTTATGAGTTTAGTTGTTCATGAAAAAGTAGATATGCGTCTGTTAGGCATAGTAACTGCTTATTTGTATAGAGAATTTGACACCAAAATTTACACTAAAGTCCCTGAAAGATTTAACATGCCTGAAACATGTAAGTCAAGTACTCGAGAAAATTATTCCATCAAATTGTGCAAGTCTTTGTATGGATTGAAACAATCTCGTCGTATGTGGTACAATCGCTTTCGTGAATATTTATTAAAAATAGATATAAAATGGATCTCATTTGTCCATATATTTTCATTAGGAAATTGAAAAAGGGTTTGTTATCATTGCTATATATGTAGATGATATTAACTTTATTGGAACACCGAAGAGCTTCAAATGCAAGAAATTGCTTAAAGCAAGAGCTTGAAATTAAGGATTTTGGAAAAATCAAGTTTTGCTTGATTTACATATTTAACATCTCGAAGATGGAATGTTTGTTCATCAATCTACATATGTTGAAAAAATGTTAAAAGATTTTACCTAGACAAAGCACATCCTTTGACTAATCCAATAGTGGTTGGATCTTTAGATATTAGGAAAGATCCTTCTAAACTATAAGAGGATAATGAAGGACTTCTTGGTTCTGAAGTACCATATCTGAGTACAATAAGAGCACTAATGTATCTTGCAAATAATACACGACCAGATATTGTATTTTATGTAAATTTGTTAGCAAGATATAATTCTTCTCCAACTCGATGACACTGGAATGGAGTAAAATATGTCCTACGATATCTCCAAGGGACGATTGATCTTAGATTATTTTATTCAAATAAGTCCAGTCTGAAATTAATTGGATATGTTGATACTCAATATCTATCCGATCCATACAAAGCTCGTTCTCAAACTAAATATTTGTTTACATGTGGTGATACTATCATATCTTGGCATTCCACAAAACAATCTCTAGCTGCTACTTCTTCTAGTCATGCTGAGATAATAGCTATCCATGAGACAAGTAGAGAATATCTGTGGCTAAGAACATTAGTCTATTATATCCAAAATAATTGTAATTTATCCTCCAACAAAGAAATTCTAACACTCGTATATAAGGATAATGCTGCTTGCATAGCATAATTAAAAGGAGGATATATTAAGGGGATAGGACAAAGCATATTTCTCCAAAATTTTTATTTACTCATGAACTTCAAAGAAATGTTGAAATTGATGCGAAACAAATTTGGTCATGTGACAATTTGGCTGATTTATTCACTAAAGTATTGCCGATTGCAATATTTAAGAAATTGATCTATAAAACCGGCATGCGTCAACTAAAATATCTAAAGAGATTTTCTCAACAGGGAGAGTAGATTTTAAAAGAACGTTTACTCTTTTTCCTTCACTAGACGTTTTCCCCACAGAGTTTTTTTTCTCTAATAAGGTTTTCACGAGGCATATTCTTTATGTTATGGACATCCAAGGGGGAGTGTTATGAAATTAATGTATAATTAGTGGATGTCCAAATACGTTCCTTGAAGAGAACTAGAACTTTCAAGTCTCAAATCCTTAATAGACTCGGATTCCTTAATGGCAAGCTCATTCATTTTAGGGTTAAATCTTGTACTTTGTGCCTATAAACAGGACCTCATGTAAAACATTAATAAGACAATCAGTTTCTGAATGTCTGAGTCTCTTCTCTGTCTCTCTTCTTCTCTCTATTATTGTTCTTTATATTTCTTCTTATTCATACTATATTGACCCTAGACTTTACTTAAATTTATTACAAATTCAATTTTTTTAATAGTAGGTATGCACTAGTATTCTTGTACGTATGTTGTAATATTTTTTAGAATAATTTTTCTCTTGTCCAAAAATTATATAGAGAAATTATATAATTAAATTAAATAATATATGTGGATGTATAATGTATATTTAAAGTTCATTCTCTCTTGAAAAAAAAAAAAGGTCCATCCCTTAATAAATAATAGATTTTTAAAGAGATAGATATCGTTAAATATTGTAAAGATATAATTAATAAGTTTTTAATTATATCTTAGTTATTTCTATCTCTGAAATGATAGAATTGAGTCACGATAAAATAGTCCCAAATATATATATATATATATATTAGGGACCTATTAAGCAACTAAATACAATATCCAAAGAACCCCATCTCTTTTTCCTTTTTTTTTAGAAAAAAAAAAAACGCTTCTAACCAGCCTTCCAAAGCATGAGTCCATTCAATTCAGTTTTAGGATGATAGTAGTTTCTTTTTATTCCTAAAGAAGATATAGTATACACATAGGATTTTTAGCTTCTTAAAATATAGTATAAATATAGAATCTTTAGTTTGATAAGAAGTAAATTTACAATATACGAACTGCCAAACAAGAGTCCATTTTAGTCAATAATGTGCTATGAAATTAGCATGATGCCGAAGAAAAGTTAGAGAATCGGAACAAAACAAATTCAGCCAATTTACTCGATCATGTGTTTCGGAATTACCTGAAGCATAACAAAAAGAAAATAAATAGAAAAAAAAATAACGAATCCGATCATTCAATAGTACACTAGTTAACATATTAATTCTCTTGTACACCCTCTATTATTCTACTTTTTAACTAATAAAAATTTTAATAAAACACACTATTTTAATAACTTTCTATAAGTCTCAAGACAAGTCAAATTTACTTATATTAAGTGAAAGGTATAAAAAAAAATCAAAACAAAATTTACTACTCTAACTAACTTTTTTAATTTCTGTAAAAATTGAAATGAGATAATCTTTGCAGAATGGAAAATAATTTAATATAAAATTAGAAGCGGCAGATGGATCAACAAAGTCGGGTGATTTTATCATTTCTTGAAATATGGATTTTTTTTTTTTTTTTTTTTGCTGAATATAGAAATGATCACTAGAAATATAGGAACATTCAATATGTTAATGTTATCTATAGATTTTCAAAACCGCACAAAGTGAATGTCGGTTTGGATTTTTATACATAATGTGTTTGGAGCGAAAATAAAAAGGTGTCTTCATCCCTTTCTTTTCTCTTCAATCCATTTGAAACTTCCAATATGATAGATAGAACTCATTCTCCTTTCTTCCCAAATCTTTCTTTTCCAAACTAGCCCTTGAACAAGGAGCAAATATCCAGCTTATATGAAATGTACAAAATATACTCAGAAAAGAAGGAAAAAAAAGGGTAATGAATGAACAGCTTGTTATTGAGTAACCTATGTTTGCAACGGGTACAATGGACTTTACAACAGCTGCTTCAAGATTTTGGTAGAGAGATCAACGAACTATATCAAGAATTCCAGCAGGAAAAGACCTTGAATGTGATCAAATAACATGCGCTTCATTCTTAAGCTTGTCGATTAGTTCATCTACAGTAGAAACCATAACGCCTGCTTTTCTCTTGGGAGGTTCAGTCACTTGAAGAACCTCGATGTCAGACTTGACTTCCACTTTCAACTCCTCTGGAGTAACTTTCTTTATCGGCTTTGATTTTGCTTTCATTATGTTCGGGAGAGTTGCATATCTCGGCTGGTTCAGTCTCAAATCAGTACTGCAATTGAGATAGAATGGAGCAAATCAACAAGTGACATAGATTATATATTAGTTTAAAAAGTAATGGCATTATCTACTGTAACATTAAGAAAACTATCGAAATGTGTGCTCAATTATTACATCTCCGGGTCCATTGAAGGCATGAAAAAGTATTTCTAATAGTCTTTCCACGTAAACAAAGTTTTTAGCATTTCATAATAGTAAAAGAGATTATGCCTTATATTTATGTAGAATCAACTGATCAACTAGCAATTGGTTATCTACACTATCTAAGGCATCAAGAATTTGTTTCCCCAGCCTAATCTACAATGTTTCACTACTAAACTAAAGCAAGATATTTACTTTTCAAAGAAGATATGCATGTCAAGGCCAAACTTCTGCACAACAAACAAATATCTCAACTTTAGTATATCATCATCAGCATCATTATACGAGTAAGTAGTAGTAGTGTTGTTTGGCATGCACATCTTCCTAGTCTTCTGTCATTTTTTAGCAAGAAAGAAACCACAAGAATCTATTTTCAAAAAGTACATACTCAAATGCTCTCTCCCTATGTTAATTGTCTCTCATGTTGCTATTTGACTCTAAATACTGCACTAGAAATCTTTTTCACATATGATCCTCTGAAGAAAGTATTGGCCAATAAAGAGATATTCAAGATAGCCTTACATATTGGACTGGTGGAGCATTGAAGAAGTTTTTCTGATACTAAGGTAACATCAATCTGACTAGTCAATTTAATGCATTAGTTCTCTGCTTAAAAGTTAAGTCCACCACCAGTGTCAAAAGGAATCCAAGAAACAGAAACTATGGCTGATGCCCTCTTGTGAAGATGCTACAAAAATTCCTTGCTAGTGCAGCAGGCACTTCGACCACTCATGATGTAAAAATCAAAATGAAATCGGTTACTGTCAAAAATAGAAGAATGATAGACTAAAAAAAAAGAAACAGTAAGCTACGTTTTTACACTTTAAGAACAGGCTACCAAGTAAGCAATGCACAACTCTCTCTCTCTCTCTCTCTCTCTCTCTCTCTCTCTCTCTCACACACACACACACACACACACACACAAACACACACACACCTGTATGCAGCATATAAACATGCATACATTATGCCTATCTCCAAGGTCATCCAAGTGACCATAACTTTGCCAAATGACTACTGATTCATTGAGTTGAAAATAGATGCATCCAAGTCTAGCATTGGCTCATCCGATTAGACAAATGAAGGCTAAACACTGAGATAAAGCATTTTTCGAGGCATTAATCCATATTTCAATGCATCTCCCATCTTAAAAACTGACAACCAATTCTCATGTCTGCCACATGCAGTTATTAAGATAACAAACACCCATCAACGTTCTGTTTGTATTAGTATATCCAAACCTAAAGTTCAAAGGCTAAAGCACTGATACACAACAAGGATAAGCCAAGGAGAAATATGTTTCTCTGGCTAAATAAACCAAGTACTTTGACAATGTTTCTACAGATGAAAATCAAAGATCAGGTTAATCTACTGCATCAATAGTATCCGAGTTTTCGTTGTCTTGAGAAAACTTTAAATGAGAAAATACCATCATCATTGGGTTTGAAGATCTAACATTCTGTAATGCAGTTTCTCTTTTTCTTGTATCCCACACGAGAAAAATCACAAATACCTACTACGTAGAAGCATATATTATCTATTTGTACACATCACGCACTTGACTAACAAATCAGGGAATTAGAATATTATACCAAAATAACACAAATTTTGAAATGCATAATATTGCCATTAGGATTTGGTCAAATAATTTCAGCCGCTAGAGTAAAACATTCCTTTCTTTATATACTAATTAAGAATCACATCAAATCAAGTGTTCCTAGTCAAAGAACCACAGGAGACCCTTAAGCTATCGAATAGGTTACACAAGAAACTAGGAAGTCCAATATCTGTATATCCTTGCCAGGAAATAGCTATAATGTTGTTTTACACATTCATGCCCTTGTGTTTCTCAAATGCCATTGGTTTCTCAATTAAGAGTCTACAATGTATACCCCTCATGCTATCATTCATTGTTTAAATGTATATATGTACGCTATTTGTCATAATTGTAAAATAAAGTTGGATAAATTCTATTGATAAAGGCTACATTTAAACAATGAAAGGAAAACCCTGAAAATAAAAGTAAATGGATAGAAAATTACGTGATAACAGCAGGCAAATCCAAACATAAAGTTTCAAGACCACCATCAACCTCTCTATCTACTGTTGCCACGTTTTTTTCTTTATCAAACACAACCTGCCCAAACAGAATGTATAAGACATATTAAAAACTAGAAAATAAGACATATTTCTCTTTATCAAAATTATTATTAAAAACTAGAAAACAACTAAAATTAAAACTTTCTATAAGACAAAAGCTGAAACATACATGACTCTCTCACATTAAAATACTATAACCGCATGGAAGCATTAATATCCTTCTTCTCACTCCGGAAAGTATATATCCAAACTATAAGTTCTCACAAACAAGGCCAACCTTGGAAGCAAAGGTCCCCTGTGGCCACTTTAGAAGCCCTGCAACCATTTGGCCTGTCTGGTTACAATCATCATCAATTGCCTGCACAAAATCTCAACATCAGTTATTCCATTTTGATGCAAGCCCTTAAATAATCAAGGTACCACAAAGGAATTTATTCACAAGAATCCGCTGACATTTAGACAACACAAGACCTAAAGAGCAAACACATCAACAACTCCTAGCAAGCTACAACATAGAAATAATAATCAATTCTTCTCCAACAATAAAAAGGTTATATATACTTTCAAACTCAATTGTCAAAATCCCACCCACCCTTTCTTTTCTAGGTCCACGCACTTTATTAACCCAAAAACCTTTTTTTTTTTCTCTTCTAATTCAGTTGCATACCAGCAAAAACACATTGTTGAAATAGAAAGCACCATGTATGACCCTTTAGCATTTGTTATGGTAAAATTCGTATGACAGTATTAGAAAATACAGTATGAAATATGGCTAAATAGAATGATAATAATTATTACAACAGTAACACTTTACAACTAAACTAATAAAGTTGCCATCTTTACGATGAAAAACTGAAAAATTGACAGTAAATGAAAATCTAATAAATAAATTGACATTTTTAAAAATAAAATTAAAGGAAAATGGGAACCTGCTTGCCAAGCAAAAGCAGACTAGGTTTCTCGATATCGACAAGAGCTTTGAGAATTTTTGCAACAGAAAGAGGGTAGAGAGTTCCCGGATAATCTACGTGAATCGCCCGATCAGCACCCATGGCTAATCCGGTTCTTAGAGTGTCCACAACTTGGGTCGGACCCATACTGACAGCTATAACCTCAGAAGCTAAACCCGATTCTTTTATTCGGAGTGCTTCTTCTAATGCTATTTCGCAGAAGGGGTTCATTGACATCTTCACATTGCTCGTCTCCACACCGCTCTGTGAATTGAATTAAAAATCAAAATTTACCCCAAATATCGAATGATTAATTAGATAATTTTACTGAAAATGTTTTCTCGAACCTTGTCGGGTTTGACCCGGATTTTGACGGCGTAATCAATTACCCGTTTGATCGCTACCATAATCTTCATGGCTGCTCTGCCCTGCTGCTGTGAACGTATCTGTATGGAGCTTCTCTTCAGTTTCTTCAATAGAAGAGGTTCACGGAAGAGGAAGACGGTGATGATGGAAGATTAGTTTGCCACGTTATTTGTTGCTGTGTGTCGAATTTTTTTTTTAAATCCAAGCTTTTATCTATTTTAATAAATTAAAAAATGAAGAATTGTTTTTTTTAAATTATGGACTTTTTTTTGTAAATTTATAAATTCTTTTAAATTATATGTATATAATTAATAATCATTTTTAAAAAGTTATGTTTTACTTGTTCTAATTGTTTATCTTTTGTAGTTATATCAACATATTTTTTAAGATATATGTATTGAAAGGTTTTGTTAATATGTATATATACAACATTTGTTTTTAGGAAATGTATATATATGCAACATATTTTATATTATATTTAGTTAAAATATATATATTAAACAAAACTATACGATTGTCATATAAGAATCTTATGTAGCATCCTCTTCTTTTTTCTTTCTATGTAAAAATAGAAAAATAAAAAAAATACACATAATAATA
The DNA here is from genome assembly GCA_028651295.1 of Catharanthus roseus. Taxonomy (NCBI): domain Eukaryota; kingdom Viridiplantae; phylum Streptophyta; class Magnoliopsida; order Gentianales; family Apocynaceae; genus Catharanthus; species Catharanthus roseus. The sequence goes on along the minus strand of JAPQWS010000033.1, from coordinate 2,159,894 downwards.
CTACTGATGATATCTTTTTTCTTCCCATACTCCTTCCCATGTAAATTAAAATAGAGATATGCTCCTCGGCGCACCATCAGCATAAGTGCACGCACTATTCTCTCTTTTCCTGCGCAAAATTTAAAAAGAAATTTGACAATTAATAATAAATTTTAGAATATATCTTTAATTATCTGATGATAAGGTGTCATATCTAACTAATACGTATCAAATTCAATCTTGTTATATCAAAATTTCAAATTTAAACATCTTTATCAATTAACGACTATTATTAGCACTGTCCAAACAGATCTATGCTCGCGGGTTGGTCCAGACTATTCGTAAAATGGACGGATATGAATTTTTAAAATTAGATCCGTAAAAATTCAGTCCGTCCTAGATCAACTTGTTTTGGGTGTGGATTTTTGCGCTCCGGTTCATAGGTTGACTTTTTTTAGACATTATTTATATGTAATTATTTTTTTTCATATTTAGATATTAATTTTATGATTAGTTGAATATTTTTAAAGAAAAATAATTTTTAATATTTTTTTAAAAGTTCAAAATAATTTTTATCAAAAAAATAATGTGTTATTTATGTGTAATTATTTTGTTTCTTATTTAGAAGTTGTATAATTTTTATGATTAGTTGAATATTTTTTATATAAAATTAATTTTTAATATTTTTTAAATTTAAAAATAATTTTTATTCGAAAATAAAAAAAAGAAAAAAGTTCGCAGACTGGCCGTTTATCCTCAAGCAAATATGAAGCATAGAAATTTTCGCCAACAATTAGCTTAGATCAAACCGGACGTTTTGATGCGGACCAAATGCGATCCGATCCAATGTGGGACATTTTACAGTACTAACTACTATAATCTTTATCAATTTAAACATGTTATCAATTAACCACTACTATAAAGACCACTACTAAAATCTTTATTAACCACATCTACAGAATACCACCTCTGCTTGGACAGAACCTTCCAGTAATAGGATCAGATGCTCCCACTGGAGTCTTTATCACACAGGTACTGTTTCTTTGCAGATTTTTTTTTTTAATTTATTTTTTGGGCTGCTTTTGGTTTAATTTGGGTAATGTTTCAAGATATTTGTTATTCATTCTTCATACTGGATGTGATCATGTCTCAATAATACGCGCTAATCTATTTTTCATTTTGGTTTCTCCTCTGTCAGCTTTCTGCTGCGCCGGCGACGGCCTGATGGCTCACTGCTTGCGATGTTCATCTTTCTTTTTTAACTAGAAGTCTGTAATTAAGCTATAAGTTGTAAGAGATGTTTTGCTTTGAAAATCTATTTCAAATACATATTCTAGATTCTTAATGCAAATAATTATCAAATTCCTACATGAAAATTATGATGAGTTTGCTGGAATTAAAGAGTGGATTGTTGTTTATCAAGGGAGTTATTTTTTAGCTCTTTTGGAATCAAAGAATTAAAGAGTGATTGGTATTTTGTCTAGAACATGAGTTGGCCAGACATGTTCTATTGGCAATTTTTTGTATAGACTTGCGGCATGTTCGTTTGGGGACAGAGGAATAAATTCCAAATTTATAATGTGAATTTGTCATTTTAATTGAAGGCTTTAAGGTATTGCAACTTGATTTGTTTGTCTTCTGTGATTTTAGAATTCGATTAAATAACATAACTCGCCAATGAAATTTTTTTTTGGAAATATTTATTGATAAAAAAAATACCAACTAGAGGGCTGGCTTACAAGGAAATTGGGAATCGTCATCTTCTTTAGCTAAAGAAGCAAAATGTGAAGGATAGGATGCAAATTGAATGTAAAAGATCAATGCACCGGCCGTCACAGCTGGAAGAAGTTGCAAAAACAAGGAAGAATTGGAAAATCAGAGAATGACTCAACATTGCTGTTGAATGAATGATTTGACAACCTTGCACCCACAAATTGAAAACTGCAAATTAAAAAAAGTGGATGCATGTATAATGTATTGGTTGATTATATGTCATTATGTGGAATTAACTGATTTAGAGATTGCATCCCTCTGATGCATTTTCTACTCAAAGTTTCTCAAGTATTTTGAGAACCATTATTTTAGTTTTTCCTTTATAAGTTTCTGCATCTTAAACATTATGTAAGTTTGAGCAAATATTTTAAAGTTTTTGTAATGGTGATCTTGCCTTAGTATATTTGCAATGCACAAAATCATATTATATACATTGCTGGGGAAAAGATGAGAACAATTTTCCTCATTCTTCTATAGTTATTATTTCTTTTATTTTAAATTATTATTTTGCATGTGAAAATTTTTTAATAAGAAATGGAAATAATTATCAACATTATGGCCAGAAATTGTATTAAGTGAAATTCCTCCTACTCAATTTTTTTGCTCAATTTTTCTTGGGTTTTTTTTAATCGAATTTTTCTTGATTTCTGAAAGAGTTTACATGAAATAGCCTTATAAATTATTTTTCAATCATTAGGAGGTTCCTCTCATATACTACCATTTCCTTTTCTGATTAAAAATGAAGCTTTATGGTTCATATGAATTTTCCATTAGTCAATTTTCTCCTTTTTCTCTCTTATAAATTTTACTTAATTTTATATTTTTTCTTTTTTTATTCACATGATGAGTTGATCAAACGAATTTTCTCCAAGTATAATTATTTATATTATTGTATGCACGAAAGACATCAATTATATATATATATATATGTATATATACATATATATTGCATGGAAGATGAAGAGAGAATTAATTTGGCCTTAAATTATACTTTGGTTCGTGAAAGGGGAAGGAGAGGGGAATGACACTATATGCTTTTACTATTATGGAAAGTATAATTATTTATTTTTAAATTTTTAGCATTGGTACAAGGAAAGTAAATTTTATAAATAAATTACATTTACTTCCCATTATTTGATATGGTAAAAGTTTAAGAAAATAGATTTTTTAAAATTATATTTAATTTACTATTACATACATTGTATTACAGAGGTAAGAACATTACTATTGGGTAAAGATTTTGATTTTTAATAGATTTGTAATAAAATAATTTATAAGATGATAAAATGATGTTTTTAATATCATTTACTTTTAAGGATGTAAATAAAAAATTTAATTTTCAACTTTTCTTACTAATTTTTTAATTAGTTTTTTTTATTCAAATTGATTAAAGTTTAAAGTTTTGTTCTATTATAATTACTATTGATAAACCATACTACAAATCCTTATCCCATATCCGACCTATGACTGGAAATTAATCATTTGGTTAATTTAGAGTATATCATCTTAATAAAATGATTATAGATCTATATAATAGATTCATATTCTAAGAAACAAATTTTGCTTCTTCCTCACGATTTCTCAATTCCAAACTCCTTTCATCTCAATTGTTTTTTTTTTCTTTTTCTGTTGTACTGATCTGAAGATCCCAAGTCCCTATTTACTATTAACTTTCCCTAATTACTATTACAGTTCCAAAAGAAGAAACAAAAATAGAATCTATTTCTTCTTCTTCAGCTGGAGGAGATCGGCACTTGCAAGAAACTCCGATCTCCTTCTTCCGTCACAGAAAGGGAAAGAAGAAACCTTGCAAGAAACAAGAAAGGGTTAGCAAAATAGGAAAGAAAACAGTTGCGAAAACGGCTTACCAACACAGTTAAACAACTATGAAACCGGACTGCAGCTGTAGAAATAAAAATCGGATGACCAGGCAAAAATTGGACGACCTATTTTCGCCAAAAACAAGGCTTCTGTAAAATTGGATGTAGAAATTGGAGGATCTCCTCAAAATCGGACGGCAAAATGGGTACTCTAAGAAAGCGGTGACCGAAACAGTTTATCACTTAGGAATCGGTCTTCCGATTTCTAAGTTTAACAAAACATAGAGTCCTTCAGGAATTTGGATTAGCATTTCATACACAAGAAGATCTAAACTCTTACTCTCTGTTTTCTCATTCTCAATCTCTCATTCTCAAGAAAAGATCTAAACTCTCACTCTAGGTTCTCTCATTCTCAATCTCTCATTCTCAAGAAAATCAAGCTCACAGTCATACAAGAGTAGACAAGCGGCCGTTAAGCAAGAGGAGAAATCACAAAGAACAAATAGTAAGCAACAGGAGAAGATGCTGTAGAGAAGAAGAAGATGCTGCAGAGAAGAAGAAGAGAGACAAGAAGAAGAAGAGGTTACCTCCAAAAATTGGGGCAGCAAGTTATTAGAAAGAGAGTTTATATAGGGTACCTCAAGTCACCATGATCTGGTCTGGTAAACTCAATCGAATTAAGTGTGGGCCCAGTCCAATCATCATCATAGGGAATAAAGGGTAAAAAGAAAAAATAAAAATGTGTAAAAATTGGCCTAAAAAAGTCTACATTTTCATTTATCTTCTTTGCTTTTGCGAGTTTTTTTGCCTTGTGAGTATAGTTTTTTTAGGGCTTACATCTTTGTCATGCTTTGAGATTTTATATTTTTCTCTTTCTAAATTATATGGACAATTATTTTATGATTTTGAATAGATTTGAAAATAATCTGATGTTATTGTAACTTCTACATAAACTGTCAATAAAAATATTTGTATGCGAGGATTCAATATAATCTTTGTTCGTTTTTAATTTATCATTCCCTCATGTAAGAATTTAATTAATTTATCTCCTATATTATTTTTTATAATTTCTAATATATGACTCTCTTCTTGACATGATACTGATCTAAGTTGATTTTTCTTCCTTCTTTTTTTCTGTAAGTAAATTTTGATCCCTTTTATCAGATATATTCATAAACCTGGAGCCATTTGTAAGCAAATACTAAAGAAGTCTCCATTTGTAAGCAAGTACTAAAAGAAGTTTGGTAACAGTGATTGATAAGGTGATCTCTTTGGAATATATTTTTATTTTTATAGAATTCTCATTCTTCCTTCTTTGTTTCAACTGTATAGTTTCCATTACTATTATCTATAAGTAGCATTTTTTCCCTCCTCTTCTCCTGAGAGGCTCAAGCAACTATAATTGTTTTTCTTTCTTTAACTTTATTATTATTATTATTACATCTTTTTTATTGAAGTTCCATCTCGCGATTTTTTTTTTGTTGCTATTTTCTATAAATCTAAACTTCCATGGACTAACATCTACCGAGTGAATATATGTTTGTATTTTTTTATAATGAGAAAGAAAATGAGGAAGAAAATTTATTTATTTTTAAATAAACTACAAATTCAAGTACTTTTCTTATTTTCCTTTAAAAAAAATAATAGTTTTCTTTGTTGGTGTAGGCTTTTGGGCCTATTTTCTTCCCAATATTTTTCATTTTTCCAACACACATTTTTTTTTCCCCATATGATGATCCATGGGCCTTAACAGAAGATTAAGTGGTTTGTTTTGAACTGGTCATAGATGTCGGGCCCGGCAACCCGGGCTGCCAATTGTGACTTGACGTATTTATATACTCTCCCCTCTACACAGCTGACTTTTCTTTTATTTTTTCTTCTTTTCTCTCTCTGTCTCTTGGAGTGCTGTCTCTGTCTCTTATTCTTCCTTTTCTTCACCGCGGCTTATCGCATCATTGCTCTTTTCCGATCTTTGGTCTTCCTATGACGTTGTCTTTACTGTGTTCGGTGGTCTTCACCGATCATCATTTTTCTGGTGAATTTTTTGAGAAAGAGCGGGTGAGAGAGGGAGACACTAGTGAGTCTTTGCTTGATTGAGGCCCTATGAATTAAGGGAACCTCGATTGTGCCATTTTTGCATGCTGCGGGTGGCTCAACGCAGTTGGGAGCATTCACCGCTGTTCGGTGCCGCTTCGGTCTCAGTGCAGTCTCTCTTCCGCCTCGGTTTCAGTGCAGTCTCTCTTCCTCCTTGGTCTCACTGAAGTATTGCTCGACTTCTCTTTTTTATTTTTCCTGATTATTTTGTTTTTGTTGCTTGGTGCTGTTTCTATTTCTGTTGGAGTATTGTTTTACTGTTATTAGTTTCTGGACTGTGTTACGGTTCGGATTATATTGCTATTATTTCTGTAAACCGTGTCACGATTCTAGCTGTTTGGTACCCTTTACTGTTCATTATTTCTGTTACCACCGATCTATTATTCTGTCCTATTTTTATCTCAGTTTTTCGGTTCTGTTTCTGGAAAATATACAAAACCCAAGCCTGGCTTGAGTCCGTGAGATTTCAAATATCTGTGCCTTGGCACATTTTTTAGTTTTTTTTTTCAAAATATTTGTTCATTATTCTGTTTTGTAACATTCTTTCTGTTTGTCTTTTTTTTTGTTTTGTGGTATTACTGCTTTTGCCATTTATTTATCGTTTCGGTTATATATTACTGTTGCGATACGTGTTTATTGGGATCCGTGCATCACACGTGTTTTTCCCTCGTTTTTTACAAAAAAAATCCAAGTATTTTATTGATAAAATCAAACTTTTTCATGTAACATCCCGAATAAGCACCTCAAAGTTAACATAAGTCTAAGTAAGCTCAAACAAAAGTTTTGGGGTTAATTTATAAAGAATAGAAAGTTTTGGGGTCATTTAATAATTTTTTGAAAATTTAAGAAATAATTTTTTATGGGAAAACTTTGTGGGAGTATTTTAGAATTATTAGTGTTTAACGCTTTAAGTTAGAGATTGAGATTTTAAGTTTAATATGAATTTTAAATCATTTTTAAGGTTTGAGACCAACTTAGAAAGTCTAGAAATTTGGAGAACTTTAAAGCAATTATAAGAGTTACTGGTGCCAAGTGGGATGTTAAATTGTGGACATATGACAAGTGAGTGCTATGCGTCTTGACAACACAAGGCACCACCATGTATACTTGGCTATATATATATATATATATATGAGGTGGTAGAATAACCAATTCTTCACCTCTCTCTCTCTCTCTCGGCAGCCATTATCTTCTCTTTTCCACTTTCTCTCTTTTCTATTTTTTTTCTTTTTCCTCTTTCTCTCTCTCTCTCTCTCTCTCTCTCTCTCTCTCAAGGTAAATCTTTTTTTTCTTTTCTTTTATTTTTTGTTTTGTTCTTTTTATAGTTTTATTTTATTATAAATAATATTAAGATTTAATAATTATAGATTTATTTTAAGAACCCATGATTTTGTTAGGAATTATTATGAAATTATTTTGGAGATTTTTTTTAGAATTCCTTTGGGTTTAAAATAAATTAAGGTACACCCTAGGGTCATTATGTGGTTATAGTTATATTTTTTATAGAGTTATTTGATTAAGTTTGGAATTATATTCTTTGTAGGTTTAACTCATTCCGCAGCTCAATGTGAGTTCACCAACATTTTTCTTTTAAAAGAAATTTAATTATTTTTATTTTCTTGAAAATTATATTTCTCTACCTTTGGTTCTTAAGAAGATGCACAAAATATATTTACTGGTAGTATATTACGGGTTATGCTAAAAATGTGATAAATTTTTAAAATATTTATATTTTAAATATTCTCTTATGACACTATAATATGTTTTAAGTTAGTGACATATTTTTAATGATGCTTTTACTTGAAATATTTTTGCAACCCTTTTATTTTGGGTTTCAAGTTTTAAAATTATTTTGGAAAGTTATTTTTAAAAACATTTATTATTTCTGTTTGCAAATAATATTTTAAACTCTCTTAAAGGTTTTGAGTTTTAAAATTATTTTTGAGAAATTATTTTCAAAATATTTATTATTTCTTTTGGAAATAATATTTTTCTTTTTTTTTTCATCTTAAAGGATTTGAGTTTTAAGATTATTTTAAATTATTCTCAAAATATTTATTATTTCTCTTTTGAAATAATATTTTTAACTACTTTTAAATTATTCTCAAAATATTTATTAATTCTCTTTCTAAATAATATTTTTAACTACTTTACAATTTCTCTTAAAGGTTTTGAATTCAAAAGTTATTTTTGAGAAATTATGTTCAAAATATTTTATTATTTATTATCGGAAATAATATTTATATATATAGTTTAAATTCTCTTAAAGGTTTGAATTTTAAAATCAATCTGACAGATTATTTTCAAAATATTTACTTCCTTTTTAAAATAATATTTTTAAACATTTTAAAATTCTCTTGGAAGTCTTGAGTATTAAAATTACTTTGAGGAAATTATTTTCTTTAAAGTGTTTATTATTTGTTTTTGGAAAGAATATCTTAAATCTTCTTATTCGAATGGGTTTTTGAGATTTAAAACTATATCTGAAATATTTATTATTTCTTTTTAAGCATCATACTTTACAAATTTTCTAAATATTCTTATCAAGGCTTTGTTTTAAAAGTATTTTTAATACTTTTATTTCAAATGTGAGCTCAAAGATGTTTACTGTGTCTTTTTAATGAATATTTCTCTATGGTTTTATTGTTACTTTACTTTAAATTATGGAGGTATTTAATAAGTTTTCTTTGAGAGATATTTATCATGATTTTGGTAAGCATAATGGCATAACCTATTTTATACTCAGTAATATGTGTTATAGTTTACATTTCAAAGTTACTTATAAATTTGTCATGGCTACGAGTTTTGCCCGGCGGATAGAGATTTTTCGATACTTGAAAAGTTTAGTGTGGCTGAGAGATGGCCTATAATTTTGTAAAAATAAATTAAAACCCTAATTCAGAAAAAAGGGCTTCGTATACATTTTTTATCAACATGTCGAGAGGACTTGCACTGTGCGTGGCTAGTCCCCCGTACGAAGGTCTCTTCCAAACGACATGTTTGGTAATGTTACTCTTGATCTGGATACAGTTGACAGAGGGCGTAGTACCGTTGGAGTGTTAGGCCTAATGTGGTATTGTGTTTGACTCCATATCATGCTCTGCGGTAGTGGCTATTTCCTAGCAGGTTGGGTCAGGAGGGGTCCACCGACAAAGGTAGCACAGGGCGGCGTGGTAGGTATGCCAGGGCTTGTTACCTGTTTATGCAAATGTTGTGTGAGGTTGAAAAATCGAATGTTCGTACATTGTGCTTTGGAGTTCAGGTTGGTATTGACGATGGTATGCCAGAACTTGTTCCAATGACCCCATTTAAGGTTCCGGACTCTGTCCGTTGAGCCTATCATGGTGCATTAATGTTTTTCTTACAAGTTCAGGTATCGTGGCAGCGCCGATGTGTCTTGATTCGCTCAAACTTTCCAGTTGCGCCCGAACCCCCCAGAAAAATTTATATTTTGCGTATAAAGATTTGTTTTGAAAGCACTTATTTTCTGGGATGACAATCCATTTTATAAACAAATAGAAATATATATTTTGCCATTACGAAAAATTCTCGAACAGCACACGTGCACGTGAACTCACTGGGCGTCCATCGCTCATGTTTTTCTTCCTTCTTTCAGATGACTTGGTAACCAAATCTGGCTAGTGAAGCGATGGTGAACCGTTGGAGTTGGCATCATTGAAGTCTTCCATCTCTAGTCAAAAGATTTTGATTATGTAGACTACTGCCTTAGCGGCCTTAAACTTATGTATAAGTTTAAGAAGCTTTTGTTATAAATTTATATTCAAACCTTTCATTCTTCTCACATTATCTAATATAGAAATACTCATTACAGCTCCTCCCGGTTGTATCTTAGTCTTGTGTTTTTTTTGTAAGTTCAGTGCCGAGAGGCACGTAGGTACCTTACTCCGCCGCAGTTGACCTAGAGGAGGAGTACGAATTATCACATTTCAAATCTTTCATTTTTCTAGCTATTAAATTACTCTTATTTGCCTTTAAAATATGTCGATTCAAAAAATTAAAACCGACAAGTTTGATAGCAAATCTGACTTTGTACTGTGGCGGAGCAAAATAAAAGCAGGTTTAGTACAAAATAAAATTGCACCTGCTCTTTGTAGCCCCAGAGAGTATCCGGAATCTTGGAGGGCCGAAATTCTTACTGAAAAACTTGGTGATGTGCACAGTTGCTCACCTTACATTTAACCGATAATGTTTTACGAGAAATCGACGAAAAAGACAATGCTTTCGAAATATGGACTAAACTAGAAAAATTATATTTGGGAAAATCTCTATCAAATAAAATTTATTTAAAAGAACAACTTTTTGATTTCAAAATGAGCAGGTAAAAAACGCTTTCAGAAAATATGGATGATTTAAATAAAATCATTTTGAAACTTCAAAACGTTGGAGAGAAAATCTCTAATAAAAATATTGCTGTTATTTTATTAAATGTCTTACCTGATTCTTATAACGATGTAAAATCTGCATTAAATATGGTAGAGATGGCTTATCCCTTTTCGATGTTAAAAATGCTTTGAAATCGAAAGATTTGGATTTACAAAAGGAAAATAAATCAAACGGGGAGAACCTTTACATGTGAGGGAGAGTTGACCAAAGAGAACCTCTTATCACAGGCCTAAAAATAAAGGGAGGTCCAAATCTCGAGAAAAGAACAAAGTGAAATGTTTTTATTGTGGCAAGGAGGGTCATATGAAAAATAAGTGTTTTAAAAGGGTCAAAGATGAAAAATAATGTAAACATGGTAAAGGGAGTAATAAAATTGACAAAACCCATGACTTATTCAGATGGTAATTCTATGTTTTCAGAGGTTTTGTGTGTTTCCTTTCCCTTTCTTGTTCTAAAGTTGTTGATCATTGGATTCTTGATTCTTGTTGTACATTTCACATGACACCCAACAAACACTGATTTTCATATTTTAAACCCTTAAATCATGGAAAGGTTTATATGGAAACAATCAAGTTTGTGATGTTAAAAGAATTGAAAATATATTCATCAAAATGCATGAAAGTGTGACTAGGAAACTCACTAAGGTGAGATACATGCCCGACCTTCGTCGGAATCTTACCTCTCTTGGTTATTTGGATTCACTTGGTCCTTCTTTCAAATCTAAAAATGGTATTTTAAGAATTTGCAAAGGAAACCTAATCATGCTAAAAGATTTTAAAAGAGAAAGTTTATACATTCTTATTGGAAAAACAGTTTGTAATTCAACTGGTTTGGTTTAAAAAACTGTTCCCGACGAAACTATATTGTGGCATTGGCGGATTGGCCACATTAGTGAGAAGAGACTGTATTACATGCAAAAACAAAATCTTTTATGTTATGAAAAAGTTGATTCTTTGGATTTTCGTGACCATTGTGTTTTGAGAAAACAACACAAAATCAGTTTTTCAACTAGCACACACAAGTCTTCTACTATACTTGATTATGTGCATTGTGATTTGTGGGGACCTGAAAAGGTTCCAACTTATGGTGGTAATGTTTATTTCTTGTCTTTTGTTGATGATTTTTTTAGGCATGTTTGAGTTTTTTTTAAAAAAAAAAAAAAGATCAGACTTTAGAAAAGTTTTGTGAGTGGAAACACCTTGCCAAAAATCAATCTAGAAATAAACTAAAAACAATCAGGACTGATAACGGTCTTGAGTTTTGTAACCAGAAGTTTGCTGATTTATGTACATCGTATGACATCTTACATCATGGGACGGTTAGGCATAACCCCAAGCAGAACGGAGTAGCTGAGAGGATGAACCGTACCATAATGGATAAGGTTAGATGTCTTATGGTGTCTTCAGGTATCCCAAAACCTTTTTGGGGGGAAGCTGTAAGTATGGCTGTCTACCTCATTAATAGATCCCCTTCTACAGCCATAAACTTTAGGACTCCTATAGAACATAGGTGTGGTAAACCCCCTAACTTGTCAAACCTTAGAGTTTTTGGGTGTGCGGCTTTTGCACATTAGAAAGAGGGTAAACTAGACGCTAAGTCTAGAAAGGGAGTGTTCATAGGATATCCTAGCAGGGTGAAGGGTTATAAAGTGTGGCTAAAGGGTGAACCGAGAGTAAGGATAGTTATCAGTAGGGATGTTATCTTCAACGAGTTAGATATATCCTGTCTTAAGGATAAACCTGTCTTCGATAGTTCACCTAGTGTTCCCACAATAGTTAGTATACCTATGGAGGTGGAGGTCACCTTTGAACCCTCTCTAGTGCCCACACAGGAGCCTGAAACTAATGAGGAGTTAGTTGCACCATAAAGTAGTATACTTAATCCTTCTAGTGTTCCTGAAACCCTTAACCCTGTGTTAGAAGGTTTTGATGAGGAGGAAGAACATCCTGAGACTCAAGCTTAAGCCCTTAGGGATTACCAGCTTGCGAGAGATAGGGTTAGAAGAGTGCCTAAGGAACACTCTAGACATGGTTATTCTTACATAGTTTTATATGCATTTGTTGTTGCATCTTATGTGGAAGAGAAGAAACATTGTGTTTCTCTAATGTTTTGAAAAACCCTAATCGCTCTTTATGGTTACGTGCTATAGATGAGGAAATGTCTTCTTTAAATAAAAATAAAACCTGGATTCTTGTTCCAAAACCCTCAAAACAAAAATTAGTTGATTGCAAATAGATTTTTAAAATTAAAGAGCATGAGTCTGCTAATGAAGCTCCAAGGTTCAAGGCTAGGCTGGTTGTAAAATATTTTTCACAAGTTGAGGGCATTGATTTTAATAAAATAATTTCTCCCGTCATTAAATGCAAAACGATTAGGATAATTCTTGCTCTTGTTGCTTTTTATGATCTCAATCTTGAACAACTTTGTATTAAAACTGCTTTCTTGCATGGTAATCTCAAAGAGACTACATATATGCGTCAACCACAAGGTTTTGAGGTTAAAGCTAAAGAACACATGGCGTGTGCTTTGAAAAAGTCTTTATATGGACTTCAAAAATCGCCCAGACAATGGTACAAGAGGTTTGATTCTTTTATGTTAAAAGTTGGTTTCTCTAAAATCAACTACGATAGTTATCTTTATTTCTCTGGTAATAATGTTGATAGTGCTATATATGTGTTGCTTTATGTAGATGATATGTTAATTGATTGCAAACATAAAGCTAAGATTGATGATCTGAAATCCTGGCTAAAATCTGAATTCGACATGAAGGATTTAGGGATTACATCCATGATTCTTGGGATGAGTATCATTAGAGATAGGACTGATTGTTCACTTTTCCTATCTAAAAAGTCCTTCCTTCAAAAGATTGTCTTTAAATTTCAATGCATCTGTGTAAGCCTGTTATAACCCCACTTGCGAGTCATTTCAAACTATCTAACAAAACTTGTCCTAAAACCGAGATTGAGAAAAGAGATATGGCTAATATCCCCTTTAGAATGGCCATAGGCTCTGTTATGTACTCGATGATATCCACTCGACGAGACATTGCTTTTTCTATAAGTCTTCTCAGCAGATTCATGTCTAACCCAAGGAGGGATCAATGGGCTGCTCTCAAGTGGTTGCTGGTTACCTTAACGGAATTTTAGATAGGGACTTACACTATCATAATTGGTCTGATATCTTTGAACTAATTGGTTATGTCGATTCCGATTTTCCAGGTGATAAGGATGGTAGAAAATCTACCTCATCCTATTTCTTTACCCTAGGGGTAATTGCATCTCGTAGAAATCTCAACTACAACCAGTTGTTGTCTTACCAACTACCGAGGCTGAGTATATCGCGGCAACAGAAGCTATCAAAGAAGCCATTTGGCTTCACGGGTTATTGAATGAACTACACGTTTTGCATTCAAAAGCTATTATTTATATTGACAGTCAGAGTTATTTATATTTATGCAAAAATCCGGTTTATTACGAAAGGACAAAGCATATAGATGTAAAATACCATTTTATTAGGGAAAAAGTCTCTAGTGGTTTAGTTGACATAGATAAAATTAGTACTAATGATAATCTTGCAGATTTTGGTACTAAAATTGTGAGCTCTGACAAATTTATATTTTGCATAGATTTCCTTCACTTAGACGCAGTTTGACACTTATGGAGTCACCAGAAGGTTGGAAAAATATTGTTCGATGTGGAGATTGTAGGCTTTTGGGCCTATTTTCTTCCTAATATTTTTCATTTTTCCAGTCCACACTTTTTTTCCCCTATGATGATCCATGGGCCTCAACAGAAGATTAGGTGGTTTGTTTTGAACTAGTCAGAGAACCCGGGCTGCCCGTTGTGACTTGACCTATTTAACTACTCTCCCTTCCTCGGCAATTTACACAGCCGGCTCTTCTTTTATTTTTTCTTATTTTCTCTCTCTCTCTCTCTATCTCTTGGAGTGCCGTCTCTATCTCTTCTTCTTCCCTTTCTTCACCGCGGCTTGTCACGTCGCTACTCTTCTCCGACCTTTGGTTTTCTTGTGACACCGTCTTTACTGTGTACGGCGGTCTTCACCGATCGCCATTTTTCTGGTGAATTTTTGAGAAAGAGCCGAAAGGGTGAGAGAGGGAGACACCGATGAGTCTTTACTTGATTGAGGCCCCATGAACGGAGGGAACCCTGATTGTGCCATTTTTGTGTGCCGCCGGCTCCTCGACGCGGTTTGTGACCATTCATCGCTACTCGTCGGTGCCTCGGTCTTGGTGCAGTCTCTCTTTCACCAGCGGAACCAACCTGCGGCGGCGGGTAAGCTTTTCTTCTCTTTTGGTTTATTTCTTTATTTTCACTGACAATTGTTTGTGCAGTTTTGACATTCCTGATTGGTTATAACCGAACGGTTGAGAAGAGGAAGAAGATAATATTTTTTTTTGTAATAAAGTTAGGCTTTATTTTCCGCTGTTTTATTCTGATTAACTGTAATAGTAAATAGAAGTTGTAATAGTAAATAGGTCCTACAGTTTGAGCAGTTACATTTTAAGTCCCTATGATTTGACTAAAATAATAATAAATCCCTTAATTTTTATTAAACTACAAGATCGCACTCAATAATAAAATAAAGATAATAATTAACTCTTTATAAATGGATCAGTCAAAAGGAATGATCATTTGAATATAATTCGAGTTTTACCATTATTACTATTTATCCAAAATTTCAATCCTATCAAACTTATAACACAATGAACTCCTAAAACTCCATCTTGGTGTGAATTAACAGTGGAGGGAAAAGTAAGGACAAGCAGTGACATGTGCAGAGAATAGAAGGACATTTGGGCAGTGACTCAAAGAAAACAAGACCAGTGGAGTAGTGAAATGCAAACAAGTGCAAGAATCATGTTAAGGGAGGATATATTGTAAATTGAAGGGTAGATTATAGAAAGTCAAGAGAACAAGTTAGAAGATTTTTTTTGAAAGAGAAATGTGTGCACGGTTATTCCAATAGAAGAGATTCATTGTAATATGGACAAATCTGAAAGGGAATAACGTAATTGTCTTAAGAACTTCATTAAGAGAGTTATACATGATTTCCATGATTTTTTTTTTTCACAAGAACTAAAATGTTTTTTTTCCTTATAACTCTTACATGTATATTTTAAAATGATGTAATTGAAATAATTACGTGCCTATCAGGAACTACTTCAATGTTTGCTGCTTCTAACCTTTTGGATCGTTTCCTGTGGTGGATTTGAAGGGTTAAAGGAGAAGAATACAAATCATTGATACACTGGAAAAATCATATTAATTTTGTTCGCGTCTAACTTCAAGTAAATTTTATTGTTCTTTAGGATTAATTAATGTTAAACGTTAAACTATGAATCAATAAGCAGCCAGTCGCGTGATGTTAATTAGTTTTCTAGGCTTAGCTTAATTGAAGCCTGATATATATATATATATATATTTTAAATATAGTCTTTGTTTGGATTGGGTTTTGTTCCTGATGGTGATTGTTGGTAGAATTCTAGCTTGGATGTTTTTTCTTTCCTTATTTTGCTATTGTGTGAAGAGTTTGTGCCATTAATTCTTCAGTTTCTAATTCATTTGCTTTTTTTAAGTATTAGCATAGCCTTCCCTTTAATGAATAAACTCCAAAATTTTAACCCTGATCCTTTAGATTTTTAATTTTTAATAAGTTAAATTACTTTAAATAAGATTGGAATTTTTTCCCTAATCATCTTTAGATATCAAGCTTTTACATTTATCAAAATTTATTAGTGTTTTATTTTAAATATTAAAACTTTTTTGATTTGCTGATAAGTTAGTAAATCTATTAAATATTTTTTTTAAAAAAAAAAATTTATTGAGAAATCCGGTATATTCAAGTCGCGGCAGTTTAGATTGAGGGAACCAAACTTGAATTAATTCAAGAATTGTTTACAATTGCTTAACTAGGGCAATAAGTATCAGAAAATTGGACAGCATATTAGGGGCATGCCTTTCGTGCATTTTTGGAGACTTTCTTCTTTTTCCTTCTTATTACTCTTTCTAAATCTTTCATTATCTTATTCTAAATCTTATATTATAAAAGATAATGATAATATAAGAAATTCAAATCTAATTCTCATTTCTCAAGATTTAGTTTTTTATTATAGAACTAATTAATCAAATATTAATTTAATATGATATACTAAGTTTAAAAAAATTTAAATTTATGTTTAGCTTTTAGTAATACACAACATAACTCTTGAAAGTGTCTTTGAGTTGAACTCAATTATCTTATATGTAAAAATATATCACCCATTCCATCTGTTGGAAATCGTAGGCAAAAACAAATAAAATAAAACTACGGAAATCCACCAACAGGATCTGCACATACTAGAAAAATCGATTGGATAGAAATTAGCTCAATATTTTTGACTGTTTGATGTGGAGGTGCGGCTATTTACGCTTCGCCCTCTACTGGTATCCACACGACGAACTCCTCTACAAGCAATCGGGATGCTAGCCCCTTTTGTATTCTGAAAACTGTTCAGAACTAATCCTGACTATCTGGTAATAGATGGAATTTCGGAGAGAGGAGGCTAGGTACTATATCGCCGTTCTAGAGTTTTAGGGTTTTGTTTTTCTTTAATCAGATAAAATGACGACCACAGAGAAAAGGTTAACATAACCTTTTATAGCTATCAATATCAAAACCCTAATTGTCATCTAATGACAGTTTAATCTCGTCCGTCTATTCCTATGATCATCCAACGATTGGATGAGTAATATTAAGTAATTAATTTCATTTATTTGATTAAATAAAATTAGTTACTTATTAACTTAACGGAAAATACAATATGGAATCTGATTCCCCTTTTGTATACGTTCAACGAATCTGGACACAATCTAGATTCATTAGACGTGGACATTATGCTCACAAGATCGTCTATGCGTGTGACCTTGTAGGTTCACTTAACGTTGGCAGTGAATGAAAAATGTCCTAGACATTTATTCACAAAACATAAGTGGCCTCTAGCAAGACATTATGCTTACCCAAGTTAAGTAAAAACAATAATAACCTATCATCAGATTTAATATTTAGTCCTTTTGTCACACGATATCCTAATTAAGTATAAGGCATGGACCGAGCCATTCTTATAAAACTTAATTAACCATTTACTTGATCACCAGGCAGTCTGTTCCAACAAATAATATTAATAACACCTTATTAATATTTATTTGAGCATGACCATGCATATTTTCCAGTCTTTCTTATCAAGGGGCCCATGAATATTTCTCTCTAAAAAGATTGGGACAAATCTCTTTCACTATCTCCAATATTCAAGCCATGACAAGAAAATAAGCCAACCAATAGTCATAATAATCACCTAATTAAAAGTGACGTTTGACTATGTCAAAACATATTTTCTCCCCAGGCAAGAAGCGTTAGAAACATTAGGTCAAAGGACACCAAATATAAAACTGAGAAGAAATACTTATAACTTAAACCCATGGAATATTTCTTCTTCACTTTGGATCATGTCCAATATAATATTCTCAATATGTATTTATGAATTGATTTTATATCTCATATTCATGGTCAGTAAAACATGACCATCAATCAACTTCACACTAGTTTAATAATATAAGGTGCAATAAAACTAGAGACAAATAAGAATAGTATTTTATTAGCTATAAGGGTTTTACTATCAAGTCACATACTTGATGATCAAGAGCATAAATACAATTCAAACTACATGCTTCATAAATCATAAATGTGAGTCAATTGGTCTTAGGGCATATGCTAACAATCTCCCACTTTCCCTACTACCAATTTGACATGACTCTCAAACCCATTGACCTAGTATGACTCTCATGCTTAAGTTTTGGGAGTGGCTTTGTCAATGGATCTGTGGCATTGTCATTGGTGTCTACTTTGCAAATTTTAACATCTCCAAGCTCAATAATTTCTCAAATGAGATGGAAACGCCTAAGAATATGTTTGGATCGTTGATGATATCTAGGTTCCTTAGCTTGTGCAATGGCTCCTGTATTATCACAATATAGGTCACTGGGTTAAAAATGCTAGGAATCATACCTAGTTCTGTGATGAACTTTCTGATCCAAACTGCCTCCTTGGCTGCATCAGAAGCAACCATATACTCAGCCTCTGTAGTAGAATCGGCCACAGTATCTTTCTTTGAACTCTTCCAACTCATAACACCTCCATTCAAACAAAACACAAATCCAGATTGTGATCTAAAATCATCTACATCATTCTGAAAGCTAGCATCCGTGTAACCATTTACAACAAGCTCTCCTTCCTGACCTCCGTATATCAAAAACATCTCTTTAGTCCTTCTTAAGTACTTGAGAATGTTTTTTACTGCAGTCCAATGTGGTTCACCAGGATTTGACTGGAATCTGGTAGTCATGCTTAATGCATACGAGACATCTGGGCGAGTGCATAACATGACTTACATGATAGATCCAACTGCGGAAGCGTAAGGAATCTTACTCATGCGTTCTGTATCCTCCCTTGTGGTAGGACTTTGAGACTTACTGAGTTTAACGCCATGTGACATTAGCAAGAATCCTCTCTTAGAATCTTGCATACTGAACATTTTCAGTACCTTGTCAATATATCCACTCTAACTTAGGCGAATTAGGTTTTTAGATCTATCTTGATAGATCCTAATGCCTAGAATATAGGCTGCTTCGCCTAAATCTTTCATTGAAAAGCACTTCCCCAACTAAGTTTTTACACTTTGCAAAGTGGGGATGTCATTCCCAATTAGCAAGATGTCATCGACATAGAGTACTAAGAAGACTACTGCATTTTCTGTAACTCTTTTGTAGACACATGGTTCATCATCATTCTTGATGAAATTGAATTCTTTAATTGCTTCATCAAAACGAAGATTCCAACTTCGAGATGCTTGCTTCAAGCCATAAATGGATCTTTGAAGTTTACACGCTTTACTAGAATTCGATGGATGAATAAAACCTTCAGGTTGTGTCATATACACATCCTCCAATAGATTTCCATTAAGAAAAGCAATTTTAATATCCATTTGCCATATTTCATAATCATAATATGCTGCAATGGCAAGTAGAATTCTAATTGACTTAAGCATTATAACTAGAGAAAAGGTTTCATCATAGTCTATAGCATGAGTTTGTCTATAACCTTTTGCTACCAATCGTGCTTTGTAAGTTTTCACATTGCCATCCATGTCAGTTTTCTTTTTGAAAACCCATTTACACCCTATGATCTTGCAACTTTTTGGTGGATCAATCAAAGTCCAAACTTGATTATCATGCATGGATTGCATTTCTGATTTCATAGCCTCTAGCCATTTGCTAGATTCAGGACTATGAATAGCATCTTGGTAGGAATTAGGTTCACCTTGATCAATAAGATCAAGATTATGATCCTCAGTCACAAGAAATCCATATCTCTGTGGTATCTGAGAAATCCTACTAGACCTTCTTGGACCTTATGTCAAAGGTTTATGCTCAGTATGATATGTGAGTCTAACTGAGTGTCCATACTCGGTTCAGAAATGGTCTACTGTCCTTTAGCTTCTTCAAGATGGATTCTACTCCCACTAACTCTTTTGGAAACGAATTACCTTTCAAGGAAAATTCCGTTCCGAGAGATGGAAGATAGAAATAGTATCCTTTAGTTTCCTTAGGATATCCCACAAACAGACACTTATCAGATTTGGATGCTAATTTTTCAGATAAGGATCGCTTCACATAAGCATCACATCCCCAAATTTTGAGAAATGCTAAATTAGGTTTTTTCCCGATCCATATCTCATATGGTGTCTTATAAATAACTTTAGATGGAAGTCTATTTAATATGAATGCAGCAGTTTCTAGAGCATAACCCCAAAAAGAAATTGGAAGATCTGTTTGACTCATCATAGATCGAACTATATCCAATAGAGTTCGATTTCTGTGCTCAGACACACCATTCCATTGTGATACTATCCCACAATTTTTTAGATGTTCGTCAAACTCTTGGCCTAAGTATTCACCACCTCGATCTGATCAAAGTAATTTGATACTCCTTCCAAGTTGATTCTCTACTTAATTTTTAAATTGTTTAAACTTTTTAAAGAAATCGGATTTATGTTTCATTAGATAAACATAACCATATCTACTGAAATCATCTGTGAATGTAATGAAATACTGAAAACCTCCTCTGGCTTGTGTGTTCATTGGTCCACATACATCAGTATATATAAGTTCTAATAAATCGGTAGTCCTTTCACTTTGTCCTGTAAATGGACTTTTAGTCATTTTGCCCAATAAACAAGATCTCATTTTATAAACATTATGTCAAAAGACACCAAATGTAAAACTGGGAAGAAATACTTATAACTTAAACTCATGCAATATTTCTTCTTCACTTTGGGTCATGTCCAATACAATATTCTCAATATGTATTTATGAATTGATTTTATATCTCATATTCATGATCAGTAAAACATGACCATCAATCAACTTCACACTAGTTTAATAATACAAGATGTAATAAAACTAGGGACAAATAAGAATAATATTTTATTAGCTATAAGGGTTTTACTATCAAGTCACATACTTAATGACCAAGAGCATAAAATAAAATTCAAAATACATGCTTCATAAATCATAAATATAAGTCAATTGGTCTTAGGGCATATACTAACACCATCTAGCATTAATTTTATAACAACATATCCTTAACTACTATCTCTCAATATGTTACAAAGTTTATCTTAAAATTACTCATAAATATAATAATGAAATATATACTTATTTTTGCTTTGTTAGAATCGTTAAAAAAAAAAAAAAGTCTACTTTCGATGGAGATGAAAATTTATTTAGCCATAATAATATTTTCTTTTAGTTTAACTCTCATCATTTTTGGATGAAACTCCAAATAATTAATGGGTGTCCAAGTGTGTTTGAAAATTTTTCTTCAAAATGTGAAGAAAAAGTGGAAAATACGTCTTTTGATCATTATTAAGCCAAACAAAAAGACTTAATATATTAAATAAATCATAAAACTTTTTGTACAAAGATGTTATTTTATAAAATAAAAAAAAAAAGAAAGAGAAGTTAAAGGACAAAGCTTCTATCATAATAATTGTTTATAAAAATCTTCAACACAAACTTTCTCGATTTTTTGTTTTTTTTGGTAAATTATATTATGATTGTATATATTCTAAGATAAAAACTCTTTAGGGCAATAACTTAGGAATATATACATCTATAATTGGGTTAGTTTCAAAATATCACTTGAAGTTTAAGGTTAGTATCCATTTAGTCTAAGGTGTACTATATTCAAATTATACATTTTATGTATTGAGAGGTATTATATATGGTAGAGTAAAACATAATAGCAGGAGAGAACCAATAACATGATACCACGTAAATGAGATGCCAAAAATAAAATCGGTGATAAAAACCTTTTTTTTCTCGGGAGATTGTTATTTGTAGCCTTGAAAACATTAATTGTATCTTCAAAATTAACTTATTTCTAACTCACAATTTTTCTTTTCACAATAATAGATTTATATATATATTGATGCATGATAACATGTATATTTATTAAAAGTTTCTCATATTTGAATCACAATGTTATATCTATTTTGCTATATTACGAGTATTTATTGATATCATATTTCAATTTTATTATTAATATATCACTAATAATTTACAAATATTAACCCATGCTTCAAGTACGGAAAACATAGAGCGCCTTCCCAATCAACAAAACTAGAACTACTGATGACTGGCCTACAACTGACTAGTTTTTGGACTTCCTGGCTGAAGAGCCAAGAGAAATCTATTTTAGAGTCAATTCTCCGGCTTATCATCCTTAGCTGGATTTCAACCTCAAGCTAATATATAATTATATGTTCATAATTTATATTACAATTTATATACTTATAATTCAAATTATTATAAATCATATATAGTACTTCAATTTCAATATCGAATTAAAATCGAAAACCAAATGCACACATACTTCGCAAATTATACAATGCACACAAGCTTGCTGTACCTTGCATGGTACACTCCTGTCTTCAGTGCCGGATATATGTTATGCTCAACGAAGACTCAAGATCCCATTGAAGTTGAAAAAAATTCTATTTAATGTAGTGTATCAAATAAATTGTGTATCAAATTAAAATTGAATTGTAATCCCATTTACTCGAAAACTGTCACGTTCCTTTTTTTTTAACTCATAAACCAAGGGTGCATCTGAATTGATTTTAGAAACGAAAACAATTTTATTTTTTTTATTTTAAATTAAATATCCTCTCTTACAAATAATTTATTATTTACGAATTTCAAAATTTTTTTTTATTTACTTGTACTTAAATCTAATTCAAATGTACCCTTATATTCTCTTTTTCCTAAAAATTATACTCACCTATTATATCACCCCATGCTAAGAATTTTTAAATTATCTACATACCCTTTCCTATCTACTTTTTTTGGCAGCCCTATAAAAGTAAGGGTTAATGGCAATATACTCCGTTGAACTGGTAGGGTCAAAACACCTTATTCCCTAATGCTAAAAAATAGACATTTTACTCACTAATTCAGGTATTAACTTTTGCAAAAATTAACAGTGGTCAACAATCTTATAATTTTACATATATATCCTTACTATCATACCCTTACTATCATATTGCTTTGACTAAAAAACCAAAAGTCCAAAAGCCTAATAACAAAAAAAAAATTAAAAAGGACTTTCTAAAAAACTCTTTATCTAAAAAAAAAAACCGTTTTATCTTTCTTTTTCTACCAAAATAAAAAATGATTGGTAAGGCAGCTGTGTTTGGTTTGGTCGCTTGGGTCTCGATGAGCTTGCGAGAGGCGTGAATATGTTTGCTGATTGTGGAGGGCACTGTTGTGACGATGGGGTGTGTTGGAGATGAAGATCGAAGCTGGTGACGGTGGGGTGATGACCGGTGATACCATGAGAACGACTACGGAGCTTTGAGATTCTACTTTTCTCTCCTTTTCATTTTCTTACTTTCTTTCCCATTGAATGGAATAATTTTTTCATTTTCTTGTGAAGAGAGGTGGTGGGCAACAGTGGCGGCACAAGGGTGGTTTTGATAGAGGGGTGGTCGGCTGTTCACTAGGAATGATAGGTCCTAAGGGTTTTTCGTTTTTTTTCTTTTGGTGGGATGAGAAACCTTTTTGTTCTAACTTTTTATTCTTATAATCTTTTATTATTATAATTGTTATAATTTAAGAGATTCAAATGGCTTAAAATTTATAAGGAGGAATTTAAATGGCTCAGGGGTAAAATAGTAATCTCACTAAGTAGATCTAATAAAAACATATAATAGAGGCACACTAACAGAAGGGGAAAAGTGCCTATTTTTTGACGTGCCTATTTTTTGACACGAGGGGATAAAGTGCTTTGATTCTCGTACTTCAATTAAAGTTTTCTTGAAATTTTTTTATTTTCTTCATGTTTTGGAACTCCATATATAATAGGTGACTTCCTATGAATGAGGAAGTAGTTACAAAATATTTGCCTACAAAATCTGAAGTATAGTTGTAACATCTTAACTATATCTCTTATCTACATAGCTGTAATATCCTAACTACCTAGATACAATCCATACATAACAATATTTCAACACTCCCCATCAAGTTGGAGAATAAAGATTACAAATGCCCAACTTGCCAGTTAACTTGCGGAATTGTAGTAGGTGTAGAGCCTTTATGAAAAGGTCGGCAGGCTGTGAAGCACTTGAAATGTAAATAGGAGTGACCAGACGTGCTTGAAATGCATTACAGACAAAATGACAGTCTATCTCTATGTGCTTGGTACGTTTGTGAAAGACCAGATTTGCCGCAATATAAATAGCTACTTGACTATTGCAATGAAATAGTATAGAGTGATCCACAGAAATTTGAAGATCAACGAGAAATTGATAGAGCCACTTTAATTAACATAATATCATTGCCATGGATCGATATTCGGCTTTAGCGGAAGAGCAAGAAACTGTATATTGTTTCTTTATCTTTCATGAGATGGGAGAATGACCAAGCGAGATAAAATATCCACTAATACAAAGCCGAGTAATCAGGCAACTGGCCCAGTCAGAGTCACAATAAGCAACTAATTGAAGAGGTGCAGTGGATCAGAGTAGAATTCCCTGTCCTAGTATGCCTTTGAGAAAACGAATGACATGAAGAGCAGCGTCCCAGTGTTCCTTGCAAGGGTTTTGCATAAACTGAGCCAGAACATGTACAGAATAAGCAAGGTTTGGACGAGTTATAGATAAGTAAATCAATTTTCCAACAAGATGATGATACTGGTTAGGATGAGCACAAAAATCCCCAGAAGCTTTAGCCAATTGATGATTTGACTCCATTCAAGTAGAAACAGGCTTAGAACCCAACATTCCTGCTTCAGATATAATTTCAAACGCATATTTGCATTGGCTAAGATAAAACCCTGCTTGACTACGAGCAATCTTAATGCCTAGAAAGTACTTGAGATGACCTAGGTCTTTCATATGAAAACATGATCCTAGATAGGACTTAAACTTATTAATACAGGCTGCATTATTTCCAGAAATCAACAGGTCATCCACATAAATTATAACGCAGAGAAAAAGTTTATTTTTCGTAAAAATAAAGAGTGAATAATCTGCATATGACTGCACAAATCCACACTGGAGAAGAAAATCGATAAGTTTAGAGAACCAACATCGAGGTGTTTGACGGAGTCCATATAATGATTTATTGAGACAACAAACCTGATGTGGGTCCGAAGCACGGAATCTAGGAGGAATTTTCATATAAACTTCTTCAATTAAATTACTGTGCAGAAAGGCATTGTGAACTTCCATTTGATAAACTTCCCAATTCCGGACAGCTGCTACAGATAACATAGTTCGCACAGTCACTATTTTTGCAACAGGAGCAAATGTCTCAGTATAATCAACCCCTTCCTTCTAAGTATTTCCAAACACTACCAATCATGCCTTGTGCCGTTCAATGGTGCCATCAGATTTATACTTAATTCTGTATACCCACTTGCTACCCAGTGCTCGTTTCTCGGGTGGTAGCCTTGTCATAGTCCGTGTATTATTTTTATCAAGTGCATCTATCTCTTGCTTCATAGCAAGGCACCATTCCGGTACACAAGCAGCTTCAGAGTACTTGGTGGATTCTATACCTGCATTGACAGTTGCTACAAAACCTCAATGTGAAAGCGAAAATTTGTCATAAAAAACATAGTGGGATAATTAATACAAGGATGTACTTGTAGGACTCGAGGAAGAAGGCGAAGTAGAACAGAGGGATATACCAGGGTTAGACCAAACCGTATGACAAACATAATCCTTTAATTTTCCAGGAGGTTGATATGGCATGTTACTTCAACGAAGATCTAATGGTTCAATATTATCTACTATTGGTTGTTCACCACTAGAGGAGACGACCGAACCAAAAGAAGAGCTTGAGCTGTTGGAACTGCTTGAAATCACGTTATCCCCACTCTTATTTGCATGATTGAAATTTCTCAACAATATTTCCTTCCTATGGGCTGCTGAAAACTGGTCTGACCCACTGTTCTGGGCTTGGCCATCAGAAAAAACTTCATGCGGCCCAGAGGTCATGTGATGTAGTTGGCCTTCTTCTGCGCCCTGGGCTCCACTGGACTCAGGTGGTTGGGTGTTTCCCATGGGCTGTGAAGAACAAGGAAGATGCGGCCCAACTGCTGGTGAAGGATTAGACTCGTGGGCCAACTACTGGGCCGTCCCAGCTGAAGAACTCTGGGCTGCTGGGATGCTGATGGATGACTGCTGCTGGATTGGCCCGAATTTCTTCATTACTGCTGGGCTGCTCCCTTTTTCTGCTGAATGGGTCTCGGGAATTTCACCAAAATTACAATTTATTTCATTTTCATGAGATAAAACAACCCGAGACTTTGATAGAAAAGGAAATTTATCTTCAATAAATACTACATCACGAGAAGTAACAAACTCATGTGTCTTCAAATCAAAGAATTTTCACCTTTTTTTCCCATACAGATAACCTAAAAATACACACTGCCTCCCTCGTGGTCTAAACTTGTCTTTAGGTACTTCTTGATCGTGTACATATGCTAAACATCTGAGACTCTTTACATGAGAATAGGATGGAGCCTTATTAAATAACAATTCGAATAATGTTTTTCCTTTCAATACAGATAAAAAAGTACGATTAATAAATAATCGGCAGGGAGTATACTTTCTCCCCAAAATTGAGTTGGAAGATTTGCCTGAAAAAGCAAAGCACGAGCCACATTGAGAATATGCGATGCTTACGCTCTATACGACCATTTTGTTGGGGTGTATTTACCATAGAAGTTTGATGTAATATACCGTTTTCCAAAAATATGGTCTCAAACAAGTAAACTCTGTCCCATTATCTGTATGTACGATTTTAACAAGTTTATCAAACTGAGTTTGAACTACGACAAAAAAATGTTTAAGCGTTTATGCAACCTCCCTTTTTTCTTTAAGCAAGAAAATCCAAACACATCTTGAATATTCATCTACCAAAGTAAAAAAAAAAACTCGCACCACAAGATGAAGGAATTTTATAAGGCCCCCAAAAATCACAACGTATCAAATCAAATGGAGTAGTAGCATTATTCAAACTAACAGGAAAGGGTTCTTGTGTTTGTTTCGCACGCAAGCAAATCAAGAAACTATCCAAGAAATCAAAATTAAAAGTCTGTCCTAAAAATTTACTAGTAAAAAATTTGGACGGGTGTCCCAGTCATTTATGCCATATAGTTCCCATATCAGAATGTTGAACAGAATAAGAAAAATTTGATGGTTTAGGTAAATGTCTTAAATAGTATATCCCATCTCTTTCTTCCCCCGCTCCAATCGGCATCCTTGAGATACGTTCCTGTAACATTAACACACAATTATTAATTACGACTACACAGTTATTCGCTTTGGAAAGCTATGAGAGAGATAGAAGAGTACACACCGAAGTTTCGGTATAAAAAGCACATTGTCGACATTTAATTTGGAATGCAAATAAATAGAACCTAAAGTTTCTCCAGTAGTTTTAGACCTGTTTGGTAGAGTAATAGTATAAGGAGGAGAGGGTCTAATTTTTGACAAAAAATCCCTTCTCCCGTCATGTGGTGTGAACATCCACTGTCTAAAATCCAGTCTTTTTCTATCTTACCAGAAAGAGTGTCCTCAAATGAAGTAGAGGTCTGTTGGCTGTTCAACAAATTAACGAAAGAAGACCATTGTGCCGGCGTAAGACCCGGAATCCCGACGGAGGAGGAGTCTGCCACAGTAGCTCCAGTAATCCCTTCTTGTTCATCCGTGCAGTGCGAATCCACAGCTCTGTGTTGTGCGCCTCTTTTACAAGAACTCAACGCCTCTATTCTTTGAACTGTTGCAGCAGCAGCCCATCCGGAGTTCACCAGAGAAAAACTGGTCCACTGCTCAATGGATAAGAAACAGAAATCCGGCAGCCAAATCCTGTTTTGCCGCGACCTCGTCCTCTGTTCAGCCTCTCTCTTCACCTTCTACCTCGGACGCTGGCATCTGCTCTCTGATCTGTCCTCCATTCTGTTGATCATTCTAACCTTGGAAAACCCACCAAGAGGTAACAGTTCTTGGCTTCATGACCTTGCTTGAAACAGTAGGTGCACTGTACTGAGTTTGATTTTGGAGCTGCAAACACAACAACTTCGTTTCCAATTTCTGCGGTTCTTATCATATTTCTGTGAGCTTTAATAATCATAGCACATACTTTTCTTAATATTTGAAATTGGTTCCGTTTGCAAGATGTTTCATTGTATAGTACCAAATACTGTATCATCTAATCCAATAAGAAACTGGTGAACTTTATCTTCTTCTCTTTGCTAAGTTATTTCGTTAATTATCCTACATGTACAATCAGGTAATTGCTGGTAATTAATTAATTCATCCCATATTTTCTTTAACTTAGCAAATTAAGCTAAAACAGACATACCAAATTGCCTACAATTTACCAATGCTATCATGAGTTCGTGTTTTCTGGGTACATTTTTTGACATGAAATGTTCTTTCAAATCTGCCCATAACTCATCACACCTTTTTGCATAGGACATAATGGCTCTTAGGTTAGGTTCAATAGTATTTAAAATCCATGAACCTACCATTGTATTGATGGTCCATTATTCTTCCTCTTCAGTAGTGTCGGATTTTGGTTTTGGAATTATCCTTCCACAAAATCGAGTTTTTTCTTTGCTCGCAGTGCCAAATGAATTGCCTTGACTCATTCATTGTAATTATCTTCTTTAAGTTGCACTTGTGTAAGAATCAAGTGCGGACAATCCGAGGATGCCAGATGATAGGCTTCCTTTTGAATACGATCATTGTCGTCCATTACTTGGGTATAAAAAAATTGTTAAGTAGGCTGTTTGAGGTATGTGAATTAATGAGGATATTATTAATGTGGAGAGGACGATAGTAGAAGTCCTCCTTGTTAGAAACTTGGCTCTGATACCATAAAGTTTTCAGTAGAAAAACTTTTCCTGAAATTTTTTTATTTTCTTCATTCTCTGAAACTCCATAGGTACATCTTATGAATGAGGAAGTAGTTACAAAATATTTGCCTACAAATTCTGAAGCATAGTTGTAACATCTTAACTATATCTCTTATCTACATAGCTGTAATATCCTAACTACATAGATACAATCCATACATAAAAACATTTCAACATCAATAATAGCCTAAAAATAATTTATGAATTCCTAGTATAGTTGGATATAATAGGTTATTAAGCTGCCAAAAAAGTGGATAAAAATAGTGTGTGGATAATTTATGAATTCCTAACATAAGGTGATATAATAGGTGAGTGTAATTTTTTCTCACCTCACTTAAGAACAGTACTGTTAGAGGCAAAAGAGCTACTTCTTTATTTTTTAAACTTCAATCCCCTAGTATTGGTAAACTTCATATAATTTTAGTTTATATTTTTATCTAGTGTTTCTTTTACTTTAACATAATGCTTAGATTTCAAAAATAAATTATGCCTCTTTCCCTTTGTTTATTAGAGAATGACTAATTTATTAAGAATTTATAAGGAAAAAAAGGACCATCACGAGCTTGCTGTAGGCATTAATATCGATGTGTGTGTATATATATATTTATGTGTGTGTGTGTCCAATCCCTCCACTAGGTCAATTGCGAGAGTAAGGTATCAGCGTGCCTCCTGGCACTAAACTACAAAGATCCAACTCAACTCAAAACCTGAAGTTACTCTTATAAATACATACATGGAAACCTATTTATACATAGTGCGAGTATTATATAAGTTTTAGGAAGTCTTTTTTTAACAAAGCAAGCATAATAAATATTTTACAAACTATAATTACTTCATACTGTTCGAAGATAAGAAATACAAAATAATTTTCCCCAAAACAGCCAAACACAGCACGTTCTGCTCCTAAAAACTCCATGCAAAATACTATTGTAACTTATTGCGCCACCTCTGGTTCCGAGTTGTCTAAAAAACATGACATTTAATGATCTGAGCGAAAATGCCTAGTGAGTCCATATGAGTTTGTGCTTTCGTGGTTTTCTAAAGTAATGATTCAATTTTTCATAAAACAATTCATGCAATATTAAAAGAAAATATTTACTTGATCACTTTGAAAGTGCAAACACATAAACGTATATGAGAGGTTCAAACGCCACTGAGAAATCTAAACATATCAAGACATATCAATGCAAGCTTCTATACTCGAGTTTTAAATTCATACTATATAAAAGTTGGGCTCCACTGACAAAGTTTAGAACTCATAACGAGGTCATTGGAAACAAGTTCTGGCATCATGTAGGCAGTACTAGCCAAACACAATACGAGTGCTCGGTTTCCATAACAACCGCACTCTCCAAGTATATTAGTCTCGCTACGGATCCTGGGGCACCTACCATGTCCGCCTTGATACCAACCTTAGTTTCGAGCCAGTTCTGACTCTCCACTAGGCAGCCGTCCCATTGCAAAGCATGATGAGATCAGATGCAATAGTGGTTGGGCGAAACCCTCAATTGTATTAGGCTCCGTTTCAAGTGGATTCACCATCGAGAGTTTGAAACATCCCATATCATCAGAAAAGGCCCTAGTACGGGAGATTAGCCACATACAGTGCAATCCTCTAACGCTTCTGAACATATGATCATATCCAGAACTTTATTCCTAGTCGGAATGGGGTTTTCATATATATATATATATATATATACAAATCAAAAGACTACTTACTCCACCTTCCAAATATATTCAATTCATAAACATTTTAGAATAACGAAATTTTCATCCGCCAGTCAAGTCATGCGTATGCAGGTTTTACAAGTATGCCAAGTTTATGTTCATGTATATCAAACCATACAACTAGACCATAATAAAATATTTCCAACTTATAATATTCTAAGAAAACTTGTGTGCGATAATAATTTCTTTAGAAATAATTATAAATCTTTTCAAAAACAATAATAATTCTTTTTAAAACAAAAAGCCTATACGGAGCACCGCTCCTATGCATTTCTATAGCATAAGTTAAACATGTTGTGTAGAATGTCTCTAATTTAAAAGAATAAAATATTATATCACCCAAAGAGCAGTAGACATTTATATAAATCTAATCTTACTAGATAACATATTAGAAATATAGTCATAAACACAGGTAATACCGTTAAAATATTTAGGTTGGGCTTGGACTCACCTGAGTGCAGAAATTGTGCTAAATCTTACAAATATAGTAATAAAATACTTAATTAAGAATCACAACATTTTATTTACTAATAAATGTAATTATCTCCGTATAATATTATTATATTTCTACACATATATGAGCTCCTAAAGAAGACCAGAATCTTATAATCTTAAAATTCTTTAATTTGGACACTTATCCAAATCGCCTAAATTGCTTAAAATAATACTAGAAATAACTCTAAAAATTAAATCATCCATTAAAAATTCATTTAATTTATTTAAATCTTTGAGAGGAAAAAGAATTATAAATTTTGATTACAGTAGTACAAACTTGAAGATAAATAAGAGAAGAGAATAAAAGAGGAATTTACTTGATGATTAGAACCATCTTAGTTTGTTGAAGAATAAGTAGTAGAAATACTAGTCAAAGTTATTTTTTTTAGAAGAATCAAAGTTCATCCTACTATTAAATTATCAAAGTCTTCAATAAGAAAGAAGAAGGGAAAAATTTTTAAACAAACTTACCTAAGCTTTCTTCAATCTTCACACAAGGGACTAGGAGCGAAATTGAGTAAAAAAATAAAAAATTAGAATGAGAGGTAAGCTCTCATATTTATAGGCAAGATGGTTAGGAGTGGTGAGAGTGACGCATGTGAAGGGGAGAAGAAAAAAGGTGAGTGGACTTTAAAGGCTTGACAAGTGTTTGGGCTAAGGTTGACAAGTGTTGGGATAAAGTGACATGTGTCACTCTCATGCAAATGCTACCAACACACTACTTGTTAATAATAGAGCTAAGAGTTCTCATATTTTTCTTATCTTAAATTTTAGTCCACTTAAAAAAAATGTACAAAATATTATTGTCCCACTACAAATACTTGTCTTAATAAAATTTTACTCTCTTTCCTAAACATCTACAAAATTACCGTTACGTCCTAAATATTTTACTCCACTAAGACAAACCCTAAATTCTGCGTACGTGATTTTCACACTTATGGATCATGTGTGAGGTGCTTATGAAGTAGGATGTTATGATATATATATATATTGCACCCGCTACTCTTAGGATTTTGGATTCACTACTGCCTGTCTTGGAATATGCATTCAATTTCTATAGAACCTTACCACCATCATGAAACTTGTATTCTATTCCCATGAAACCTATATACTATTTTCATAAAAACATAATGCAGAATATATCTTGCATTATACTATGAAACTGCATTCTATTCCAATGAAACTATGATATAGAACCCATGGAATCATAAGACATGGTATACCTTAGCATTAAGCATTGTGTCATATAATCTGCATTTATTCTCATAGAACCTTATAGCACAATATAGAATCCATAGAACCATCACACACGTATACCTTTTATTGTGTACCCTAGTGCATGCTATAAGAACTCCTCATACTTGCTTTAGCAACCAAAGCTAAGAAGAAATTAGAAGCTTGGGCACTTTTATGGACTAAGCTAAGTATATTTCACCCTTCATTAATAAAAAATGTTTTTTTCACAATTCGGATAAAGTTTGGCTGTGAGAATTTTTTCTTGGATTTCGTAAAAACTGTAATTATTTGTAAGAGAGATTGTGGGTACCAAAACTAAAATTTTTATATTGAGTTTAAAAAAAAAAAAAAAAAAAAAACCTAATCCAAACAAATTGTTAAGGTTTGGTTTTGTTAGCCAAGAATCATGGGAATTATTATCCCATTTCCTAACTAGATGTTTTATGTTTGTTGTATTTGTAAAGTTTAGTTATAATATGTTTCCTTGTTGAGTTGTATTTCTTAGTTTCTAGCTAGTTCATTAGTTCTTTTTGTATCCTGTATTTCATTAGGTTTTACACAAGCCGATGGTTCCAATGAACGTTACAAAGCACGGTTGGTCATACTACAAAAGAAGGTATGGATTTTATTGAAACATTTGACCAGTTGTTAAAATGGTTTCAGTCTGAATTATTTTTTACTATTGCATCTTTCAAAATTGGCTTGTACATCGATCAGATGGACGTCACTATGCCTTTCTTCATGGCAACTTAGAAGAAGAGGATACATATGTCCTCATTCGGGTTTTCTCACCAATTTTTCTAGTTAAAGAAATCTCTTTACACGCTCCATCAAGCGCCTGTTGTTGGTTCTCAAAACTTGCTGCTGCTCTTCATGAGGATTTTTCCCTTCTTATTTTGATTACTCTCTCTTTACTTACAATAAGAATTGTGTATTTCTATGTGTTTGATATACATGGATAGTTTATTGATTACTGGTAATTCCTTGTCTGTTATTACCAATTTCCAGAAATATTTGAGCAGTTGTTTCTCTATGAAGGATCTTTGTACTTTAAATATTTTTTGGGTATTGAGGTTGCTCAAAATCCTTCCGGCATTTTCCTGGGTCAATGAATACATTGGAGATTATTTTTGAGTCTGATTGCAAGGTGGAAAGCCTATTTCCACTCCGATTGAGTGTAATCATAATTTGGCTAAGTCTAAGGACCCACATTTTTCTGTGCTAGATCGTTGCTGCCGATTAATTGGGAAGCTTATTTATTTAAAATTACCAGACCTAATCTTGCTTTTGTGACTTATACTCGAGCACAGTTTATGTAGGATCCTACAATTTTTTATTGGGAGGCTAGCGTCTGAGTGGTTTGATACCTGAAAGGCATCCCTAGTCAGGGTATTTTACTTAAGTCTGATTCTCTTGTCTCTCTATAGGCATTGTTTGACTTAGACTAGGCTTTCCTCTCCTATTATTCGATGGTCTGTAACTGGGTATTTTGTTTCCTAGGGTAGTTCCCCTATTTCCTGGAAGACTAAGAAACAACATTGAAAAACCTTAGGGGGGGAGGGGTGAACAAAATTTTTGGCTAATTTTTGAAAATTCTTTTGTGTAATTAAAAGATAAACCTCCAATTTTGTTTGAGAAAGAATTCTGAAACACTTTTTAATAAAATTCCCAACCAAACAAAATCTTATAGTTGCCACAATTAAGCAAGAAACATAGAATGAAGAGGTACAATAATTTATAGTGGTTCACTCTCTCAAATAGCTACATCCACTACCTTGAGTTAATACTCAAGGATTTTCCAAATCCACTATAATCACAAATACAACAATTACAATTTTGTGGCTCACCCGCCAAGGGTTTTTCAAGCAACCTCAATTACCAACACAAGACAATCAAAGGATAACCCAAGGGGCTTTTCAATACAAACCTTTGATATTAATAAGATAAAGAGGTAAGTTAAGAATAATGTTACCAATGTGAGCTTGAGAATAGAAGATACAACTCAATGGAATATTTTTACAAGCCCCTCTTTACTTCTTCTTTGATGAAGATCAACAATGAAGCTCAAAAAGATATTTTTTTGTGAGATTAAAAAGTGTTTGAAGGAATGTAGTTTGAAGCTCTTTGAAAGTCTTAAATGATCTCAATAAATATTTCACTAAACTTCTTACATTTTGGCTGATCAAAAAACACTATATGTATACTCTGTGAAAACGGTAATATTTTTTACAGTAAACAGGAAAATCAGACGACCGATTCCTAAAATCGGACGATCGATTTTGAAAAAGAAAGATTCGGACTCATCCTGCAAAAATCGGACGGCCGATTTTTCTAAAACTAGAAAAAATCGGATGACTGGTTTTGAGGGATTTTTACAGCCAGTTTTTTTTAAGACAAGAGCTTTCCTTCCTATTTCAAAAACATGTATTCTTGATACCCTTTTTAGAGATAGAAAAACTTTCAAAAGAATAAAAAAAAAAACTCTATCAAGAATACTTAGATTTTAAGACAAGTTAATATTGAGAAAATCGTCAATGGAGCTTCACATATGATCAATAATCAAATACGAAAGTTAGGGAGTTTTACGAAGAATTACCTTAGCACACCCCTAACTAAGACAAAAGTCTTCAATGTCTTCAATGACTTGATCTTGGAATGACTTGATCTTTTCTCCTTCATTTTGCCTTCATCACCAAGATCTTTTGCTTTTGAGAATGTAGACTTGAGACTTCAAAAGTGCTTCTTTTGTTCTATGGAAGTTTAGCTTAATACTCACACAAACATATGTTAATCATAAACCAAACCATAAGTAATAATACCCTTGGGGCTAACAAACATAAAATTTCTTGATTTTTTGCCAAGGTTGAATACCGCTCTATGGCGGTCGTTCTGCGTGAGCTCAAGTGGTTATGTCAGTTGCTTCAAGAGTTTTGCATTCCTGTTGACCGTCTTATTCCTTTATATTATGTAGTAGTAGCTATCCACATAGCTTCCAATTCTGTATTCCATGAACGAACTAAGCACATTGAGATAGGCTGTCATATCATTTTCCAAATTGGTTTGATTTCTCCTTGCTACATTTGAAGTACCCTACAACCGGCGACTATTCTTACCAAAGTTTTCCAACCTTCTCAGTTTTGATACTTATCTCTCAATTTCGGTATTACAGATCTTCATGCTCCAACTTGAGGATAAGTGTTTGACGAGAATCATAGGAATAATTATCCCAACCCTAATTAGGAGTTACGCTTGTTTTACTTGTATAGTTTAGTCATAATATGTTTCCTAGTTGAGTTGTATTTCCTAGTTTCTAGCTAGTTGATCAGATCTTTATGTCTGTATATATTGTAACATTTTCACTGGGTTTTACACAAGAAATAGAACGACATCTTTTTCACTGGAAAACTTTTACGTTTTGAGATTTTTGTGTTAAGTTTCGTGAAAGTTGAATTATTTATGAGAAAAGTTGTGGGTCTTAAAATTAAAATTTGAGTTTTGAGATCCTGGACAATCCCACCCTTAAAGTAGTAGAGATTTCTACAATTCAATCAATCAGAGTTTTCACTTAATATCACAAAATATATGTGAAATGATTGGAGTTTTTTTTCTAATTTAATAAGAGATCTCAAGTGTGATGTGGCTTAAAGATACCTCTTATATAAATACAAATCCGCTCAGAAATAAAACTAAAAGATCTTTCACTTAACATTGATTAATGAAAAACACAATTGTAAAATCACTAATCATCATATGTTTGTGGAATGCAAATTTTCTTGGATGCTCTGCCGCCATCTATTTTCTATGGAAATTTACAACTAAACCTTATTTTTTTTATTACATATTACTACTATAATTTGTCAGAAATGTCCCTGGAAGGTGAATCATTCTTCAACCCCAGGCTGGAAACAACTTCAGATTCAGCTATAAAATAAACTCCCAATCCCCTGATTACCATATCCAACACCAAACTCTCATTGACAAAAGAGAAGGTCGAGAAGGGGACTTTTCTACCTTCAATGCCTATTTATTTAATTCAAACAAAATTGCAGCCACTATTCAAAAGGGTTTAAGAACTGGGAATTCAATTAATGAATATTGAGCCTGAAGTCATACCAGTAAGACCAAAGTTACTTAAAAGTCAAGGGGATCGTTCCCAAAAAGACTGATAAAAAGAAAGGGATATTATTTTAATTTCTATATTTTATGTGAAATTTTAATTATTTTGACACGTTTATGAAACTAATCAAATTAGATATACACGATCATTCTGTCTAGGTCCATTACTTGACCCATTACATGTTAGGCATTTGAAATAAGGTTAAAGACTTCCGGGTCATATTCCATCACACATCTCATGCAGTAACTTCAAAAATCTTATTAGGCATTTCATACCTGAATTCATATAAAAAATAAAATAAAACTCTAATAATGAAGAAAAGTATGCATTCACCGCTAGATTAACCTTCACACCCTCTACCTTAGATACTCCTCAATACTAATGGAAGCAGACATGTACGTCTTTCATTTTTTCTCAAATTCTTTTGATTCTTCTTTTGTTAGCAAGAAAACAAAGGGAACATGAACTATGAACAAATTTGAACTTTGGAAAAAGAATCAAAGAGACAGAAAGGTGGTTGAACCAATGATGATTATAACCAATGATGCATATAATCATTGCTTTTAAGTCAATTTGGTTTTGTGGTCCTTCCCTTTATGAAAGATTATCATAAAAGAAAACCAAACACATCAGTTCAAATTTCTAATCTTCAATTTAATATTACCCCATATATTACAAATCCATCATATTAAAACTAAAAGAAAGAATTAATCTAACCTCGCTGCAATCTATGGAAAAAAAAAATGAAAATCCCTATTTCTATACCATGAAAATCTAAAAAACAAAATTAAAGAAAATAAAAAATGTCAGGGCTTGTGGTAAGCTACTAGCTCAACAGCAAAAATGCTATTTACCTGAGCTTCAAAATCTTAAATTCAAAGCACTTTTTATCAGAACATCAATTTTCTTTGTCCAGTTGTTAAATGTTTTCGAGTTTCCTCTCTTCTCTAAATAGTAAAAAGACTTTTTACTAGTATAGAGATCTCGAGTTCAAAACACATCTCCCACTTGATGTATAAAAAAAATGTGGCCAGGCTTGGCTCTATGGTTCCAAAGGGACTGGAAGAACAGCACTTCTTGAACCTTTCCCATGCCCAAAAGAAAAAAATGACCTTTTGATTCTGCTGCTGCTGCTACTTCCTTCACTAGGACTAATCTGCCTCCTTTGCTGCTGTTGCTGCTGCTGCATAATCTGTTGAACAGCTAAATAAAGCTGTGGATCGGCGGCGGAGTCCATTGAAATAGATCTTCTTATGGGCTGAATTGCAAAAAATTGTTCATCTTTTTGCCTAATATCAATACATTCATCTCCCATACTTGAAATATGATTCAACTTTTTCTTCTTCTTTTGTTGGGAATGGGATAATACTACTTTAGACTCCAACTTTCTTGGAGATGGGCTAATTGAAATAGTTGATAATTCTTCCCCAATTTCAATCACAACATAATCTTCATCTCTACCTGTGAAATTATCATCACCATTTCTATTTCTATTTGGATCTTGAGGAGAAGAAGAAATTGGGGCCATGATTTGATCCAATGTGAACCCAGAATTATTGGCAGAAATACTGTTTCTACAAAGTGGGCAATTTGCATTGTTTTGAAGCCAAATATCAATACAATCAATATGAAAAACATGGGCACAATTTGGCATAATTCTTAACTTTTCTTCTTCTTGAAATTCATTCAAACAAACAGCACATTCACAGCAACTCTTCTGTTTTTCTTCATTTTTCCTGATACTTTTCTTGTATTGAAAAATTGGGATTGAACGGATAATTGATTCATCAAGTCCTCTGTTTTCCACCGCTGGTGAATTTCTCATTAAAGGGTTTTCCATGGGCCGTCTTCTAGAGAAGGAAAATCGTCGAAGAAGATCAATTCTGTGCCAATTTAAGCAGCATTTGATGACAAAAATGTAGTAACTGACCAGCAAGAAACCTGTTGCTAAAATCCCAATAATGGCCACTGCTATGATTGGAAAACCAGAGTGTGATGAAGAAGAAGAATGAACAGAGGAGGAGGAGGCTAAAATTGAAGGGCTTTTCATTGGAGAAAAAGCTTGAAAATTATGAAGATCCATGAAAAAAATTATTAAAAAAAAGTAGGATTGATGCAGATTTTCTGGGTTAGATCTTGAATGCACATGGAAACGTCACCTAATAGAAAAGGTAGAGAGACAGAGTGGAAAAGAAAACAGAATTCAATGCAAGAAGGAAAGAAGCAATGGGAAGGAAATGAAATCCACAGGAGAGAAGGGGAAAAACTGGGGAGAAATTTTGGGGAGAAATAAATGTGTGAACTATCGGAATTAAATGATTATTTATATATCAGCTGTACCTTTTTTAAGGTGAGAAACTATGAGGAAGTCTGAACTGAAAGGATACGCGTACAATGGTGAAGTATATAAATTTTGGTTGGCAAGAAACTGTTAATATGTCTTTACTCGAGTGTGAGTCTTGTATATAGAAAACTAGGTTATAGCACGGGATAAGTTTATTTTATCAAAAAAAATAAAATATATTGCTATTATTTAAAACTATTTAAACAATTATAATAATTAATATTTATTAAAATCCTTCAAAGAAATTTATTTTAATTGTAATATTAATATACTAAAACCCTTAAAAAATGTAAGTACAACTTACTACATAAATGAAGTAGAAACAAAAAAAATAAGATCTTCCTCTTAAACCAATCCCCCTTCCTCTCTTTTCCCACATCCTTACCCCCTCTCCCAGGACACCCCCCCCTCCCCACAAGAATCCCTCTGCGTAGCCCCTTCCCCTCTCCCTTTCCCCTCCACTCCCATCGGATAAACACATAAGATAAAATAAAGAACTAAGGGAAAATTGGTTTGGGTATTATCGCAAAATATCTAAGTAACTACCGTGAATATATCCAAATTTTAAATGAGTAAAAGAATCCTATTTCTTATCAAATTGTTTACTTATTATATTGGAGTTTCGTATTAATTTCTTAGGTAAAATTCTCTCAAATCAATAAAAAATTTTTAATTTGATTAAGGAATTCAAAAATCCAGAAAATTAGTTTGGGAGTTTTAAGGCTTAAAAAGGTTTTAAACTTAAAAACACTATCTTTATTATATATATACTAAGCTAAGAACCTGTGCATATGTTTTTTTTTATATAAAAAAAAGTTATTATTATTATTTAAAAATACTTAAACAATTATAACAAATAATATTTATTAAAACCCTTCAAAGAAATTTATTTTAACCGTGATGTTAATATAATAAGAATGATCAAGTTTCACCAAATTACTATATACTAAGACGTTGAAATGAACTTATATTAAAAAAAATGAACTTATGTAAATAAAAAAAATTAATATTAAATAAAAAATAATCTTCTACTTAAGTGAACCCCTCCCCTCCTCCCCCACCTTCCTCTTTCCCGCACACCCCTACCTCCCTCCTCCCCCTCAAAAAAAAAAAGGAAAAGAAAAAACTCTTGCCTAAACACCCCAGCTTCTCTCCCAAACCCTTCCAAATGCCGCCCACTCACCAAAAAAGAAAAAAATAAAATCTTTTCCTCCCACATCCCCACCCACTCTCCCTTCCTCTCCCCCCTCTTAATCCAATGCACTACCCTACACCCGCCCCACCCCCCCCTCCTCCCCCCTCCAAAAAGAAAAAACCTTCTTCCAAACAACTTCCTCCCAAAAAGAACCTCTTTTCCCAATATCCGCCCTCCCCTCTTTTCCCCACACCCTCCCGTCCCCCCCCTCTTCCCTCCCCTCTTCTTCCCACACCCTGCCCCCCTCTCTCCCCTTCTCCCCTCCCTCCGAAGAAAAAACCCCTCTTTGCCAAACGCCTTTTCCCGACCTTCCAATTTCCCCCTATATTTTTACCCCCTATATTTATAAAAGTAAAAAAGTTTGTAATGTTTTTGAATTAAACTTTTTGATTGACGTTATTATGATACATTTGATTATGTATAATTAATTTTTTAGACCCTTCAAAAATAAAAGAAATAAACAAATGAAAAATATGTGGAAATAATGGAAAAAAGTGCATTAAAATGGAAAAAGTGTTGCATGAAAAAAAATTAAGTTTCTTTACCGCTTCATTTTTAGAATTTTTTTATTATAAAAGGATTGCTTCTTTAATGATTGTTGGATTTTATATGGTTAAGTTCTTTTGAGTTTTTAACAAACTCGTGAAACTATAAGCACAAATTGTATGCTATCAAAATTTTGATAAAGTTTCACTATTAATGCATATGAAATTAGTAAATCATATATAAAAAATTGGACCCTAACAATTTAAAAAAAAATACATAAGGAAGAAGAATATGGCCGAAACAAAAAAGTTAGGCTCAATTTTAATAGGAATTTAATTTGAGTTTTGTATGTATTTTTTCTTGGAGTTCATGGATAAATTGATTGTGAAAGAAAATGTGGAAATCAAAACTATAAATTAAAAAAAAAAAAAAAACTCTAATTGAGTCTTAATATATAAAACCCCTCTTTTTCCCACGTCCACTCTCCCTCCACCCGCCTACATTTAAAAAAAAAAAAAAAAAACCTCCTTCCCCCACGCCCACCCCCTCCCCTCCTTTTCCAACCATCCCCTCCCCACCTCCATTAAAAAAAACCCTTCTTCTCTCTCTCTCTCTCTCTCTCTCTCTCTCTCTCTCTCTCTCTCTCTCTCTCTTCCCCAAATATTAGCATCAATCTTTATACTTATAAAATATTATATTTTATTACTTTAGGTATTAATGTCTCGGCTTTTAATTTCACAAAAAAGAAAAAAGATTTATCGAGGTTTATCTCAAAACTAATTAATGAAGCATGCAATACCAAAAATTATACTTCTAAGGAAGGTTTGGCCCTTTTTTTTTTTTTTCTGGAAACTAATTCATCTCGTAATATTTTTATAGTCAGAATTTGATATTTATTTTTTCTTCCCACTTTGTCCATCATGCACCGCTGCATCCAAAAAGTGTTTTAGGGAAAAAATTTTTCCTAAAAGAAAAAATGACCATCCTATTTTGGCAGATGTGTAATATGCACCCAAAAATAAATCTAAAAGAAAAAAAAATTAATGCCTACTTTTAAGTTGAAAAAAATATGAATGCCTATTTTAAAGCCCTGAATCTATCTAGGAAAAACTTGCAGCCCTCCCTTACTGTATGTGTATTAACTTTTGCTTCATTAAAACATTAGAAAAAAGAAAGATTAGTATGATTAAACCAATAATCAGAAAGAGAACCACAATCTTTAAAAAAAGAAATACTCAAATAAAACACAAACAAATCTCTTCCAATGAATAAAAAATATCAAATATAGAATAAAACAAATCAATGAATAAAAGGAGAATTTTACTTTAGTCTGTAAAACCAAATGAAGCAATTCAGTCTAACGAAGTAAAATGTCATATAGTAAATATTACCTCATTAATAAAATGAAAGAGGGATGATGTCCAGTAAAGAACCGTCCTAGACCAAGGGACAAATTATTGAAACAGATTTCCATAGATTATTAATTGAGCCCTTTTGGTAAAATAGAAAATTAAGCGATTTCTTCTCATTCATATCTCAATTCACCCCTTGGAATGAAAGAAAACCTCATAGTAAAGAAGCACTGTCAATTAATGAACAAATATAGGATTAGTAGATTTGGAAGTTTTAAGAAAATTTTTTATCTTATCAACAGAACCTAGAGAAAATCAAGCTAAGAAGTATAATTTATTTTCAAAATAAAATACTCTAATGATTTATTTTAATACATGAAAATTTCAAGAACCAATTAAAACTTTTAAAGAAAATAAATCTATATAGATATATTTGTTGGTGAGTATAATTCTCACAGCTTCTCGAGTGGTCAACCGGAAGGAAATAATTAGATAAATCATGTTCTACCAAAAAAAAAAAAAAAAAGAAAAAAAAAACTCCTATAATCAAGTAAAATAAGAAAGAGAACAATTTTAAACAGAAATTTTCATTTTCCTATTCTCTTAAGATTTCCTTTTTCTTTGCCTGATTCGTGTGTCTACAACAATAGTAAAATAGAAGATTGGTGATAATGGATAGTATTTTAAATTTTAATATTTGATAAACGGGTATATGGTTGAAGACTAAAAAAAATAAGAAGACTCAAATAACAATGATTTTATAACAAAAAAATTAAAAAGTACTGCAATTAGACAAAACAGAACAAAAAGGTAGAAAATAAAAATATTACCTTTCAAATTGGGGAGTGATCCATGATTCGGATAATATTCTTGCCACCCATATAAACAGAAAAAAAAAAAAAAAACACAAAAAACCCTCTAAAAACTGAAATTAGATAAAGAAGAAAGGGGATGT
The DNA here is from genome assembly GCA_028651295.1 of Catharanthus roseus. Classification (NCBI taxonomy): domain Eukaryota; kingdom Viridiplantae; phylum Streptophyta; class Magnoliopsida; order Gentianales; family Apocynaceae; genus Catharanthus; species Catharanthus roseus. The sequence goes on along the minus strand of JAPQWS010000033.1, from coordinate 2,117,373 downwards.
AGAAATTGAAAAAACTTACCTTCAAACTGGTAGGATGAGTGCGATAACACTTTTGTTCTTGACAATTAAATTTTCTACTTCCAAAAGAAGAAAGGAAGTTTGAATTTCTTCGGAAAAAAAAAAAAAAAAAGAAGCATGACTTGTAAGGAGAGGATTATGATAAATATCGTGTGAATTGATAAATTCTTAAACTTTGAAAAAAGAAGATTGGATTATCAAATCATTCCCTCATAAAATAAAATTCTATCAAATCTACGAAAATTAGTTCTTTATCACATTGGTGAATTGCTTCAAATTTGAAAAAAAGAGATTGCATTTTTAATTAATTTAATGACTATCAATAGTCTCAACAAATTTTAAAAGCTAATTAACAAAATAAAAAATTTAGAAAATTTGTTTGAGATTTTGAGAAGTTGAGGGAGCTCTAATCCCAAAAAAACCTTCTGAATATTATATATATAGAGTTTTTTTTTTAAATTTTATTATAGACTTATGATTTTAATAAAATCATATGAATATTTTCATAAAAAAAGGCTTGTTATGATATTTTATTTATTTATAGATTATGGGGTATTTGGATTGTGATTGGATGCACAAAAAATCAAATTTTTTGGTCTAAAGATTCATAAAAATTTAAATTGTTGTGAGAGCAAATGTGGGGTCTTAACGGAGAAAGAATTAATTTGGATCTTATTTCAAAATACACTCTAAAACTTTTATTTAGGATTATTATTATTCAAGATAATAGGATTATTATTATTCATTATTATGTTTATTTAGGATTCCTAATCCATGTATATTTAGGTTTTCAAATGGTACATAAACTTAGTTTCCTAGTTATAATTTGTTTAGGATTTGTCAATACTTGACAACTATATAATGTAAACTATTTTGCAATAATGAAACAGAAGACATTAGATTGTTTTCCCCACTGGAAACTTTCATGGTATCAGAGCCAAGTTCGAGAAAAAAAAAACTTTGCTAAAAAAAAATTTGAAAGTATGGCCTTCACCGCTGCTCATCGCCATTCATCGCCAGGTTCACTATCTTCAACCTGGTGCGGCATAACTTGTAGGCATTATAATTGAAGCAGACCTCCGTTCAGTTGCAGCAGCCGAGAAATGCAAACCACAGGAGGAGTTTGCAGCAGTTGAGCTCGTTCCTATTTCAGTCAGATTTTCAACAATATTCCAAATTTATCAAGTGAACAATGGTCAAACTTGTTGACCATTATAAATAACACAGATGTCACTCAATCCGATAAGTTATCCAGTATAAAAAATTTATGGATTTTGGATTTAGGATGTTTTCATCACATGACTGGTAGGAAAGATTTTTTGAGCAATTTAAATACTGTTTACCCGTATACTATTGGTCTACCTAATGGTACTAAGACAATTGCTCTGCAAGAAGGAATGGTCTCCTTAACTCCCAGACTCAAACTCCTAAATGTGCTTTAATTCCTAAACTTAAATGCAACCTAATTTTCTTGTCTCAATTGGTCCGAGACTCTCGGTGTTTTATCACCTTTCCTGATAATTTGTATTATATAGGATCGTATCTCGATGAGGCCGAATGGAGTGGGTGAGCAAAGGGATGAGATTTTCTTCTATAAGTTGTTGCTTTTATTAGCTTTATATGCTTTTTCTAGTGATGTTCTTGATTTTAGCACATTATGGCATATCTGATTGGACCATCCTTTGGATTTTGTGGTAAATAATTTCTTGGGACTTTCTAAAGACTCTAGAACTAAATCTGCACCTTGCAATACTTGTCTGCATGCTAAACAGACTCGTAACTATTTTCCTTTGAGTATAAATACGACATCTCAGACTTTTGATTTAATTAATGGTGATATGCGGGGGCTATACAAAATTGTGTCTATTATTAGCGCCTCTTATTTCCTTGCTATAGTAGATGATTATTCCAGGGCAGTCTGGATATATTTGATCTCAGAAAAAAGCAAAGTTGTATCCGTTTTAAAAGATTATTTTGGCATGGTGAGAACCCAATTTGGCAAAACCGTAAAACATTTCGGAGTGATAATGGTACAAAATTTATTTGTCTAAAGTCATATTTTTCTGCCCATGGCATGATATATCAGACAATCATCACTGGGACCCCATAACAAAATGGCAGGGTCAAACGAAAGCATCGGCATATCCTGAATGTCGCTCATGCTTTGTGGTTTCAAGCTAACCTATCCATAAAATTTTGGGGAGAATTTGTACTGACAGCCGCATATCTTATAAATCGCACACCCTCTTCATTGTTAGATTGGAAAAACACCTTATGAGATGCTACATGGGAAAAGACCATCTAATCCTCACATTAAAAGTTTGGGTGTTTAGCTCATGTCCATGATCATGATCTACCTAGAGATAAATTCCGAGCCTGAAGCAGAATGTGTGTCTTCCTTGGATATCCCTTCAACAAGAAAGGTTGGCAATTTTATGATTTAAAAAGGGAGAAGTTCATTATATCCAGAGATATAATTTTTGATGAGACAAAATTTTCCATACGGAGACTCGGAAACCCCACAATGTACTCCAGATTTTGCAAGCTCTTATAATTTTGGGGAACAAATGTTGGGCTTACAAGCAAGGGATAGTAAATTATTTTATGAAAATAACACACAAATCCAGCCCAAAAGCAAACAACCCAGCAAGATGTAGCCCAACAAGAAAAAGGGAGGAGGAGCCCACGACCAAGACAGCCCTGCTCCAAGCTGTTGACTCGCCTGGTCCAGTGTCTCGTGTAGCCCATCACGACCAGCCCAGCACGTACAGCTTAGCCGCATCCATTCTTATTGACAGCGAGGCCCAGCGTGCACAGCCCAGCACGCATGGCCCAGCCCATTCTCTCTCTGCTGATAGTGCAGCCCAGCGCTTCCATCCTAGTTGCCCAGCTTCTGTTTCTGTTCTGCCCAGTGAAGACCGCACCACGGGTCCAGTTATGGATCCATCCAATCTAGCAAGCTTCTTGGACCAGAACATTTCCACTGCACCTCATCCAATGGCTCCAAATCCAGCAACATTAATACCAGCTGCTCCTTCTCCTTCTCCAAGCCAGTCCATACTTGGTACAAGGAAAAGTACTCATATTAAAAAGGTTCCTACTCGACTCCGAGATTTTGATTGTAATGCTATATGGAAGACTTATATATCCCATTCTTCTTATGTTCCCTCACCCTCTTCGGACCTCTCAAGTATGTCTCTTTACCATATAACATAATTTGTGGACTATAGAAAATTTTCTCCTTCACACAGGCATTTTTTAGCATCGGTAGCCACAGAATCCGAGCCCACCACCTACTCTGAAGCGGTATGTAATCCTTTTTGGTGCGCCGCTATGTGCCAAGAAATTGATGCACTCGAAAAGAATGGCATATGGTCTTTAACGCCCTTGCCTCCTGGAAAACATGCTCTGGGGAGTAAATGGGTCTTTCATATTAAGTACAAAGCAGAGGGCATCATCGAACGATATAAATCCCGCTTGGTGATTTTGAAAAATACACAAACGGCAGGTATTGACTTCACAGACACATTTGCGCCAGTTGCTAAAATAGTCACAGTTCGTACTTTACTTTCTATTGCTAATGTTCGAAACTGGCTCATCCTTCAGATGGATGTCTACAATACATTTCTCCATGGAGATTTACAGGAAGAAGTTTATATGGGACCACCACCTGGTTTTCGCCCCTCTTTTCGAGAACAAGTCTGCCTTTTGAAGAAATCTTTATACGGCTTTTGCCAAGCTCCTTGGTACTGGCTTTCAAAACTGACTGCCACTCTTCGTAAGTGGGCTTTTCTCAGTCTTATGCAGATTATTCTCTCTTCACATATTCTCGTGGAAATATTTTTTTATGTTTCCTCATTTATGTGGTTGATTTACTAATTACTGGAAATTCACCACCCACTCTCAATAAATTCAAAACTTCCTTGAATAAGTTCTTTCATATAAAGGACTTGGGTCCTCTCAAATATTTTTGGGTATTGAAATTGCAAATAACCCTTCGGGTTTATTTTTATGCCAACAAAAGTACACTTTGGAAATTATCTCTGAAACTGGTTTGTTTGGGGCCAAGCCAGCATCTACACCTATTGAACCCAATCATCAGTTAGCCAAGGCTAATAGATCTTATTTTGATAACCCAGAACGATACCACACACTCATTGGTAAGCTGATCTATCTTAGTTCTGAGCTCGCTTATTCTGTTCACACGCTCGCACAGTTTATGTACGCTCCTCGCCAAGCTCATTAGGATGTGGCTATCAGGGTTGTTCGATATCTCAAAGGTAATGCTGGTCGTGGTATTCTTCTTTAGTTTAATTCTCTTCTGCATACTCCCATGTCCCATTACTCGGCGCTATATTACCGTTTCTCGCTCTTCATGTGAATTAAAATGGTTATCTAACCTCCTTTGCGATCTTCATGTGCCTATCACACGCCCCATTTTGTTACACTGTCTTCCATGAACGTACTAAACATATTGAAATTAATTGTCATTTTGTCATTTTCATCATTTAGCATCCAAGTTGGCCATTTAAGACCTTCACGCTCCAACTTGAGGGGGAGCATTAAAAATTATTATTTAAGATAATAGGATTATTATTATTCATTATTCTGTTTATTTAGGATTCCTAATCCATGTATATTTAGGTTTTCAAATTGTACTTATTCCTAGTTATAATTTGTTTAGGATTTGTCCATACTTGACAACTATATAGTGTAAACTTTTTGTAATAATGAAACAGAAGACAATTAGATTGTTTTTCCTACTGAAAAATTTCAACTTTTTATACTTCCCATGTCAAATTGAAGATTTAACTTTAGGCGAAAATCCGCATCCAAACAAAATATCCATAATCAAGAAAAAAAATACAAAAATGGATAGAGGAAAGGCATGTAAAATATATAAAGTTCCATAGTTTGGCATAAAAAATAAAAAATATTAAATAATTACGCTGGAACTTTACAAATACAAAAACTTCGAGAATATTTCCCAAAGGAAAAAAAACACCAACTCTTTAAGTTAGAAAAAAGGAAAATGTCTTTACCTCGTTCAATTACTTGATACCTCAATCAATTACTTGATATGATTTATAGCCATTCATATTTCTCCAGCAATATAAAGAAAAGGGGATCAAATAGAGAATAAAATAAATCAATCATTAAAAAGAAGAATTTAGTCTAGCAAATTGAAGCATGATATAACAAACTAAAATGTTCAGATAAACTTAAAGCACCTCACGAACAAAAAGAAAAAATATGATATTTTTAGAAAGAAAATCAGGCATCTTGATTATCAAATTTGCAAGAAATTGGCCAAAAAAAGAAAAAAATTGAAACTTGCAAGAAGGAAAGAAAACAATAAGTATTATTATTAACAATAAATGAATTTATTGCATGTAAACACTGTGCAGTAAAAGAAGTAGAGAGGAGCGGAGAGGATAATGGAGAACATAAGTAGAGAATTGCAAGAAAAAAAAAGTTACACGAGAAAAGGTCTTTTAAAGAAAACAAATAGCTTCTCAAAATTCATAGCTTATATATAAAATTCTGAATACTTTTGAAATAAGGAATATTATTGATGATAAGATATGATAAGATTTTATTTAGGATTGATTAATTACTAGTTTAAAATTCAAAATGGAAGTTGGATTTGCTAATTAATTTAGTATATGAAAATGTTTTCAACCAATCATGCTTTTAAAAATTAATTAACAAAGTCAAAATTTCAGAAAATTAGTTTTTTGGTTTCAAAAGTTGAAGATTATTCTAGACTTCAAAAGATCCTCTTATATATATATATATTTATATTTTCTTAAAAAAGTCTATCATATCCTGTTATTTATATAAATTTCCTTTTCATATAACAACAAAATTCAAAATTTAAAATCAAGATAAATTTTTTAGATTAATTTGATAGAGTGAAAATCTTCCCAACCAATCATGTCATTAATAATTAATTAAGAAGCAAAAAACTCCAGAAAATTAGTTTGAAAATTTGAAAGGTTGAGGGAGCTTTAGAGTTAAAAAGATCCTCTTCATTATAAAAGTATTTTAATTCATAGTTTAATTTATAATTATTGTTTATATAAAATGCTTTCATAAATTTCTAAGAATAGTTTTGTAATGTATATTTTTTAAAGATTGATTATTTAACTTAAAAAACTTGATTATTTAAAAAAAATTAGCATGATTATTTTGGATTTAATTCAAGAAAAAATAAAATATTCGGAAGTAAAGTACTAAAAGAATAGACAAAAGTTTATTTTTTGGCAATATTTTTTTATTTTACTAATTTTTCTTAAATAATCAAGTTTTTTAAGTTGAATAATCAATCTTTAAAAAATATACACTACAAAGCTATTCTTAGAAATTTTGTAAAAGTATTTTGTAATAAATAATAAGTATAAATTAAATTTTGGACTAAAATACTTTTATATCGAACTTGAGAAGGTTATTTTGTAACAAATCATAATTTACATGAAAGAGTATCTTAGTTATTTCGCATATTTTAAAGGGTAAACTGTCTATTTTTTAACTAGTTAGTAAAGTGATTTTAACCCTCCACTTATGAGAGTATTTTGCAATTAACCCAAAATTCTACTAAAAATATCTATTTTGGTAAGGAAATTGATAATAAAACAAACACATTACTTCTGACTTCACACCTTATAAAGGGTTATTTTATAACGTGTACCCATAGATTTTATTCATATCAATGCGTATTTATAGTGCATTAAAAAGATTAAAGTTGGATTTCTATAATATCAAGTAGAAAATAAATATAACTCAAATATTTTGGTACATTGGATAAGTCCGTTATAAATGCGTGAAAGATTAAAGATATAAATACTCTTTAGTATATGTAGAAATTTTAGAATTAAGTTTTAATCCTGAGTAAAGGTGGAACTTTACCGATGATCCGTAAATTATATTTAGATTAATTAAGTTATTTTAAACTAAAATTTAAATTAATTAAGATCATGTAGTCGGAGGTAAAAGAAAAAAAAAAAAAAACAAATAAAGTAGCAAGGGTTGGGCTGGTCCATTTCTTTTTGTTTTCTTTTATAAAGTATATAGTGGGCAAAGATCCACCGTCCACAGTCTATGATTGCTATTTTATAGTATATAACAGTAGCAGGGAAGATGTAAGACAAGTTTTCCCATCATAATTGTGGTCCACAAGGGTATCTATAGGTTACCATTTGTGGGTGTTTTCTTAAACAAAATCTGCAAAACATTTTCTAAATTAATTAATTAATAAGCGTCCACAAAAAGATCTCAAAATAATCAAAGTTGCACACGTATAAATTTGTGGCTAGTGATTACACGAAGAAATCAATCTCTTTGTTGTTGTTTGGCGGTTCATAAAATAATACCTACACCACCAACTATTCTATATTTTATTTATTTTTTTACTTGTCACATTTCATTATCATTTATATTTTATATATGTTATTTATATTTTTTCTTTATCATCTTATAGAAATGATGCAATATCTAGTTATGTCCTTCTCATAAATAAAATTCAACTCTTATTTTTATTGTTCTTTCATAGAAAATTATGTTAATAAATAATTTTTTTTCATATACTTTTGATTAGTGTCCTTCAAAAAAATATAATTTTAATAATGGATTGAATGATTGTTGATGAGGTGAGAGATTTCCTTAAATGGTATTCTAATTTTTTTCTTTTTAAATAATATTCATAATTTTTCATTTTCTTAAAGAGATTGATGTATGAATGCCATAAATTAAAAAAAAAAAGAGAGAATAAATTTTTACAGTTGTGATAAATTGATCTTCACCAACTGCTTTTGTAAGTGAACAGTATCTAAAAAAGACCCTTATCATTATATGGAAGAAGGGTGGCCCAAGTCTCGATTTTTTTTAAAAAAAAATATAATATGAGAGTCACTTAATCTTAGTAAATTCTAGTTCACTTGTGGGCAAGGAGGAGGGAATTAAAGGAAGCGAGGAGCGATTATCACCCTTTAATACATTTGCAAAAATATTCTTTATAAGAATTGATCTTTTAAATTTGTGTATATTTTTTCTTTAAGTTTATTTAAATATTTAAAAAAAATTTTCTTTATATATAGATTCTCGAATCCCTATAATTATAGGGTATGTGGGGTGTCCATAGAGAATATCTCATATTAACACTTATAATTCTTATAATATTTGAACTATCAAACTCGCTCAAGTAAAGAGACCCAATTTCATTTTCCCACTATCAGCTCCCATCCCCCATCTATGCCAAAAAGGTAAAAAATATATACAGTGATCGATTCTTATAATTGGTGTAATATGCTATCTCATTTGAAATACTACCAAGACTTGGATAATAAACCAATACTACTAAGAATTAATGAGGAATCTTTTTTGCATATCTGTTAAAGTGATTAATGACTAATTAGTTTCATAACAAATTTCTCATCTATTACAAGATTTATGATGACTCTTGAAGTAGTTGAGAAGAGGAGAAGGACACATCAATATGGTCCATGGAAGTGAAAAAATTCTCACCTAAAAATGTTACAAGAAATGATGATTGAGCATGTGGTTTAACAATGGTTATAATCAATGAGGAGAGGAAATGAAGCAATCAAAAACCCTTTTAAAACACATCATTTTGGTGAGAATATATGCTTCACTTTCACACAAAGAGTTGCACGGAGGAGAAAATGATTAATGAATTGAAACTCTCCCTTCACCTTATGATGAGCTTTTAGATTCTATCACAAATTTCTCGAATATTCACTCTTTATGTTAATTTGTAATATGTTTCCTTTGAAGAATTTCATAATGGCCAATTAGTACCCAAATAAAACTTCATATAATTTTGGTAATTTTCTCCATAGGACCTTTGGAGGTGAACTTATAGGCACAAGATCAATATATCCAGGGATGGAACTAGAACAAAAAGGTTGGAGGGCTGAAAAACAATAAAAATTTTGCTAGAATTTCATCTATTTTATAGATGCATTCCAAGTACAAAACTATTTAAACAATTTCAAATTTATAAATAAAATAGCAAGTTTTGGGATTGTATTGAAAAAAAATTTAGGGAGGGGAGGGGGGAGGTTGAAGGTAAAATACTTAAAAATTCTAAAGTTTTCAAAATTTTTCGAGGAGTTCGAGCCTACCCGAGCCGCCCCCTAGTTATGTCCTTGAATATATCAACATGGTACACTAGAGTCATATAATCTAATGTTTGGCCTTCTGCATTATGTATTAGGTTACTCGTACATGTACAATCTTATAAAAAAATTCATGCTCCAAATGTTTTGCCCTAATGTGAGAGGAATGTATGTTTAAAATCCTATATTGATTAGCTAGTAAGTATATTTATCTAGATGTTTAGTCATATACGTAAAGGTATATTGAGAATCAGGTAGTGAATATAGTTACTCGTTATAAAGTGTTGGGCCATCTTTTTTACTTGAATTACCTTTTAAGATTGAACGTAGACACATACATGATTTAAAATTTTTATTTTCTGTATATAATATATGAAAAATTAATCTAAATATAATTTTACAATAGTCCATATACCAATGTTAACATAAATTACCAATGTACCAATTGTCATTGAATATATTTATTTACCGTGTGCCTGAAAATATATGTATAGATTATAAAAGAATTTCTAGAAGTATTTGTATCAAGATTCATATCAAATGTGAAGTTTTAAATTAGATTCTTACTTTTGATAATGTATAACATATATTAAAAAAGTAATTATCTAGCTTGGCAATTAGTAATGATTTATTTTTTTTCTACCTGAAAGCTCGAGCAGTCATAAGCTAATCCGTTTATAATCATCAATCAAGATCTAAAAAGTTTCTAATGCACATGTAACCCACAATTAGAAATCCCAATCAGTGGGACAATTTTATCTCTATAGTCTTTTTCACAAATCATGAGGGCTCCCTCCATTACCATTCAAAATTCTTAAAAAAAAAAAAAAAAACATCTTTGTCCAACAGTTGAAACATGATTTTCTCCTCCTTTTACTATAATTTACGCTTAATTTGATTTTTATTTATATAATATTTAATAGTGTGATATTTTTATATTAAAAAATGATTATATAAAAAATTGACAAATATTGCAAATGGAATAAAATTCAATCGGGTGGCTATTAGAAAAGCTCTTACTTGACATGTCAAGTGAAGTCATGAGTTCTAGTCATTCAGGAAGCATGTCATTTTTATGCCTTTTAATTTTTTTTAATTAGTCGATGACTCTCATATACCAAATTAAAAAAGAAAAGTAAATTTTTTCTTTAAAAAAAAAGTCATTTTTTTTTCGATAAAAGGTAAATAACACACGAAAAAAAGTCAAATATGGGTAGAAAAAGAATCTTAAAAAGTGAAAGAAAAAAAATAAGAAAAGATTAGGAGAAAAACAAAGGACCGACACCTTCCCATACCTTGTTCTTGACTCATTATAGAAAGACAAAAAAAATATAATATTTGATTTGGACGAAATTTTCTAGTCAAAGGTTTTGGTTTGGCCTTCTCTTCTTGCTTCAGTTTCAACACTGGCAACCCAAGCTTTGCAGCAATTTTTTTCAAATCTGTACAACAATTATTCACATTTCACTTTTTCTGCTTATACCACTAAGGTTTCCATCTTGCACGACCACTATAGGTTTGATTCTATTCCCCCGCTCGTTTTGGGTAAGTTTGTTGGAGATATCTCGCATGGAATTCTCTAAGAAATAAATTTCTATAAAATTCTTTCCTAGCTTTAAGTAAATTAATATAAATGCTTATCAATAATTTTTTATTTTCTCAAATGGCTCATAAATTTTTATTTTAGTTACTAATACCACATAAAAATTTTTCGATAAACTTATTTTAAAAAATTATATAGGTAAAATATAATTAAAATAATCATGTCCAAACCACAATCTCATAGGAATAAAGTTACTTTTACACCTATAATTTTCATGTAGATACGCAGCTTCACCATGATTATTTTAGCTGGATCTCATCACAAAACATATCATTTTTCAAAATTAGTTGCTCAATAATTGTTATGGGTATAGGGATTTGAAATTAAAAAATTATAAACAATTTGAAAAAAAATGCAAATTATTGATGGACATGTATAAAACTCTGTTAAAAAAGAATATTATATAAAACATGGTATATGATATGTCTATTTTATATATGTTTTTATAGTGTTTAATCTTTGATTTTCGAAGTATTTCATTAGTAAAATTGTATATTTATGCTTCGTTTTTTCTCTTTTGTTTATTGGTATGTCCCCGTAGAGTTAGAAGAAAGAATGAAGTGAAAAGGGAGTATAAAGAGCAAGAACGGACAAAAAAGAGAAGATACGCACAAAATCTAGCAGTCGGGGGGCCCGGCCACCTCACCGGCCAGACTCAGCCGCCCAAGCAATCAAGAATGCAAGACCCGGTCAAACTTGGCCGGTCGCGAGAAAGGACAGTTTTGTAATTTTCTGATATCTTTTTAAATAGTCTTTTTTTTATAATTTCAAAACATCTTCGTCTAGGGTTTCTAAAACTTCCATTAATCGGCTTATCAATAATTAGATTAGGATTTCAAGTTTCAATTATTAGATTGAAGAGTTTCTTTGGAGCAAAGTCGGGATTCTTCGGATGAATCGAGAGAGGAGCTCGAGCAACATTCCGAATCGCGGATTTTTCAATTGAAATTCCTAAGCCTTCTAAACTATTGTTTATTATGAATTCATTTGTGAAATTTATGATATTTATAATGTTTAGTGCTAGGGTTTATTTTTGTGTTTAAATAGGGTTGAACCCTAGATGATCTTAACTTTATTTTTGTTGGATATTATGGAATAATTTATTGAATTGAAAGTTGATTTTTGTACAATTAAGTCATTTGTGTTACTAATTTTACTGATAATTGGTACTTTCGCATAGGTTGTTTGGAATTGAGAAAGGAAGAACAATCTCGGGCTATAGTTGAACAATATGAATTTGGTAGTTAATTAGAGATAATAGCTGCAGTTTCTAGATTATTAGTAATCACTCCTATTCTTTAATCATTCATTATTAAGTTAGGGAGAGAAGAGATTCTTCTCTAATCAATTAGGGGAATAGTGGGTTTTCATCTAGAGATAAGGTTAATCCTAATTAACGAGTGAGACCCGATCAATGATTCAACTATTTTTGCAAAGTTTTCAATAAATTAGTTAAAAAATTCTACCATTTAAACACATTCTTTCTAAAACTTGATTTCAACTATTTTTAGTTTGTTTTTAAAGTATTTTATTTTTCTTAGCATAAAAATTCTTCCAACTATTTTATTTTGATGGTTTTTTTCTTTAATTATTCCTCTTTTAAAAATTAGATACTAAATTAGACAGTTTTTTTATCCGTAAAGTGGCCATAACGCACAATCGTTGTGCTTATCATTTTAAATAATGCATAAATATTGTGCGTTATAAGTGATCAACGGCTTAACCCGCATTCAAAATCTTGTTTAGTGACGTAGCGAGATTTGTTTAGTGACGTGGCGAGATTTGTGTGATGTGGCAGTGAGTTGGCAATAACACATAGTGATTGTGCAGTATCAGAAGGAATAACGCACTACCGTTGTGTAGTATTATTATTGATAACGCAAAATCGGTGTGCGTTATCATTTTATAAGAGTCTACCCTAGTCGCAACAGCCTTTTCTTCTTTCTTCTTTCTTCCCCAACGCAGTTTCACCTCTTTCATTTTTGCCGCCGCCACTGGTCCACCTCTTTCTTCTCCTCCTCCTTTTGTTTTCTTCCTCTTCTTCTCTTCCTCTTCTACTCTTTCTTTTTATTTCAAAATTTACAGTCAAAATCTCGAAATATTTTGGTTCCATTTTTCAAATTCAAGTTTAATCGGTGATACTTTCCTCAGAGTACGAAGGTTGTTAGAATTTTGGAGTAGAGAATGGTAGAACTCAATGGTATGAAGGTTCATTTAAATTTTCGGTAAGTTGTTATGTATTTAAATTTTTTGTGTACTATGTATTAATTTCAATTATTGTTTGTTTGGACTTGTTAATTATTGTGTTTGTGAATTATTTTTATAAATTTTATTTCGATTATTTGTCAATTTTTATTAGTTTATTTTTTGTGAAAGTGGGTTTCGGTTTATGTTTAAACTTGTTGTTATTGATAAATTTGTGCAAATTTGATCATTTTATGTATCGAATTGTGTTTTGTATTGCAAAAGTGATTTTACGGTGATAAATTTTGTTGGTGAATTTATTTGGATAATTAGATAATTTTTTTTGTACTTTATTCTATGATTATTTGAATTTATTTATTAATTTGGATTATTATTTTGCATTATTCTTATAAGTTTTTTAGTAGAAAAGATGAGGACTTGAAAATTGGGTTTTTTTTCTCTTTACTTGTTTTTTTGCTGTTCTAATTAGTAGAACTAAAACTTGGAATTTTAGGATTTAGTATGTTATTAATTGTATGCTACTAGCAATATGAAGACATTTATTTATAAAAAAAAAAAAAATGGACTAAACCCTAATCTTGAATTTACCAAATAGACTAAATCCTAATATTGAATTTACCAAATAGTAAAACACTTAGCTATTGAATATAGAATTAATAACCCTAAAACCCTAAAATTCTATTATTAAAATCCTAAATTGTAAATCATAAAAAACTTAAAAATCCTAAATTTACATCAAGCATTAAACCGTAAAACTCTAAACTTTTTAACAGTAAACCCTAAAACTCCAAAATCTTAATATGCCTAATCCTATATCGTAAATCATAAAAACCTCAAAAACCCTAAAAAACCTAAAAATCCAAACTTGATATGTTAAACATTAAACCTTAAAACTCTAAGCTTTTTAGAAGTAAACCCTGAAATTGCAAATCATGAACATTAGAGATTGTGAAATAGTAATTTACTTTAAATATTGTGTTTGAAGTTTTTAAACCCGTGAAGATTTAAACTTTGAAAGTGTTATAATACTTCAGTATAACAGTGGAATTCTAATAATCCTTAAACCATAAATTATGAAACTGCAAACCCTAAAATAATTATACCATAAACAACACACCTTAGAAAGTTTGGAATTATAATTTGTTTAAAATTTTTTACTTTAAATTATAGATATGCACTGTAACTTAAACTGTAAATAATGTAGATGGAAGAAGTCCTAGCATATGTGCATCTGTGTCCTATAGTCCTTGATGTTTTGACGAGACAACACGAGCATAAGTCTGGGTTGATATGGAGTAGAGACCATGAGACATATTTCACTGAACTTCTGTGTAGACATTTTGGTCGTAATGTATTCCAATCATACAGTACAGCTTTATGTAGGTTGGTAGATATTATTGATATGACTGGTTTAGGGGGAGTTTTCAGATGTGGTTACATTGGTCTCGACCACACATTTATTACCGTGTTAGTTGAGCGTAGGAGGCCAAAGACTCACACATTTCACATGACTTGTGGTGAGGTCACAATAACTCTTCAGGATGTGCATGTATTATAGGGTTTATGGATAGAAGGCTTCCCCGTTACCGGTCCCAATTGGAGTGTACACCAAAAACAGTATTGGATTGAGATGATCGAGAGACTTATTAGTGTACGCTTGTCTCTTAGTCAATTTTCTGGTTATAAGGTGAAGAAGGAACCTCTAGAAGCCTGGATCTTGAGAGAGTTTACCAGTTCAGAGACAGATGATGACCTCATCTTGTGTGCCCGTGGATTTATTTTTTTACTTCTTGGAGGTCATATGCTTCCCGATTTCTCAGGTAGTTTGGTTTATGTGCGCTACCTCAGTTTCTTAGAGGATTTTGAAGCCATCAGCACATATAGCTGGGGTAGTTGCGTACTTGGTTTTTTATACAGGTAGTTGTGCACGGTAGCTTTAAGGGGTGCACGACAGATAGGGGGAGCCTTAGTCATACTACAGATTTGGACCTGGTTGCGTATCCCCGTATTGCGGCCTCAGTTGATCCAACATTATGAATTGGACGACCCTCTTGTTCCACATGGTGCTATATGATACACATCGTTTGACTGCAGCCAACTGCCCACTCACACCCTAGTTACCAAAAGGACCAGTTAGATTTCATTCCATCTGATAAGGTTTCGCTTTAAAATCCTTTGTGCTAAGTGTAAACCCTAAATTTTGAAGCACTTAACTTTTTATTGATTTTGAATTTTGATTCATAGTTTGTATGGCTCCCAAATCATGACTGTGGTCTGGTTCCATCTGACCTGTGGCGGGCAGAGGTCCCATTCATTTGTTATGGGATAGTGGAGTATCACTTTCCTGGGCGTGTGATTCGTCAGTTTGCACGTGATTAGTATATACCGACCTCATGTAATACTCGGCTTGATCTGCATCGGATAAAGCTAGAGGAAATGACCACACTTATTGCGGGACACAACATGCTAGCTATATATAGGTTTGGCATTAGCGGCTACTGCATTTTAGGGATGGCCCTGTCTTGGTAGTTGAGGATTTATCACCCCCCAGGGACGAGTACATTAGATGGTATCTGGATATCACATGTGTAAATTGGAAATCCAGCAAATTGTGATACTCATACGGTTGGATACTAGCCTGTTGGGGTCGATAGACGGATGATGGTACATTTAATTTTAGACTTTCATTTTTCTTATTGTGTTTTATGCATTTCATTTACTTATGATTGACTTCTAACTATTTTATACTCTTTTTTTTTTTTTTTGGTTTAAGACTTCCATGCTGCAGGAGGTAGATGATGTGGTTTCAGGGGTGATACAGGGGGAACCTTCATCTCCGTCACAGATCACTAGTTTTGCAAAGAAAGTGCAGACTATCATTCGGAGGTGCATGGTTTCTATTGGTGGTACATTGGGTTGCACTCCATCTCAACACAATATTCAGCAGACATTTCCAGTGCAGCCATCGCGTCACCATCCCTGGGAGCCAGTACTAGATCGTGGTGCTCGTGGGGTTGAGAGGGGTGCTCTTCGATTGCCTGGTGGCGGGACACGTGGAGACCGGGCTCCTGCCCCTCCTGACATGGGTAGGGGAGGACATGCAGATCCCGAAGATTGAGGAGAGAGAGGTGAGGGATCTGGTCGATGTAGACGTGGGGATTTAGGGTCTTCATATCATGTTGACCCATTTGACAGCCTAGATATTGGTATGCCATCTTTTAGTTTGGGTTTGACGCCACCTACCCAGTCCCATCCACCTACATCATACGCGCTTCCCCCTCCGGGTTTAGGGTTTTCGTCATTTCAGTCATCTCACCCTTCGGGTTTAGGATTCTCTTCATTTCAGGGACTATCTCCTCCGGGCACTAGGAGTTCTTCATTTCAGGCACCTCCTCCTCCGGGCACGGTTAGTTCATCTATACCACATATGCCAATATCGACATCATCTTCATCTAATTCAGATGAGTATGATGATAAGCAGACTGATGTGGTGACACCGGCACAACAACTTGGATTTCGTGATCGTGTTAGGAAGAAGACTATCAGATTCACACCATCTGATTAGCCATCGTATTTTTTAGTTTATTGTTTTTAGGATTATGTAAACTATATGTAACTTTAGAGTTTTTAATTTTATGTATTTAGGGTTTATTTTCTTTAAGTTGTACTACCCTTTTATGTAATGAAATTATTTCTTCTACTTTAGTGTTTTCATTTTTATGTATTTATGATTTCATTTATTTAGCTTTAAAACCTTCATTTTTTGAAATTAGGGTTTTCAGTTTACTAATTAGGGTTTTCATTTTTTGAAATTACGGTTTTCATAATACTAATCATGCTTTCATTTCTTGAAATTAGGGTTTTCATTACTTGAAATTAGGGTTTTCATTATACTAATTAGGGTTTTCATTCTTGAAATTAGGGTTTTCATTCTACTAATTAGGATTTTCTTTTCTTGAAATTAGGGTTTTCATTTTTTGAAATTAGGGTTTTCATTACTTGAAATTACGGTTTTCATTTCTTGAAATTAGGTTTTTTATCTACTAATTAGGCTTTCATTTCTTGAAATTAGGTTTTTCATTCTACTAATTTAGGATTTTCATTTCTTGAAATTAGGGTTTTCATTTCTTGAAATTATGGTTTTCATTCTACTAATCAGGGTTTTCATTCTACTAATTAAGGTTTTCATGACTTGAAATTAAGGTTTTCATTATACTAATTAGGGTTTTCATTTCTTGAAATTAGGGTTTTCATTACTTGAAATTAGGGTTTTCATTTATTGAAATTAAGGTTTTCATTATACTAATTAGGGTTTCATTATAATTAGGCGGAAGTGACAACTCACAATTAATGATACTCGACATGGCCATGTGGGTGGAGTTGACAACTCACAATTAATGACAACCGACATGGCCATGTGGGCGGAAGTGACAACTCACAATTAATGACACCGAACATGGTCATGTGGGCGGAAATGACAACTCACAATTAATGATACCCGACGTGGGTAATGTGGAGTATTTATCTCTACAATAATTCAAGACCCACCCTCAACAAGACCCCTATATATACATACATCCTAGCCCAAATTTCAGCCAACACAATTAAAACCCTTCTACTTTCATTCCTTTTCAATTTCTAACTTCACAATTTCAAAACTTCACATCTACATACACTTTTAATCAATTTGACATGGATGCAATCCACCCAGTTAAAGTTGTATTGTTTTGGGATTTACAGATTGCAAGAGATGCATATGGACCCTATTTCACTGGAGTGGTACAGAAAGGTTGGACATTGCCAATGAACTGAATGATATCACTCGCCAAACTGGTAAGAAAAATATTGAAATATCGAGATATGGATTCAAATCTTTGGAGCTTTCGAATGACGATGAGGGTGCCTTCATACTACGAAGAGCATCATATGTTTTACTTTAATTTATTCAGTATGAACAACGATAACAAAATGTGTTAAGACCATTGCACCCGACTTAGCAAAGGAAGGGATTCATATACTCGTTGAATTCATTCAAATCCAACAACAGACTATTTCAAGTACGCAGGCCATAAATACAACAAACATGACAACACGTAACAGCAATAACACAGATGGTTTCTTATGAACCGTCTATGTTGTACACGACCATTATTGATGACGACTCTGAAATTGACCATTCAGACAAAGAGTATGTCGCATCTAGTCAATCTGAATCAGACGATAACAATGACGCAGAGGAAGAAGAGTTATAAACTCCCGTAATCCCTGTCACTGAAAACACAAGGACTCAACGGGAAAGCAGCTAGTGGTCTAGCAGTGCCAGGTATGACTACACACAGTTTGGAGCATTCCTAGATATGGGCTCCGGTTCTCCTATAGATGACCTTGTCGAATCTGGTACCCTAAGGTTACTTGATTGGAACGATTCCATGACTGACATTCAGTTAGGCATGAGATTCGTTGACAAAGTGCAAGCAATAAATGCAGTTAGGAAGTGGTCGATTAGTGTGGGTCGTGAATATAGAGTAGTAAAAAGTAAAAGTGATTAATGGACTGCAAAATGTTACCGTCACAGTGATTCTAATTACTGTTCATGGTACATCCGCATCATAAAGAAAGCAAAGCACGGTCGCTTTGGAAATAACCAGATTCGTCAAAGAACACACGTCTTATACAAATTTAACAAAACAAACACCGAAACATGTCATCAAAATTTATTTCAATGTCAATATCGCACCTAGTTGCCAACGATCTAGAGATACTTGTGTCAAACATTATCGAAGAAGTGCAGGTATTATTTCAAACGGGTTATACATACAAGCGAGCATGGTATGCTAAAAAAGTTGCAATAAAACGGGTTTTTGGCAGCTGGGAGACAACTTTTAATATTTTACCAAAATATTTATAAGCTGTACATGATTCAAACTCGGGGACTGTCTACGAGTTCTTGCATCACAGAACGAGCAGTCCCCCTAACTATGTCTTCAAATTTGTTTTCTGGTGTTTCTCGCCTAGTATAGACGGATTTCAATATTGTCGGCCGGTAATTTCTATGGATGGAACACACTTATGAGGACCATATAAGGGCGTACTGTTAATTACAAGTACGTGGGATGCCAATAATCATTTGTTCCCACTTGCTTTTGCAATTTTTGATAAGGAATCGTTAAAAAGTTAGAATTGGTTCCTCAAGCATCTACGAGAGTATGTTGTAAAAAATCGACATGTATATCTTATTTCCGATCGTCACAAAGGGATTTTATCTGCTATTCAAAATCAACCTTTGTGCAAACCTCCATTTGTAGTTCACCGGTTTTGTTTACACCACATTCGAGCAAATTTTAACAAGACCTTCAAGAAAACAGAATTAAAAAGCTTGATGTGGCAGGACGGAATAAAATTAAAGCTGTGAAAATTTGACCGTGTTATGAAAGAGATTCAAGACAGAAATGTGGATGCTTTCATTTACTTGGTGAAGATCAACCCAAAGAAATGGACACTGTTGCATGCTGGCAGGCACATATACGGAATCATAACAACTAATATTTCTGAAGCACTTAACAGTGTGTTGAAGAAAGTTAGGGTCCTACCTTTAAAAGCTCTGGTTGAACTAATATTCAACAAAATAGTTAGGTACTTTTACCAACATCGTGAGGAGGCTTACAATTGTGTGCATCCATTTCCAACCAGAATATTTGACAAGTTCTTGTAGATTGAAAAGAAATCAAGAGAACACAAAGTTATAATTTACAATCTGCAAGAAGGAATATACATGGTCAGATCTCCGATTCGGGTTTCCAGAACCGGCAATAATATTTATATATTGGGAATGAATAATACATCATGTAGTTGCGGAAAATGGCAAACATATACATTGCCTTGTTCTCATACTTTTGCAGTTTGTAGAGAAAATGGTATAAGAGCAGATACTTATTTGCCGGAGATATATTCGCGACAAACGTACAGAAGAACATACCAGACGAATTTTCATCCGGTCTTGAGTGAGATCTTTTGAAGGGATGTTCCTTATAATTTAACATTTTATCCTCCAAACATGAACAAGGAATGGGGTAGGAAATAGGACATGCGATTTTAGGGGGAAATGGATTATAAAAATCGGGATTCACCCCCAAGATGTGGCAGATATCGCATGTCGGGACATAATAGAAAAATTATAATAACTCCGGTTCAAGCAATGTATAAGTTTGTTTTCTTGAAAGTATTGTAACAAAACAGGTTTTATTAATGAAAAATTTCTTTAAATTCTTCTAATTACTACTTCATTGCTCTAAATTTTGACAGTAAAATTTACAATATCTTTATTATTACTTCTTCACATTTTTTTTCATGAAATAGTTACAAGTTAAACATATTTTCTTTAAAAACGATTATAAATATTATCATAAAAAATAAACCAAAATAAGTTAAATAATATAATACAATCTTTTAAAATAAATATAACTATAAGTTTTGAAAAAAATATAAAGAAATTTGAGTTCTTAAAAAAATTTAAAAAAATACATAAAATTTTAAAAAAATACATAAAAAAGTACATGGCTGCTAACGCACAATCTTTGTGCATTATTACTTGACTTATAACGCACAATAGTTGTAACGCCCCACTCGATAAGCATTTCGGGCGACCTCGAGAGGGCATTTGTCATGAACATAGAAGTTAGGGTCAACGTAGTGAAACTTAAGAATTTATGGTGCGCATTTATTTTTAGCAGTTTAAAATACTCGGTAATCTCGAATAAGGTTTAAAGTGGTATATTTTTTTATGGAAGGATTTTATCTTTTATTAATAAGATTATTATTTTTATTAGTATTTTTTTTATATACATTTTAGATTATTAGGGTTGTTTAAAAACAAAAAAGCCACTTGTCTTGAGAAGAGCGCAATTTGGCGCCTTGCATTCATGAGGAATTGTAGTATATATATATGTGTGTATTGAGGAGCAGAATGGCTGCTGCCTTTTTCTTCTCCTTCCTCCTCCTCTCGGCTTCAGCAGACAGCAACATGTAAGATTCTAGAGGAAGCCCACAGAAGTAAGTATTCAATGTATCCTGGAGAGAATAAAATGTACAAAGACTTAAAGCAGAAGTATTGGTGGAATAGAATGAAGAGAGAGATTGCGGAGTATGTAGCAGCCTGTCTTATATGTCAAAAGGTTAAGGTAGAGCATCAAAAGATCACAAGACTACTACAACTACTACCTGTTCCAGAATGGACATGGGATCATGTTACAATGGACTTTGTCACAGGATTGCCTTACTAGACCAAGGGGTATAAGGATGCTATCTGGGTGATTGTTGATCGTTTAACGAAAGTGGCTCATTTTATTGCCATTAATATGACATACTCTTTAGACAAGTTGGCACAAATTTACGTACATGAGATTGTTTGACTTTATGGGGTGCCTATTGATATTGTATCTGATAGAGACCCGAGGTTTACCTCAATGTTTTGGCCCAAGTTCCAGGTAGCTATGGGGACTAATCTAAGTTATAGCACCACAGCACACCCCTAAACTGATGGACAGTCTGAGAGAATAATTTAAACCCTGGAGGATATGTTGAGAGCTTGCATCTTAAATTTTGGGAACAAGTGGGTTGACAATTTTGCTTGTGCTGAGTTTGCTTATAATAAAAGCTACCACTCTTCGATAGGAATGACACTATTTGAAGCATTGTATGGTAAGAAATGCAAAACACCCCTGTATTGGGATGAGGTTGGAGTTTGATCTCATTGGAAACAAGGAAACTTGATGCTAGAGTTAGAGGAAATGCATAAACAAGTTAGGATAATTCAAGATCGGCTTCGGGCAGCCAAAAGTAGACAGAAGAGCTATGTTGATAATCGGAGAAGAGATTTGGAGTTTAATGTGGGAGATTGAGTTTTCCTGAAACTTACGCCACATCACGGAAAGCTTAGATTACCAAGATGAGGAAAGTTAAGCCCCCGATATGTCAGACCGTTTGAAA
Source organism: Catharanthus roseus (assembly GCA_028651295.1). Taxonomy (NCBI): domain Eukaryota; kingdom Viridiplantae; phylum Streptophyta; class Magnoliopsida; order Gentianales; family Apocynaceae; genus Catharanthus; species Catharanthus roseus. The sequence goes on along the minus strand of JAPQWS010000033.1, from coordinate 2,095,425 downwards.
TTATTAACAGCGTTGGTAAAGTGGCATATCGGTTAGCTTTACAGAGTGAGCTTATAGGTATACATGACGTGTTTCATGTATTAAAATTGAAGAAATATCATCCTGCACAGGATCATGTTCTCAATGATGACCAATTGGAGTTATGAACCGATCTGTCGTACAAAGAAAAACCAGCCGAGATTATAGAACGAAGCGTAAATGAGTTACGTGGGAGACTGATTCCAATGTGTAAGTGATATGGAGGCGTAAGGAGACAACCTGGGAGACTGAGGAATATCTAAAGAGGAAATATCCAGAACTTGTAGGCATATGATTACCTAATTTCGAGGACGAAATTTTTTTTAGGAGTGAAGAATGTAACACCCCACTCGGTAGGTATTTCGGGCGACCTCGAGGGTGTTTGTCGTGAACATAGAAGTCGGGGTCTAACGTAGTGAAACCTAAGAATTTATGGTACGCATCTTTTTTAGCAATTTAAAATATTCGGTAATCTCGTATAAGGTTTAAAGTGCTATATATTTTTTCTTGGTATAATGCTTTTATCTAAAATAATTTTGGTAGACCTAACTTTTGGTAAATGATTTTTAGTGTACTTTCTTTTATATATAATTTTAGTATACGTAACTGTTTATATTTATATATATTTTTAGTATATATACTTACATGTACAGTTTTTAATATATATTCTTAGTATATATATTTACATGTATATTTTTAGTATACATACTTATAGGAAAATATTTCAATTGTTTATGTATAGATATATATTTTTTATATGAACAGTTTGTATATGCAATATATATTTGTGGCACATTATTGTTGTAAATAAATTCTACTATATAGCTTTATATATATATACATGTTTGTGTTATACATAATTGTTGTGAAGAATTTTAGTATATATATATAGTTGGTATATATATATATTTAGCATCTATGGGATTTTCTTTTTATATAAAATAATTTTAGTAAATAAAGTCTTGTATATATATATTAGTACATAACTTTGTATATATTGTTATATACATAACTTTTGTAACTAATTTTGGCATTCTTAAATTTTATACCTATTTTTGGTATAAACGATTCTTGAAAATGATTTTTAACATTTATAGTTTTATATATATAATATTGGTATAATTAACTTTCGTGACTAATCTTGATATATATACACCTAGGTTTTGTATATGGCGTTAGCATATATATTTTTAGTATCACCGGTGGCTATGTACTATTTTCAGTATAGATGGATTAAGAAGTTTAGGCTCTTTAGATTAGTATATGTGTGCTTATATCCTAGGTTCATAAGGAGTTATTATTTTTATTTTCGGAGGCGAATAGAAATTTTTAGATTTATACTTAAGTGTTTATTGGTATCTTGTTTGTAGCACCAGAGCCGCATCCAGGTGAGTCCATAAACTCGAATTTCTAATATTATTTTCAAATATTACGGGCCTGTAAAATATGTTTCCTAAATCTATTACAAATATTTACTACATTCAGCATGATATAATTTAGCATGTTTTTTGGAGATATTCTCCACAATGTGTTACCTGTTTCTTAGAAAATGCATAGCAGCCGTACTCCATATAGGTGTGGCCTTTTCAAAACGATTTAGAGTTGTTGTGAAGCAGGATTTGGTTATACACAGGTTTTCTTTTCTGGGAATGTTTATATGTTGGCAAATATTCTAGTCTTGAAAAGCTACAATATTTTGACATGCATGAGTATAACTCTAGCATAATTATGTGAAATTTACATAAGCATGTGGTGAACCGGGCGATGGGGATTTTTGCTAAAAATATTTATGGCCTGATTTTGTCCTGAAGACTGGGCAAGCGGCCTTCCTATTTATAAACACATACGAAGACCGCATTTCGACCAGGGTTACAGTTCTGGTTATGATTATATGTTTGGAAGCCTCAGAGGATTGCATTGTACGTGGCTAGTCTCCCCGTATGAGGGCCTCTTCTAATGGCGTATACGTTTTAGACTAGGAAGAGTGTATCCACTTGAAGAGGGGTGTAGACCGCGAAGGGTGTGACCCAATTGGTCTACGTGGACATCGCATCATGCTCAGCGGTGGGGTTTGACTGCCTAGTAGAGAGTCAGGAAGGGCTCGAAACCGAGGTGGGTCCTAGGGCAGGCCTAGTGGGTACCCCAGGAGTCTGTAGCCTGTTTTGACCAGTGATATGGGAGTGCGGTTGTTTGGTAATCGAGTGCTCGTATGATGTTTGGCTAGTTTTGACTACGAGATACCGGAACTTGATTCTGTTGACCTCATTTTGGGATCCGGACTTTGTCCGTGGAGCCCAACTGTGGCATTGCATGTTTCTTTGAATTCGGGTGTAGAAACTGCGCTGATATGTCTTGATTCGCTCAGACTTTCCAGCTGCGCTCGAAGCCCTCATGTCGGTTCAAGCATTAGTATTGTTAAAAATAGTAAAGGAAAGTATTTTCTTATAACTTACATGAACTACTTTCTTGAAACTGCATCATCATTGTTTCAAAGAAATCACTGAGACGCACATACACACGTGTACTCGCTGAGCATTCGCACTCACGTTTTTCCATATCATGCTTTCTTCTCATATTAACTCAGTTCAGACAGAGGCACGATACGTCGCTGAAGTTTTGCGCTTGGAGTTTTGGATGCATTTTCCCCTTGAAGGATATGTATTTATGTTATGTTTTTCTTAGACTCGAGCCCATTGTAAAGTTCCTCTTTTATTCTGTCGTAAGGTTTCATGATGTAGATACTTTTAGTTTTGAATTAAAGTAACTTCATGATGTTTTTCTTAAACCTTTTTTTTTAGCGCACTAGTAGTATCTAGTTCACCGAACTTCTCCACTGCGTACTTTGTGTATATACTTGTAAGTGTTATTCTAGGATTGTGTTTGTATTTTGGGACTTATAGTTTAGTGCCGAGAGGCACGTAGATACCCTACTCAGCCGCAGTTGACCTAATGGCAGGGTTGGGGATATTAGTAAAAAAAAATAGGGTTGACTACTTTAGTAGTCTTTTGTTTAAACTTGTGTACTAAAAGAAAAAAACCTATTATGATTAAACCTTAGAGACACGGTCATTATTATAATTTCGCTGTTCCCTAAGTTTGACAATTCGAGAGGTTCTCTAGTAATATATTGATAGATTCACTTGCCGGTTATATGTTAATTTTAGAGTAGTATTGTTTTAAATATTAGTATAAAAGATTTGGAGGACATAAAACCTTACATATATATATATATGACATGATATACTTTTCCGTTTGAAAATACCCTTATCGGGTAGCATGGCATGGTGGCACCTGCCTCTTTGATCATCGTAAACCACATAAACAGCTGATTGTTTTGATGGAGGATAAGGCAATGAAGTAGCAAGAAGTACTCTCTCAACAACTGCATTTACAGTCACTCGCGCGTTGCCTTCTTCGTGAAATAGCATAAAAGTTTGTCTTATTTGCACAAAAGAAATGGGATCAATGTCACTTTGGTAAATTAAGGAGTATTAAATGAAATTTTTACATATGTACTCTTATTTAATATTTTTTTAACCAAGACAGAATCTGGGGGGCATCCCTTAATATTATTAAATATAAAATAAAAGGTACATATGGCAGTGGTTAAGACTTACACCAAGAGAAAAGTGGAGACAAATCCACCAAAATCTAACTCTAGGTCTAGTGAATAGAAGGGGTTCCCATCCTATCATCCCTCGAGTAGCAAATGGAAGATCAGCTATAGATAAGTAAGAATGGCTACTTTTTGTAAAACATCCATGGTTAGCTAGTAAATCAGCTATATAGTTGGCTTCCCTATAAATATGTTTAATAGCATAGTTGAGACCCTTAAGCAGGGAAAGAATGGAACGAAACAGATTATCAAGTTACAATGGAATGGTAGAAACATAATAAAGAATATCCACAACTACCGCGAGTCTGAGAGAACACAAAAACTTGAGAAACCCAAAGCCATACACAACTCAATACCATTGTAGAAACCATAAGCTTTTGCTTCTATGTTAGTAGCTGAATGATCAAGAAAGAAAAAGAAACTATTAATAAAGCCACCCTAGTTTTGTCTGATGACCCCACCTATAGCAGCAAGTTCACGATTCCCCTTAGAGGCACCATCAATAATTAAAATGAGAGGAGAGCTATCCAAAGTCTACTTCTAGGAAATAGTGATTGGAGACTTTAAACGCCCGTTCCTGAGATGACCAGAAAGGGAAAGCAGTGGCCAATTAAGTGCCAAAAAGAGTTGGTAGACATTATTAATAGTCCTTTGTGAGAAAGGAAGAGAGCTCTAAAAAACAAAATTATTCCGTGACTTCTAATTTCCCAACAAATAATTGAGGGGAAAAGATAAAAGAGAATTATTTTTATGAAACCACCAGATTGTTGAGTTGAGCTTTGAGAGTTGGCTATATACGAAGAATAGTATAAAGATGACAAAAATGTACCCAGATCTCTTGAGTAAAAGGACATTGGAGAAAACATGTTCAAGATATTTCTCGTCAGTATCACAGTGATCTTATTTAGTATTATGAAGATGATACAATATAATAAATGTTTAGAAACAATTTAAATAAACTCATATTCTAAAGGGAGAACAATTAAGTCTATTTAATTTGAAATTAAGATAACCTAATCATTTTCTCAATACTTGTCATGTTTTTAACGTGACATATAATATGAATAGAGGAAGGATGATTTTAGCTAATTAATTAGTGCAAATATATAATTATAAATGGTGGACTAAAATAGAATGATTTCATACAAATAAGAAAAAAAAATAACTTTATATAGTGCTTATGTAAACAATTTTCTTTATATTTTGAGCTAACAAGTTGGTTTAATTCGATATACTACCTCCTGTCAAGAATATAAGTTTTTTTTTTTTACTTTGCACACGAATTAAAGATTAAGAAAATAATATAATTTTTTATGTAAGATATCTATTTTACCCTTAATAAATAAGGAAAGAAAAAGAGAAGAAGGGAGATAATAAATGAATTAGAGATGACAAAATTAGAAGGGCTCGGATCTCCTGTACCTTTTCTAATTTGATGTACTTTATTAATACAACCTAATAAATAAAAGATAAAATCTAAGGAAAAAGATAACCCAAAAGGAAAACATATTGTAAAAGGAAGTTGGTACAAAGAATGGTACATAAAGTGGTACAGAGAATTCTTGCCGAATTAGAAGTAAACAATAAATACATATTGAAATGTATAAAAAGGACTTACTATCTCCGTTTAATAATGTTAAGTTGTCATATTTGGAGTTTCATATTATATGCTGATTTTTTTTATAAACTTTTTTTCCAAGAATACCCCTATTCAATTAATACATCACTACCTAGTAATTCTCAAAACCTAAATTCATTCACATTTGATGCGATAAATGGGGTTAATAAAGATAACTCGGGAATCTATAAGGATAACTCGAAAAAATTCATTTTTTACCGTTTACTTTCTCTCTCTTACCACTTTCTCTCTAACTTTTCTCTAAAAAAAAATCAATCTTCCATATTCAAATTAATTTGGAAGAATATATGGATCAATTTGAAGATTATTCGCAAGAAAATATCGATTTTGAGATAAATTTTGAAGAATTCTTTTTTCACGTTTTGAAGGAGATTCGTCCATGCTGGCAAAAAAATGGAAGATTTTTGCCCAGATGGGTGATAGTTTTAAAAAATTTCGCCCAGAACTGCGAAAATCTTTCATGTTTTCACCAGCATGGGCGAATCTCTTTCAGATTTTTTTTTGTTTCTTTTTAGGCTTAAGTTTTTTTTTCACTGTTAATATTTTAGTTTAATATGAAAGGGTGATGTAGATCCAAATATGTTTGAAGAATTTTTAGAACCGGAATAATATATTGATCATGGACATTTATTCACAACAAATTGAATTTTTAATTCGAAAGTAGAGTTGGTCGATTGGTCAAATGAAACGGCTACGAAAGCCAACACATATCTGATCATCAATCGTTATCAGAGATTAAGAACAGCTGACCGTCAACCTTATGTTACACTGGCCTGCGAGCATGGAGGTGCAGTTAAAAAAACACCAAAGCCAGTTGTTGATGATGAAGAAGAAGAAGTTCCTGTATGAAGGCGGAGTCCTTACGAGACTAAAAATTGTAGTTATCCATTTAAATTAAAAGGTGAGCAAATGGTCACAAGTGACAATTGGAAATTGTTCGCACATGATGGGAGGCACAACCATAAAATAAGTGTTTACAATCACGGTCATGCTCAAGCTGCAAGACTTACGGAGGAGCAGCTGAAACAAACTGAACAATTCAGGAAGAGTCACGTGCCGCCACGTAATATTCTACAATTTTTTCGAGAACAAAATGTTGGTTGTGCGGTGAGGTATGATAAATTTGCTTTTAATACTTTATTTAATATTTTAGATATGTTTTATCTTCCGGTAATATAATTATTTTCATGATGTATGCACATAAAATATACAATGTCATTGTCAAGATTAAGAAAAATAAGATGCAAGGGAGAAACACGGTGGAGGAAGTTCTTTGCTTAAGTGCTAAACGAGGTTATACGGTCTTCTATAGAAATTGCGAGGAGAGCAACGTACTTAGTGATATTGTCATGGCAGACCCTACATCAATTGCAATGATAAGAACGTGGCCATATATACTGATAATGGATATCACGTATAAAACGAACAAGTACGTTTTCATGTCAGGCCTTATTATTAACACTACGTTTGTCTGGTATTATGATTAGAAAATAAAAATCAAGATTAACCATAACATGTTCTCTTTATTTTATGTAAAGGTACAATATGCCACTGTTGGAGGCCGTAGGGATGACTCCAGCCAGTAAGAACTTCACTGTGGCAACTGCTTTCATGAGCAATAAACATGGTTTGACCTACAGATGGGTTCTTGAACAAATTAAGCACTTATATGTTTCATCGGTTAGGTCAACCGGCCAAGATGCAATTGTTAATAATTGCGAACCAATTGTGATTATTACTGATAGGGAAAGCGGACTAATGCCTGTGATCGAAGGCGTGTTTAATAAATCATATCATATATTATGTAGAAGGCACATAAATCAGAATGTGCCGGCCAAATTAACCGAAATGGTTAAAGATGAAGAGGTTACAACTCGATTCGTCAATGGCTCTTGGCAGAAGTTAATAAATGAAATCGATGAGGCGGACTACTAAGGAAATTGGAATTGTTGAAGACGAAGTGGCAAAGAAGGCCTGACCTTTTGCATTATTTTTTTAACACATGGTTGAATCAACTTGCGCATAAATTTTGCAGAGTTTGGACATGTGAGGTTTTGCATTTTGGGGTTGAGACTACGAACCGTGCTGAGAGCCAACTTTCGGTCTTGAAGATATGGCTTTCAACGTGCCATGGTGATTTGGTACCCTGTTCCTTAATGTTGACTCAGTCATCGAAAGTCAAATTGCCGAGATTAAGAGCTCATTGGAGAATTCTAAGCTTAAAGAAAAGTTTAATACGCGGAGCAATCCCATATTGAAGAATTTAAGCAATCGGATCAGTCATTGGACTTTGAAGAAGATATGGGATGAGATAAAGAGAGCTCGTGAGTTATTTGATGATGCCCAAAACAACTGCGGTTATTATTTAAAGAAATCACAAGCGCTACCATGTGCAAGTGAGCTTCTTTCGCGGTACGTAAATTGGATCCCACTCTAGTTGGAAGATGTTTCTGTATTTTGGAGAATACTAGAAATCAGGGTGGACGATCCCTCTTCGCATGCTCGGGACATAGAATCCGAGATGCGTGATCTCACAACTATGTTGGACGAAATCATTACGGGTCCGATATCGAAAGTTAGGGAATATCTTCATCTACTGAAAGGGATTTTATGTCCGGTGTTGCCTCAAGATCCATGTGCACCTTTGACAAGTCCCCCTGAGAATGCAGTCACGAAGGGTCGACGAAAGACAAACTCAACTAAAAGGGATAAGTCTTACTGGGAGCACGTGCCCATTGCATATAGGAAGATAGGAAAGTCAAGAAGCTCTGAATTAGGATCTGGATCAGGTTCCGGTTCTGGGTCTGGTTCTAATTCACGTGGAAGAGGTAGACCACCACAGGTTCCTAAGGGTAGGGTTAGAGGACGTAGCAGTCGACGAAGTAGTTTGTCTTCTTTTGTAAATTCATGTACTCCTGTGACGTTCCCTAACATCGATGCATTCTCCGGGTTTGTTTATGACTTCATTCATAATTGGAAAAATATGGTAGGTGATGGTAATTGTGGTTTTAGGGTTGTGGCGAACTTTCTTTCCAGAGATGAAAACCATTGGCCTGAGATTCGCAGACGAATGACTTTTGATTTGCAGCTTCATTTGAACGTGTATGCACAATTGTTCGGATCATTAGAACGTGTTTATAGGTATATACAAATGACATAATGGTTTGACGGACCTGCGCCTGAAGAATATTGGTTGGAAATACCTGATCACTTTTATCTCATTGCAAATACCTTCAGTTTCTGTGTTGTACTAATTGCAAGTTTAGGCTCAACCACTGTACTACCTCTGTATTGGAATTCGTCTAGTCCTTCTAGAACACTGTTTATCAGCTATCTCTCGGAACAACAACATTTCATACAGCTACAGTTGCGGGATGGATGCCTATTGCCTCCTTTGAACGTTCAATGGGAATTTGATCGTGACATTCAATTAAGCGGTTGGGAAGAGCCTTATTCTGTATGGATTATAGATTGGGTTAGTCAATAGCGTCCCTTAGTTCTTCCTCGAGATCCTATTTATGTAGAAGTCAATTAATATTTAAAGCCTCAACGTAATCGAAATACACAAGCATTCCGTGCCAAGTGGAAACTCAAATGTCTCATATCTCCTGAATCTTGTAAGGGTTCCACCGTACCTCAATAGCCGACATCATATCTAATTGTAGACGAATATCCAACCATTTATGCTCATTTTTATGACCCAACATTGGGAATTGCTGAATGTACGGCTTGCAAGACTGAGCCCTTGGTCTCACAGCAGGTGCAAACATGGGAAAGTACATGTAAATCCATGCCTAAAAAACAAGACATGTGGCAAACATATAGACTAAATAACATCAATAACACAAATAAAAATTAGAATAAAGTAACATTGTATGGATTGATTAATAGTACCTCAAGCAGTGACCAACATCCGGCCAACTCCTTCGCTTCCACACGAGAGGCCTGACAAAGGTTCCTATGCAAATAGGCAAGTGCCGCAGCACCCCATGCGAACCCCCTACATGATCGAACATTTTTCACGAGCAGCCAAAGTTTGGCAGGGACGACATTACTACTCTTATCAATGAATAGTGAACTTACCAAGCAAATACTAGATGTAACATGCAGCCCTATCACTAGAAGAAAGCCTGCCATGCGGATCAGTGGCAACATCAAACAACTCCTACCCATTTATACCACCCCTAATGTATATGATACCCAAGTCGCTCTGAATAACAACATTCTTCTGATCCCGAGAGTAATGAAGATCCACAGCCCTACCATCAGCAGGTACACCAAGTATCAACTCCACATCATGTAGGGTTACTGTCATCTCATCAAATGGCATATGGAAATTGTTGGTGTCCGGTTGCCACCTCTCTACAAAAGCCGATAATAGCGCCAAGTTGGGGTGTTGGAACATAGAAAAAACCCCAAATGCATAAGTCCTATCCCCGTCGCCAATTCTATCTGCTCGGGATCACTAAGGGTCCAACTTGTAAGTGCAATGTACCGTGATCGCGACTTCAACATACTTCATTCCTGAAAATGGAATAAATATATTAATAAACCCTAAATACATAATAAACCATAAAAAACAGAAAGAGTTGAACAATTACTTATTTTAAATAAATAAATAAATTACCTGCCCAAGCCATATACGACCTGCAACATGTCCCCAGTATGATGGGATAAGTTCAGGATCGATAGGACCACCATCAATTGGTCCTGTCAGCTCCCAGTCAGAACTCTTCATTTTCTTCCTTTGGGTCTGTGAGGGAACATTACACGCCTTATCGGGTCTTTTGTTATGAGACCCTGCAATCTTACTCATAACCAACATGAAAGTACCGGTGAGCCCTTTCCTTTTCCCCGGACGAGGCCTACTACCGGATGATGACGCAGGGGCCATAGGTGCCACATGTACAACCTCCTCCTCACCTCCAGCCTCAGCACCATCCTCATCATCATCAACATCATCCTCATTATCATCATCATTGTCACCATGCACCCTCCCAACATCCTCCCTACTAATGTGGAGAGATCTAACCATGGCAGGCTCCGGATCTAAACCCCTGTACCCTCAATCCTCATATCCCCAAAATCCCTCCCTACAAAAGGTTCAGATGAGGAAACGCCGTAATCAGTGGTTGTGCATTCATGTGTGATGTATGATGAATCGGTAGGGACTCCACCAACCATTTGATCCCAAAATTCAGCACCTAACTTCCTCCCAGGACCACTAAACTCATTCATAGGTTCCTGAACTTTAGATCTATAGGGTATATGAGGACGAACAGAAGGAGCATGTACATAGAGATCATATAATGAGGGTGGGGCCTGAGATGGTGGATGTGAAGATCCATATATATCATATGACACCGGAGTGTGTGGACAGTGTGATAAAAGAGGAGGACGAGACCTAATCGGTATATGTGGTGGTTGGACAGAGGAACCCGGTGCCCCTGTATCGTAATACATCCCAGTAGCATATGGGGTAGGAGTAGACGGGATATAAGAAGTACTATGTAGATCCCTCAAACCTCGAGATGAAGCTGTAACTGTTCGACTTTCAACTTGACCTATCCTATCCGTCACAGGACCAAGATCATCATCTCCTCTACGTCCGTCGGGTCGAACCATCTATTATAAATTGATTAAAACTATAGCATGAATAATTATAACACTTATGCTTATGCTAAGAAATTAATGAATGCTCCTTAAGATTCAAATTGTTCAAATAAACATAATTCATAATCATATTAAACAAACAATTATAACATAAACCATTTCAAAAAACTAATAAAACGTATTCTACATGGACAAAATTAAATAACATTTTAAATAGATATGAAATTAAATTCAGCTTAAAACTCCTTAAATAACATAAAATTAACAAATTAAACATAATGATAATTTTAAATATTTATAAACACAAAGGTAAAATATATAAATTTTTTTTAAACCAATAGCACATAAAATCTCCCAGGCTGGCGAAAATAAGAGAAAAAATCGCCCATGGTGAAAAGCATCCATAGTTTTGCTGACCCGGACGAATTTTTTTTTTCACCGGACCAGGTGAATTTTTTTTTCGCCGGTCTGTGCGAAAATATCTCCGGTCGAACAAAAAAACAAGTTTGAAAAAGATCAATTTTTCGAACGATTCCAAGCAGTTTTTCAAGATCTAAACGATAGATTTGTAAATAAATAAGTATAGAATGATGTATTAACCTTTCTTTTCAATTTCAACGGTCGGATCTTCGTATATTGAAGTTTGAAGTTGGCAGATTTCTACCCAAAAAATAGCTTAAAAAAATTCGATTTTTCATTGGAATCGTTCCATATTTTCAAGATCTAAATAGATAGAATTGTAAATAAAAGAGTATAGATCGAATTACTAACATTTGTTTTTAACGGTCGGATCTTCTTAGATCTGAGTTTGAAATGTTCACTTGTAGAGAGAGTTGAGAGGATTTTGTTTTAGAGAGAGAAAGATTGAGGATGAAAATGAAAATTTTTTAATTTTTTCGAGTTATTCTTATAAATTTTCGAGTTGTCTTTATTATCCTCTTGATAGGAGGTTTGGAATATGGAAAGAAAAGAAAGGAGAGAGGAGAGAGAAAATAAAGTCTTGAAAAATGAGTTTATTAAATTAATATAAAAGCATTAAAGGTATTATATTTTTAAAAAGATATTGATTTTATATTTTTCTTAATGAAATACTAAACAATTTTATATTATGAAATTATGAAATTTAGATAATATAATTTTGATTATCTAATTTACAATAAACGATTTATATTTTGACCAGAGTAGCATTCACTTCTTGAAATGGAAGGAATAGCCTAGCAGTAACAAACTTGACAGTTAGTAATAAATAACTCGAGGATTTCGATTTCCACAAAGAGGACAGAGTTGGTTTCCCAGTTCTTCGATTTGTTTGACAATATTATTAAATTTTTTAATATTATAACACATTTAATTTAAAAAATACAGCATGTCTTGGTCTCCAAGTCAGTTGACCAGCAATCAACAAGAGGAGGGTTTGTTTATGCCTTTATGGGAGTAGACACAATACATTTTTCTTCTTCAATTCTCTATATATTAATCCAAGTATTCTTGCCTACGAAAATAATCAGTCCACAAAGGAACCACGTTACTTGTTATCTATAAGTGTTATGTTCGCGTTTTGGTTGTATTTAATATTCATATTATCATTATCAGTTTTGTGTGTGAAGTTTAACAAAATAGATGAGAAAATAATAATTTAATAATAAAAATATTTTTTTTTATTTTAATAGATCAAAGAATTTAATAAATTTGAATCACGTCTTTCTTCTTCAATCTACATTAAAAAAAACTTAATATAATAACTAAAGCTAAATTTTAACTTGTTCGACAGATAATCTTAAATATCTTGTGTTTTACCATCATTTAAGGTTTATTAAAAAAATTTTATTTTTTATTTTAAATTCACATCCTTTTTATAAATAATTTATTTTATGAATTTTAATAAAAAAATATCAATTTAATTTACATGTACCCTTACTTCCTTTAGCTGTATCCAAGATGTAACTAGTTTTTCTAAAGGAAATGAACTGAATGTTCGGAGTGGAAAAGATTTCTAAGAGTTACTAATAATTTTGATCAATTTTCTATATTTATTCTAAAAATCAATCATTATTTTATATAAATTTCAAATTAAATTTAAAACTTTTTTAATATTAATAAATTAGGTGAAAGAAAGAGTAATTTAATTTCTATATATAGAATTTCTCTAATTATGTGTTTTTCCAATAATATGTATAATGTGAAATGTATGAGTTAAAAAAATGGAGGGAGTATTACTCTCAAAGTGAAAAAAGAATAAAAAAAGAAATGAATTGGTTTAAGAAAGATAGTCAAAAGGAAGAAAGATAGTCAAACGATAAGAAATGAATTTTGTTCTATTTCAAGCGGCATCACGTGCTATACAGTTATCTTTCTATTGTGTCACAGGTGCCAAAGACTCAAATTGACAATTGCATATTTTGTACCGCCGAATTATTAATAAATTATATAATAAAAATAAAGGATAAATTTTAAACTAAACAAACAACTAAACTCCTGGTAAACCTCTTGGGTCGATTTGAGCGAGTTTTTTATGGGGCAACTATGGTCCGCAAAGAAAGATGCATATTGTTTCTTGGGAGAAGGTCCATCGGCTTGGGGAGCAAGGTGGTCTGCGATTTCAGAAGTTGAGTGATATGAATCAGGTGGTCTAGCGAAACTGGCATGGCGTTTTTTTTGCGAACCAGGACAGTTTGTGGGTTAGAATCTTAAAGGCCATATATGAAGATCTCTGTAATTTCCAATCAGGGAAAAATATTTGGTTCCATCCCATACATGGCGCAGCCTGCTAGAGGGGTATAAAGTGGTGATGAGAAGGGTGGAAGTGGAGTATTGGTGATGGAAAGTGTAGGCCTTTTTGCCCATGTTTTATATTATTTTTATTTCTTTTCTCAGTCCATAACTTTATTCCTATGATATATTTTCTCACTAAAGCAGATTGGGCTTAAATTTTTTGGCCAAGATATCGAGCCGGGCCGGGCTAGGTGACTTGTGCACTATAAATGATCTCTTTCTCTTTTTGGCTGCCCTAATTTTTTTTTTTTTTTGAGCAGCCACACTTTCTTTTCCTCCTCTCTTCCTTCTTTTCACTTCGAGCCTCGGTTGCTTTCTCTCGCAAGGAACTCGCTGTTTTCTTTCGACCGGCGTCGCGAGTCGACTCCGTCTGACTGGGTGTCCGATGGTCTTTGTTGAGGAGGAGAGAGAGAGAGCTGAAGGTGAGAGAAAGGGTCTGTCCTTCTTTGAAAGTGAGGTCCCCTATTTTTGAGGGACTTGGCTGGCTTCACTGAAAGCCGCCATTCTTGCTGCTGCTCGCTCGCCGCAGCTTGCTGTCGTTCCTGCTGTCCGTTGACTGCTACTACGCCGCTGGTCGTCGTCGCCATCGCAGCAGCAGCTCATCATCGTCATCACAGAAAAACGGAGCTCGCAGAGCTCCTCCATTTTTCCACTGCTCGTCTAGTTTGCTAGATCGTCTTCCCGCAGCTTCATGTAAACTCTCAGAGCTCTCTTTTCTTTCCTTTTGCTGACCTCTTTCCGTTGCAGATTTTGGTGAAGTTCCAGTACACTCCGATTGCTCCAGTCGAAGAAGAAGACGGAAGAAGATCTCGTGAAGAAGACATTATTTGTAATAGACTTAGGTTTATTCTTTTGTTTGTCTTCATTCCTTTTTGGATCTATAATAGTAAATAGGAAAGTTGTAATAGTAAATAGAGGCCTTGGATCATTAGATTCGCACAACAGTGGTATCAGAGCCCGGAAATGACTTCAACTTTTCGGTGATCTGGTCGGCGGCGGCTGTCGGACCTCTTGGGTTTGACATTCCAGATTCACAGAGTCTGTGGATCTGGCTTAGTGAATCGTTCTCTAAACCTCCTCTGTTTTATTTCGATTTTCTAGTAGATCTATTATCATTATTTCTGACTGTTTAATTAGGTCTGCTTGTTTTCTACTAGATCTGTTTCCTTGTTTTAAAACTATTGTTTCTGTTGGATTTATTCGTTATACTCGTTTACCGATTATTACTGTTGTGGATCTGTTCAATTTTGTGATTCTGGTTTTCTATCTGAAAAATCTAAAACCCAAGCCTGGCTTGAGTCCAACAGAGACTTCAGGTAGTTGTGCCCTGGTGATTTTTCCTTTAACTGTTTACAAATTTGACATCATTATTATTCGTGATTGTTGAATCCTTCTGCTGTTTGTGTTTGGGGGCTGTTGCTCAGCTTGTGCTTAATCTGTCTCTGTTCTTGGTTATTTTTGTTGTTACTGCGCTGTTTGAATTTTGTTGTGAGATTCTCGCGTTTCACTTATTTTTACCGCGCCATTTTTCAAAGCAAAATCCGGGCCATTTTATTTATGTGCCAAACTTCTTTTTAAATCTTTTATTTTTCTAGCCACTCTGATTACCCTTATTTGTCATTTAATCATGTCTGTTCCAAAAATTGAAATCGACAAGTTTGATGGCAAATTTGACTTCGAAATGTAGCAGAGAAAAATGAAAGCAGTTTTAGTCCAAAATAAAATTGCACCCGCAATTTTTAGCCCTGAAAAGTATCCGGAATCTTGGAAGGGTGAAGTTCTTACTGAAAAACTTGGTGATGTACATAGTTGCCTCACCTTGTATTTAACCGACAACATTTTGAGAGAAATCGACGAGAAGAATACTACTTTTGAAATTTGGACAAAAATCGAAAAACTGTATTTGGGAAAGTCCTTGTCGAACAAAATTTATTTAAAAGAACGGTTTTTTGATTTTAAAATGAGCAGGTTGAAATCACTTTCTGAAAACATTGATAATTTAAACAAAATCATTTTGGAACTTCAAAACGTTGAAGAGAAGATCTCTGATGAAAGCGTTGCCCCTATTTTATTAAATTCTTTGCCTGAGTCTTTCTGTGATACCCCCAACCCTGCCACTAGGTCAACAGCCGAGTAGGGTATCCGCGTGCCTCTCGGTACTAAATTATAAATTCCAAAATACAAACACGATCCTAGAATAACACTTATAGGTATATATACAAAGTACGCAGCGGAAAAGTTCGGTAAACTAGATACTACTAGTGCGCCCAAATATAAGGTTTAAGAAAAACTTCATGAAGTTTAAGAAAAACTTCATGAAGTTTAATTCAAAACTAAAAGTATCTTATATCATCGAAACCTTACGACAAAATGAGAGAGGAACCTTACAACCGGCTCGAGTCTAAGAAAAATAGAACACAAATACATATCCTTCTAGGGAAAAATAGATCCAAAACTCCAAGCCCAAAACTTCAGTGGCGTACCGTGCCTCTGTATGTCCCGAGTAAATCTGAGGAGAAAACATGATATGTAAAACATGAGCACGAACGCTCAGTAAGTCCACGTGTGTGTGTGCGTCTCAGTGATTTCTTTGAAATAATGATGACACAGTTTCACAAAAACAGTTCATGCAAGTTATGAGAAAATACTTTCCTTTATTAATTTAACAATAATGATGCTTGAACCAACATGAGGATTTTGAGCGCAGCTGAGAAGTCTGAGCGAATCAAGACACATTAGTGCAGTTTCTACACCCGAATTCAAACAAATATGCAATGCCACAGTTGGGCTCTACAGACAAAGTCCGGATCCCAAAACGAGATCATTGGAATCAAGTTCCAGTATCTCGTAGTCAAAACCAGCCAAACACTATACGAGCGCTCGATTACCAAATAACCGCACTCCCATATCACTGGTCAAAATAAGCTATAGACTCTTGGGGCACCTACCAAGTCTGTCTTGGGACCAACCTCGGTTTCGAGCCCCTCTTGACTCTCTACTAGGCGGTCGAACCCAACCGCAAAGCATTATGTGGTGTCCACGTAGATTGATTGGGCTACACCCTCCGCGGTCTATGCCCCTTTTCAAGTGGATCCACTCTCCCTAGTATAAAACGTCCACGCCCCTTTTCAAGTGGATCCACTCTCCCTAGTATAAAACGTCCACGCCATCGGAAGAGGCCCTCGTACGGGGGACTAGCCACGTACCTTGCAATCCTCTGATGCCTTCGAACAGATGATCATAGCCAGAACTATAACCTTGGTTAGAATGGGGTTTTCATGCGTTTATAAACATGAAGGCCGCTTGCCCGGTCGTCAGGACAGAATCAGGTCATAAATATTTTCAGTAAAAATTTCCATCCATCAGTTCACCACATGCTTATGGGTATTTCAACAACTATGCCAGAGTGATACTCATGCATGTCAAAATGGTGTAGCTTTTCAAGATTATAATATTTTCCAATGTATAAATATTCCAAAAAATCTGTGTATAATCAAATCTTGCTTCATAGCAACTATAAATCGTTTTGAAAAGGCCACAACTAAATGGAGCAAGACTCCTATGCATTTTATAAGAAAAAGGTAACACATTGTGTAGGATATCTACGAAAAAATATTCTAAATTATGTCATGCTGAATGTAGTAAATATTTGTAACAGATTTAAGAAACACATTTTATAAGGCTCGTAATATTTGAAAATAAATTAAAAAACCAGATTTGTGAATTCACTTGGATGCGGCTTTATTGCTATAATCCAACGAACATGATACCAATAAATACTTTAGTATAAATCCTAACATTTCTATTCGTCTCCGAAAATAAAGTAATAACTCCTTATGAACTTAGGATATAACTACACATATACTAATCAAAAGAGCCTAAACTTCTTAACTCATCTATACTAAAATAATACATACCTACCGGTGATACTAAAAATATATATTCTAACGCCATATACACAAATTAGATGTATGTATATCAAGAATAGTCACGAAAGTTAAGTATACCAAACTTATATATATAAAACCATAAATGTTAAAAATCATTTTCTAGAATCGTTTATACCAAAAATATATATAAAATTTATGAATGCCAAAATTAGTTACAAAAGTTATGTGTATAAAAATGTATACAAAGTTATATACTAAAATATGTATATATATATATATATATATACAAGACTTGATTTACTAAAATTATTTTACATAAAAAGAAATTCCCATACATGCTAAAAAAAATATATAGCAACTATATATATACTAAAATTATTCACAACAATTATGTATACCACAAATATGTACATATATAAAGCTATATAGTAGAATTTATTTACAACAATAATGTGCCACAAATATATATTACATATACAAATTGTTCATATAAAAATATACATATATATATACATAAACAATTGAAATATTTACCTATAAATATGTATATTAAAAATATAAATGTAAATATATATACTAAGAATATATATATTAAGACTATACATGTAAGTATATATACTAAAAGTTTAAACTATATATATAAATATGAGCAGTTACATATACTAAAATTATATATAAAAGAAAGTACACTAAAAATCATTCACCAAAAGTTAGGTCTACCAAAATCATTTTCGATGAAAGCATTATAGCAAGAAAAATTAAATAAATAAATTTATATAAAATTAAATAAGAGAAACCAAAACAAAAATTAACTAACTTTAAACCACATTATACCCTAAATACCTCATCTCAAGACTTTAAAATTAAACTCTACAACCCATCATCAGAGAGAAGAAAATAAATTAAAACTTAGCTAACCCAAATAATTAGATTAAAAAAACCTAACTCCAACATCTAGCTAAAAAAAAAATTAGAACTTATAAAAAAGATATATCTATAAATATATTAGCTAACACATAATTATTATAACTTCAAGAAATCTCTACACTACACCATACCAAAATTATACAATTACTAAAATAATTAAAAGGGGAATAAAATAACTACACAAATTAAAAAAAAAAAGAAGAAAAAAAAGAAAAAAATAAATAAAAGAAACCGTACCTGTTGCTGTCTGCTAAAGTAGAAAGGAGGAGGAAGGAGAAGAAAAAGGCAGCAGCCATTTCTCCTCCTCAATACACATATATATACTACAATTCCTCATGCATGCAAGGCGCCAAGTGGTGCTCTTCTCAAGACAAGTGACTGTTTTTTTTAATTATTTTTAAACAGCCTAATAATCTAAAATGTATGTAAAAAGATACTAATAAAAAATAATAATATTATTAATAAAAGATAAAATCCTTCCACAAAAAAAAAATAAAAAATACCACTTTAAGCCTTATATGAGATTACCGAGCGTTTTAAATTGCTAAAAAAAATGCGTACCATAAATTCGTAGGTTTCACTACGTTAGACCCCAACTTCTATCTTCACGATAAACGCTCTCTCGAGGTCATAACTCCAATTGGTCATCATTGAGAACATGATCCAGTGCAGGATAATATTTCTTCAATTGTAATACATGAAACACGTCATGTATACCCATCAGCTCACTCCGTAAAGCTAACCGATATACCACTTTACTAACCCTGTTAATAATTTCAAATGGTCTGACATATCGGGGGCTTAACTTTCCTCCTCTTGGACATCTAAGCTTTCCGCGATATGGTATAAGTTTCAAGAAAACTTGATCTCCTACATTAAACTCCAAGTCTCTTTTCCGATTATCGGCATAGCTCTTCTGTCTACTTTTGGCTGCCCGAAGCTGATCTTGAATTATCCTAACTTGTTTATGCATTTCATCCAACTCTGGCATCATGTTTCTTTGTTTCCAATGAGATTGAACTCTAGCCTCATCCCAATATAGGGTTGTTCTGCATTTCTTCCCATACAATGCTTCAAATGGTGCCATTCTTATCGAAGAGTGGTAGCTGTTACTATAAGCAAACTCAGCACAAGCAAGATTGTCAACCCACTTGTTCCCAAAATCTAAGACGCAAGCTCTCAACATATCCTCTAAGGTTTGAATTATTCTCTCGGACTGTCCATCAGTTTGAGGGTATACTGTGGTGCTATAACTTAGATTAGTCCCCATAGCTACATGGAACTTGGGCCAAAACCTTGAGGTAAACCTCGGGTCTCTATCGGATATAATATCAATGGGCACCCCATGAAGTCGAACAATCTCATCTACGTAAATCTGCGCCAACTTGTCTAAAGAGTATGTTATATTAATGGCAATAAAATGAGCCACTTTCGTTAAACGATCAACAATCACCCAGATAGCATCCTTATACCCCTTGGTCTGGGGCAATCCTGTGACAAATTCTATTGTAACATGATCCCATTTCCATTCGGGAGAAGGTAGCAATTGTAATAGTCCTGTGGTCTTTTGATGCTCTGCCTTAACCTTTCGACATATAAGACAGACTGCTACATACTCCGTAATCTCTCTCTTCATTCTATTCTACCAGTACTTCTGTTTTAAGTCTTTGTATATCTTATTCTCTCCAGTATGCATTGGATACTTACTTATGTGGGCTTCCTCTAGAATCTTATGCTTAAGTTTAGTGTCATTTGGTACACACAACCGATTCTGAAATTACAGGCTCTCATCAGCTTCTAATGCTCGGAAATCCTTCAATTTCTTAGCTTCCATATGGCTTTTAAACTCTTGAAACTTCTTACTATTTTTTGGGGCACTTTTAATATCCTGGTGTAGGGTGGATGTTAAGCTAAGACTTGACATCTTTGCTTTTCTACTTAATGTATCTGCCACCACATTCGCCTTTCCTGGATGGTAGTTGATTGGGTATCGATATTCTTCCAGCAGCTCCATCCATTGATGTTATCTCATGTTCAAGTACTTCTGAGAAAATAGGTACTTTAAGCTTTTATGATCGGTGAATATTTTCCCTAAACAGGTAGTGTTGCCACTTCTGAAGTGTAAACACGATGGCGGCTAATTCCAAATTGCGTGTTGGATAATTTCATTCATGATCCTTCAACTTCCTCGAAATATAAGGGACAACCTTCCTGTCTTGCATCAACACAGCTCCTAGACATTCTCCTGAAGCATCTGTATACTGTGAAAATTTCTTGTTCGGATCGGGTAAGGTTAACACTAGTGCCGAGGTCAGTTGATTCTTCAATTCCTGAAAACTCCTCTCACACTTTTCCACCCATTCAAACCTGGTTGCTTTCCTAGTTAATTGTGTTAGGAGTCCAGCAATCCCAGAAAATTCCTTTATGAATCTTTGGTAATACCCCGCCATACCCAAGAAACTATGTACTTCTGTTGGTGTTTTTGGTTGCGCCTAATAGGTCTCTGCTTCTACCTTCGCCGGATCTACCGAGATCCCTTCCTAGGTGATAACATGTCCCAAAAAGGTTACTTGACTCATCCAAAACTCGCATTTGCTGAACTTGGCATACAACTTATACTTCTGTAAGGTTTGCAATACTTTCCGAAGATACTGCTCATGAACTTCAGGGTTAGGTTAATAGACAAGAATATCATCAATAAAAATCACCACAAAATTATCTAGGTAAGAACAAAAGACTCTATGCATCAAGTCCATAAACGTTGCAGGTGCATTAGTCAATCTGAACGGCATAACCACAAACTCATATTGTCCATATCGTGTGTTGAAATCCATCATCGAAACATCCTTTTCTCTTATCCTGACTTGATAATACCCTTATCTCAGGTCCAATTTGGAAAAATATCCCGCTCTTCGGTACTGGTCAAATAACTCATTAATGATGAGTAGTGGGTATTTGTTCTCGACTGTCACACTATTCAATCCTCTGTAATCTATACACACCCTGAGGGTTCCATCATTCTTCTTTACAAACAAAACTGGCGTACCCTAAGGAAATGTACTTGGATGGATGTATTTTTGCTGCAACAGTTCTTGTAGTTGTTTTTTCAACTCTTTCAACTCCTTTTGTGCCATCCGATATGGAGTTCGAGATATTGGTTTAGCATTGGGTTCCAATTTTATACTGAACTCCACGTCTCGATCTGGGGTTAGCATCGTCAACTCCTCAAGAAAAATATCCTCAAACTCCCTCACCACGGGTACTGTTTCTAGTTTTAACTCTTCTTTAGGCTTGTTGAGTAGATACTCTAGGTATCCTTGACATCTTTTCCACAACAACTTTCTGGCTTTCATGCCAGACAAAAAAGGATTCTCTCATTTTGTTCATTTCCCTTGAAACACCAGGATTGACATACCTGGTCTACTAAACTTAACCAACTTCCGTTGATAATCTATTTGAGCGTAATGCCTAGATAACCAGTCCATCCCAAGTATCACATCATAACCCTCAAAGGGTAAGGCAATTAAATCACCGGTTAAAGCCACTTTTTTTACGCACATATCACAATCTGGGTACCTTACCTCGGCTATCTTACTTACGCCCATAGGAGTGCTAACTAACAACGGATAATGCATGTCAACTGATGGTATAGGATTGTGCGTTATAAAATGAAAACTCACAAAAGAATGCGTAGCTCCAAGATCAATGAGTACTTTTGCTGGCTGAGAAAAGATTTGTATCATATCTTTAACTACTTCTGCTTCAATATTTATGGGCAATCCATCCAATGCATAAGATTTGGCCTTCACTTGTGGCTTATCACTCCTTCCTTCTGTATCTCCTCTCTTAGCCGGGGGTCGGCCTGCTCTTCTGGACATTTTTGAAGGTACTTATTGCATCTCAAGGCACTGGTCCTTGGTATGTCCTGGTTTCCCGCACTGGAAACATAATCTTAACTTCCGATAACACATATCAGCCGTATGTCCACCTCGACCACAGTATATACATACTCTATAGACTCTTCCAGGGGTTTAGATTCTCCGGCCTTCACTTTCGATCCTTTGCTCACCACGGGATCTCTTGGAATCTCTACACTTCCATGGTCCTTATCCAGGACGTTTATAGGAGGTTGCAGCTGAACCAATAGCTGCCTTCCTCTGTATAATCACTCGATCTACCATCTCCATCCTTGTGCCAGCTTTAACTGCTGCCGCAAATCCCATTGGTGGTAGGGGAGCTTATGCCCGTTGCGGTTAAGCCCTTAATCCTTTTACAAATTGCTGCATCTTGTTTTCATCAGTATCTATCAATCTTAAACAATATTTAGCCAACCTATTAAACTTTGCCATATACTGGGCAACTGTTAGGTTATCCTATCTTAGTTGTTGAAACTCATCCTCTCGTTGCTCATGAACCCACCGAGGTATGTACTTCTTTTTGAATTCTTCTGAAATTATTCTAGGTCCATGGTTAGTTCTTGAGCGCCCGAGCTTCGTAAGTTCTAAGCCAGCAATCCTTTGCCATTCTACAGAGTGGAAAAGCTGCGAACATTACCCTCAGAGCATCCTTGTACTTAAGGGTATCATAAATATCACTCAGCTGCTCGAGGAACAGTTCAGCTTTAACTTCTTGCTCGACTTCTCCATAGAACTCCGGGGGTCGAAACTTCAGAAAGCGTTCTAGTGCTTCATCTGCTTCGAGAGCCGGTACTCGCTCATTCCTCCGAGTAGTTGTCGAAGCTTCCAATAATTTCTTCATTTTAATCTTGAAATTCTCAATTATCGTGTGTGTAGCTTGTTCTTGACAGGGGTGTGTTTTCCCTTATGGGTTCAGGCTGTCTACTTTGAGAACTTTCAGACACAGCCTTGTCCGTATGGTTAGAAGATCGTGAATCTGACATATTTCTAAACAAATAGGAAATTCCAACACTTAATCTCCAAGTTTGCAGCTACTCCATAATAAATAAGTATAAACTTATCCCAGGCACCATCATCCATACGTACATGTAAACACAAACATATATATAGGTTTCAAAATAAGGATTTCTGGTACAAGCGGTGTAAAAGATACATACAAGATATCCTGATACTATTCCTGTTGCCCTTTTTCCATGTTCTCTTAGCACTGCTGGTTTTCTTGGAGAAGCCCTAAGCACTTATTTTCTTTTATACTTAACTAATAATGATTTTTTGTATCTTTTTTTCAGGCACATTTTGAAGACTTAGTGCGGTTTCGTACTTTCGATGGAGATAAAACTCTTAAGCTCTTAATCTCTAAGTTGTGGCATATTTAATCCTTAAAGTTTAGGTTTTAAAATGACTATTTGATCATCATCTAATGATTAGTGAAATTATAATAGTGATTAATGAAACTGCAACTGACACATTTACAAGATATTTTGGTTATTAGTTTTGGAAAGTTATTACAAGATATTTTGGGAAAAATATTTTGATGTATGTTTTTGTGATACTCAAATGATTATAGAATTCTTTAAACTCTTAATCTGTAAGTTTAAACATTAAACTCTTAAAATCTTAATCTCTAAAACATTTTGATGTATTTGTAATACTCAAATTATTAGAGAAGCCTTTAAACTCTTAAACATAAAACTCTTAAACTTTTACTATTTCACAAATCACATTTACACAATTTAAATGTAAGAATTAATGAGTATTGAGTTCAAATTTTGTACTCTTTATCAGTGATGAACGTTACTTATAAAGTCTTATATTGAAATGAACGTGTTTTGTTTCGTGAAGTTATGGAGGGGGATCGCAGTTGCATGTGAAGAAGAACTGTGCCTAGAGTTATGGAGATTAGTAGTGAGTTTAAAACAGGTGTGAAGTGTTTTGTAAATTGGTGCTTTTATTACGATCTTGGTGCAGCTAACGAATTACGGTATCCATGTCCAAAGTGCAAGAACAAAAGGTAACTTAAAGAGGATGATGTGAAGTTGCATCATTATAAATCAGAGTTTTACTTGATTATTATAATTAGACTGTACATGGAGAACCATCGTGGGATAACCGATTGAATGTTGAGAAGGAAGTGTTATAAGAAATTTTGAATGCAACACTTACCGTGAGAGTATTTTTGATGTGGATGGTCTGGATTTTGAACCCAATCCAACTTACTACAATTATGAGGAGGCACCTAATCCTGAGACTCAATGTTTTATGACATGCTAAAATATGTTGATACACCGTTGTATGAAGAGTGTACAAAGTATTCACAGTTGTTCGCAATGGCGAGGTTGTTGAATATCAAGTGAAAGAACAACATGCCTTAAAAGTGCTTTGATCAAATAGGACAGTTCTTGAAGGATGTACTCTACTAAAGGCAATAAAGTGTTGGATGATTGGTACCAAATGAAAAAATTAGTTTTCGGTTTGAATATGCAGGTGCAAAAAGATTGATGTATGTGTTAATGGATGCATGCTATATTGTAAAGATGATGCCCAAACACATGAATGTAAGTTTTGCGGTCATGAATGTCATACGAAAGGAATGAAAAATAAGAAGAAGTCCAAAGAGATTCTGTACGAGAAAATGTATTATTTTTTGCTAACTCTTAGATTGTAGAGGTTGTATACTTCTCAAAGAACGACTAAACATATAAGATGGCATTCAGAAAGTGTACTTGAGTCGGATGTGATGAGTCATCTTAAAGATAGAGAAACTTGAAATCATTTGGATAGTACTCATTCTGAGTTCCCATCTGAAGTAAGGAATGTAAGACTTAGATTGTGTACTGACGGTTTCTCACAATTTGGGATGTCTGGAAAGCAGTATTCTTCTTGACCAGTGATTTTTATGACGCACAACTTGCCTCCTTAGATGTGCTTAAAAAATCATGAAATGTTCTTGACATGTATTAATCTGCGCCCTCAGATCCAAACATAAGTTAGATGTTTGCTTGCAACCGTTTATAGAAGAATTGAATCAATTGTGGTTGCATGGAGGTAATACGTGATATTTTAACAGAACAGAACTTTAAACTGAGGGCTGCCCTTCTTTGGACTATTAGTCACTTTCCAGCGTACGGGGTGTTGTCTAGTTAGAGTACTACTGGCGCATTGGCTTGTTCTTATTGCATGGAAGAAACAAAGTCATTAAGGCTACAATGTGGGGGAAATAATCTTGGTTTTATTGTCATTGTTGCTTTCTACTTTCTGCTCATCACTTTCGAAGGGATTCGAGGTCTTTTAAGAATGGTAGAGGAGAAGATTAGTTAGGGCTACCACCTTGTCTTACTGGGGATCAGTTGTGGAAAGGGTTTATGACATGCCAAAGATTACAGGAAACAAAATGGAGAAAGGTAAGAAAGATGAAAGAAGACAATCTCACAATTTGACAAGGTATAGTATATTTTGGGATCTTCAATATTGGCGTACTCTTCTAGTTTGCCAAATTTTGACTTCATGTATAATGAGAAGAATTTCTTTGATAATGTTTTTAACATAGTTATGGATGTGAAAGGGAAGATGAAGGATAATGTGAAGTCTAGGGAAGATGTTCAAAGATATTGCAATTGGCCTGAACTAAATCTCAACAGTTCTAAAAAAGAACAAAGGAAAGCAGCTCTCTAGTGGGTGAAGGACTTGAAACTACCAGATATATGCTTCTAACTTGAGTAGATGTGTTGATTTGAAGGACTTAAGAACATCCAGAATTCATGATTGCCACGTGTTTATGGATAGATTGATTCCTATTACTCTTAAAGAGATACTTCCCAACAAGATCTGGAGTGCCTTGGCAGTATTGAGTTTGTTTTATAGAGACTTGTTCTCTTGTAAATTAAGTGTGGCGCGCATGCGTAAATTGGAGAGTAAATTGTTGTGTTGTTGTGCAAATTGGAAAGGATTTTTCCTCCTTCATTCTTCGATGTCATGGAGCATTTAATGGTTCACTTGCAATATGAGGCCACAGTATGTAGTCCTGTTCAGTACAGATAGATGTATTCATTTGAGAGATACTTGAACCATCTAAAGAAGAAAATTAAGAATAAGGCTAGGGTTGAGAGATCGATATGCAATCCTTATTTAGTTGAAGAGGCTGTCACATTTTATAGCTATTACTTTGAACCTGTATCAACCAGGCCAGGGATCTACCAAGAAATGATGAGGATGATCAACCTGAAGTTCGAAAATCAGTTTTGTTAATTTATAATGGACAAGGAAGGGTGCACAGTAAGACGAAAAGATTTTTAGATGATAAATAATATAAGGCGGCGACTAACTACATTTTATTGAAGTGCGATGAAGTGGAACAACACATTAAGTTAGTTTCATTACTTATTACATAACAAGATATTTACTTATTAATGAAATTATGTGATTAATTATATGTTAAATATATTAATTACTTGTAGGAAGTGCACAACGGAATTGAGAATGTATTTTCCAAGTTTAACAAAAGGTGACATACAAACGAGAATCAAAGAGGGGTTTTCGTCGTGGTTTAGAGAAGAAGTGAGTTGAAAGTTCGTTAATTTTCATAATATAAGTTTAATTGTATAAACTAAACAAATGTTCATTCTTTTATTCAGATGTTAAATCCCGTGAATGCAAGCAGTAGCGGATGCATTAAGAATTCATCATGGGATCCATCTAAAGTTGTAAAATCGTATGATAGGTTTTTTTTAGCTGGTTTAGGTTTCATATATAAGAATGAGGTTTCAGTAGTCTTGCATATAACTCTGGTGTACAGGTAAAATGTGACTATCATGGAATTTCAAATGAGATACTTAAGGTTGGATTTGCCCAGAAATACCAATCAAAAAGTCGTGCTTTTTAAGTGATTGGTTTGGTTCGTCTTTACATCGAGGTCTCAAGATTCATGATAAATATAAACTTGTGGAGCTGCACAAAAGAAAATATGTAGGGGATATGATCTTTTCATTTTATTCTAACAGGCCGAACAAGTGACTTATGTCCCATACCCAACTACTAAATGACAAAAAAATGATTGGTGGGCTTAAAATCAAGACCTTGTAATTTAGAGGTACCTCTAGTAGACGTTCCATTCTAAGAAGATGTTACATCAGCAAAAGGGACAGTGGGTAGATATGTGTTATGACGAGTTGGGTAATTTTATTTAATAGTTTTAGTTTCATTTCATGTTATCGTTTACGGTTATTTTTACATTGCTTTACAACAAGTTATTAATCTCTTTCTTGTAGGAAAAATTTTTAGAGTTAAAGGAAAATGAAGAACACCTCCAAATAGAGATAGGCTACGGAGTTCCGAGTGACAAGCAATTGATGTTCGAGGTTGCTAGTGGCAGCAACAAGGTCCTTGTCTATGATTTTAGCCACAATCTGAAGCCATCACTATCGAGCGACAGGGAGGCAGCAACTTACCATCGGTTCCTTCTATCTCTTCTATGATTTTCCATGAATGTTGCATCGAGAGGGACAAGTAGTGGCATAGATATATGCAGCAGGAACAAGATAGGTGGCCGGCTTCATGCAAAGGTTCGTATCTCAGTGTGAAGCTGGATTCAGTACTGGCACTATTCCCTCCTTTGCCTCTTTTCCCTCCGATGGATGATGCCACATTTGATTCTGCCCAGGTCGATCCTCAGCCACGGACCGGACTTTCTTCTCTGCTGCACCTCCACTCGTGTAGTACATTTGTTTTGAATTTGATACTTATGTTTTATACTTATACATTTGTTATATTTTCATTTTGAATTAGATAATTATGTATTTGATGTTTATATCTTATTTTATATGTTATGTATTACGTTATGACGTTTTTGTTATTTTACAATTTTTATCGTATTGGACGTAGATTATATATATTGTTGTTGCTCTTGTCATTTTTTGAATTTCAGGTGGATTATTAAAGCTACCGACCAATTACCAACCGAAATTTGGTTGTTAATTTTTTTTAAAAAAGTTAAATTTAAAAACCTACTGATCGATCTTTGGTCAGTAAACAAAAAGTTACCGATTGATACTTGGTCGGTAACTTCTTCAAAAAATTATTTTTTCTAATTCAAAAAAATAAAGTTACTGACCGAATTTTTGATCGGTAACTACAAAAGATCAGTCGGTAAGTTACCGACTGATGAAATATTTGGCCAGATGGAGTTACTGGCCAAATTTTACCCTACCAAATTAGTCAGTCGGTAATTATCGATAACTTGTCATTACCGACTGATTTACTAATCGGTAAAAGGATGAATTTCTTTAGTGTAATATCCATCAAAATGGCATTTGCTACATTTTTGGGAATGTCACTGGGTCCATTCCTAGGGAATAGTGGATTGTAATGCAAGCTTAGCTAAATGCTGGACCGAAAATTTTCCAGTTCGGTGAACATGTGAAAAAATAGTGTCAGAGGAATCTATACCTTTAAGGAAATAGGAAGCTAAGGCTCCAAGCTCCGAGAGGTCATCTCCATCAAGAGAGAGACAATTGACGGCTAGTAGAGAATCACTTTCAATTATCAATTGTGTTGATAGAGGGGAGCCAACCACATATCCTTCAATAATACCCAAAAGTTCACCATAATCAATGAAAAAACCGCATGTACATTGTAAAGCTTTAGCAAACAAAGGGATGTCTAGATGAGTATGAACCAAAGTACATGTGCTAATCCTACTTTCTAAAATAGCAACATCACATATTGACTGTTAGAACCCAAATTTGATGGGCACCAAAGTTGCCAGGGTGGACTAAAAAACATCTCTATAGATAAAGGGGTGATGTGGTGATGGAGTCTGAAATATTCCTCAGAATGTTGCAAAGTCCGATTTCATTAAAACATGCTCCTTCATGTTTTCTCTTACTCCGGGCAAACCAAATCAACCAAGCACAAGTAGTAAAAAGAGAAATAGCCTCAGGATCATAATATAATAAAACTAAATGATCTAAATCCAAGAAACTGAGAGCAGAAATACGATGCCTCTTATCTCCTACAGGTAGATAACTCCAAATATTCTTTGAAAAATGCAGTCAAATAAGGCATGTCTGTCATCTTCTACTTTATATCCACAATGGACACAAGCCAAATTGTCAGACATACCCCTACTCAAAAGATTACTACCTGTAGGAAGGATGTTTTGAGCAGCCTGATGTTTAAAATAGGGTATATCCTAATTATACGCAATATGCAAGTGTACCTATCACTGTAGTAACAGAGATACACCCGGGTTGTCGAACTCAAGGAACGTATAAGCTCAAACACTAACCATTAAATCTAAGATCTAGTCTAACAAAACTGAGTTTTGGGAAAAATATTCAAAAGACTAATATGAAAAGATTAAAGGAAAACAAATTGTTTGAGAGGTAGAAATGTGAGAAAAGAGTTTGAATGATGGAATCTCTCTAAGTTCTGCCAACTATTTCAATTGGAAAACTCAAAATGGTGTTTAGGAAACACAGGGTTAGGTCATCACATGTTAACCGGGCAATTCCTATCTCTAGGTGAAGGCTACTCTACTCACTAAACTCTAGAGGAGAATCTCTTCTTCCTCTAACCGATTATGAATGCAATTAGATTAGGTATCTAGAAGTCTAAAAGTGCAAAGAACATCTCTATTCAATTGGCATATTCTATTATCCAATTAGTTGTACTAGATCAGTTTTCCTTTTTCAATTCCAACAAATCTTGCGAATTAATTGATTCTGTGCAAATCAATTATCACAAAAACATAATTAAACAACAACCCAAAGTAAGACAACCATCAATTTCATAAAATCCAATAAAAAATCACATCATCCAAAAGTTAGGGTTTAACCCTCATTCAAACAATGAAAACTTAACTACTAAACTGAAAAACCTTAGGGGGGGGGGGGGTGAATAAGGTTTTTGGCTAATTTTTAAAAAATCTTTTGTGTGATTAGAAAGATAGACCTTCAATTTGTTTGTGAAAGATTTCTAAAACTCTTTTTAATAAGAATCCACACAAAACACAATCTTATAGTAATGGCAATTAAGAAATGAGCATAGAATTAAACATGCACAACAATTTATAGTGGTTCACTCTCTCAAAGAGCTACATCCACTACCTTGAGACTCAACCCAAGGATTTCACAAATCCACTAACTTCAAAGATGGTTACACAACTACACAATGAGGTTCACCCTTCAAGGGTTTTACACTAAAACCTCAAACACAACAATACAACAAGTTTATCAAAGGATCACCCAAAGGGTTTTCCACAAAACCTTTGATCACAATAAAGAATGGAAAGAGTTAGGAGCAATGTTACCAAATGAGCTTGAGAAGAGGAAGATTACAACTCAATGGAATACTTCTACAAGCACCTCTTTTCTTCTCCTTTGATGGATGATCAACAATGAAGCTCAAGAAGATTTCTGTTTGGGATTGAAAATGATTTGCAATAAATGTATTTTTGAAGCTCTTTAAATGTCTTAAATGTTCTCAATGAATAATTCCCAAACTTGTTGCATTTATGGCTGATAATTAGGTGTTTATATAGAGTCTTGAAGCTCAAGACCGTTGCCTAAAGAAAATAGTTGTTGCTTTTCAGAAATGACCGTTGCATTCTGTGCAACGGTAATATTTTTTATAGTGACAGCAAAAACCGGACGACCGGTTCCAGAAAACGGACTGCCGGTTCTTTAAAACAGAAAGATTCGGACTTGTTCAAGCAAGAAAACGGACTGCTGAATTTTGATTTAGAAAAATCGAACGACCGGTTCAAAAACTGGATGACCGAGTTTTTGAACAGAAAGATTCGGACTTGATTTTTCTGAAAAACGGAGTGCCGAATTTTTTACTTTGGAAAAACGGACGACCGGTTCTAAAACCGGACTGCCGAATTCTTGTTTTCCTCAGCCAAGTTTCTTTTTAAACAAAAACTTTCTTCCTTGTTTCAAAAGCATGTATTCTTGACAATCATTTTAAAGAGAAAAACTTTCCAAAACATCTTCAGTCAAGAATACTTAGATTTTAACAAAAGATTATATCTTAGAAAATCATAAGAAGAGCTTCATATATGATCAATTAATCAAAGACTAAGACTAGGGAGTTTACAAGATAGTACCTAGTTCATTCTAATAAAGACAATGTCTTCAATGTCTTCAATGATTTGATCTTGGCATGGCTTGATCTCTTCTTCTCTATTTTGCCCTCATCAACAAGATCTTTTGCTTGAGACATTGAGACTTCACAGGTACTTCTTTTGTTCTATGAAGGGTTAGCTAACATACTCACACAAGCATATGTTAATCATAATCAAAACATAAGTATTAATGCCCTTAGGGCTAACAATCTCCCCCTTTTTGATTATGACAAACACATATGCAAGAAGAACAAAAGAGCAAGAGTAAAGTATGGTAATGCTTCAAAATATCAAAAGTAAGAGCAAAGCACAACAATCACCAAAAAAGAGATAACTCCCCCTTGCATCAATAATCATTATAAACAACGTATATTAAAAAGATTTCTCCCCCTTACATCTTGCACTATTTTCTCCCCCTTTTGTCATAAATCAAAAAATTTTAGGAGAAAAGTTTCAAGGGATCATAGAAAAGGTAGTAGTAGGACTTTCAACATTAAAGTATCATCATGAAGTCCATAATAAGGAGGGCCTAACAAATGCAACAAACAGATCACTTAGGAATTAGGAATACCACATAACAGAAGCAAATTAGAAATAGAAATAAGCAAGTTAAAATCATATCATTAAAAATGAAAACAGGATTTTGAAAAGAGTTACGGACAAAACAAGAGAAAGAAGGGTTTATAAGAAAAATCTCAATCATCTCTATCTCCTCCTCCTTGCTCGAGTCTCTTAACCCATTCTTGTGCATCGGTCATTTTTTGGTCCAAGGCATCAATCCTTTCTTGAATATTGGAGACTTTCCCATCCAAAACCTCAAAGCGACCGTCGAATGCATCAAACCGGGTGTTCATTGAGGTTTGGAGAGAGGCTATCATATCCATAAGCTGACTCATGCTTCTTGAAGATGAGCCTTCCTCTGTTCTTTCCTGTCGTTTCTTTTGTCTTGTTTCTCTTCTTTGTATTTCCGCCTCTGTTTCTTCATCACTGTCCTCTTCTTCTATATCCATGTCCTCTCGATCATCATCATCATCTTCCTCATCACTGTCATCAACATCTTGTCCACCTCGGATAAATGTCCCATCTTCATCTTTCTCAAACCCCATTCTTTTGAAGGTTTGCTGAGTGTATATCTTGCCAGGTCCAATGTGACTACCCATCCCAACCAAATTGATCGCAAAGTGTAGGAGGATTTTTGTGATAAAGTAACCATAGGGCAAGCATTTCATTTGGGAAGATTGTGCAGCTAGCATATGTTCTATAGCCATAAATCCGAAATTCATACTTCTATGCTCATGCAAGGCTAGCATCACAAATGCGTGCATGTTGGTGATAGATGATTTATGCCCAACATTTGGAATGATGATGTTAGAAATCATGTGATGGAGCACTCTCCCATAAGCATCTAGTTTGTTAACATTTCTATCATCATGTCTTTTTAATATCTCTCCCTTAGTGAAAATTTCTGCAAATCGTTTATCACTGTATAAATTTGCGTCATAGCATGTTTTGTTCTTGGTGTAAAATCTTATACCATCTTGAGGGGTATCCAAAATTTCATTCAATAGTCTATCATCAAATGCAATATCCCTTCCCCCAATTCTAGTCACAATCCATTGATGTGAGACATTATCCACCTTTTCAATTCCACATTTGTGGAGATTAGCATAAAATTCATATATCATATCCACATAATAAAGTTCATTTACAATCAACAGAGGTATCCAACCAATTATTTCAAAGAGATGAGGAATAACCTCCATACCTTGCATATCATGTAAGTCCACCCTATGACCCGGAGCAATTTTCCGTCGATTTCTAGTCCATTCTTCAAACCTAGCAGCTTCCTTTACTGAAATAAACCTTTCTGAAACTCTAGAAACCCTAGCAGCAGTAGCCCCAGTTCCAAAAGGTACTCTTTTTCCTTTCCCTTTTCCTCTACTGGTGCCTCCTTCTTCAAGATTTTGCCCTGAACCAACTTGGGCATTCTTTGTTTTAACCATTTTTGAAAATTTTCGAGGGTAGGGTTTGGAGATGAGATGAAGAGTTTTGGAGATTGGTAGATAGTAATCAGAGAGAAAAATAGCTTCTTTGCTGTGACAGGAGATGAATTTGAAGAGAAATAAGAAGAAAATTGAAAACCGGAACAAGAAATCGGATGGGTCTTGTGAGTAGGGGGTTTTCGGTCGAGAGAGTGAGAGAGAGTTTGGAGAAGAATGTGAGGAGTTGTGAGAAAAAGACTGATTTTAAACCGCAGACCCGACCTAATTTAAGAATTCGGTCGACCGTTTGTTAAAACCGGTCTTCCGATTTCAGGATTTTTGAAGAATTCGGACATCCGAGTTTTTGGTGCAGGCGTCCGGTTTGAGAGTCCGAATATCTCTGGAATTTTTTTTGAAAGGGGAGTATGAGTCCGGTTTTAAAACCGGACGTCCTAATTTTAAAAGAGGCGTCCGAATTTTTTAAAACATCCGCAAGGCAGAAAATAGGGAAAAAGCAAATAATACAAGCAACACACATTACTCATTAAATCTCCCTATACCAAGTAATTTTCTTAAATAGCAAAAGCGATATTCTGAAAGAGGTTTTGTAAAAATATCGGCAATTTGATCTTCTGTGCAAATATATTCTAAAGATACATCACCTTTAGCAACATGATCTCTAATAAAGTGATGTTTGATTTCAATATGTTTTGTTTTTGAATGCTGCACAAGATTTATGGAAATATTTATGGCACTAGTTTTATCACACATGATAGGTATGCACTTAAAGAAAACACCAAAATCAATTAAAGTATGTTTCATCCAAAGTACCTGAGCACAACAACAACCGGCTGCGATGTATTGCGCTTCGGCGGTTGATAGAGACACGCACGATTGTTTCTTGCTGTACCAAGATACTAAGCAACCTCCCAAGAATTGGCAATTTCCACTTGTACTCTTCCTTTCTACCTTACATTCGGCGTAATCCGCATCAGTGTAGGTAATAAGATCAAAACAAGATTGTTTAGAGTACCACAAGCCATAATCATATGATGAAATTAAGTATCTCAAAATACATTTTACAGCTATTAAATGAGATTCCTTGGGGCAAGCTTGGAATCTAGCACACAAACATACGGCAAACATGATATCCGGCCTACTAGCCGTTAAATAAAGTAAACTACCGATCATACCTCTATATGTCTTTTCATCAACAGTTTTACCTTTTTCATCTTTGTCAAGCTTCAATGACGAGCTCATAGGGGTACCGATACCTTTTGCATTGCTCATCCCAAATCTTTTGAGAAGTTCTTTGGTGTACTTTTCTTGATTGATGAAGATTCCTTCTTTTGTTTGCTTGATTTGGAGACCGAGAAAGTACGTCAATTCTCCCATCATGCTCATTTCAAATTCTTTTTGCATAAGTGAGGCAAATTCTTCACATAAAGAGACATTAGTAGCACCAAAAATGATGTCATCAACATAGATTTGGACAAGAAGAAGATCATTGTTACAAGAGGTTTTTGTAAAAAGAGTAGTGTCCACTACACCCCTTGAAAAATTATTTGATAGAAGAAAACCACTTAATCTTTCATACCAAGCTCTTGGAGCTTGTTTTAAACCATAGAGTGCTTTTGAGAGTTTGTAAACATAATTTGGAAAATTTTCATGTACAAAACCAGGAGGTTGTTCAACATAAACTTCCTCCTCAATATCACCATTTAGAAAGGCACTTTTAACATCCATTTGAAAGAGTTTGAATCCCTTAAAACAAGCAAAGGCTAAAAGCATCCTAATAGATTCAAGTCTAGCAACCGGAGCGAAGGTTTGATCAAAGTCTATGCCCTCTTCTTGATTGAATCCTTGGGCAACAAGTCTAGCCTTGTTTCTAATAACATCTCCGGATTCATTTAGTTTATTTTGAAAAACCCATTTTGTGCCAATTGTGGGGTGATTATGTGGTCTAGGGACTAAAGTCCAAACTTTGTTTCTTTCAAATTGACTTAACTCCTCTTGCATAGCAATAATCCAAAACTCATCGCATAAAGCATCTTCAATAAACTTAGGCTCAATTTGTGATAAAAGGGCAAAGTTATCGATAAAATACCTTCTTGTTCTTACCCCTTCAGATACATCACCAATAATTTCATCTTTGGAGTGCCCTTTTGGATATATCACCTCTTGAGGAATACTTTGAGTTTCTTGATCGTTTTCTTGTCTTTCCTCATACTCTTCTTCCTCCATAGCATGTTCTTCCATTGCTTGAGTGTACAATGGTTGGTTACTTTGAGTGTTATCTATGTCATCATCATCATCATCAACTTTCTTGTCGAAAATGTTAGTTTCATCAAAATTAACATGAATGGACTCTTCAACACACAAGGTTCTTTTGTTGAAAATTCTAAAAGCCTTTTTGTTTGAAGAATAACCAAGAAAAATTCCCTCATCGGATTTTCGATCAAACTTTCCAAGATTGTCCTTGGTGTTTAAAATAAAGCATTTGCATCCAAAAACTTTAAAATAACCAATTGAGGGGGTTTTATTAAAAATGAGTTCAAAAGGTGTTTTCTTTAATGAAGGTCTCAAGATAACACGATTCATAATGTAGCATGCGGTGTTAACGGCCTCGGCCCAAAAATATTTAGGAAGGGAGTTTTCACAAAGCATCGATCTTGCCATTTCTTGTAAAGTGCGATTTTTCCTCTCTACAACACCATTTTGTTGTGGGGTTTTAGCGGCCGAAAAATTGTGTTATGCCAAAATCATCACAAAGTTTTGTAAAATCTTGATTGTTAAATTCTCTCCCATTATATCACTTCTCATAGAGATCAATTTACAATCAAGGGAGGTTTGAACTCTTTTAAAAAGTTTAACAAACTCATGAAAAGCTTCATCTTTTTGACTCAAAAACAAAGTCCAAGTAAATCTAGAGAAATCATCAACAATAACAAAAGCATACCTCTTACCACCGAGACTAGTGGTCCTCATTGGTCCAAATAAATCCATGTGAACAAGTTCCAAAGGTTTTGAAGTTGAAATCATTTTCTTTGGCTTAAAAGAGGTCTTGATTTGTTTTCCAAATTGACAAGCATCACAAAGTTTAGTTTTCTCAAAGTGAAGTTTTGGTAGGCCTCTAACAAGTTCTTTTGAAGATAGTTGATTTAATAAATCCATACTAACGTGACCAAGTCTTCTATGCCACAAAAATGCATCATCATCATGAACCGAGAGACACTTCAAGTTTTGGGAAAGAAAATCTTCAAGATGAAAGACATAGACGTTTCCAACTCTTTTAGCAACAAAAATAGTTTTGTTTTCATGCTTATCAATGATAGAGGAAGAATCACTTTCCAAAACAACCTTTTTTCCACTATCACATAATTGACTAATACTAAGCAAATTGAATTTAAGACCATCGATTAGAAGAACATCCTTAATGAGAGAGGAAGAATTGTTAGCAATATTGCCTATACCAATGATTTTTCCTTTGTTCTTATCTCCAAAAGTGACAAATCCACTTTCGGTTTCTTTGAGATTGCTCATAAGTGATGAGTCCCCGGTCATGTGCCTTGAACATCCACTATCCAAGTACCACTTAGATGGCCTTGATTTGTGTTCCTACAAAAGAAGAAGTAGAAATGATTTTTGGTACCCACATCTTTTTGGGTCCATGGACGTTAGTTTGATTTTCTTTAACTTTCCAAATGGTTTTCACTCCTCTTTCAATCTTTTTCTTTATAAAACACTTTGTGGCTTTATGACCACTCTTTTCACAATAGGTGCAACAAAGATGTGAGTGAGATGATGAAGCCTTTACAAACCGTGTTTGTTTTGAGAGAATATTGGAATGAGTATATCCAATACCATTTTTATCAAAAGGTGATCTTTGAGAGCCAAGAAGTTTTTCAAAGTTTTCCTTTCCTTTTGTGAATTTTTCAACACATAGAGTGAGATCACTCACCTTTTTCTTTAAGACATCATAATCAATCAAACATTTTTCAAGAAATGAAAATTTTCACAAAGGTTTTTGTTTTCTAGAACAAGTTTTTGAAAGTCATCATCATTTGAGCTCTCTTTTTCTTTCTTCAAGACTTCCAAGGATTCAAGAATGGCTTTATTTTCACAAATGAGTCTTGAATTTTCATCCAACAAAAATTGAGTTTTGTTTTTTAAATCTTTGTTTCGTTTAGTGACCTTTTTGCACTCATCATACATTTCAATAAGCATTATGCTAGGATCAATATCACAATCATCATCAATGATACTAGAAGAGTTAGGAAGTGAAGATTGTACCTCATTTTCTAGTGCCATGAAGCATATGTTGGCACTTTCTTCTTCTTCATTTTCACTTGAGTCTTGATCCCAAGTTCCAATTAGGCCTTTGCCTTTCTTTTCTTCTTCAATGCCTCAAGCTTGGCTTCTAAAGCTCCCCTTTCCTTTTCAAGGGCCTTGGGACAATCGGCTACAAGATGATCGGTGCTATTGCATTCAAAACATCTAGCTTTGAAGAGTGATGAGCTTTGTCCTCCTTTCTTGAGTGGAGGTTTCTTCCCTCTATTGTTGAAACCTTTCTTGTAGAATCTTTTGAATTTTCTCATTATCAATGCCATTTCTTCATCATCATCAACCTCATCTTCATTGTTTGATGAGTAAGTTTGATCATCTTCATTTGCCTTGAGTGCAATGCCTTTTCTTCCTTTTTCTTCATCTTCCATTTCATTCAATCTTTTTATTTTCATTTCATAGGTAAGAAGTGACCCTATGAGTTCTTCAATAGGAAGTAGTCTCAAATCCTTTGATTCCTCAATAGCTAGTGTTTTTGGTTGCCAAGCTTTTGGAAGTGCATCAAGAATTTTTCTATTTGCTTCCCCTCTTGAGTACTCCTTCCCATATGCCTTTAGGCCATTTGTGATGTTGGTGAACCTTGTGAACATGTCACTAATGCTCTCATTTTGTTTCATCATGAATAGCTCATAGTCTCTCACCAACATAGCCAACTTTGATTCTTTTACTTGATTTGTTCCTTCGTGAGTGACTTCAAGTAACTTCCACATTTCATGAGCCGAATCGCATCTGCTCACTCTATTGTATTCGCTTGCATCAAAGGCACAACTTAGAATATTCATAGCTTGAAAGTTTAGAGTCATCTTCCTTGAGTCGAATTCATCAAACTCTTCAATCTTCTTGGCTACCCCATTTATTTTGGGAATGTACGGACCTTTCTCTACAATGCTCCACAAGTCAAAGTTAATAGAACATATATATATATTTTAATTCGAGACTTCCAAAAAGTATAGTTAGTTCCATTAAAGAGAGGAGGTCTATTTGTAGAAGAGCCTTCTACATATGGTAAACTAGAATTATTAGCCATAGTAAAGTGAAGATCTTTTGCTTCAAGGGTGTAAGTCCTTTTTTAAGAAGACCTGCTCTGATACCAATTGAAAAACCTTAGAGGGGGGGTGAATAAGGTTTTTGGCTAATTTTTAAAAAATCTTTTGTGTGATTAGAAAGATAGACCTTCAATTTGTTTGTGAAAGATTTCTAAAACTCTTTTTAATAAGAATCCACACAAAACACAATCTTATAGTAATGGCAATTAAGAAATGAGCATAGAATTAAACATGCACAACAATTTATAGTGGTTCACTCTCTCAAATAGCTACATCCACTACCTTGAGACTCAACCCAAGGATTTCACAAATCCACTAACTTCAAAGATGGTTACACAACTACACAATGAGGTTCACCCTTCAAGGGTTTTACACTAAAACCTCAAACACAACAATATAACAAGTTTATCAAAGGATCACCCAAAGGGTTTTCCACAAAACCTTTGATCACAATAAAGAATGGAAAGAGTTAGGAGCAATGTTACCAAATGAGCTTGAGAAGAGGAAGATTACAACTCAATGGAATACTTCTACAAGCACCTCTTTTCTTCTTCTTTGATGGATGATCAACAATGAAGCTCAAGAAGATTTTTGTTTGGGATTGAAAATGATTTGCAATAAATGTATTTTTGAAGCTCTTTAAATGTCTTAAATGTTCTCAATGAATAATTCCAAAACATGTTAGATTTATGGCTGATAATTAGGTGTTTATATAGAGTCTTAAGCTCAAGACCGTTGCCTAAAGAAAATAGTTGTTGCTTTTCAGAAATGACCGTTGCATTCTGTGCAACGGTAATATTTTTTATAGTGACAGCAAAAACCGGACGACCGGTTCCAGAAAACGGACTGCCGGTTCTTTAAAACAGAAAGATTCGGACTTGTTCAAGCTAGAAAACGGACTGCCGAATTTTGATTTAGAAAAATCGGACAACCGGTTCAAAACCCGGATGACCGAGTTTTTGAAACAGAAAGATTCGGACTTGATTTTTCTGAAAAACGGACTGCCGAATTTTTTACTTTGGAAAAATGGACGACCGGTTCTAAAACCGGACTGCCGAATTCTTGTTTTCCTCAGCCAAGTTTCTTTTTAAACAAAAACTTTCTTCCTTGTTTCAAAGCATGTATTCTTGACAATCATTTTAAAGAGAAAAACTTTCCAAAACATCTTCAGTCAAGAATACTTAGATTTTAACAAAAGATTATATCTTAGAAAATCATAAGAAGAGCTTCATATATGATCAATTAATCAAAGACTAAGACTAGGAAGTTTACAAGATAGTACCTAGTTCATTCTAATAAAGATAATGTCTTCAATGTCTTCAATAATTTGATCTTGGCATGGCTTGATCTCTTCTTCTCTATTTTGCCCTCATCAACAAGATCTTTTGCTTGAAAGTTTGAGACTTCACAGGTACTTCTTTTGTTCTATGAAGGGTTAGCTAACATACTCACACAAGCATATGTTAATCATAATTAAAACATAAGTATTAATGCCCTTAGGGCTAACATAAACATCCTAAGAAACTCCAATTCATAGTATTCATAAAGAACAAGGGAAAAGAAAGCTTAGGATCAAGAAGAGTCGCTTCCATGGCTCTGAAGGTCAGTTGAGCTCGTCTCTCGAATCTCTTGATGAATCTCGAAATTACTCACTAGGATGACTTCAATCTCTACCCAAAATCTCTAATTTAATGTTTAATTGATGAAACACTACCTAATTCAAGAGGAATTGAGAGGGTTTTGATGCCATTTTTTCGCCCCCAATTTCTCCGATCTAACCTAAAACTAAAAAATACCCCAAAAGAGGGAAACATTGCATAAATAAAGCTAAAAAATGCATTACCTTCTGCGGTAGGGTTCTGTTAAAGAATCCTCTTTGAATGCCTCGGACCTACCGTTGATGGTAGGGGTAGCTTACCATTACCGGTAGGTTTCTGGTCTAACTCTCTTTGAATCCTCCGGACCCACTGTGTGTGACAGGTTACCTTACCGTCTGCAATAGGTTCTTGAATTTGGTGTTGGCAGCTATATTTTCTCCGTGTTCGCATGTTTTCACTTGTATTCTTCATCTTCTTCATCGGAAGCATGTGAGATAAAAGTGAAGGGAAAAACGGAAAAAATAATATGTAAAAGTAATGAGAATATGGCACATATCAAATAGCCCCACACTTATCTATTGTTTACCCTCAAGCAACACAAAACTAGGCAAAAAATAGAAAACGTAAGCCGAAGAAGTGCACAAAGTTTTAGTCAATGAAAACGAAAAAAAATAGAACCAAACAAAATGACCAAAGGTCAAGACTCTAAAATTGAAACAAAGTTGAAGGATAAAAAATGTGACAAAACCAACAAATAAAAACATCACTTCCATATGGTATATAATTACTTAACCGCATAAGAAGATTACAAAGGATAAATCAAAAGAATCGAAAATCCCACTATCATCTTACTGAATAGACTTACTAATCAATGGTGTGTGGTGTGTGTGCGTGTGTGAGTGTGTGAATTACTTGTGTCGCCCTTCAAAGAAGACAAGGAATTTTAAGTGATTAACATAGTGAAAAACTTTAATGGTAAT
Organism: Catharanthus roseus; assembly: GCA_028651295.1. Taxonomy (NCBI): domain Eukaryota; kingdom Viridiplantae; phylum Streptophyta; class Magnoliopsida; order Gentianales; family Apocynaceae; genus Catharanthus; species Catharanthus roseus. Next base: position 2,053,962 of record JAPQWS010000033.1, on the reverse strand, counting down.
CACACAACATAGCTTATATCTTCCAAAACCTTTCCACTCCAAGGGGTTGATTTTAAATGGATATGGGCAAGAAAGGTACAACCGATGCAACGAAGGCCTATGACCATCATTCCGGGACCAACCTAGACTAGAGCTTTTCGCTTCAAAGCAAAGAAAACACAAGAATGAAGGCAAAGACTTGAAAAATACTCATTATACTAATCCCCTAAGATTCCAAGGTTTCTACTACTAACCAACACTCGCAAGTGTATGAAAACTATTGATTTTGTAAGAATAAATGGTATGACCGGGATGCACAAGAAACAGTGGAATTGTTGCAAGGGCCAGTCACAAGGGCAATAGCTAGGAGGATAGAAGAAGAACACAAGGGAAAGATAGCCTTATTTGAGAAGATATTTCGAGACCTTGCTTGGCATGTGCTAGAAAAACAAGGAGAAGACTTTAGAGGATCCAAAACACTCCTATTGTCTAAGGTACAAGTTGAGGAACCCAAAGAAGCAAGTTTAGAAAACTTTGAATCTAGCTATAAAATCAAAAGGGAAGAAGATTTGAACCCCACCGCAAGCGATAAGGTAAACCTTCGGCTCATGGAGTAGAAAATGGAGCAAGACCTTCCGCCGACTTGTAGATTCCATGCATATCTCAGTGAGCGCGGATAGAGACCTATCACAGACAGTAGTCTTGCCCTACTATCGGCAGTAGGCTCCAATTTCGGCTTCGGATTGATTTTTCAAAGGCAAATGCGGGTTGACCCCGTGGAACATCAATTGCAGCAATTATTTTCAATTTTTTATACTCTTTTCCCTCCATTCTCCTCTAAAAAATCCTTAAACATTCTTTTTATTCCCTCTCCCTCTTCTCTTAAAACTTCCATAACCTCTCCTCACCTTGCCAACTTCTTCAAGCATTCTCTCCCTCTTCCTCCATCTTTTCTGGCAGTCTTCCAAACTCTGGCGAGCATGACCGGCAACCCGCTCCATCTCTCTTTTTGTTTGTATTTTTTCTTTCCTTCTCTTTCTTTTCCTTCTCATCTCTTCTTTTCTTCTAACCCTCCTACATCCTCCATTCTTCTTTTTCATATTATACACAAATCCCACACCAAAATCATCTTCTTCTCCCGTCTTTTCTTCAAAAGACCCTACCTTTCCATTCAATTTCTTCTCTCCTTTAACCTTTTCTTTTAAATTTCTATTTCATAGTTTATGGTAATTTTTGGTGTAAATTTTTGTTATGAACTAACTTTATTTTGTGTTTTATCTTGCTTTGTAACCAAGTTTTGCAGAAAAAAAGTACAAAAATTTTCCACCAAACTTCCGGCAGAACTCCAGCGGCATTCCGATCGAGGCATAAAAATGAGCAATTCTTCGTGGCCACAGTTTGTTTCCTCAAAAAAACATAAGCTAACTCTTCTACTTTGTACCTCCTTTTTCATTATTCTTAATTCTTATTTATGCTTTCAGTTTTGTTAGAATATTTGTTGTTAATATTTTTCTAGATTTCGTTTGCTTATTTTTTGTCACACTTTAGCACCCAGGGACAATGTTAGCACACTATAACACATGGGCTATGCTAGTATTTATTCTTTTGTGCACTTTGGTGTTTTGTTGTTTTTATTGTGTTAGTGTTGTTGTGTTGTGCTCTCATTCCTTTTTCTTAACCTTCGTCTATGTTCACTCCATCTATGGCTCTTAAAAAAGCTGTAGCTTCCTCCTCCAAATCCAAACGGGCATGTGTTGAGGGGACCTCACCCGACCCCACTCGTAATATTCTTTCCTTTATGGAGTGCCTTTTTGTGGCAACACATCAATGGGTTGTAGATAGGATGTCACTCAAGATAGTTGTTTAAGTTGTCGAATGAGTTGGTCATCGGACACTTTAATCTTGAAACTCTTTCATGACGGTTAGGTTAGGTTCCCTTTCTTCGCATCTCTGGCGAGTATTACCCCGACCTTGCTCGAGAATTTTTTTGCCAATATGACCCACAGAACGGACAAGGATCTCCAAACAATTATCTCTACTATCAAAGGGGTTAGGATAATTCATGATAGGGAACGTCTGGTGTCCATTCTTGGGATTCCAAACAATGGGAACACATTCACTGTATATTCTAATAGAAAAACCATCGACGAGGATCATCCCTGAATCCTCCATGGGGACTATTACCCGTCCCTCCTTCCTCGGGTCCTTTCTTATTTCTTAGGGCACACTCTTGTCCAAAAGGGGGCGAACATGAAGTCAGTATTCTTTATATTTATATGCTTGACAAACTGCACAATAAATCCCCTTTTCTTCTCATCCTTGATAATCCATACCATGTGCAATACTGGGTGTGCTACCACTAAATAATGTGTTTTTCGTTATCCTGTAATTTTATCTAGAATCTTTGCTGCTTTCAATGTCAATTTTGCAAGAGAACGAAGATTATCAACAGATAGCAACAGGTTCTCGAATTTAAAACCTTCAATAACTGTAGTTATTCCTGGGACGAGAAGTACATGGTGTGGATCCCTTCCTCCGTGGAAGATAGATTGCGGGACAACAACCCTGCTGGTTTTGCTCAATTAAGAAAACCACAGAAACTGCATGGGGGCGTGTTCCTCGTAGCCAGTTGAGGATGATGATTAGGCCGATGAGTCTTATGACCCCTCAGATGATAAAGATTATGAGGCGGATGCCCAAACCACAGTCTCGATAGATGCATTCCAAATAGAGATGCAAACTGCCTTTGAGCGACTCCAGGTCACTCAAGAGATCTATGGGACCCAACTGGTAGAGATAGTAGAATCCACTCGCTGCTATGCGGCCGAGTTGGTCCATTAGAGGGCATCAATAGATCGTCAGGAGGTTATGCTAGCCCGAGTGTGCCACAGATTCATGCCCGAGCAAGGCAGTAGCGAAGGCGGCGGAGCGAACTTTGGTCCGCCATAGGGAGTTTCTTTTTCTTTTCCTTCTTTTTAGTTTCTGTCTTTCCTTTTTATGTTTCTTGTTTTATTTTATGTTTTATTTTCTACTCTTTATCTATTTCTCTTTTCTTAGTTTTGTTTTATTTTTGTGTGGGGATGGCTTTCCAATATGCTTTATCGCTTTATATCTGTCGGATTACTTCCCATGTATGCGTTTATTATTATGTTTTTCTTTAAGTTTAACCCCTCATATTGAGGATAATATGATTTAAGTGTGGGGGGTGTTTTCTTAATTTATTTTTTCCTTCTTTAGTTTTAATTTTTATTATCTTCTTTGAAAATTACCAAAAACATCAAAATATTTCAAAAAATCAAAAAATATTTTTGTTTTGCCACTGTTAGTAGAGTACTCAAATGCAAAATTCTTTAGGTTTTTTGAAGAAAAGACGAATTACTTACTTTGAAAACCATATTTAGTAAATTTCACAACGAAGATAAATGGTTCTGTTGCACTTGTAAATGTTGTTTAAGTAATAGAAGCTTAGGACTCTTGGGTGATTAGTATAATGATAATAATCTATGAGTCTTTGTCTTCAATTTCATATCTTTTATGTCTTTAAAAGCAAAGAAGTCTAGTGTAGGATGGTCCCGAAGATGAGGGTCTTAGGCTTTCTATGAATCATTTGTGCCTTTTTGGCTATTATCCTAATGAAATCAGTCCCTAGTTCTCTTTTTGTGCCTTTCATGCCACGGGTTTTAATCCCATCTTTTCTTTGTTCTTTTAACCTCACTACATAAAATATGAATTCGTGAAGCTAAGTATTATTATATCTTTTTAGTCGTTTTTAGAGTGGGAAACAAATAAGTGTGGGGGTAAAGGGGTGAAGAAAGAAAGAAAAAACATGTTTAAAAGAAAGGGTATAATGGTTAATTTCATGTGTTCGGTGATTTTTGTTATTGAAAAGAGAGAAAGAAAGAAAAATAGTTGATGCTTGAAAAGAAAAAAAAGAGAAAAAAATATATGGGTTTTTATTTTATAGTGAATTCTTAAAAAATCAAGCAGCTCTCTCTTATATTTGCTAATTCTTGAAAAATTTGAAGAAGTAGGCTATTATGCACCAAGAAAAAAAATTACGAAGTAAGTTGTATAAAGATGAGTGAGAAGAGTGAAAAAAGACAGCTAGAAAGTGGTTTTCTAATTGTGTTATCTTTTTCCTTTCGGTTGCGTTAGCTCTATCTCATTTGTTTTTGTCTCCTTTTTCCTTCATTTGTTACCCTTTTCATGTCCCTAGCCTAATATTACAAGAAAAAATTCCTACCTAATCCGGGAACGATCTAGAATAGACTTTAAAGTGGATAAATATAGAACAATATGAGTTGTATGCACTGTCTTTTAGAAATATTTCATTTTGTTAATCACTTAACATTCCTATTTTTTTGTAAAAAATGGCATGAGCAAATCACACACACACACACACACACACACCTTTGATAGATAATAATTCTAGTAACTTGCAGTGGGCTTAATGATTTAATTGTTCATCTATTTTTTATCCATCTTTGGAGTCGAGTAGTGAATATTATATTTAATGTAGTTTTATCTTTAATTTTTCTAATTTTTTTGTCTTTGTTTTGCTTTTGTTGAGTTTGTTTTTGGCTACCAACGCTTGTGACTGTTTTTGAGATTTAATTGTTTTATTTGGCTTCTATTATTTTTTTGTTGTATCTTTCAAAAATAAAGTTTCTAACTCCTTCATTTTGCCTGTTTAAATTTGTGTTGCTTGAGGGCAAGAAACGGATAAGTGTGGGGGTATTTAATTTGTGCATAATTGGTTATATTCCTATATGTTAATTTTAACATTTTTTCGATGTTTTAATATGTAAAAAATTATGTACTTTATAATATCCTTTATTCTTGTCTTAGATGCCCTCTGGAAGAGAAAACTATGAAAGGAAACAAAAACGGGCAAAAACATAGCGAAAATGACTAAAACGGAGCCATGGGCAACAAATGAAGCCGACCCACCGCGTGAGGTAGGCTAACCTACCATTAGCGGTAGGTCCTTGGCGCACAAGCATCGGTAAGACAGAACCCTACCGTGGACCGTAGGGCTCGACCTACCGTCGGCAGTAGGTTCCAACAGTGAGGGTGGTTTAATCCAATTCTAACTCCGTTTTCTTGTAATTTTAACCTCTATATACGTGGTGTTTCTGCAGCTATTTGTAATATATAGATTTAGATAGAGAATAATAGATAGATTAGGGTTTAGAATAGGATTAATTAGGGTTAGTATTTCATAGTTAGGAATAGATTAGATTAGATGATTTCTTCAAATTTCGACTTTTACGCATTCAATTAGTTAAAAATACTCTTTATATTTTTGCAATTTTATTACTTGGATTTCTGCAATTTTTATGTTACATTTTAGTTTTTATGTAATGAATAGTGAGTAGGTCTTTATTTTTGGATGAGGTTGAACCCTAATTCTTGATTATGAAATTCTTGGTTTAAATTCTTGAATTCGATCTTTATTTTGATTTAAGTTGTCTTCCAATTGAGTTTGTTTGCAATTCAATTGTTGCAAGATTAGATTAATCGCAAGATTTTTTGGAATTGAAAGAAAAAAACTGGTATAGGGAATCCAATTGGGGTTAATTTGGGCAATTGACTAGAGATACGATTTTGCACTTTTAGATATTTTAAATCACGTAGTTTTATTGCGCTCATAGTTTGTTAGGGAGGAAATATATTTTTCTCTAAGGGTTAGTAAGTAGAGTAGGTTTCGCCTAGAGATAGGGATTGCCCAATTTGAGTAATGACCCAACTTAATTAATTTAGCATCAGTTTCATAAAAGTTTTCCCAATTGAATTTGTAACAAGGATTAAGGGGATTCCGCCATCGATGTTAACCGGTTAGACATGCAAGAACATCAAGCCGTTGTGACAAGAGCCAAGGAAAAATAACTAAAGAGTCATAAGGATCAAATTGAGCAAGAGAAGTTTCAAGGGCTAAATTTTGATATCCAAGACTTTACGAGCAATATGCTAAAGTTTTAAATAAGTTAGAAATTGGAAATTTACCTTGATAGATGATTGGAAAATGCCTTAAATTTTGGGCTTCAATTGGGAGCTTAAATTTGGGGCTTAATTTTGGGGTTTAAATTTATGTTGCTTAGTTTTGGGCTGAAAATATGAGAAGGAAACATTCCTAATCCTTCTTCCCTCAACTCTCTATAAATATGTAGTCTTCCATTTCGTAAAGGCTAATAAAGAAATATTTCAAGACAAAGGTTCTTCTCTTAGTATTCTTAGTTTTTAGCTTAGTTTTTTTTTTTTTCTCTATCTTCTCAAGGGTGAACTTCCTTGAAAGAAATATCACTTTCAAGACTTGTTGAAAGTTCCAAGAGCTTCAAGGTTGATCATCAAAATTCCTTCATACTAGTTACTACACTCTTGTAGAAAACTAGTCTCGAGGTCTTCTTCTTGTTTCATTGAGGTCTAAGGTTCAAAATACCTTAGGTTGCTTGAACTTTGAAGAAAAGATTTTGTTTAAAACGTTCTTGAGGTCTTGGATTTAATGTATCCAAGTTGCTAGAAGTTTAACATTTTCAAGTCCTATCAAAGACACTTTCTCTTTTCTACTTGTTACACTTGTTTTTTTCGTTTTCTCTCTCACTTCTTGGATGAATTTTATGCTCTTGAAGATCATTCCACATCAACCATCCAAACTCATTTTTAAAACCTTAAGTTTTCATTGCTTTCTTAGTTGTTTAATTGTTTTATGTTTTTGCTATTTCGTTTTCAATGACCATCTTTTTCTTGGACTAAATATTAGAGACACGATTAGTACTTTTACTTTTACCGTCCTCGAGAAATTCGATACTTGGGTTGAACTCACTTCTGCCGTGTTAGGTCCAACTAAGATTAAAAGAAAGCCTACATCTTGCATATCAAGAACTACAAAGTCAATAGGAAATACAAGGTCCTTGACCTTTACCAAAATATCTTCTACAACACCTCTAGGATGTCTAATACTCTTATCAGCCAAACTTATGGTCATCATAGTGGGTTTTGGTTCTCCCGGGAGTAGCTTCTTACACGTATTGAAGAAATAACATTTATGCTAGCTCCTAGGTCGACTAAAGCTCTATCAATAGAAAAACTACCAATCATATAAGGGAAAGAAAAACTCCATGGGTCCTTTAATTTCTATGGCAGCTTCTTCTTATTGATCAAGATCGCCAAACATTTCTCGCCCAATGTGAACGTAAATGCTTTGTCCAAACTCCTTTTCCTCGAAAGCATCTCATTCAAGTATTTGCATATTTGGGCACCTGCCAAAGCAAATCACAGAGAGGTAAGTTAATCTTTAATTGTTTGAAAATCTCTACAAACTTCCTTATCTCGTCTTTGCTTTGGTCACGAATAAGAGCCTCCGGATAAGGAATTTTTTCCTTATAAACATCAATAATCAGCTTCTTATTCGCCTCTTTTGTAGCCCTTTTATCACGATGCTTCTCTTGAACAGCCATCACCTTCTCTTTGTTGGGAAACTCCTTATCAGCTCTCATCGAGATAGCATTAATATTTTCTCTCGGATTCACTTCAGTATTGCTCGGTAGAGTTCTAGGAGTTCTCCCTGATACCAATTTAACCAATTGTCTGATTTTCTTCTCTAGATTGCGAATAGATGCCTCTTGATTCTTTGAGTAGCTTCTATACTATTGATTTTGGCATCTGTTGCATTCACAAATTTGACCATCAAATATTCTAAATTGGTCTTTATTGTGGAGGATTTTGAGGGGTCTCTTTATATGGCAAGTAATGAGTAGGACATCTATTTTAAAATCTTGGAGATTTTTATGTGCTTTGTTGACCTTGATTACCCTATGAAAAATTGGGGTGATTCCTCTAACAAGGATTGGAAGTGTTAGAATAGGGGTTGTTCCCCTACCAATTCCCTTAAACATAATCCACTTGCTCCAATGGAGTACCCATACTAGGGCCCTCATGGTTGGGATGCCCTCCATTGCAGAAATCACAGAATATGACTTGTTGAGGATTTATATTTGAAGGTGCAGAAGTCATATTCCCCATCTTCTGCTCAATCATTGCTGCTAATCTTGCCCCCATAGCAGCTATTGGATTAACACTATGGACCCCAGCAGACTTAGGCTTTACTCTCTGTCCTCCCAAAGTGTAGTTGTTTATGGCTATCTGCTCAATTAGATTATACACTTGTTGAGGAGTCTTATTGTCTATGGACCCACCAGCAAAAGCATCAATTAGTTGTCTGACCCCCAAAAGACATTTTCTAAGCAAGCCCTTCCATCGCTCCCAGGCTTCATATAAACTTTCCCCATCAATTTCTTGAACTATAATATTTGGTTTCTTAACTAACAATTTGACCAGGAGGGAAATATCTACCCAAGAACTTCTCGTCTGAAGAATCCCATGATGTGATCGAGCCAGAAAGAAGAGATTTTAGTCAGGATTTTGCTTCTCCCCTCAGAGAGAATAGGAATAGGCGAAGACAGATGGCATCGTCCGAGACTCCATTAATTTTAAATGTGTCACATACTTCCAAAAAGTTAGTGATGTGCATATTTGGATCTTCTTCCTAGAGCCCATCGAATTAGATGTTTTGTACCATTTATATTATATTTGGCTTAATCTCGAAGCTGTTCACTTGCACTGGCAGTCTAGCTATACTCGACTGCGCCCCAGTAATGGACTGTTGAGGATAGTCTACTACAGTCCATTTTGCAATTAGATTTGGTGGATTAATAGGAAGGACCCTGCAACGGACAAAAACATAAATCAATCCAAGAATAGAAAAAGTAAAACTTCCAAGACATAACCACGGAAGAAATACTAATAATGCAAGAACAAAACAATAACAAAAAATACAAAAAAAAAAAAAAAGCAAAAACAAGAAACTAAAAGTGATTAAAGCAATAGATTAACGCTGTTCTTAAAGTTATCGATCCCCGCAACAGCGCCAAAAGCTTGATGTTTAAAACTAGACTACTCTAAAATTATGATATAACAGGCAAGTGTACCTATCAATGTAGTACCAGAGAACCTCCCGGGTTGTCGAACTCAGGGAATATAGAATTAATAAGGACCCTCTCACTAAGGTTTAATAAAACTAAATAGTTTGAAAGATTCTTTAACTAAGAATAGTAAAATACTTTTAAAACAATTTAAAAGAATTGAAATTAAGTTTCAAAAAAATCTATTTAAACGGGGGAATTCCCCTAGAATCCCTTAGCTAATTCATTGAAAACATTGAAAAAATAGTTAAATTGTTGATCGAGTTTCACTCGTTAATTAGGATTAACCCTATCTCTAGGTAAAATCCACTATTCCCCTAATTGATTAGAGAAGAATCTCTTTCCTCCCTAACTCAATTATGAATGATTAAAGTATAGGAGTGATTACTAATGACCTAGAAACCGTAGCTATTATTTGTAATTAACTACCAATTCCTATTATTCAACTTTAACCCTATATTGTTCTTCCATTTTTCCATTCCAAACAACCCATGCGTAGGTGCCGATTACCGGTAAAATTAGCAACACAAACAATGCAATTGAACTACAATCAACTTTTAATTCAACAATTTATTCCATAAAAATCCAGTAAAACAAAACAAAGATCATCTAGGGTTCAATCCCATTTAAACATAAAGAAACCCAGCCACTTAAACATCATAAATATCATAAATTTCACAAATAGTTCATAATAAATAGGAGTGTAGAAGGCTTAAGAGTTTCAATTGAAAAATCCACGATCTGGAAAGTTTCCCGAGCTCCTCTCTTGATTCGCTCGAAGAATCCTGAATTTGCTCCAAAGAAACTCTTCAATCTCACTATTAAAACTTGAATCCCTAATCCAATTATTGATCTAAGTCAATTAATGGAAGTTTCTTGGAGGGATTTTCTCTCGAAAATCGCCTCTCTAAGCTCCCAAAAACCCTAGACGAAGGTCGATTAAAATTGTATTGAAAGACTTATTAAAAAGAAGTCAGAAAATTACAAAATAGCCCTTCTGTGCGACAGGCCTGGTCCCCCCACTTAGGCAATCAGGTCTAGCCAGGTCTTGCTTTCCGACTATTTGGGCGGTCGGGTCCGGCCGTTAAGGTGGCCGGGTCCCCTCTTCTGCTAGATTTCGTGCATTTCTTCTTTTTTCTCGTCTGTTCTTGCTCTGTATACTCCAATTTCACTTCATTCTTTATTCTAACTCATCCGAGACACACCTATAAACAAAAGAGAAGAAACAGAGGATAAATATGCCATTTTACTACTAAAATACTTCGAAAACTTAAATTTAAATAATGTAAAAACATGTATAAAATAGACATATGAAACGCCCCCACACTTAACCGTTCCTTGCCCTCAAGTAACTCAAACTAAAGTAAAAATCCAAAAAAAAAAAGGGATCGAACACAACTTTCCAACTAAAATCGAAACATAAAAACATACAAAGTAAAGAAAGACTTTTTAATTACTTAAGAAAAACGACATCACCACAATTGAACAAGTTCAAACTTCACAAGAATCGTTAAAACTTATCCAAGCACAACTTACAAAGCTTAAATGATCCACCAAGCATCTCATATAAACAGTTATAAATCAACAGTGTGTGTGTGTATATGACTACATATGTCAAGTTTCAAAAAATGCAAAGAGAATGAATGGAACTTAACAATATAATTCACTTAAACAACAATGCCCTTAAACTCAAATTTCCACTACCTATTAACTAGTTGGTCAAACAAAGTCATCCTCAGATTAGATAGGATTTTAAGCTTGTAATGTCTAGCTAGGGACATAAAAGGATACGAATAGGAAAGGTAAAAAACAAAAAGCAAAGAAAGAGAGTTTAATGCAACCGAAAGGAAAACAACATCGATGTCTAATCTAAAACTTTCAAATCGCTTTTCATTCTCTTTCACCCTTTACTCCCAGAACGCTCTGCCTCTTATTTGTTTCCTATTTCCAACAAATCACAACCCCACCTAACATTCTCAATTATTCCCAATCCCATTTGAAGAAAAATGAACTTTTAAGGTAATAAGAAGAAGTGTATAACTATTAGTTCAAGAGAGAAACTCGTACAAAGATATTCAACTATTTACTTTTTTTTTCTTTCTCTCTTTCTTTTTTTTCAATCTTATTTTTCTCATTTTTCTTTATTCCTAAAATTTTCTTTCTTTTCCACCAAAACAAGATTGAGAAACACAAGCTTCGATTAACACATAGTATTTTCAATTCACTTCAAACCCCTTGAGGTTTAAAAATGGGACTACTCTAAAATTAACATGTAACAGACAAGCGAACCTATCAATGTAGTACTAGAGAACTTCTTTGGTTGTCGAACTTAGGGGACAAAGAAGCTCTAATAATGACCGTCTCTCTAATGTTTCTTCAAAACACAATAGTTTGAAAGAATCTTTAACTAAGAATAGTAAAATACAATAAAAACAGTTTACAAGTAATTGAAATTAAGTTTTAAAAAGAATGTGTTTAAACGGTAGAATTCCCCGAGAATCTCTCAGCTAATTCATTGAAAACTTTAGAAAAATAGTTGAATCGTTGATCTAGTCTCACTCGTTAATTAGGATTAGCCTGATCTCTAGGCAAAAACCCACTATTCTCCTAATTGATTAGAGAAGAATCTCTTCTCTCCCTAACTCAATTATGAACGATCAAAGTATAGGAGTAAATACTTGATGTGAACCGGTTAGACGTGCAAGAGTATCAAGGAGTAGTGACAGGAGCCAAGGCAAAACAACTAAAGAGTCACAAGGATCAAACTGATCAAGAGAAGTTTCAAGGCTTAAATTTTGATATCCAAGACTTTATGGGGCTTAAATTTTGATGTCCAAGAGTTTATGGGGCAATATCTTAAAGTTTTGAATAAGTTAGAAATTGAAAATTCACCTTGGTAGATGGTTAGAAGCCCTTTTGCCCAAGCTGGAAAACTGTCTCATGTATTTGGCAATGTGTTGACTAGTGCTCTAGAATAGTCCAAATGCAATTAAAATACATCTATTGTCCTATCAAGTGTATGTATAGGTTAAATATATAATTTGGGCTGAAAATATGAGAGGGAAAATTCCTACTTTCTCCCACAAGTCTCTATAAATATATAGTCTTCCATTTTGAAGAAGCTAATCAAGAAATTTTTCAAGATAAAAGTTCTTCTCTTAGTATTCTTAGTTCTTAGCTCAGTTTTTCTATCTTCTTCAAGGCCGAACTTCCTTGAACGAAAAATTACTTTGAAGACTTGTTGAAAGTTCGAAGAGCTTCAAGGTTGATCATCAAAATTCCTTCATACTAGTTACTACGCTTTTGTGGAAAAATAGTATTGAGGTCTTCTTCTTATTTTATTGAGGTCTGAGGTTCAAAATGCCTTAGGTTGCTTGAACTTTGACGAAAAGATTTCGTTTAAACCTTCTTGAGGTATTGGATTTAATATATCCAAGGTCGCTAGAAGTTTAACATTTCAAGTCCTTTCAAAGGCACTTTCTCTCTTCTGCTTGTTACACTTTGTCCTCTCCCTCACTTCTTGGACGAAATTTTATGCTCTTGAAAATCATTCTGCATCAATACTAATGACCTAGAAGTCGTAGCTTTTATCTCTAATTAACTAACAATTCCTATTATTCAATTTCAGCCTAGATTGTTCTTCCTTTTTCAATTCCAAACAACCTATGTGAAGGTGCCAATTACCAGTAAAATTAGCAACGCAAACAAAGTAATTAAATGACAATCAACATTAATAACAATGATTTATTCTAAAAATAATCCAAAGAAGACAACTAAGATCATCTAGGATTCAATCCTAATTAAATAAAAAAAAACCCTAGCCACTAAACATCATAAAAATCATAAAATTTATATAAGAATTCATAATAGGAAAGAGTTTAGAAGGCTTAGGAAATAAAATTGAAGAATCCACGGTCGTAAAATGTTGCCTGAATTCTTCTTTCGAATTGCTCAAAGAATCCCGAATTTGCCCCGAAGAAGCTCTTCAATCTAGCTATTCAAACTTGAATTTCTAATTAACTATTTATCTAAGTCGATTAATTGAAGTTTTTGGGAGGGATTTTCTCTCGAAAATCGCCTCTCTCAGCCCCGAAGAAACCTTAGATAAAGAACCATTCAAATTACATTTGAAAGAGTATTCAAATGATGTTGCATAAAAAGTACTTGCTTCGCGGACGGTTGGGTCTCCCCGCTTGGGCTGCCAGGTCCCCTCACCTGCTGCACTTTATGCATTTCTTCTCTTTTCTCGTCCGTTTTTGCTCCGTATGCTCCCGTTTCACTTTGTTTTTCATTCTAACTCTTCTACGACATACCTATAAACAAAAGGGAAGATACATATGATATGTTACTACTAAAATGCTTCGAAAATCGAAGATTAAACACTGTAAAAAATGTATAAAAATGGACATATCACCTCTCATTTGATTTCTTTCTCAAAATACCCTTTTACATAGAATATTCATCCCCACTTTCTCCCCCACACTTATCTATGTACCTCACTCAAAAGCGACTTAAAAATATAAGAATTCATTAGCTCTCACAGTTGAGATTTAAAATATCGTGTGTTTAAAAACAAAGAAGAGAAGGGTTAAACCTTTATACAATTTAGGCTAAGAAAGGGTACAAGTGATTTAATATTAAAGGGTAGGCAAGAAAAGGCTCAAATGGGACAAAGAAGGCCTTAGACCATCATTTCCGGGATCAACCTAAGCCAGACATAACTTTGCCTTACGGCGTGGCAAGTTAAATCTCAAGGCGTGCATATAAGCAAATTATTAAGCTAGTATCAAAAAATTCACAAAGCATTTATCTAATAACAAGATACTTGTTTGTGAAAATAAACCATTAATTCATAAAAGTTTACACAAGTGCATGATATCACACAAAAGCTAAGCAACAAGCCTTTTCAAATTTTCATGTGAAAAGAGTAAAATTTTTACAAGTTCTCAAATGGTGAGTGTGAAAAATGAAAAATCTTTTTGAATTTTTTATTTTATGAAAAACTAAAAAGTAAAACAAAAATATATTTGAGTTTTTCAAAGTTTTAAACAACTGGAAAACATGAATTAAAATATTTTTGGAATTTTTTTTTGAGAATGTTATATTTTTTGGATTTTTAACTCAAACAAAACTATCAAAGAAACTAAAAACCTTAGAATAAAAACAACAATATTTTTGGAAATTTTCAAAATTTTTAATGTTTTTGGATTTTTATCTATAAGAAAAACTCAAATAACGAAAGAAAAGCCTAAACTAAGCATCCCCCCATACTTTAAACCATATTGTCCTGAATGTGGGGGTCACAACCAAATAAAAGAAATAAAAATACTAAAAGGGAAAACAAATAAAACAAAACACATGCACGGGAAGCAATCCTAAAAAGAAAGACGAACGTGCATGGGAAGCAATCTCAAAAACCAAAAAGGCAAAGACATATGGGAAGCAATCTCAAAAGCTAAAAAAGCAAGCACATATGGGAAGCAATCCCAATATGAAAAGATAAACGAGACATAAAAAGATAATGAAATAAACTTTTGTGCCTTATTTCTAAAATATAAATTTGGAGCTACTTTGTTGTATCATCTTCATTTCAAAGAATTCTTGAAAAACATGGTTTTCAAAGAGGAACGTAGGCAATTTTGTACTCTTGAAAAAGCTTTGCAGCTACATCCCCTCATCTCAATCTTAATGTTGTGGAATTTGAGAAGCATAAAGTTCATTCTTCAATTGTAAATGCTTTGTCATTTGGAATATACGTTTTAATTATCATTATCCTTTTAAAGAAAAGCACTTCCAAATTCTGTACTTTAATTCATTACTTCAAATATTTGTCAAGGTTAAGAGTTTCTTTTATCATTTACCTTCCAAGGGCTTGGGTATTGGTACTCACTTTGAAAAATATACAAGGATCCTATGACACTTTATTTTAAACGTCTTTACTCAATCTTTTGAGAGAACACTTCTACAAAAAAATTTGTTCTTAGATTTGACACCTACTCAGAACTTGAGTTTTCCATTTCATCATTCTTTTAAAGAAATTTTGGGAGATATTTCTTTTGAATTTCATAGACCTTTCAAGGAAGATTTGATGATTTATTTTGGATAGAAAGGATTAGCTAAGAAACTTGATGCATTATTATGCCATTCTTGTCAAGCTCTTTAGTGCTCAAATGAAAATATTTATAGAATTACTCTTTTCATTCTTAATATTGCTTCTAATGTTGCCTGCACTCCATGGTTTTATGAAGGTATGGATTCGAGGATGAATCTTTTTAATGGTATGACTCGGGATGCGCAAGAAACATTGGAATGGTTTCAAGGGCCGGTCACAAAGGCAATGGCTAGGAGGATGGAAGAAGAGCACAAGGGAAAGATAGCCTTATTTGAGAAGATGTTCCAAGACCTTGCTTGGTATGTGCTAGAAGAACAAGGAGAAACTTTTAGAGGATAAAAAACACTCCTATTGTCTAAGATACAAGTAGAAGAACCCAAAGAAATAAGTTTGGAAGACTTTGAAGCTAGCTAAAAATCTAATGGGGAAGAAGATTTGAACTCTACTGCAGGCAGTAAAGTACACCCTACCGTCCACGGTAAGGTTTGGCTCATAGAGTAGAAAATGGAAGAAGGCCTACCGCTGATAGTAGGTCTACCATACCGTCGCCGGTAGGATTTTCGACAAGAAGACTCTTGGATGGCTGACCTACCATGCACGGTAGGGCGAGAGCTACTATCGAGTTTGGGAGTTTTTAACTTCCTTAACCCTTCATTTTGGATGATAAATTTCCTTTGACTTGTAATTAAGTGGCCTAGGTGTTCTCAACTCGTTTTAAGTTAGTTTAATAGCTAGAGTTGGAAGTTAATCATTTAATGCACTATAAACACTTCTCTTGCAGCCATTTGAAAGATAGAGTGAAAATTGATAAATTTGAGAGAAGAACCTAGGGTGTTATGGTTTCTACTTGTAAATTAAGATTTTTTTATTTTATGATTCTAGGCAAGGAATTCTTGAATATTCAATTCAAGAGTTCTTGTTCTAATTTCCAATCCCTACTCTTCCTCGAGTTGCTAACTCTTTATAGTTAGTGTTGCTTGGAAACTAGGTCTTTCTTGTATGTGGAGAGTAGGTGAAGTTTTCTTAAACCTTGTTGATTCTCCCTCAAAGGTAGGAAGGTTTTACTATTTCTTTTCTTAGTTTCATTTTCATGCAATTTGTTCTTGGTTTATCATTTCTCTCAACACAAGGCTTCAAAATTGTCCTCTTGAAGAGAGTTGAAAATCTTGAGAGTAATTGACCTTCAATACAAGCTTGAGGAGGTTCATACCAATAACAGGTAAGTGCGGTTTTCAAATCCATCAGCCAAATTCCTTTAAAATTCTAAGGGTTCTGCAATTAAGACCCCCACTGGTTGTGACAAAAATGAAAATCATTTTGGATCTTTCTACTTATAAAGAGACTAAAAAAGGGGAAAAAAAGAAAAAAATTGTGTTTTTTCGAATTATCAGTTTTTTTGGATTTTTCAAAATTATCTCATTTTTTTGGATTATTAGAATGTAAGAAAGAGAAACACGACTTCATGAGCTACAATGAAAAACTAACACAAAAAACGCTAAACACTCAGAAAGAAACAACCAAAATACACAAATACCCCCACACTTAAAACCACATTGTCCTCAATCTGGGGGAGAGAACAAAACATAAACATTGGAAAGCACATATATGGGAAACTATCCCGCAAATATAAAAAAGGTAAGCATATCGGGAAGCAATCCCCACAAAAAGTCAAAACATAAAATAAAATCAAGAAACAACAAAAAGGAACATAAAAATGAAAAAGACAAATAAGAAAAACTAGAAAAATACAAAAGGAAGAGAAAAGAAAAACTCCCTCATTGTGAACCAAAGTCCGCGCCGCCACCGCTATTGTTGCCCTGATCTAGTAAGAACTGACTGCACAGTTAGGCTAGCATCACCTCCTATTGGTCTTTGGATGCCTTCTCATATGCTGACTCGTCCGCATATCGGCAAGAAGACTCTACGACTCTACCAGCTGGGCGCCATGGGCATCTTGTGTGATGCAAAACTGCTCAAAAGCAGCTCTTATCACTGCTTGGAAAGTGTACATAGGGACACAGTGGAAGGTACGTACTTCGTGGAGGGGACCCGTCAGTATCGGACGAGTCCGTATCTTTATCATCAGCAGACTGGGAGGAAGATGCTTGAATACCAGATTTTGTGATTTTCTTGATTTTTCGAAACCTAGGAATGTTTCTTTCTCTCATCTAATCCTCCTCTACTGGGATATCCATATTTCTTGAGCTTCGTCCCAAGCATAGCCATAGTTGTTGAAGGTAGTGAACTTGATGATGTGTGCTTCTCCGGTCCTCGCTCTACGTTCACTTGTGAAATCGACATTAAAAGCTGCAAAAACATATGAAAATATCACAAGATAATGGAGTACATATTTACAAGTGGTATCACAACTGGTGTTGCGTATTATGTGTATATTGAGAGACACTATGGAAAAGGGGATTGTTTCTGCAATTTATCAATCATATAGAGATCAATAATCCTAACCTTACTTTGGTTACCCTCCTTTTAAGCCAAAGTGGGACCGAAGAAGTAGGTGAAGACTCGGGGTAAGAGTTGGGGAAAATCACCCCTATGAATAATGCCACACCTATCAAATGGACACGGGCGGATCTCAAGGCAGTTGCAAGTTACCTCATAGTTCCAACTGGGTCTCCGTTGATGGATTTTCTATTGGAATCGACTGTGACAATGTTTTCCTCGTCCGTAATCTCTAAAATAGAAGCGAGACGGGATTTATCTAAAACCATCCTCACCCCCTTGACCGTGGAAATAATGGTGGAAAGGTCCTTGTCTATTTTATGAAAAATGTTGGCATAAAACTCACGGACAAGTTCGGGATAATAATTTCTAGAAATGTGTAAAAGCAGTTCCCAACCAAAGCTACCAAATAGAGTATTCAAACCTAAGTGTTCTATGACATGTTGATCAGAGGCTTTCTCTACGATGAGCTTAAGGGGTTCCCTATCGGTTACCCATTTTCTAGCAGCCACAGAAAGACATTCTGGATATGGGGGGATGGCTATGTTAGTAAGGTCGCGCATGGAATCATCAACCCGAGCCCTTTTTGAACTTTTGGTTCTTTTTTCGGAGGAGACGATGGATGTTTTAGGGGGAGGGAGACAAAACACAAAACATAAAAAATGTACAAATACCTGAACACAACCAACAGGTGATAACCACAAGAAATACACAGAAAAAATATATAGAAACTAACGTAGCCCGTGTTTGATTAGGGACTATCGTCGCTCATGTGTGAGTAGTGTAGCACCAAAAAAAAAATGAATAGATAAATGAGTAAAATAATGATTGTGAACAGGAAAAACAAAAACCTAACCAAATCATAACTTTCAAAAGACAAGAAATAGAAAAAAAAAAGAATTAAAGCAAAGGGTTTGAGAACTAGCCTCGGTTTGTTCGAACAAACAAATCTTCGGTGTAATGCCAATTAAATGCGTCCTCTATCTCGAAGTACATGTTGTCGAAGGTCCATCAGAGTTGCCAGAATCATTTCCGGGAAATATTTCTTTGAAATTTCTACAAGATTTTGTTAGTAAACAAAGAGGAAATATCAAATCAAATGTTAGTAACAAAAGGAAAAAAGAAAAGAAGAACAAACGAAAAGGAAGAGAGAGAGAGAGAGAGAGAGAGAGAGGAGAAGAGAAATAGGGTGGGGGTGGGTGTGGTGGTGACCGTCAAAAATAGAAGGAAAACAAAAGGGAGGGGTTTTTAAGGGAAGAGACAAGAGAAGATGGTGGTGGTGGCTTTTTGTAGAAATAGAGAACCAAGAGGGATGGAGAAGAAGAAAGAGAAAGAGAGAATGAGAGGGACAGAGAAGAAGAGAGACAAACCGAGGGTATGGATATGTTGCCGCAGATGAGGGTGGTAGCCAGTGGTGATGTGGAGGGAGAAAGAACCGAGAGGGTGGAGGAGGCACGAAAGGAGAAGAGAGGAGAAGAGAAGAATGTTAGGATTGTAGAATTCAGAAAATATTTGGGAAATGCTGAAATTGATTAACAATAGACCAACTCGACCCATTACTCGCAATTAGACCCGATCCATAGTTGAATTCGGACCCTACCGTGTGCGGTAGGCCGATGCCTACTGTCCGTCGTAGGCTTCTCTTTTCTCTGGTAAAAGTGGTCGTGGACCTATCATTGGTGGTTGGTCCAGCCTACCATCCAGGGTAGGCTTCTGTTTGTCCAAAGTTTTTCAACCTCGACCCTAGCGTGTGCAGTAGGGTATCCTACCGTCTACGGTAGGGTTCTGCCTGACCTTCGAGTTGTCTTTGTTTGATGATTTTTTTTAGCCTCATTTCACGTCTGGTAAGGTCTTTTACTCTTTCTAAGCAATATATCTCAGTTTTAACGTGCATTCAACTCCCCAAAAGATCTTGGCAACAACAAAAATCAAAAAGATCAAAACAAAAAAGGAAAAAATAACATATAAGTGTACAATTACGTAGTACAAAATTCAAAAGGGGACTAATCTCACTCATTGTGGAGAACGAAGGAAGCGATGAGTTCATACATCCTCGTCAAAGTATGGTTTCAAACAATGCCTGTTTACCTTGAAAATACCCTGTGTAGGGTTTGTTACCTCGATTGTATTGTAAAGGAAAACCTTACTTACTGTAAAAGTTCCGGACCACCGAGATTAAAGCTTCCCAGGAAAGAGAAGACAAGAGTTGTAGAGAAGGACTGAATCTCCTTCCTTGAACTCCTTCTTGATCAAGTGCTTTTTGTACCACCTCTTCGTTTTCTCCTTGTAAATGCTTGAGTTCTTGTACGCTTGCATTCGCCATTTGTCAAGTTCATTGAGTTAGAGTAGCCGTTGTTTACCTTCACGAATATAGTCAAAGTTAACCAATTGAATATCCCAATAAGCTTTATGCTCAACTTTGACAGGTAAATGACAAGACTTCTCATAAAAAGGTGAAACAAAGTGAAACCTATGGGAGTCTTGCAAGTTGTTCTATACGCCCAATAAGCATCATCTATGTGATACCCCCAACCCTTACACTAGGTTAACTGTAGCTGAGTAGGGTACCAGCGTGCCTCTCAGCACTAAACTATGAGTCCCAAAACTAAAGCAAAACTCGCTGCAACACTTAGAAGTATATACATATAATACATAACGGAAAAATAAGTAAACTGAATAATAAAAAAACGCTCGTTAATAAGGTTCAAAGAAGCTTCTTATGATATTTCTAATATAGGAAGAAAACATTTTACAAAACTAAATCCACACGAAGAAAACATAACGAACAGTTCGAGCTTAAGAAAAAATAAAACAAATACAAATGTCCTTCCGGGAATGACCCGATCTTAAAACTCCATGCATACTACTTCAATGCCTCACTGCGCCATTGTTCGTCCTGAGTTAACTGGGAAAAAACATGATATGGAAAGATGTGAGCGCAAACGCTCACTGAGTCCACGTGTCTGTGTGCTTTAGTGATCTTATTAGAAAAATAATGATGTAGTTTTACAAAAACAGTTTATGTAATGTTATAAGAAAGCATTTCCTTTGCTGTTTTAAAGGTACGGACAATTGAACCTATAAGAGAGGTTCGAATACAACTGGGAAGTCTGAGCGAGTCAAGACACCTCAGTGCAGCTTCTATACCTGAATACAAAAGAACATGTAATGCAAAAGTCGGGCTCCACGGACAGAGTCTAGAACCCATAACAAGGTCATCAGAAACAAGTTTCGGCATCTCGTAGTCAATACCAGCCGAACATCTTACAGGCGCTCGATTCCATAACCATCGCACTCTCCATTGACATAAAACCAGACTACAGATCATGGGGCACCTATCAGGTCTGCCTTGAGACCAACCTTAATTTCAAGTCCCTCCTGACACTCTACAAGGTGACCGTCCCATCGCAGAGCATGATACAATGTCTGACGTAATACAGATCGGGTCAAACCCTCCACGGTATTATGCCCTTTCTCAAGTGGATCCACCCTCAAGAGTCTGAAACTGTCCACGTCATTAGAAGAGACCCTAGTACGGAAGACTAGCCACGTACCGTGCCATCTTCTAACACTTTCGAGCATACAATTGTAGGAGTTTGTAGGCAAAAACAAAGTAAAATAAAACTAGGGAAATCCACCACCAGGATCTGCACATACTAGAAAAACTGATTAGATAGAAATTACCTCTGTGTTTTATTGTTCGTTGTGGAGGCGCTGCTTTGTACGCTTCGCCCTCTACTAGTATCCACGCGACGAACTCCTCTGCAAGCAATCGGGATGCTAGCCCCTTCTTTGTTCTGAAAACTGTTCAGAACTGATCGTGACTATCTGGTAATCGGTCGTATTTCGGAGAGAGGGGGCTAGATACTATATCGCCGTTCTAGGGTTTAGGGTTTTGTTTTTCTTTAATAAAAAAAAAGGATGGCACCCAAGAAAAGGTTAACATAACCTTTTATAGCTGTCAATATCAAAACCCTAACTGTCATCTAATGACAGTTTAATCTCGTCCGTCTATTCCTATAATCATCCAACGGTTGGATGACTAATATTAAGTAATTAATTTCATTTATTCGATTAAATAAAATTAATTACTTATTAACCTACCAGAAAATACAATATGGAATCTGATTCCCCTTTTGTATACGTTCAACGAATCTGGACACAATCTAGATTCATTGAACGCGGACATTATGCTCACAAGATCGTCGATGCGTGTGACCCTGTAGGTTCACTTAACATTGGCAGTGAATGAAAAAAAATGTCCTAGACATTTATTCACAAAACATAAGCGGCCTCTAGCAAGACATTATGCTTACCCAAGTTAAGTAAATGTAATAATAACGTAGCATCCGATTTAATATTTAGTCCTTTCGTCATACGATATCCTAATTAAGTATAAGGCATGGATCAAGTCATCCTTATAAAACTTAATTAACCATTTACTTGATCACCAGGCAGACTGTTCCAACAAATAATATTAATAACACCTTATTAATACTTATTTGAGCATGGCCATGCATATTTTCCAGTCTTCCTTATCAAGGGGCCCATGGATATCTCTCTCTAAAAAGAGAGGGACAAATCTCTTTCACTATCTCCAATATTCAAGCCATGACGAGAAAATAAGCCAACCAATAATCATAATGATCACCTAATTAAAAGTGATGTTTGACTATGTCAAAACATATTTTTCTCCCCATGCAAGAAACATTAGAAACATCAGGTCGAAGGACACCAAATATAAAACTGAGAAGAAATACTTATAACTTAAACCCATGCAATATTTCTTCTTCACTTTGGGTCATGTCCAATACAATATTCTCAATATGTATTTATGAATTGATTTTATATCTCATATTCATGATCAGTAAAACTTGACCATCAATCAACTTCACACTAGTTTACAAGATGTAATAAACTAGGGACAAATAAGAATAGTATTTTATTAGCTATAAGGGTTTTACTATCAAGTCACATACTTGATGACCAAGAGCATAAAATACAATCCAAAAATACATGCTTCATAAATCATAAATGTGAGTCAATTGGTCTTAGGGCACATACTAACAACGATCATATCTAGAACTTTATCCCTGATCAAAATGGGGTTTATATATATATATATATATTTACAAAACAAAAGGCCGCTTGCTCGGCCGTCCGAACAAATTCAAGTCATAAATATTTTAGAATAGTAAAAAATCCCCATATGCCAGTCAAATCATGCTTATACAGATTTTACAAATATGTCAGGTCTATGGTCATGCATGTTAAACCATGCAACTCTTCAATACTAGAGCATTTCTAACTCATAAATATTCTCAAAAAACCTTTGTACAATACTAATTCTTTTCACAATAATAATAACTCTTTTCCAAACAATAATAAATAATACCTATATGGAGCACCGCTCTTATACCTTTCTGAGGAACATGGTAACACGTTGTGTAGAACATCTCCAATTAAAAAGTATGCTAAGTTATATTATTCCAATAAATATTTTATGATAGGCTTTGAATCATATATATATCGCCAGCAACATTTGAAACAAAAATAATTAGACAGGGTTTGTGGACTCACTTGAATGCAGACCTGGTGCTATGATCCTACAAATAGAGTACCAACAAAAACACTTATTTACGAATCCAAACATTTCTCTTTGCCATTGAAAAAAATATTATCTCCTTATGAACTTAGAATATATGTACACATATATACAAACCCAAACAGCCTAAACTTCTTAAACCATATTTACTAAAAATAGTATAAACCAAATAGAGATACTAAAATCATATATACTAAAACCATATACAAACACTATATATATAAACTCATTTACAAAAATTATGTATACTAAAAATATTTACAAAACTATATATACTAAAATCATTCACAAAAATTACGTATACTAAAAATATATACAAAAAACTATATATACCAAAATCATTCACAAAAATTATGTATACTAAAAATATATACAAAAACTATATATACTAAAATCATTTACAAAAATTATATATACTAAAAAATATACAAAACTATATATACTAAAATCATTCACAACAATTAGGTATACTAAAAATATATATAAAAACTATATATACTAAAATTATTTACAAACACTACGTATACTAAAAATATATACAAAAACTATATATATATATATATACTAAAATCATTTACACGAATTATGTATAGTAAAAATGTATACAAAACTATTTATACAAAAATCATTTAGATATAGAGAATCATGCCAAGAAAAATAAATAAATAAATAGAACTAAATAAAATGAACCCAAGAAACTAAAATTAACTAAATCTTAAACCAACTTACACCCTAAATATCTCATGTTAAGAACCCATAATCAAACCCTATAACTCATCAATAAAGAGGAGGAAAAAAAACTAAAACTTAGCTAACAAAAAAAAATAATAAATAACTAAAAGCTAACTCTAACTTCTAGCTTAAACAAATATATATACATATATATATATATGTTAACTAGCATGTAAAGCTACTAGCCCTAACACTTCACAACACCAAAACTAGAACAATTAAGATGACCAAATGAGAGAAAAGGAAAAAAAAGAAAGCACTACTTACCTAGTGTGCTGAAAGACTAAGAGGAGAGAAGAGAAAAAAAAAATTTAGCTTTCCTCCTCCTCCATGAATATATATACATATTACTTGGTAAGCATGCAAGTTTACAAGTGTAAAGGCCTTCTTGACAAGTTTCCACTTCTTTTTTTTTAAAACCATAACAACTATAATAATAATAATAATAATAATAATAATAATAATAATCATAATAATAATAATTAAATCAATAAAAAATAAACATTAAGTTAGTCCCAAAAAAATATCTAACATAACTAATATTGTCCCAAAAAATATATATATATGGATCCTAATAGTATTTTCTTCAAAACACCATTTCTAGATCCTAATACCATTCTATTAAATTTACCACTTTAAACCTTATATAAGACTACCAAGTATTTAAATCGCTAAAATATGTATACTATATATTAGTAAATTTTACTACGTTAGACCCCGACCTCTACGTTCATGACGATCACACTCTTACGGTCGCCCGAGGTGCTACCGGGTAGAACGTTACAATCTAACTTAACACTCCAATCCTTTTGGGTATGCCACAATTTTCTCTAGAATTTGCTTGATTTCCCTATTCACTACTACTTGCCCACTAGTTTGAGGGTGATTCAGAGTAGCTATCTTATGAGTCACTTCCAATCTCTTAAACATTTTCTCAAGTTGTTGGTTGCATAAATGAGCACCCATATCAATTAGATAGCCCTAGGAATGCCAAAGTGAGAAACGTATTGTTTTAGAAACTTTACCACAGCTCTAGCATCGTTTGTAGGTAAGGCTTGAGCCTCAACCCACCTAGCCACATATTCCATAATGACCAAGATATACTGTTTGTCAAAGGAATTAGGGAAAAGGCCCATAAAGTCTATACCCCAACAATCAAACACCTCACAGACTTGAAAAGTAGACATAGGCATAGTATTTCATTTAGAGATGTTACTTGTACGTTGTCAATTATCACATTCCAAAACAGACCTTTTTGCTTCCTGAAATAAAGTCGGCCAATAGAAACTCAACTCAAGTACCTTTTGAGCATTCCAATTCACTTGATAATGTCCGCCAACTCGACCCTTATGGCAATGGATCAAGATATCTTCCATGTAAACTAATCAGTGTAGCTACCAAATTCTCAGCTCCCTTTTTTATCCTTGGTCTCCAAATCAAATTCCTACAACAAAAGTACCCATCTAATCAGTCTAGGCTTAGCATCATTAAGAAGGTACTTAAGAACAAAGTGGTCAATGTAAACTATGGCTTTAGAAAGAGTCAAGTAAGGTAGAAATTTATCAAACCCAAAAACTATTGCAAGAAGCTCCTTCTCAGTTGTTGCGTAATTCATTTGGGCATCCATAAGAGTCTTGCTCATGTAGTATATCGATTGGAAGAATTTACCATTCCTTTATCCTAACATAACACCTATTGCATAGCTGTTAGCATCACACATAAGTTCAAAAGGAAGTGACCATTCTTGAGAGACTAAAATTGGAGAGTTTGTTAGCCTCTCCTTATGTAAAAACAGACAAGTAAAAGATATATCTTTCTCAAACAAAGCCGTAAGAGATTTACTAATCTTTCAAAGATCTTTTATGCATCTCCTATAAAACCCCACATGCCCCAAGAAACTCCTCATCACCTTCACAGAAGAAGGAGGGAGATAACCTTTCAATTGTCTCTATCTTGGCCCTATCAACCTCAACGCCATTTTCAGAAATCTTATGACCCAAAACTATCTCCTCTTGGACCACAAAATGACACTTTTTCCAGCTTAAAACAAGGTGCATGTCCTCATTTTAAAAACTTTTCCAAGTTAGATAAGCAAGTATCAAAAGAATTCCCAAAACAAAAAATCATCCATAAAAACATCCATAATACTTCCCACCAAACTCTCAAATATAGCAATCATGCAACGCTGAAAAGTAGTCGGAGTATTGCACAAATCGAAAGGTAAATGCCTGTATACAAATGCACCATATGGGTAGGTGAAAATGGTTTTCTCCTGATCTTTAGGAGCAATGGGAATCTTGAATTAGCCTGAGAACTAGTCTAGAAAACAATAAAATGAGTGGCCCGCCAGTCTATCAAGCATTTGATTGATGAACGGGAGAGGAAAAATTTCTTTTGTTATAACCTCATTTAATCTTCTGTAGCCGATACATACCCTCTAGCTGGGATTAACTCGTTCTTCTCATTCGGAACCATTATCAAACCACCTTTCTTCGGTACCACTATGTACCGGACTTACCTAGATGATATTTGATATCGGATAGATATTCCCGACATCTAGTAGTTTGATCAGCTCCTTCTTCACTACTTCTTGCATATTCGGATTCAACCTCTGGCTTAGAATCCTTCTCCAGTAAAATCTCGTAAGTGTAGAAGGATGGACTTATGCCTTGAATGTCTGCTATCTTCTATGAGATAGCCTTCTTGTACTTCTGCAAAGTTCTTAGCAAGGCTAGTTTTTGCTGCCGGCGCAGCTTGGAGGAAATGATGACTGGGAGTGTTGAATTCTCGCCAAGGAATGTATACTCCAAATGATCTGGTAATGGTTTCAACTCCAACTCTGGAGGTTCTTCAGGAGAGGACGTAAGTGAAGGCCTAGGAGGTGCCTTTAAGTCATCTTACACAGTAGTTTTCTTCTCCACTTCTGGTTTATTTAATTTGTTAGACACTGCTCGAACCTCTTCAAAGTCTATTTTACCTTGGTCATCCTATTGTAGAGCTATCAAAAGAGCATCTTCTTGAACAATTTCTTGCACATGAGTAGAAATATAAGGATCAATAACATATATCATAAAACAATTATCATATGATCTAATGATCTACGCATAACATCAGGAATTTAAGAACGACCTGCTTGTCTCCTAACCTAAGGGTTAACTTCCCTTCCCCTACTAAAAAGATGTCTTGCAATCTCTTCTTTCCCGAGATGGCCTCCTTTAGGAACTTTGCATACTTAGGCATTTGCATCAAAACATCAACCAAAGGTAAGTTAATATGTAACTGTTTACAAATTTCTAAAAACTTACCATATTGTTAGTTCTGCTTCGCTTTCAAAACTGCATATGGGAATAGGATTGAAGGCTTGTATGGTGGATGAGATGATTTCTTCCCTTCAGACTTGCTTTGTTGAACCTCATCTTCTTCAATGGAAATGGACTCTTTTGGTGCTTGAGCACTTTCCTTCTCTTCATCTACAACCGTAGGAGATGTTTCTATTAGTTTCTTTCCACCCTTCAAAGTGACCGCTTTTGCACACTTCCTTGGTTTCTTTTCAGTATATCTAGGTAAAGCGCCAAGGGGCCTTTCAGAGATCAACTTTGCCAGCTGTCCTGTTTGATTCTCTAAATCATGTATGGAGGCTTCTTGATTCCGGTGAGCAGCTTCTATACTTTGCATTATGGCATATGCTGAAGTGATATACTTAGAGATAAGATCTTCTAGATTGGATTTTTCGGAGGTGGTGGATTCGTCGGTGGAGCATTTTAGGGTAGAGGTTGACTGGGATCTCTACTCTTAAATCCAAGAGGTTATTGTTGTCTCTATTATCCTTGCTCGTCCCAAGAAAAATTAGGATGATTCCGCCAACCCGGATTACACATATTCGAGCAGGGGTTGTTCCCCATGCCGATTCCCTTGGATAGTGCATTTGCTCCATAGGGGTACCTATGCTTGGGAACTCATGATTGGCAGGTCCCCTACTGCAAAAATCACAGAACATGACTTGTTGAGATTTTATACTGGATGATGCAAGAGTTATGTTTCCCATCTTCTGCTCTATTCATTGCCGCCAATCTAGCCTCCAAGACAGTGATAGCATCCACATTGTACACTTCGAAAAGCTTTGGCTTGGATCTCTATTCGACCCCAAATATAGTTACTTATAGCTATTTGTTTAATAAGATCATACACTTGCTGAGGAGTCTTGTTATCTGTGGACCCACAAATAGAAGCATCGATAAGCTATCTCGCCCAAAAAGATACTCCATTAAAAAATGACTGAATTTGGATACCCAAATCAAGACTATGATGGAGCTTGGCAGTGCGGCCAGAAGGAAAGTACCTACCTAGAAACTTCTCGGCTAAAGAATCCTATGATGTAATTGAGCCGGAAGATAATGACTTCAACTAGGATTTTGCCTTTCTCTTAGAGAAAATGGGAAACAGCAAAGTTTTATAGCATCCTTTGAAACTATGTTTATTATGAATGTGTCTCATACCTCCAAGAAATTTGCCATGTGCGCATTTAGATATTCTCCTAGTAGGCCATCAAACTGTACATTATTATGCACCATTTGGATCACGTTTAGCTTGATCTCAAAGTTGTTTGCTTTTACAGGTGATCTGGCTATACTTGACTGCATCCCAACAATGGATGACCGGGCATACTCCACCACTGGAAAGGGTGGAGATGGTACCAACGAAGGATTTATCAAAGGTGATCTTGTTAACCCTCTCTTGTCTTATCGATGATAATAATAGCATTGTCGCCATCTAGAATCATAAGGCGCGGTAGGCGCTCCGCAACGTACGCTCGGCCTCTGGGTCATATGGAACTAATTTGGGGCATAAACTAGTTGACCCAACACTTGAAATAAACAAACCCAAATCAAAATCCTCAAATAAAAAAAAAATCACAATTCTGAAAGATGCAAGCCAGAAATGAACCAAAATGTGTAAGAACAAGATACAATCCCAAAAAAAAAAAAAAAAAAAATACACAACAAAATAAAATGAAGCAAAAGAAAAATAGTTTTCTTTAAGTTGATGTTCGCTGGCTATGGTGCTAAAAAATTGATTTTTAAATTGGGGTATATCCTAATTATATGCAACAAACAAGTTTACCTATCACTATAATAACAGAGATACACCAGGTTGTTGAACTCAAGGAATGTATAAGCTTAAACACTAACCGTTAAATCTAAGGTCTAGTCTAACAAAACTGATTTTTGAGAAAATATTCAAAAACTAATATGAAAAGATTAAATGAAAACAAATTGGTTAAGAGGTAGAAATATGAGAAAAGAGTTTAAATGATGGAATGCCCCTAACTTCTGTCAATTATTTCAATTGGAAAACTAAAAAATGATGTTTAAGAAACACAGGGTTAGGTCATCACACGTTAACCGAGCAATCCCTATCTCTAGGTGAAGACCACTCTTCTCACTAACCTCTAGAGGAGAATCTCTTCTCACTCTAACCAAATATGAATGCAATTAGATTAGGTGCTCTAAAAGACCTAAAAGTGCAAAGAACATCCCTATTCAACTGCCAGCTTTTACCAATCAATTAGTTGCCCTAGATCAGTTTCCCTTTTTCAGTTCCAACAAATCTTTCGAATTAATTGATTCCATATAAATCAAAATCACAAAAACATAATTGAACAACAATCTAAAGTAAAACCACCATCAATTTTATAAAATCCAACCAAAAATCACATAATCCAAAAGCTAGAGTTCAACCTTCATTCAAACAATGAAAACTTAGTCACTAAACATCCTAATAAACCTCAAACAAATAGTAGTATTTATAAAGAATTCGGAAAAAGTGCCTAGGATAAAAAAAAAAAAAAGCTCCGAAGGTCATCCGAGCTCGTCTCTCAAATCGCTTGATAAATCTCGAAATTACTCCCTAGGATGACTTCAATTTCTACCAAAAATCTCTAATTCAATGTTTAATTGATAAATTACTACCTAATTGAAGAGGAATTATGAGGGTTTTGATGCCAGTTTGTCGCCCCCAATTCTTCCTCTCTAACCCAAAACTTTAGAATACCTCAAAAGAGGGGGGAAATTACATAAATAAAGATGAAAAATGCATTAACTTGTGCTTCTATCAGGACCTATCCGAGGTAGGGTTCTGTTAACCTTGAAATCCTCAGACCTACCGTCGACAGTAGGGGTAGCCCACTGTTGCCGTTAGAGTTCCAATCCAACTCCCCTTGAATGCTCCAGACCTACTGTGTGTGGTAGGTTACCCTTCTGTCTGCGGTAGGTTCCGGACTTTGGTGCCAATAGCTTTTATTTTCGCCTGTTTTCACTTGTATTCTCCATCTTCTTCATCGGGAAGCACCTGAGATAAAAGTGAAGGGAAATAGTATAAATTATACATCTTATATATATATATATATATAATATATTATAGATATCGTCGAAATGACGAAAATAACATATTAAAGTAATGACAAAGTGGCACATATCACAACTCTTTAATGGAACATTCTGATCTTTAGCTGAACCGAGAGTTTGTGAATACAATTACGTGCCTTAGTTTCCTGGTCAACAGTTGATGGTCCATCAATTCTTTCAATAGAACTCATGTAATTCATGCCCGCTTTATAGCCTGAGTTCAGTGTGTAGATGCCATTTAGGGAGAAATTTTAAATAAACTTGTTTGTAGACCAAGCACGGTTGAGAGGAATCTGCAAAATTTCTTCAACTTCACAGGGCAGGAAGAGATGTCTGCCCCTGCCTTCTCGTCAAGAAACCTAACTAAAATCAATAAGATCAGCCACTTTCTTTTCATTACCTCCATTGAAGTAGAGAGAGGATAGTTTAAACCTATTCAGGGAGGGGATCTACTTATCAAGAATATGAGTGGAGAGGCCATTGCCAATACGATAATCTAATCCTAAAGAAAGGAGATTTATCCCTTCAAGGAGGCTTCTCCAGAGAAAAGAAGGCCGACGGCCCAACGAAGCAGGCAGGAATTGTCCTAAGGAGAAATATTTGTTCCGGAGACATTCAACCACTATAAAAGATAGAGTATTAATAATGCACTATTACTGTTTGGCAAGAAGAGACAAATTAAATCCCTCAAATTTTTAGATTTGCAAAGATCATCCCATGATTTAAAACATAATTTTTTGTTCCCCTCAGACCCACCCCAAAGAAATTGGAGAACCACAGAATTCATAGAGCGTATAACATTTACTGGAGTAAAAAATAAGACATTGCATAATTAGGTATAGCCTGAACTAAATTTTAGTGAGAACCTCTTTTCTAGCTTGTGATAAGACTTTTTCCTTCCATCAACTAAGCTTTTTCCATATTTTGTCTTTCACAAATTGAAACATTTCCTTTTTGGAATGTCCTATGAGACAGGGGAGACCAACATATGTTCCATGGCCCTCTTTATTTTGGATATCTAGCAAGGAAGTGATGGAACCTGTAGAGACAAAGGAACCAACTTATCAAAAAATAAAGTAGACTTTTGATAGTTTATCTTTTTGCCCAGAAATGGAGGCATAATTCTTTAAAACAGTCCGAATTGATTCCACTTGGTGAAGATTAGCTTTACAGAAAATAATACTATCATATGCAAAAAAAGATGTGAGAGATAGAAGGGCAAGAAGCACTAAAGCGCAGACTAGAGAATAAACCTTGCCTTTCAGAATAGCAGATCATGGAAGCAAGACCCTCAACATAAATAATAAACAAATAAGGGGATAAGGGATCACCCTAATAGATTCATAGGTAGGGGAGAAACTAGTAGAAAGATTACCATTTATAAGAACCGAAAAATGCACGAAATGAATTCATCTCATAATAAGAGAAACTAAAGCATGAGAAAATTTCATAAGTAGCATGACAGATTCCAAATAATTCCACTCTACCCTATCAAAAGCCTTACTGAGGTCAAGTTTCAAGGTAAAATGATTAGAACCATTAATTTTAGCTTGGATCATCGAGTGGAAAGCTTCAAAAGCAACAACAAAATTATCAGTTATTGGTCTCTTTTCAACAAAAGTACTCTGGCTATCATGAATAAAAGAAGACATAAAAGGCTTGAGCCTATTGATAATGGTCTTAGAAACAAATTTGTACATGATGTTACAAAGACCAATAGGCCTATAATCTTTAACCATAGAGGGAGACTTAATTTTAGGGACTAAAGTAAGATTGGTATCATTAAAAGAACTAACATCTTCCCTATTGTTTAAAATTCTAAGGGTCATGTGTGTTACTTTGTCTCCTAAGATTTGCCAATACTTGTGTAAAAAACATGCTTGCAACCCATCAGGTCTGGGTGCTTTCTACCCTTCATCTATTTAAGTGCATGAATCACTTCATCAATGGAGAATGACTTTTTCGGAGATTTTGTTTCAATCCAACCCTAAAGTTTTGTAAATCATATTCTCCTGTAATACAAGACCAGAACTATTAGAAGTATAAATAAAATGTAAATTGAGTACAGTATGTTCTATTTCAACTGAATCTTCATATATAGTTCCATTTGCATCTATGATCTTAGCAATGGTATTACGCTTGTGCCGTTGTGATGCTTTCCGATGGAAGAAGGTTATGTTATGATAACTCTCCATAAGACATTCTGCTGGAGATCTCGTCTTCTAGTAATCCTCCTCTAGAGAGAGGAGCCTCTCCAAGTCTAACTCTAATTTCAATGTCTTACTAACCGACCATCATGATTGAGATCGAAGTGCATCAAGCTTCAAACAATTCTTTTTAATGGTATGTGTGAGATTACCATATTGTTTCTTATATCTAGAATGGAGCCGAGATTAGATCTCACAATACCTGCAGAAGGAGATGGGTCAGGTAACCAAAGTTTAGTAAAATAAATAGAACATTCATCATCTTTTAGCCAATGAGACTCAAAATGTTTTTTCTTGGGTCTAGTATTATTTTAAAAGTTAGTACCATGAGAAAGAGAACTATGAGGGCAAAATGATCAGAGTGACTTACCGAGGTATTTTGTACAATACAAGAAGGAAAGAGTTGAGGGGAAAAAAAAAAGCAAAAACTAAACTTCTATCCAAACCGGCACAAATGAAGTCATCTATATGGTTAGAAGAGTATACAAGCAAAAAAATAGTGATGTCTTTATTCCAAAAAAGACCAAGAGCACCAGAGAGGCTAATTCTATCAACAAAAAAACCACAATCAAAACCTAAAGAAATGTGAATATCGTCCATTTTCTTTTTCAAACATTTAGTTTAAACAAGAAGAACAATAAAAGAGTTCGCAGTCTGAATAAGACTACAAAGAGCTCGAAATGTTCAAGTACTGCCGATCCCCGACAATTCCAAACCTGAAGACTCATTGATGGAGATGTATAGCCTCCGTCGCTGGTATATGATGGTAGAGGAACCAGTAAGCTTGGAGCGCTTCAAAGCTTGATTCGAGTCCTCAAAAATGATGGATAGGTCAGGCATACTTCGTTTCAGTAGGAGCAATACAGAACCAACAGTAACATTATCCAAAGAAACTAGTGGCTGTCGCACAGAAGAAACAAAGTTCACCTTCACTTCCTAGATTGACACTTAAAACTAGAAGGCTTTTTAACTCTCTCCTTTTTGTTTTCACAATCCCCCAACTGTCCTAAGGAAGGACGACTCTTGGTCTCGCTGCTAGGGATTATACTTGCAAGAGAGCTAGAAGACTATTTTTCTACAAAGTCAGAAAAAGCAAGTTCCCACGTAACATGAAAAAAATGAAAAAGAGGATCATAAGAATTAGTTTTTGTTAACCCCGACAAAGTCCTATATATCTGGGGCCCAAAACAAACATCATAATCAGAAAGTCCCAAGAGGGATAAAAATCTCGGCAGAACCATTACTTAGACACAAAACATCGAAGGGACAAGAGTTTGGCTCATTAATGTGAGAAAAATTAGTAAGACATCCCATATCATTTTTTTCCATTATCAGCAGCCTATTTTGAGAATAAAGTGGACAAACATTAGGAGCCTTATTATCACGTAGAGAAGAAAGCAAATCATGGCTCAAGTTATCACATAAATCATCCAAATGCCCAGTAGGAGGACAATCAAAATCATTAGAAATAAATCAATCACGCAGAAGTCGAAGATTAGGTCCGGCGATGGGGTGTCATCCGAAGCAATCCGAGGCGGTATGTCGGGAGGATAAGGATTCAGAGCAGAAAATAAAGGGAATGGGAGAGGGAGCTTGATTGACAGAGAAGTGGGGGAAAAAGAAACATCACAGAGAAGAGAAGTGCAGATACTAGGTAAGTTTAAATCTTCTATCAACAAAACTTCATTATTGCAAGAAAAATTAAAATAAAGGTGCTTGTTAGAATTTTTGGGTTTGGGCCTAATTCATCCCAAAAGGTACCTGAGCGAGTGGCCTAATTCGGGCAGCCCAACAACTGGCTCTGATAACAAGTTAAAATTTTTGGACTTGGGCCTAACTCACCCCAAAAGGCACCTCAAGAGAGGAAGACTTCCCAAGTATTTATAAGTTGTAATTATTTTGTTTAATTAGCCGATATGGAATTCTCAACGGTGCTAGAAATTATCTTGAGGAGAAGCAAAATGCAAGCAAGAATTGGAGTGGTGAGTAGGGCCACACGAAAGAGCTGACTTAGAGGGTTCAAGGTTTACAAGAGGGGATGATTTTCTGCTATCGCAGAAACAGTGAGTGGTTTTATAGGCGGCGGAAGGGAGGAAAAGTTTTTGGTGAAGGAAGAGATGAGGCGGGGGGTTTGAATTGTAAAGAGGGGCTGGTTCAAGAATCGGAAGAGAAGGAAATGGTGTTTTGTGTACGGAGTTGAAAGAACTGGGTTGATTCTTTTGTTCTAAAAAAGAAGAAATTGTACTGATGGAGAAAGGAAGAGAGTCAGCGGATGAAGGGATTGAATTAGAGGGATCAGGGATTATCGGTGGGAGGTGATTTTGGAAAATTTCAGGACCACTAAGGGGTTGTATAGGAAGCAAGGGTTTGGGTGAACGAAGAGGTGTGGCGAGGGGTTTGACGTGTGTAGAAGGGCAGAACTCAAGGACCGGGAGAAAGGTGAGTGACGGTTTGTGTAAGCAGCTAGAAGAGTTGAGTTGGTTTATTGGTTCCAGAAATGAAGAGATTGTACTCAAGGAGGAGGGGAAGGAGGAAAAAGATGGAGAGATTGTAGCTGGACGTGAATTGGTAGACAAGGAAGAGAGAATTGATGTGGAAATTTCAGTATTATCACGAGTGGAAATTGAGCATGGTCACCTCCAAAAGACATGTTTCAATATGAAAAGGGAGAAGGGACTGTGTACATATCAGGAATATTGAGAATACACACTCATGTTTATTACTGGGATGGGGATAAAAAATCGGATTAAATAAATATGCAAAGGGTGAAAATTTCCAAAATATGAAACATCACGAAGGGGAGCCCAAAAAAAAAAATCAGAGAGAGCATTAGTAATATTACAAAAATTGGAAGATAGTGTAGAAGTAAGTGAAGATTGGCGTACCTTGGTGGCTTGGGGTGCCCGTGGTGGAGCAGGTTGAAGCAGCACTGGAGACCACCCTTGGCATTAATGGTGAGAATTGTGTTATCCTTCTCTTTTGTTTTCTTAATAGAAGGTATTGGATGCAGTCTATTCATTGTCCCTCTTAGTCCTGGTAGAGAATCTTATTTAGTAGAAACCAGTTTTTCTTTATTTTTGCTTTAAAAAGTATTGTCTTTTCCATCTTGTTTAGCTTTGCCATTAGTGATAGTATGTGGGAGCCAAGTGTGGCTTTAAGGCTGACGATAAAAGCAAGACCTGCTGGTGTGAACAGGAACTACAGGAGGTACTGGCTTCAAAAGCTATCAGCCATAAGAGTGGGACGAGTGCGACCCATGATATGTTACGCCCAAAAAAATTCTACTCTAAATGGGGTTAGTTGACCAATAAAGAATTAATTGCAAATTGCTAGCTTAAGGAGGCATAAAGTTGTCGTATAACATTAATTTCTAAAAATAAATGGGGTAAAGAAAATAACAATTTTTTAAACTATAATAATTTTTATAAATTACGGAGGGTAGAAAGGTATTTTCTCATTATGATAATTTTTATAAATTACCATAGGCAAAATGGACATTTTAACATGAGTGTAATTTTTATAAATTATTGAGTGTAAAATAGACATTTCTTATTAATGTCATTCTCATAAAATTTGGAGGGTAAAATGGGCATTTCATTGTTATGTTATGTAATTTTTATAAGTAATGAAGAATAAAAGGGTCATTCTACATTAGATAGTCATCATTACAAACCTTATCAAAATTACAAAAACCGTAATATTTTCTTCTATAAATAGGGGGCAAGAGTAATAGTTTAACTTGCGCCAACCATTTTCTCTTCACTTTTTCCAAAGTTGCCAAACATCTCTCTCTCTTCTAGTTTTACTCTTGCCTTTTTCTCTCCAACATTTGTATTAGCTATTTTTCCTACTATTTTCTCTCCCTAACCACATCTCTAGAACTCTCTCTCTTTGTTAAGAAAACACTTTCACTTTTTTTATACACTATTATATTCTCAAGTAAATATTCTACAAAGATTGTGGACAAAATTTTCTAGTAAACCTCTTTTTATCAATTATTAGCATATGGTAATTACTTATTGTATACTTTATTTTCTAAGTACTATGGTTTTGCAAAAAATAAAAGTAACATATTAGTTACTAACATATATATAAATATATATTATATGTATATTTTTATATTTACATATATAAATACATATGCATATAAATACATAAACATAATATTTATGATATTATGTATATCATAAATATTCTATACGTATATGTTATATATGTATATATTTAAATATTATCACATAAGCATTCTACACAGAAATATATCTACATATATTCTATATATATTAATTAAGTATTTCATATATGTGAACATATTCCTACATATATGTTTATATATTCTATAACTATATAAGTATTTTATATGTATATATGTTCTATTTTTTATCTAAAGTTAATACAATAATAAAAATAAAAAAGAGTGAGAAAATAAAATGGAAAAGAAGCTATTAAAATAATCAAATAAGAAAAAAATAGAGAAGAAAGAAGCATAAAAAAGAAAAAAAGAAAAAAGAGAAGAAGGGGAGAAGAGAAACTAATATATAGAGAGAGAGAAAGAGAGAGATCTGGAAGAAAAAAAGAAAGATAGAAAAGGGGGAAATTTTGTGAGAAAAGGATAGAAGGGGAAGAAAAAAAAAAGAGAAATTGAAATTTTGGATAAGAAGGAAAAGAAGAAAGAGAATAGGAGAAGGATCACCATTAATAGAGAAAATTTAGGGAAGAAATTAGGAGAGTTTATTGGATGAAGAAGAAGGAAAAAAATAAAGGGGGATGCGTTTAAGAAATAAAGAAGAGAGAAGGAAAAAGGAGAGAGAAAAAAAGAAATGAAGGAAAGAAAATAAGAAGGGAGAGAGAGTAGCCATGTGAGTGTTGCTTAGGGAGCAAGAAAAAAAAATGTAATAGCAATTAAAGGGAAGGAGAAGATTAGTCTCCCCTTAAAGAATTTGCAGAAAAGTCCTTAGAAAAGTGAATAATTAATTAGTTCACATTAATGGTTATGCTAGTTATATATTAGCCCTTATATTTTTATTTGGTACACTTATACTAGTGTAAGAAATTTTTTAAAAATATTATTTGATCGATTTCTATAGAAATATTATAGGATAAGCTAATTTATTTTTGTGTAGGAAAGTTTAATAGAAATAGTTTTTATAGGAATCTTGGAGACTTGTTAATGTTTTTGTCATAAATATTATGTGATAATATATAAATATTTATTATTAGATTTAAGTATCGATTCTAAAGGAAGTCCCAACTGAGGTGAGTATCTCCCCAAAAAATTGGAGAACTTGGTTTCATAAATGAGATTTACTGAGTTTTAAACTGGAAAGCTATCATTGAAAAAAGGAAATGTATTTCCAAGACCATTCTCTCCTAAAAACTGGGAGAGCTTATACTTTATAGGTGATTTTTATTACGTTTGAAAATTAAAAAGTTATTTTTGAAACAGAAAATATATTTCCGAATCTATAGTTTTTTCTCAACATTTTGAAAGAAAGGGTTTTATTAAATATCTATCATGAGTGATATATTTATGTGCTTGTTTATGTAAAAGAACAGAAAAATATTCTCTATCCTACCAATGTCGAATCGCATCGTGTGTGCCTGGTCACCCGTAAAAGGACCTCTCCAACTGTCTGTATAAGGTTTCTGGAATATTATTGGAATTGCAACCTATGTGGGAAGCTCTAGGGTCAAGGAAACACTACAAAAAAGCCCATTTATCAATGGTTTATTTGTAGCAATTTCAAAAATCTCCGCTAAATAGTTTAATTTGGTGTGGTTTTCTAAGCCCCGGTAAAAAATAACACATATGACATTTTTCCTTAAAAAAAATTACACCAAATGAACCAAATACAAAGACTTAGGAAAAAAAAAAGAAAAAGAAAAGAGTTTCTAGGTTTGTGGAAACCCTCACCCTCTTTCTTTAATTTTTCCTTTCCTCTCCACACTACATGTCGTCTCCCCTCTCTCAACCTACCGTACTCGCGACCACCTCCTCTTCCTGACCGACACCGCTAAAGACGTCACATGCTGGCCGCCGTGAGATAAGTATTCTATCTTCTCTCGCTCTTCTATTCTCCTCTTCTTTTCTTGTACTATATTTTTTTCAAGCTGTTTTCCCACCCCACTGTTGGCCTGCCACAGCGATTGATGCCGCCAGAAACCACCGGACGCCAGCCGCCACGCAGTAACCCCCCGTTTTATCCTCTCCATTCTTCTCTTCTCTTCTTCTCACTTCTCCATTTTTTTTAAGCCTCAACAATGAAATATTTATAACACTTTGCAAAAGTGTCACCAACATGGACTACCCCAAGAAACCGCTAGATCACTTCTCCCCGATTATTAGCAAATCTCAAAACTACAGACATTTGACCTTTTATTGAACTATCTCGAGCCTCATCAATTAAAAGAGAAAAGAACTTATCTCTAATCTCACTGATAATAACATTTCTCACCTTTATTACACAAGCATTAATAATTTTCTTTTGAATTTAGGAGAAGTCAATTGGTTTTTTCTCGAAGCATTTGAGTTCATTATCTTATTTATTTCTTCACGACAATTACAACACAAATTGATCAATGCAAGAAAATTACCTTGGTGCTCTGACTCCTCTAATTCATCATCTCTATGAAAGGTCATATCCAGCTCCAAAAGATATCGAACTACATCCACAACTGCCGTTAGTCGAATGCGGTAATCTATCTCTATTTCCTTAATTTTTTTGATGACATAGAATCCACATTTTGTCTTTGATTTCTATATGCCGAAACCTAAATTGTAGAATATTGGTGTGCATTATTTAATTCTCGTTGATGTCTGTTGAGTCTTTCGGTGTCTTTTTTCCAATTTTTAAAATGAACTGTGATGAAGGCATTATCTCCGCCGGATTTCTTACCACTATTAAACAGGTAACACCATAAATAAAATGCAGCATCTTTTTGTACGCTATATTTTAGCCATTCATATTTCTCAAACCATTCATCATTAAACTTTCTCATACCTGATCCACTAAATATAGTTTGTGGGAATTGATAATTATTGGTTGACAGGGACCTTTGGCCAAGTACCATCTTCTTATTTCATCTCTAATGTCTGCGGGAAAACTATTAATTGGTTTACGCAATCCCAAATCACCAATAATGTCATCATCCAGTAATTCTTTTTCTATTCGGGGTCTTTCGCCAGAGACATCTTTTCTAACATTATGAACAACGTTATTTAACGTAGATAGACTCAGTTTGTTTAATTTAATGACATATTTATCCATAGACTGCTTAGACATCGTGAAATACCTAAATAACAATCAAAACAAATTATTCAAATCACAACAAATTATACAAAGCACAACACCTCAAATCAAATTATAAAAAAAGTTTAAACCTTCTCAAATATCAAGCATCAAGGAAAAATATATTCAAATCAGAACACCTCAATTCTCAATGGAAAAGGCCTATTAATTACAAATATATTCAAATCACAACACCTCAATTCTCAATGGAAAAGGCCTATTAATTACAAGCACCTCAAATCAAATTATAAAAACAGTTTAAACCTTCTCAAATACCAAACATCAAGGAAATACATATTAAAAAAATTATACAAATCACAAGTTCACAACACCTCGATTTTCAATAGAAAAAGCCTATTGATTTCAAACACCCCAAATCAAATTATAGAAAAATTTTAAGCCCTCTCAAATATCAAACATCAAAGAAAAACATATTTATTTACTTTTTAACCCTAAATCAATTCAAATAAATGTACAATATTAATTATCACTAATTTCTATCATAACTGTGGAATATCTAATCATAGATCAAATTTCAAAGTAAAAATTACAATTAAAAGAAAAAAGAGATTATTGTCGGAATCCAAACGACGAGCGGGGATGGCAGTGGTAACTAGCTGCTGCTGCTGGGTCTGGGTGGCAGAGGGGCGGCAACCGAAAGCTGGAGCTGCTACTGGTTTGTCGGTAGTGGAGTGTGGTCCAAGAGAGAGGGAGAAGAAGAGAAGGAATTGGAGAGAGGAGGGGGCAAAGGGGAAGAATGTCTTTGGGGTTGGGGGACATACATTTATTTCTTTTCTTTAAATTTTAGTTTGTTTTAATTCAACCCCTTAACTTTGAAAAGAGAATGTTATGGGTTAAAATAGAATATTAAAATTGTAAGGATCTTTTAGTAAAAAAATTTATTAATGGGAACACGTCGTTTTGATCAAAATGTCTTCATCTTCTTCCTTCGATCGATGCCCTCTGTAGTCTGCCCTGCCTCTGCCGCTCCTCTGCATTCGCCCTTGGGCTGCTGCGGCACAACCTCTCTGCAACTGATTCCGGCGAGCACAACTCCTCGATTCATTAGTGTTTTTCGACGAATGGGGGGCGGCGGACCCCCCTTTACAAAGCCTAGTTCCGTGGCTGTATGTAAAGGATGTCAAGAGGCAAAAAAAGATTTAAAAGAAACAGACTAAAGGAATTAGTAATCTGTGGAATAAGTTTAAAATTTTCAATACGAAAAAAGGTGAGCAGTGATCGGGATTTTTCTAACAAAGTTTTAAACCCAATACTTGCAAGTACACAAGATCAATGTAATACAAAAGTATTAGGGTATCAAACCACAAAGAAAGGCTTAACTACTTAAATTAATATCTTCCTAAATTAATTTTATAAAAAAAAAAAAGAATCAAATTATATTATCTAAAATTTATACCTAAATTAATTAAAACTAATGAATAAAATAACTAAACTAAAAGCAGAAAGAGTTTAACCAAAGAGATGATTTAGAACCTTGAATCCACCACTAACATATATACAATGATTTAGTTTTGTTTAGGAGAAAAGATTAAACCTTTATGTGGTGATCTATGCTACAAGATTCGATTCACCAAAGAAATATATTATGTTTAAATGCATGACATAATCCATCTAACCATTAGCATGACTTATTCATTCCTATGACATAAATCATCTAAAATTAGCATGAACTATTCAATTCTAAAACCCACAATATACTTGCAAAAATTACAAATCTCTCATACTCAAGACTACAAGAATTAAGCATGGATAAAAATATCAATTAACCCAAATAATTATTCTACAAGAACAATCACAAAGAATTAATTGCATCAAACTAAGAAACATCCCAAGATATGTAATCACATAAATAATATAATAATCTCCAAAAATAAAATAAATCAAAGTCACATAGTTAGGGTTTCATCAAGATTCTAAAAATAAATTTAGCTCATGGCTAAAGGCAAGAAAAAACCAATTTATTGAAGAAAATCATGGCTTTCCTTTGATTAGAAGCTTGCTGGAATTTTTCTGCTGTTGCTGGAATTCTGCTTCAGCTACTGCAACGGTTATTTCTACACCTGCTTCAGCTGCTTCGCGTCTTCAGCTGCTGCAGGGAAATTTCTGCTTTTGTTCACAGCTTGCCACACAGCTGCCTGCTTCATCTGCTGGCTTCAATTTCTGCTACAACGTTCTTAGCAGCTCTCTCGATTCTCTCTCTCTTTTTTTTCATTTTCCCTCTTTCTTTTTGTTTTCATTTTTTTTTACCCCCTCTTTTCAGCCCTTTTTTAAAGCTGCCCAGCCGCGGTTCTTCTTTCCTAATTCTTCTTGGCAGCCTCCCCTTTTTCTATTATAACTCTAATTTCCTTTTTCCTTCTTCAATTTGGACTCTTGCAGCAGCCCATCTTTCTTTTTTTCCTTTTCATTACCATGGGCTTGCTTGTGGACTTGATTTTGGTGATGGGATTCTTTTCCTTTATCCTTAAAATAAAATGAATTAAATATAATAATTATGTTTAATAAATAAATAATATATTTTTACAAGCTAATAATTAAAATTTAAGGTATTTATTGGTATTAAAAATCAACTCTATCAAGCAGTGACTTAAATAAGAATTCAAATAGGAGGTGAACTTAAAAAATAAGAAGATTATGTTTGATCATGTTCTATTAACATTAGACCTATTCTATCGTAGTGAGCTACTAGAGCTAATGTCTCTGTTCACTAGAGAATATATCATATTCTTACATGAGAAAACCCAAAAGTTGATGTTAAATGTGATATGTTTTTCATGTAAGAGAGAATTAATTTGTTATATTTTAATCACATCCTTCTCCTTTTCGTGATTCAAAATTTTTTATCTGTGGTTTGAACAACTTATTAGGAAGAAGAGGCTCTTCTTGTGGGAATTGATCAGAATCTGGAATGGAGTTTTTTTTTTTTTTTTTTTTCGAGGTAAAGGCACTGTAAATTGATAATTTGTGCAAAAAGTTTAATACCAATTGAGTTAAATTTTTGTATTTTCACATCTTAGTAAAAACTCTGTGGTTTCAATTTAGGAGAAAAAGTGCAAATCATTCATAAATTATCATTTGAGATATGCTGTTTGTTTATAAGGAAACAATATGTCATGATAAAAAATTTTTATTTGTCTCTGTGATTTCAACGAATGAACTATTTTTAATTACTCATTGTTTTTCTAATGATCTAGGAAGATTTTTATACATGAAGAATATCTCACCCAATTAAAAAATATTGAATTTGA
This sequence comes from Catharanthus roseus, assembly GCA_028651295.1. Taxonomy (NCBI): domain Eukaryota; kingdom Viridiplantae; phylum Streptophyta; class Magnoliopsida; order Gentianales; family Apocynaceae; genus Catharanthus; species Catharanthus roseus. The sequence goes on along the minus strand of JAPQWS010000033.1, from coordinate 2,010,930 downwards.
TTGATTTGGGGCTGCGAATTTGGGATGGTCGATGAAAGTTTCCAGTGGAAAAAACAATCAATTGTTTTCTGTCCTATTATGTCAAAATAAGTACATTATATAGCTTATAAATCTTCTAGTCTTCCTATCAAAGTTTAACTAGGTATAGTTTAACTAGGATTATAACTATATAAGTTTAACTAGGATTATAACTATTATATAGTTTAACTAGGATTATAACTAGGATTATAACTCTTATAACTTTATAGGAGATTTATAAAGATATGGAAATAATTATTATAATCTAATAATCCTTCATAATACTCCCCCTTAAGTTGGAGCATGAAGGTCTGAAATACCCAACTTACAAGCTACTGATGAAAGGAAGTAGGATGGAGAGCTTTAGTGAGAATATCAACAGGCTGGAACTCACTATGAATGTAGGAGAGAGAGATAAACTTGCTCTGGAAAGCGTCTTGCACAAAATGGCAATCAACTTCAATATGCTTAGTGAGATCATGAAAATACGGATTGGCCGCGATGTAAAGAGCAACCTGATTATCGCAATGTAACGGCTTGACGAAGGCTATACAAAGATTTCTTCAAAAGACAAACTTGTCCGGTAAAAGAGGGACGAAAACCAGGTGGAGAACGCATATACTCTTCCTCCTCTAAATCGCCATGGAGAAAAGCATTGTGGACATCCATCTGATGTATAGGCCAGTTTCGAACGGTAGCCACGAAAAGCAAAGTGCGAACATTGACCATTTTAGATACAGGGGCAAAAGTGTTAGTAAAGTCAATACCTGGCATTTGTGTGTTTCCCAAAATCACCAAGCATGCCTTATATCGCTCAACAGTGCCGTTTGCTTTATATTTAATACGGAAGAGCCATTTACTCCCAAGAGCACGTTTTCCAAGGGGCAAGGACGTCAAGGACCACATGTTATTCTTCTCTAAGGCACCAATTTCTTGTTGCATTGCAATGCACTATTTTTTGTTAGAGACAGCTTAAGAATATGTATTAAGTTCTGAGTCTGTGGCAACAGATGCTAGAAAATACTTGTGGGAGGGGCAAAATTTTTCATATTTCACAAAGTGTTATAGGATAAAGGGACGTACCTGATAGATCCGAAGAGAGAGAGAGAGAGAGAGAGAGAGAGAGAGAGAGCAGATGAGGAATGGGATATAGAAGACTTCCATATAGCATTACAGTCATAATCGCGAAGCTGAGAGGGAATATTTTTAATGCGAGTGCTTTTTCTAGTACTAGTAATATTGCTAGGTGCCCTTCAAAATTATGGGATGCAGACCTGTGAGGCGTGTACCTAGTGCGGCAGAAATTTATGTAAAATCTGGTTCAGCTGGCTGGTTACTTGTTCAGCTGGATTGGTTGTAGCTAGAGTTGGGACACATGGCTCTAGGCCACGGGAAAAGGGTCGCGATGCTAGGTTGCACGAAAAGGATGGAGCTGGACTGGAAAGAGATAGGCCGGAGGATGGATCAGGAGGGCCACATTAAGTAAGCCTGCGTAAAGGAGGTCGCGATGCTGGACTGCGCGGAAAATAGGATGGAGTTGGGCCAGTTGTTGGTCTGGAAAGAGATGGGCCGGCGGATGGATTAGGAGGGCCACATATCTCGGGTGCAGCTGCAGAAGCTGGGCTGTAGGTCTCTTCTTCTGCTGTGCTGGACTGGTAATCCATCAGAAATTTGTTGAGCAGCTGGTGGGCTGTCCAGTTGGGTGGTTTCATGAGAGTATATACTCCCCCTGTCTTATATAGTGTGTTCTGGGGAGCCCAAAAGTTTTTCTCCAAACTTGTAAGAATTTGCAAAATTCGAAGGAGACAATGGAGCTTCCGATTTTTCTTTATACGGAAATCTGGTCTCATAAAAAATCCCATCTCGGGACACAATAATCTTTTCTTTTTGCAAGTCATAAAATTTCAAACATTTCTTGTTAAAAGGATAGCCGAGAAAGACACATGAATGACTTCGGGGGAAGAATTCTAAGATAAGAATAATGGTAAATGGTGTATATAACATATTTTATATATTAAAAACATTGTAAAACGATGAAAATAACAAATGTAAATATAATACAATATGGCAAATATCACCTACCAATTTGAATCAATTTCCCGTAAGGTTGATGAGGGAGACAAAGGGAAATTAGAGATATGTGTTGAAGAAAGGTCAGGAGGTGTTATATTTGAAGTACACGAAGAAGAACTAGTCATGGAATTCAAGGGGAGAGGGAAGAGAGGGCTTCTTTAGAAGGTATCACGAAATTGAGGCAACAAGCACAACAGAATTTTGCAGAGGTTATTAGAGGTGCGGAAAAGAGGTATTAGAAGGCAAAATAGAGAGGTGAGAAATCTTTGAAGACTCAGTGATCTCGGTGATGATGTTGAAGATGGGGTTGAATAAGAGGACTTTTTAAAAAAAATAAAATAAAATGATACCTATTTGCTAAATTTAGTCACCTCAGTAGCTGGGTATCATTAGGCTTCATTTAATGATATCGTACATGTCGTATGCCATATCTTTTGAAATATCGGATACAACCTATGTGATATGCCTACAGTGGAAATCCAAAAATAAGACATACTTGTTTTAGTACCATTTTTCAAAGAAAAAAAAATCAAATCCGAGCAAAAACCCAAAAATCATACCAGTAGCCTACTGACTGGTTTTAACTGAGGATTTAGCAAAGATTCATGACATATTTTGCTTATCTCAATTAGAGAAATATTGCTCGAAACTAAAACACATCCCAAAAGAAGAACCTTTGGAGCTATGCTTGAACCTATTCTATAAGATTCTACCGGTTTGGATCTTAAAAAAAAAAAAAGAAAATTGAGGAATAAGGAAATAACATTCAATAGGCTGCTTTGGAGAAATACTGAGGGAAAAGATGTAACTTCAGAAGTTAAAGAATTTTTGCAATTAAATATCTAGGGATAATCCTAGATTAGTGATTTCGAGGATGAAATTCTTTTTAAGGAGGTGAGAATGTGATGGCCCAAAAAATTTTGACTCTAAACGAGGGTGGTTGACCAATTAATATTTAATTGTAAATTGCTAGTTTAAGGAGGCATAAAGTTGACATACAACAATGATTTCTAAAATTAATGAGGGTAAAAAAATGACATTTTTCAAACTACTGTAATTTTAATAAATTACGGAGGGTAAAAAAGGCTTTTTTTTATTATTGTAATTTTTGTAAATTACCAAGGCAAAATGGACATTTTTCCATGACTGTAATTTTTATAAATTATTGAGGATAAAATAGATATTTCTTATTAATACCATTCTCATAAAAGATGGAAGGTAAAATGGACATTTCATTGTTATATTATTGTAGTTTTTATAACTAATGATGGGTAAAACGATCATTCTACATTAGATAATCATCATTATAAACTTTATCAAAAAATTACGAAAACAGTAATATTTTCTTCTATAAATAGGAGGCAAGAATAATAGTTTAACTTGCACCTACCACCTTCTCTTCTCTTTCTCCTGAGTTTCCAAACATCTTTCCTTCCCTCTTAAAATTTTACTCTTGCCTTTCTCTCTCCAACATCACTCATAGCTATTTTTCCTACAACTTTCTCTATCTCTCTCTCTCTCTCTCTCTCTCTCTCTCTCTCTCTCTGTTAAGAAAACACTCACTTTTTCTATACACTATTATATTTTCAAGTAAATATCCTACAAAGGTTGTGGTCAAAATTTTTTAGTAAGCTCTGACTCTTTTCATCAATTATTAGCATATGGTTATTGCTTTTTATATACTTTATTTTCAAAATATTATGGTTTTGCAAAAGATAAAAGTTACATATTAGTTAATAACATATATTATATGTATTTATGTATATGTATATATATAAATACATATACATATCACAAATATGATATTATGTATATCATAAATATTCTACACATATATGTTATATATATGTATATATAAATATTATTACACAAGTACTCTATTTATAGAAATATATCTACATATATCCTATATATTAATATATCTATATATACATATTAAGTAATCTATATATGAGAATATATCCCTATATATATGTATATATATTCTATATCTATATAAGTATTTTATATGTATATATGTTCTATTTTCTGTCTAAAGTTAAGATAATAATGAAATTAAAAAAAGTGAGAAAATAAAATGGAAAAGAAGCTATTATAAGCATAAAATAAGAAAAAAAATTAGAGAAAGAAAGAATCATAAAAAAAGAAAGAAGAGAAGAAGGGGAGTAGAGAAACGAATATATATATAGAGAGAGAGAGAGAGAGAGAGAGAGATCTGGAGAAAAAAAAAAAGATAGATAGAAAAGGGGGAAGAATCTTGAGAAAATGATAAAAGGGGAAAAATCAGGAAAGAGGGAAGAAAAAAAGGAGAAATTGAAATTTTCGAAAATAAAAAGGAGAAGAAGAGAGAGAATAGGAGGAGGATCACCATTAATGGAGAAAATCTAGGTAAGAAATTAGGAGAGTTTACTGGTTGAAGAAGAAGGGGGAAAAAAGAAAAGGGATGCAGTTGAAGAATGGAAGAAGAGAGAAGGAAAGAGGAGAGACAATGAGGAGAGAGAAAGAAAGAAAGAAAGAAAGAAAGGAAAGAAAATGAGGAGAGAGAGAGAGAGAGAGAGAGAGAGAGTAGTCATGTGAGTTATGCTTCAGAAGCAAGGAAATATATATATATATATAGTAGCAATTGAAGAGAAGGAGAAGATTAGTTTCCCCTTAAAGAATTTCTAGAAAAGTCCATAGAAAAGGGAATAATTAATTAGTTTACGCTAACAGTTACGTTAATTAAATATTAACCCTTATATTTTTTATTTGTTATATTTATATTAGTATAAGAAGTGTTTTAAATGTTATTTGATCGATTTCTATAGAAATTAATAAATTAGAATTTTATAGGATAAACTAATTTACTTTGACATAGAAAGTTTATAGAAATAGTTTTTATCGGAATCTTGGAGATACTAAAAAAATACAAGCAAATACCGACGGTTGATGTCGTCAACGTCCCGTCGTACAATGTTACTATCGACAGTAAACCGACATACACATAACCGTCGACCACTTTATATCGGTAACAAGGTACGTACTATTCCTAATGACATTACCGACAAAACTTTTTTCCATGGTATGTCAGCAGCTGATGCCCCTCTTTCGTCAGAAAGAAATGCCAAAGGTGTTTCCGATGGTTTCGGCTTTCCATTGCTAAGCTTTACTGACGAAAAGGTCGATGGTTCTTGTTCCGTCTGTGAGGGCAACGAATAATACTAATGGAATGAGTTGTTAGTTTGTAGTTTTTTTAAAACTTGTTTGCTGCGATAAGTCCGTCGTTAATGTTTTTTTACATATAATTTGTGAAACAGATCCGAAATTCCCTGAAATGAAAAAAAGACCAAAAACGTATAAAATATCCATAAACCAAAACATAATATCCATAAACTAAAACATCCATAAAACATAAAATATACAAGTATCAAACATCCTTGGGATCCCTAACATCATTAGAGGACGGGGGGGAGGGGGGAATGGGGAGGAGGATCAATATTGTTGGTGCTCGAGGCATTAACAGAGGAGAGGGGAGAAGAGGAAGATACCCTTGCGCTCGTGGTCCTGCAGTTTCCGTCGTCGATGAAGATGTCGATAAACGGCAGCCATAACAACTCTGATAATGTCCATCATCGGTGGCATAGGGGAGTACAGCAAGTTGGTCTGCTTGGCAAACCGCCTTATGTGTTCATCGAAGACAACACAGAACTAGAAACAGCAGCCTCAACCTATCTTATGATCCCCTGCTCCGCTTCCAAACAACAAGGTAGCAATCCAACTATGACTTGACTGCTCCAGGCTTTGAGATGAGCTTCCTCTGAACTAGCTTCGTATAACTGGTCGTTGCTCAATCCACCAGATATAGTAGCAATCAGCTGGAGATCATCGGGCATAGGAGTGCCCGTGTCTACAACTTCCTCCTCAGCCTTCTTTCGGGCCTCATGAAATTTCGTCTATAATATGAAAATGTTAGTTGTATAATAAGTTATAAAATATTATATGAAATTTAAAGTTATAAGCTATAAAATTTCATATAAACTTATCTTACAAATTTCACTAAACTTACCCAAAACTCCTCTTATGATCCCCTGCTCTGCTTCCAAACAGCAAGGTAGCAATCCAACTGTGACATGACTGCTCTAGGCTTTTAGATGAGCTTCCTCTAAACTAGCTCCGTATAACTGGCCGCTGCTTAATCCACCAGATATAGTAGCAATCAGCTGGAGATCATCGGGCATAGGAGTGCTCGTGTCTACAACTTCCTCCTCAGCCTTCTTTCGGGCCTCATGAAATTTCATCTATAATATGAAAATGTTAGTTGTATAATAAGTTATAAAATATTATATGAAATTTAAAGTTATAAGCTATAAAATTTCATATAAACTTATCTTACAAATTTCACTAAACTTACCCAAAACTTCTCTAAAAAGCTATCCACTCACTATCCCTTCGTATCCCCGATCTAATGCTTGTGAAGCTCCTCTAAGTTTCTGCTCTTGGAAAACCTCTCTGTTAAATCCGCTTTTTGCAAAAAATAACAAAATTATTAATTACATTATAATAAAGTAACAAAATGAAGTAATAAAATCAAACATTAGTTCTTACCCTCTTCAACTGATGCTCTGTGAAGGAGATAGAACCACCTTTGTGCTTCCCCGCTCCTCGACCCCATTTCCCTTCCCCGTCCCTCATTCCTGTTCCTTTTATTCTGTTCACAAAATGCTTTGTCCTCATGACTCTCTCAATACTTCATCATTTGCTCCCAGAACATCTAAGGAATCCAAATGGGCCTCTTCCTCCCTGCTCGAGCATGACCAATCAAATTTCTCATTTGGTCGTCGACCTTGACATCCCATGCCTACCTCATCTTGGCCATGGATAATGTCTGGTCTCATACACATCTTTTCTGAAATTTCAAAAAATTAAAAAATAATATTTGTATAAATATAAGTATAACTAGTATAAAATTTAAAAAAAAATTTGATCCAAAATATCATAGGTTTTAAAGACTTGTATAAAAACATTAAAACAAAGTAAAACAACTACAATATTGGATTCATTTACATTAAACTCTTCCCACCATATGTCGCGGACATCCAGTGGGACCTCAGACTAACGGTGGTAAGGGCTGGTGAACTACTCACGCATGATAGCTGAGATATGGGGGCAGCTCTCTAAGATGGATGTAGTCTATACATATTAATGTTACTACATATTATATTTACTTATAGTTTATACAATTATAACGATATGTTGTTCATGTTTATTGAACTTATCGATCTACATTCAGGTTCAATAACTGTCAAGCATCACTGGGAGGCAGCTTCCAAGCTGCAAGATCCGTAGAATGAGTTGTAGATGATGATGGCTATATGGTTGGTAGAAAGATGAATCAGGAGCGTCAGAATGGGCCGGTATCTGTGTCTATATCAGTAGATCATGATCCTTACGTGTCTGTGGATCCTATTGTGCAGGAGCCAATGGATCCTGCTGTGTGGGAGTCTGTGGAGCTGTCTGTGTCAAAGGCCGTGTGTCCTACTGTGTGGGGGTGGTGGATCCTTACTCTTACGTCCTCTGGCCATCGAACCTTTAATATAAGTAAAGAAGGTAGAATTAATTATAGATAATAAACATAAGTATAATTATAAATATTCTAAATATCATCAGTATGATAACAAGATATTAATAAACATAATTATAATGATAACACATGTACAATAACATAAGTAAATAAAAGCTAATCATACAATGTTCTATTTGTTAGAATCCTTATCGAAATTATTAGAGGATGCAATGTTGGAATATTCGTTGGTCTCTTCATCGGAGCCTTGATCAGAACCTTTATCAGAATCCCATTCTATTTCAGTTTCATCATTTTTTACTTCCTCAAAATATGTCTCGACTGCAATATCCAATTCTTCCGACAAATGAGACTCGTGAACGAGAGGTCCTACGTCTTCAATCACCACATCTATTGTAGAACCCTCATGAATGTCCATGTTCTCTTGGAACGTATCATCTTGGTAGGGAACATCTATTAGGTGGGGTCAAGATTTCATTACACTAACCCAATCGGTCCTTGGTCTTTTAGAGTCAGGATATGGGAGGAACGAAATTTGCTCGGCTTTATGAGCTAACACGAAAAGATCATATCCTGTATAAATCTAGTCTTTGTGTAAATCAATAATTTTATATTAAGGATGAATCCTCATTCCTCTATTTGAAGAATCAAACCAATCACAATGAACAAAACGACCTTTTGGATTGGTGTTCCAATCAACTTTACCTCACTATTTCTTTTAAAACACCGTAATAGTTCTGTCTCACACAACCCCCTCCCCCCACCTCCCCCCTATGATTATAAGTTTTTCCCTCCTCAACCCTATCTCTTATGTTAAACTGAAACCTATTGACAATGTATCCTATGCACGTCTAATTTTTTTAGAAGGACCCCAAGATAGATTTTTTAGGAGTTGACTAAACTGTTGCGTAAGCTTGTGTATCTGTCTGTATACACATTTTAATAGGTTAATAAGGTTATGTAATAATCATTTTTAATTAAATTTAAATGATTAGGGAGGGATTAACTTCAACTCTAAAACACTCTGCAAATCCCTCACTTATTTTCTCTTTATAATTCGATATATTCGAAGAGATTTCTCAGTTCTAATTCGTATTTCCTGCACAGATAAATTTAAAGTTTACAAGATTAAAAGTTATATTTGGAATGTGTGTGAATGGTTTAACTTATTGAAGGTAAGGTTCCACTTCCTCACAATTAAGGAGGACATAGTTCCATGCCGCTTTACATTTTGGATCATCCAAGAATCCTTTTTTTCAATTTTGCCAAATTTTTTTCCTTGTTGATTTCATATTGATAGAACCTCACCCTGATGAAGAGGATTCCCGACATCATCATTTTGCCTAACTCATTTGTGGATTGTAGATACGCTCTCTTCAAAGTATTAGCTGAAGAATATTGCAACCTCCTTAATTATGTAAGCATTGCAAAATGATCCCTCGACTCTTACCTTATTTTTTATCGTTTTCTTTATATGGCGCAAGTACCTAATATATTGTAAATATATTATAATAGGTTATAATTTAATTAAAATGACGTTTGACGAATAATTAAGTTTGTAGGTTACCTCTCGAAGGGATACATCCATCTGTATAGGACGGACCGTATACTCTTGCCTCATACGGCAAATTAATCATCAAATTCTCCATAATATTAAAAAAAGCCAAAGGGAATATGCGTTTTAACTTGTATATCAAAGTAGGGATGTCTTCCTCTGATTCACGCATATGAGACTCACTTATCTTTGGTGCACACAAGTCCTAGTAGAAGAGACTCAACTCGGCCAAGAAACTCCATACTTTCGCCAGAAGAAGCTCTCTAAAAGCGATGGGCAAAAGTCGTTCCATGAACACATGACAATTAGACTTTTCATGCCGGTCATCTTCATACCTTTATAATCAACGCACCTTCCCAAGTTAGATGCAAATCCATCCAGAAGGTGTAACTCTTTAACCCAATCAAGTACCATTTTTTTTTTGTTCCTTCGTCAAGCTGTAATATACCGTTTGCTTCAACCACTTACCCCAACTGCTCTCTTCCATCAACAAGTCCGGTCGGTTGCAATACAAACATAGATCTTGTCTAGCCTTGACATTATCCTTTGAATTCACTTTTACATTCATAACTGTGTTGAAGACATTATCAAATACATTCTTTTCATTGTACATCATGTCAATATTATGACACACTAAAAGGGTATGCCAATAAGGAAGATTACAAAATATACTTGTCCTTGTTCAATTGTGATCTTTCCCCTACCATCTTCCTTGTCCAGTTCCTTTCCTGTTTCTGTAATTTTTGAAGAATACCAGACCCTTTCCCATTTTCGATCTCCCAAAAGTCTCGGTGGCAGAGATGAGTGGTCTTCACCTCTACCTTTCTTGAAAGACCGGGAATCTCGTCTAAATTGATAGTCCAGTGGCAAGAAACATTGATGGCAATCGAACAAAATTGTTTTCTTCCATTTTACAATCGAAATGACTATGTCTGTTCCATGCAATACGGACATGCGGACGCCCCCGTTATACTCCAACCACTCAATATACCATATGCGAAGAAGTCACTAATGGACCAAAGAAGTGCGACCTGCATTTGGAAATTCTATTTCTTTGATACGTCATAAGTAAGGTCCCCACATCTCACAACTGATTTAATTTATCTATCAATGGTTGCAAATAAACATCCAAGTTATTTTTTGGATTCTTTGGATCCGGGATGAGAACTGTAAAAAATGACCTCCTTTTTCTTACACATCCAAGGCAGCAAGTTGTACGGAGTTACCATTACTGGCCATGAAGAGTATGTCTTTCCCGCCATTCTAAAATGTGAAAACCCATCCGTATACAAGCCCAGTCTGACATTCCTTGTTTCTATCGAAAAATCTGAGTAAGTCCTATCAAAATACTTTCAAGCTTCTCCATCCCTAGGATGGCTCATCACATCGGGCTCCTGTGAGCTTTTAGAATGCCATCTCATGTGTTCTGCATTTCTTTTCGAGGCATATAATATTTGCAATCTAAGAGTTAAGACAAAATAAAACATTGTCTTCACCAATTTCTTTGGCACAAGTTTCTTCTTCTTCCCTCTCTTCTTCCTACTTACCTTATACCAATGACTGCCACAAAACTTACATTCCATTCTATCGCAGTCCACCTTTCAATAAAGCATACAACCATTGGGTTACACATCAATCCTTTGCACGAGCAATCTTAACCCAGATATCGATTTCTACATCACATACCAATCTTCGACCATATTATATCCTGGCAGTAAATACATTTTTATGAATGCACAAACATCATCGTACGACTTTTGAGTCCATTGATTCTCAGACTTAATGTACAACAACTCCACAAAAGCAGATAACGCTGAATGCCTGTCATTGCCTTCAACCAACAGTGTATCTACCGTTTTTAACATGTCAAAAAAATTTTTTGCTATAGGATTAGGTGGTTCTTCAAGATTAGTTTCTTCATAAGGGATAAAGTTCAAATCAGCTGCATCAATTATCATCTCGCAGTATGAGTTTATTTCCTCCGGCATTGACCGTGTACCTTCTAACCCAACATTTGATCGGATTGACCAAAATGTTCCGCAAGAATACGTCCCTCATTATGTGGCCATATTTTTTTCCCCATGACCTGTCTAATTATGATAACAAGGCACAAAACCCCACTGCAAAAGATGATACTTCACACCATCCACTTCTATAAATTTCTTACTTTTACACTTTGCACACAGACATCTCAACTCTTTTTTACTTTCATTATTCGTTTCAGGACAATGATGAATAAAACTACTAACCCCATTAATGAATTCATATGTAAGACCCTTAACCCCCTCGCACGAGTTGTTCTGCGTATATCGAACTACGATATGGTATATTTTCCATAGATTCTAAGAATGATTAGGAGAAAGAACTGTTAGTTCCATAACTTCTAAGTTATGATTATAAAGTACAAATTTTAGACATACTTAAAAGTCTTATATAATCTTATACTCTTAACAAGGAGATATAACTTATAATCATTTATAATATTTATAAGCAAGGGATTTAGGGTTCAGGGTTTAGGGTTCTGGGGTTTAGGGTGTAGGGCTTTTAGAGTTTAGGGTTTAGGGTTTAGGGCATAGGTTTATAATCTTAACAAAGTTTCCTTAACAGGTTACAAATTCTCCTTTCATTTAAAATTTTACGTTAAATCGTTACTAAAAATTCTAAGTTTTTAATAAGATTAAAAAAAATTTGGCAGAGTTTTCTCTGTATTACGAACATTTTCTAGGCACACAGGCTACCGGAACAGGCAACAAACACACAATCAAACAAGAAATTAAGTGTCAAGCTCCCCCATAAATCTTTAAAGTGCCAGGCTCTTCCATATATAAAGAAACGTTATTGAATTAATAATTAATTCATCTAACTAGTAGTTTAGTTAGAAGCAATCAGAAAATAGATAAAACTATTTTAAATGGAAATATGATAGTAGTAAATCATAGCAAGTCTGAACTAGTATATAACTCATTCATTCATTTTTACTTGCAATATATAGATATATATTATAGAGAGAGAGAGAGAGAGAGAGAGAGAGGGAGAGAGACTTCACTTTTCTTATATTTTTAATGTCCATAAGAGATAATATAGTTTATAAAATTAAGAAATAATATATCATGTTTTGGAGGGATAGTTGATAAAGTTTTATTCTTTATAGGGTATTATAGGTTTATAGACGGTAAGTTGTAATGATCACATCATGATGAGAAGCAATAAAAGTTTTAGTATTTCCTCTCTATTTTGTTGGTCTCTTTGTCTACATTTTATTTTTATATTCTTTCTCATTGTATTTTATATTCTATTATGACTATTGGATCGATGATATTACACTTTTTATTTTTATAAGGGAGAAATATTCCTATGCTAATAATTTCCAAAGAGGAGACAAGTTTAGGGTTTAGAGTTTATAATCTTAACAAAGTGTCCCTTCAAAGATTTAAAAGGTTACAACTTCTCCTTTCATTTAAAATTTTACGTTAAGTTATTAATAAAAATTCTAAGTTTCTTATAAGATTGAAAAATTATTGGTAGAGTTCCCTCTATATTATGGACATTTTCCAAGCAAACAAGCCACTCAAACAAGCAACAAACACACAACCAAATAAAAAATTAAGAGTCAGGGCTCCCCATAAGGCTTTAAAGAGTCAGGGCTCCTCCGTAAAATATTTAAGAGTCAAGGCTCCTCCGTAAAACATAATTTAAACTAAATGAACACATACCTCTAATTGTATATATGATGAAGAATATGTCACCAAAATCCTCAATATGAAAACTATAAAAAAAAAAAAGGATAAGAATATTTTTTAGCATACTTAAAACTCAAAACATAAAAGATAACATGAACTATCATGTATGGTATATTTTATTTGAATGGACACGTTAAACAGATTCTATAAATATTATGTTGTTCAAGTATGCAACATTTAAGGTGAAAGAAAGCATAAAAATGGAATCTAATCCGAGTGGGAGAGATACTCATATTAAACATATTATAGAACCGAATCACATACTCTCACAAAGATATTGTACACTTTTGTAATTCAATCTCATCCCATGTATTGTAGAATTAGAATATCTTTCCTTAATAACTACTATATTTAAGAGTATTAGCAAGAATATACATATGTATATATATATGTAATTCTTAATAGTTTCATTCTTCTCAACCAATCAAAAAATACATCCCAATATTTCCAATCAATCAAATCATGGTTCTGATTATTTGTTGCATTTGAAAAAACGAATTACATGCTAAAGAGAAAAACTTCCCAAGAATAGTCCTTATGGATGGGAATCTAACAAACAAAAGCCTGGCTAGATCGATCAACAAGATTACCCAATACTTCTATAATAATTTCAATATCAATAAATTAAAAATGAGAAAAACCATGAAATTAATTAGTTAATTAATTCTCTCCTTTTGTTTAATTATGGGACAAGGTCATCAGGAAGTATGTCAAGTTCCTTATAGAGTTGCAAGCTCTCTTCAAAGTACAGCTTTCTTAACCACTACTTTTTTCTTTGGTTTTTTTTTTTTTTTCCTCTCTTTATCAAATAAGTTTTCAGTGATATAATGAATGGATTAAAGGGGAGATAAAGAAGCAGGGTTTTTCTCTTGGTTCAACACTAGAAACCATCAAACCGACGAAAAAACTCACTTTTATATTTATGTCTTGGTCTCAGATTTCCGGCAGTGGCAACAGCGGCGGCCGGCAACAGTGGCAATTCCATTCAGCTCTAATAGCTAGAAAGAAAAAGAATAAAAAGTAACAAGAAGAAAATAAGAAGGAGAAAAAGAAAACAGAGAAGAAAGACAAACACACACACACAAACAGAGAAAGAAAGAGAGAGAGAGAGAGAGAGAGAGAGAGAGAGAGAGAAGACTTACTGGCCGCAGCAAGTTGGCACCAGAGAAGCTGACGGTCATCGGTGGCCATCGGTGAGTAGCGCGAAATGGGAGGAAGAGGGGTTTTGCAAGAATGGGAATGAAATTTGGAGGAAATTGATTTGGGGGATGAATGAGGGGTTTGCCCGTTTCGTAGTTCTAGGGTTACCGATGGCATACGACGATTATACCGTTAATTACAAATTGTTATAACGTACCGACAACATAGAACTGTCGGTAATACCGATGATATAGAAATGAAACTACCCCATGTTATTGTTTTCTTATTTAACTAACATCGGTTATTCATTTACCGACAAATTGGCGTCGACACATCCATCAGTATCTCATTTTTATTATTGACAGAAAACTGCCATCGTTAAATATTGTCGATATAATGAGGTACCGACAGCTCTTTCCATCAGTAGTTGTCGTCTTTTAGCGCGAAGTCTCCCTCCAAAATCTATACCTTATTTGAAAATTCATCCGTTAGATTACTTTACGCATCATTGATCCGTCGGCAATTGCCAACGGAAAATTTTCCGTCAGTGATGTCTATTGGTAAAAGCTTTATTTTTTGCAGTGAGACTTATTAAGGTTTTTGTCATAAATATTATGTGATAGTATATTGATATTTATTATTGGATTTAGGTACCGGTTCTAAAGAAAGTCCTAACTGTGGTGAGTCTCTCTGCAAAAAATTGGAGAGCTTTGTTTAGTAAATGAGTTTTACTGAGTTTTAAATTGGAAAACTATCTTTGAAAAAAAGAAAATGACTATCTTTGAAAAAAGAAAATGTATCTCCAAGGTGAATCTCTCCTGAAAGAATGTGAGAGCTTGTACTTTATAGATGAGTTTTATTGTATTTGAAAATTTGAAAGTTATTTTTAAAAATGAAAATATATTTCCAAATCTAGAGTTTTTTCTCAACGTTTTCAAAGAAAGGGTTTTATTAAATATTTCTTGTGAATGATATATTCACATGCTTGTCTATGGAAAAGAAAAAAAAAATGATTCTCTATCCTACTAATGGCGGATCGCACTGTGTGTAGCCAGTTCTCTATACTGGGGCCTCTCCAACTATTTGTATAAGATTTCTGGAATGTTATTGGGTTCCCAGCCTATGTGGAAAACTCTAGGGTCAAGGAAAGCATAGGGCTGAATGCCGTTTAGTAGTGTGTACCCATAGTATGAATACTGGTTTTCTGTTGGCTTGTCTCTCGGGTTAGGAGGTTTAACTCTGGAGTTGATAGTATGTAGACTCAAGATGGTAGGTACCCTAGACCTACTACTTCACTTCTTGATATGGCAGATAAAGTTAAGAAATCATATACGAGTTTGGTGTAAGGCTGGGCAATTGACTAGAAAAGGTTCTGATTCTTGAAAATTGTTGCTTTGATATAGTAATGACACTATTATTTTATTATTTTCCCGTCTTCATTATTTTTTAAAAATAAAGGGTTCTCCATTCAGTTTTGTAAACGAAAAGAGTTTTTTCTTTAATTTTCCTTATTAAACGTTATGTATCTTTTAAAAGTAAAAGTATTTAAAAACAACAGTTTTTAACACTCGTACACACATACATTGAGACTGAATAGGGAAGTTTAGCTCATTATTTTATATATTTCAAGTCTACAGTCTAGAAAATTGAGACCAATTCCATGGTATTAAGCTTATAATTATAGATAAGTCTTTAGCAGAAATATTGGGAAGCTTCCAGATTTAGAGACATACATCTAGAGATCCTAAAGAGTTGCTAGACAAAAATACTATACTTAGCAACTTATGCTTTGTTTATTTGATGTACTATTATTATTACTTTGATATAGTAATATTTTCCAATATATATACATATATATATATACGTATATTTATCATTATATTAGACCACCTTTATAGCCCAATAGTGCCGAGAGGCATGCAAAATATCCTACTCGGCTTCAGTGGAATCTAGCAAAATGGTTAGGGGTGTCACAATAGGGGTATGAGTTGTTTTCTGATTCATAGCAAGTAATGGACCAGCCACAGCTGCAGGGGTTAGCTTTTGATGGAAAGAAATCTGGTTGTTTTATCTAATATTCCAGATATGGCATATTGTCTTGTGATAGCTTGGGAGGATTAAGCATATTCTTTAGCACATCGAAGTGTGTGAAAATATGCCCAATTCGTCCACAAAAGAAACAAAATGTTGGAAGCCTCTCGTATTAAACATATTCCTTTAGTTTCTCGGATCTTGGAATTTCGACAAGAATACAGCGAACGAAAGGTTTTTTTACCCAAAAGAGGGCCCAAATTCTGAAAATTGACCAATACCTCTGCGTCTACTACTGTAGATCTCAAGAATCTGGCTGTCCTCTAAAACTAAGACCAAACGAAGTTTGATTTCTGGTGTATATCACAATGATGAGAGACTGGTAATGTAGTAATTGATATAAGTGGAATAAAAAACACATGGTGGCTCCTGTGTAACACGATATTCCAAAAATGAAAGTGGAGGAAGTTATTATCAAAATTCTATGAACTTTCATTTAGGGCATTATCCTTCAAAAAATTAATTTTGAAGTAGTCTGATTCACACTTCTAGCCCTTTAACATAGCAAACAAAAGCCAGGAAGGTGTATAGTACCACCTCTATAAATAACCATGAAAACACTATATTTGCAAAAGTCTAGTCCACCATCAACTTCTGATTGTGAAAGTCCAACACAATGTGATTCCTCATCCTCATTAAGAGAGAAAGAATCCATGATACTGGAAATGTCATCGGCCATATGAACATGTACCAGAGTAACAAAAGAAAGACAATGAATGTTCAAGGAAAAATGATCAAACAAGTATTGATGGATCCAGTAAATAAGAAGTAGACAATGAAAATGATAGATGAATTATCAAGGTTCCAGCTAAAGCCATAAGAAGAATGAAGAAAAAATTTGAAAAAACGTAGACCTGGAAGAACTAGGAGAAGAATTCTACAGAGAGAAGCCGACTATCATTCGAGAGAGGAGTATTAGAAAATATTGAGTATCAGTATATTTTAAAATCCTTAATAGTAGTTGTGCCTAAGCTTAAATGGCATTTATTTTGAAACGGAGTAGTATTATAAAAAATAAATGCCACGGAAAATGTTATACATGATTTGAGTGCTTTATAGGGGTATAATTGTATATAATTTTATTATTGTTTATGTAACTTTAATAAATGACACCTCTTCCAGCCCTTATATCGTGGACATTACATTATTTATATCAATTAAATTAAACACAATTCTAATAAAAAGAGCCACTCGAATTACATTATTTATATCAATTAAATTAAACACAATTCTAATAAAAAGAGCCACTCGAACAACTTTCACGAGTAAAAATTATTATTATTTATGTGAATTTAATCAATAGTGAAACATATTTTATATTAAAAAAGAATAGAACTTTAGTTCACGTAAGAGATAGGCAGAAAATGTATTCCTCATTAAAAAAAAAAAAAATTAGGCTAGAAGTTAGCAGGTGTATCAAACTAAATGCAGATTAATTCTTGGTAATTTATGGTAATATAAATTAAAGATTAATCGTCAATGGCAATTTACCAAATCCTCGAACATCTAGAACAATAGCACATGATACTCTACTAATTATCAGAATCATTTTATTCTTCTACTTACTTTGTCCGTTAATTAAGGTTATAAAATAATTAACATGCAATTTATAACCTAAGTTGCCAACCGTCATTTCCAAATGCCCCACAAAATCACTATCTATCGGTGGCTTTAAATAGTTCTGTTCATTGAAGAGAGCTTGAATAGTGATAAAAACTTTTGCACATCTAATAAACGCAACATCGAATTACATTATTTGAGATATAAAGTGCTTCTATTTTTATCATAATTTCATATAAATACGAATATATAAGTTATTTTTTTATTTTTTTCACAAAATATAAATTCCTACTTATTAATTCATAGACAAAATTAAAGAGAATAAGGGTGGCTGCCTCTAATATTTTAAAAATTATTTATAATTAAAATACTTCTCCTTTTTTTTTCTCAAAATTAAAAAAAAAAATTATAATGCTATCCTGGAATACATGTTACTATAAATTATGTTTCCAAATTAAAATTTCAGTTTCCTAACAATTTAACAATTTTAAATTTTATAAAATTGATTATACTTGTCATGTTCAGTACTATCTACCTTTTATATTATTTGTCTCATAAATATTTTTCTTCTTTTAAAATATTTGTCATTTTAGTAAATCAATAGAGTATTAAATGATAATTTTCATTTCTATTTTGTTAAAATAAAATTATCATATAGAAACTTGCATTATAATTATTAATTAATAAGAAATTAAAGATTAATTTAATTAATTTTCTTTTGAATTATACACATAATTATTTATTTAATTCTTATAATTTGTTTTAAGATAACACGTAATATAAAATTGAGATTGAGGAAATATATTTTATTAATATTCATCCAGGTCAGATTCAATTAAAAACAACATGCATCGCATACGCACGTGAGTAAGTAAGCAAATGACGTCGGCAGCATAATTAGCATCACGTGTGATATAGAGAAGACCACTTTCTTTTCCTTCAAACAAAGAAAAGAAGATTTCACTATTTTTCTTCTTATTTCCCTTTAAAATTCCATTTGGCCATTTCAATAAACAACAATAATTAATGACGAGACCTTTTTCTTTTTTGATGAATAATTAATGACGAGACTTGCATGAATATAAAGATGTTCTAAAGCCATCGCGGCCAAATTGACCATCCAAATACACTGCATGCTTCTTTTTAGTCTCCATCGAAGGTTCTTCTCCACGTGTGAACACTTTTCCACCACACGATCTTCCACGTGGCGAATTCTCAACCATCCTTACCAACACTGTGGATTTGCCTTTTTTGACTTTTTTCTTTCTTGTACCTGATATAAATATGCCATGTCATGACCTGCATGGCATTTGTACCACAAACCTATTTCTAAAAAAAATATTTTAAAAAATGGAAGGACCAAGCAATAGAGGAAAAAACTCTAGCCAACATAAGAAACAAGGTGGTGGCGAGATTAAGTACAGAGGCGTTAGGAAGCGGCCATGGGGAAAGTACGCGGCAGAGATACGCGACTCGGCTCGTCACGGTGCTAGGGTCTGGCTCGGAACGTTTAACACGGCGGAGGAAGCCGCCAGAGCTTACGATAGAGCAGCATATACAATGAGAGGACATTTGGCTATTCTTAACTTCCCAGAAGAATATAACATGCCAAGTAGTTCATCTCATTTTGCTTCTTCTTCGAGTTCTTCGACTACTTTAATGAATGAGAGAGATCATGATGATCAAGGAAATAAGGAAGTGTTTGAATTTGAGTGTTATGATGATAAGCTTCTGGAAGAACTTCTTGAACATGAAGAGAAAAAGAAGACGAAGAAAGATTATTAAAACAACCTTCTTGACTAATATTATCATGTATCCTCCTCTTACTCCAGTGTGTGAAAGGTTAACTTCTGATAATTTCTTTAGTTTCTACTTTTGGGTTCTGGGCTGGTTTTTAAAAAGTTTTTGGCAAATGCCAAAGACTCCCATGAATATGTATTAAATATTAATATGTAATTTTAAACGTAGATAATAGTTAACCTACTAGTAATGAATTGTTCAACTTAATTAACAAATCACTATACATTATAATTAGAGTTCAAAAATTTATCTACTGATATAGTCTGTAGCATATATAGTCTGTAGCATATGATTTGTATAATACGGCTTATAATGTGTATTAATTCGTTGCTTTTATCTTTTTAAGCATTTGAAAAATGTACATTTAAAAAATTGTCTTAAGAAAATTATTATAAGGTTTTTAATTTTAATAAAATTAATAAGTATGAGTAATTCAAAAAGAATTTTTAAATAAATTTTTTAATAATAATTTTTTTAATTTATTTTAAATTAAAAATAATATCATAAATAATTAAAAAATCGATTAAAAGTAATTTCTACGCTAAAATAAACTAAAAGCTTACGCAAGAATAGGATCTATGTGATGTATAAGCTTTACATAAATGAACGTTATCTCGTTTGTATCTCGAGAGAGTAGCTACAATGTCCTCACAAGAAATTATAAAAGAGTAATTCTTAGGTATTTAATAGGTCATATATAAACAACCACTTAAGTCAAGAAAATGATGGTAGGACAACTTGTGGCCTTTGTTCCTAGTTAGAAATATATATATATATATATATAATTGTTCTCACTGAAGTTTTTCTTTCAGTTATGTTGTCTAGCTACTTAGGGTTCTCTTGGTTTAGAAATAAGGAAAAATAATAATGAATTTTACATTGTAAATAAAGGAGAGTATTTTTTGAATTTTTTTAAAAATAAAAACGTATCCACTTGGTTAAGATATAAAGAAAAAATAAAAGTGATAAAATTTTTCATTTCAACCTAAACGATTGTACAGTCATATTAATCATATCTGCAGTAGTTATTGAAAAGAAATTAAAGCAAAAAATTGACATATTTTAAATCTCATATTTTATTGTGTTAACAAGGTTGACGATACTAATTTAAATTGTCGACACTAAATAATAATACTTGTTCATGAAAATTTTTTCACAGAAATTTTAGGTGATTATCACAAAATTATTTAGTCTCATTTATATGAATTGAAACCAGATTTCTATCGTTAAGAAATTCAAATAATATTATATTCTTTATAACATCTCCATTACATCGAAATAAAAACCAAAACAGAAATAAAAAACATAACTTTGCCATTACATTTCTATGATGAAAAACCAAATTTCGGCAATTATATTTTTCATAACTTCACAATTACATGTAAATAAAAAACAAAACATCACAAAAACATAAAAAGAACACGTCTATTAAAATAAAAACAGCTCAAATATGAAAATAACATAAATAAAAATTGACATTTCTTAAAAAACTCCATAACTCTTCGGTCAACATTGCAATCAACATCTTTGGAAAAAATGTACCGGAGTTGAGATTTTTTCACTGTGCTCGCTTGGGAAAATAAGGCTTGGCGAAATGGAGAGCAGACGTCCAATGTTAGGGTTGAGATACATTTAATAATAAGTATATATCTAAAGGAAGATTGATTTGTGAGAAAAAAAACGAAGAGCAGATAGAGGGATTTGATAATGTATGGAGGATAGCAATTTTAAATATATTTAATTTGGAGGTTAAAAAATGTGAGTAGAATAATAATTAAATTGTTAATGA
Source organism: Catharanthus roseus (assembly GCA_028651295.1). Lineage (NCBI taxonomy): Eukaryota > Viridiplantae > Streptophyta > Magnoliopsida > Gentianales > Apocynaceae > Catharanthus > Catharanthus roseus. The sequence continues at coordinate 1,989,604 of JAPQWS010000033.1, read as the reverse complement.
AATACCTGTGATAAATAAATTTTATCGGATTCAAGTATTAAAAATAAATGGAAAACTCTTGTTTTGATTCATTTTCTTTTTATTCTAAGAGTGTGAATTTATTTTTAAAATCCACAAGAAAAAGTGAGGGTAAAATCTAATGTAAGAGAACCCTCAATTAGGACATAGATGTGATAAATCGTATGGCCCGTTGGTGGCTTGACTTTCTACTGACAATTTCATAGTTGAAGAGAAGACTATTTTGTCTCCATCGATTTTCTAGGTACCTTGTCTTGTCTTGCCTGTACATAGACAATCTACTTATCTTGCACCAAACTACACATCCTTTAATATTAATATTTTTTAAAACTTAAAATTTATATTTTTATAAAATTAAAAATTTATTATAAAAAATATTTTAAAAAATATATATTACAATATATATATATTAAACGATTTAGACGATTTTAATCTTTCGAACAAATTAAGAAAAATCATCAAAAGAAAGACATTATAAGATGTTTGAAATTGTCATAGAGGCAAATTAATTAAGATTACTTCTGGGCATAATTTGATGATGGTATTACTTGTAGCATATATTTTGTTATCAAAATGCGAAATCCTTCACTTACAAAGTTATCATCAGATTGTTTGACGCTCAGGTGAAACATGTAAATCATGATGACTCTGCACACTGGAAGCCAGACACTAGTGCGCACAATGAACCACCCCCAACATTGAAGAGGTTAAAATTCTCACACTGCCGCTACTAGCATTTGAACTTTGGACCTTCGTACCAACTCTGCAGTCCCATAACCAACTGAGCTACACTCATGCAGGTTACTCGTAGCATATACCTGATCTACTAACTGTAGTACGAGGGTGAAAAAATATGAAACTGTTTTTAAAGTGTATTGAAATTAGAAGTTCTTCCTTTACAAAACATGTAAAGAGATACTTAAAGAAGAAATATTTTATCATCACAACGCTCCTCGTTGTGTTATTTCTCCATTTAAAAGATAATCTTTAAGCTTATTGCAACATCAGCAAAACTATATAGGCTGATCTTTTTCCAGAAAAAGGAAAAATGTATATTTTCATTATCTGTATACGAGATTCTTAATTAGTTGTTCTACTTCTAGTGAATATATTCTCGGTCACACATTTAATCCCATTTGCAACAATGTCTGGATATATTTATTTTTTTAAAGTTTCTTTTTATGTGGTAATTATTTTGACATTTTCTCGGCAAAAAAAAAAACTATTTTGATATTTTCTGTATTGCTTTGGGATTAAACTAATTTGCTACATATAAATCTTTATACCAAAAGGCGAAATTCCTCGTCCACAAGACTTCTATCAGACTATCTAATGTCCGGGTGGAAGATGTAAATTATGGTGACTCAGCGGCCCTTCAAATTGGAGACCAAACACTGGTGCGTACAAGGAACCACGTTCAACATTAGAAATGTTGAAATTCTTATATTACCTCTACCAAAATTTGAATCTTGGTCCTTAATACCAACTCTGCATCCTAGAACTAAGTGAGGCACGCCCATACGGACAATTTGCTACCTATAAATCTTCTTTGACACTTGAAGGACAAGGTTTTCTTTTTCTTTCCCCAATATCAATCTCTGAATTTCTTTCCCTAAAAAAAGGGGGAAAAAAAATCTGAATTTCTTGCGAAGATTTGAAAAGAGGACAAGTTCAAAAGTCGAAATACTTCTTTTCAAATTGACCAGACATTTTCAGCGGGAATGGAAATGAATGCATTGGCTGCCAAGATGGCTTCCATACATATATGCCACCATTTCGTATGTTTGAAAGCATACCCCTAGTAGATTCTGCCTCCATTAGTCCTTAAACCCTTTGTAACTTAATCGGTTAATTTGTGCTTAAAACAATAATATTAATTCTTTGCTTTAGACTAGTTCTTATACATTTCATATATTTGAAACACAAATAGATATTAATCACTCAATTCTTTTTCTCTTCGAAAGAGTCACTGATAAATACCAGGCGAGACGTTTGTAAATTTAACTAATTAAAGATAAAGGAGATAAAGAGATAAGTCTTAAAAAAATACTGATTACTTAAATACCTTATAGCATATGTAGGTCAACAATATTTAATAAATAATGCAATAAAATATACTTGATATTTTTTTCATGCTAGTTAATTTTTTTTACTTACACATATTTCAATGTAAGATTCTTGTTATTTTAACTCCCCAAGCCGATTTGAATTGATTAATGAGTCATGAATTGACTCAATATATCTTGATTTGATTTAAGAACGATGTCTTAGATACCGCATCTTACATCTCTTATTTATTAAATGGTGCAATTAAGCTGATGATTTCAGTCCTACCGATCAACATCCGTAGTTGACTTAGATAAGTAACCAAGTAAGTAAGCTACCTAGGTATATTAACATAGACTTTTAGTTAAGAGTTCGGATTGTCTGTAATATATTCTGTACTATTCTTTATGATATTATTAAATAAAATATATTAAATAAAAGATAAACTTTAAAGGAAAAATATATTATAAAAAATATTAATGGTTATTATAGAAAATATTATAGAGACGATTCTATATGAATTTCTAATATGATGGATTAAGTTTCCCATTTAAAATTATATTTTCTTGATGTGCAATAATTTTCAAGAAAATTTTATAAAATTTAATAAATTTAAACGATCACATATGACATATTTATTCATATTAATATGTGCCTTCGAACAACCATAATAACATTATCAACCATACTAATATTATCAACATTAGCAAAGATTCAATCTATATATATAGGTTTTAGGTAGGTCCTCTCCTTGGAGCACTTGTACAAAATCTCTACCACAAAAGCTTGGAATGGCATCAAAATGAAAGTGTTAATAATGGATAAGCCTTCCTAATCAGTCCCAAACTTTCCACAAGTTGCTAAATCTTAATGCCTAGAACTTTTGGCATAATTGGCATCTCATCACGTGGTAGTATGGTACATAAAATCTTGATAATTTTCTTTAGACAATATAATCTTGAAAGAGATTATTTAGAATATATAAGATAAGATTATCATTGGGATTACTACTCATTTGGATTATTATGTGGTCTGAATTAATTGATCTTGAGATACAATATAAATAAATATATATAAAGTATGCCCACATATATAAATCTACATTACTTTTTATAATTCAAATATAATAAAAATTTTATTAAATTATCTATAAAAATTTAATCCTAATTAATAATCATCTATATTTATTTATTTTAACTGTGCAATTAAAATCTTTAATATTCGCTCTTGTCCCAACCATTTCACCACCCCTAAGGAAAAAAAAATAAAAAATCTTTTATAACATTTCCTTTTATAATATATTTTCCCTCAGGGTTTAATTTTTCTCTATAGTGTTAATATTTTATTTGATAAGTTTTTATTAATAAAATATACCAAATTAGACTATTATAGAGAGTGTTATAAGAGATGTTAAAGACAATCCGAACAGAAAAAAAGAGCATTCTAATATTTTTCTTAGGAACACTCTCTGTAATATTTTTAATTTAATATATTTTATTAATAAATCCTACCAAATAAAAAATAAACCTCAAGGAGAAAAGATAAGCTCTAAAGAAATATATATATATATATATATAAAGAAGTATTTAGGGTGGAAGAGGAGTGGGGAACGGGTGGAGTTTAGAAAAAATATTAAAGATTCTAATTGGTACAATAAGGTAGATAAATTAAATGATTATTAATTAGTAAAAAATTTTCATAGGTAATTTAATGGGATTTTTATTATATTTAATTACAAAAAATAATGCAGGTTTATTCATATTAACACGTGTGCCTAGGGGCACACGTTAGACAAATCCAAATTAACGTGTGCCTTAGGAGTACAGGTTATAATCTCTTTCTCGGGAACCCTCTCCGTAACATTTCTAATTTGCATATATTATTAATAAAATCTACGAAATAAAAAATAAATCATAAGCGAATAGATAAACCCTAACATTATGTTTGGTATGCGAGAATGCGATGGAATGTAATGGTTTTTTCAACTTATTTTTTTATTCAAGAGTTTGATATTCAAATTAAAAGTAGAAATAGTTTTTTCATGAAAAAAGCCCATTCCAGGAAGAAGTTGGAAAGACATTTTCTCACGAAAACTTATGGAAAAGCCTTTCCAGGAGAATTGATAATGTTTTAAAAAATATTAACTATTATACCCTTAATATATTACATATATTACGTTCAATTAATATTGAACTTTTTTATATATAATTAATTGAATTTTTTTATATATCGTACTTTCTATTAAACTTTTTTTTATATATCATACTTTCTTTTATTTTGATCTTTAAAATGAATTATTTTTATGACTATTTTCTATCATATATATGGATATTTACACTTTAATAAAAGATTTGACTTTTTTGGAGTTTTAATCGGTGTTAGAACATTCTCCATCCAAATACTGGAGGGAAAGAAGATTCTATTCCATTCGGAATGAGAAAGGATTGTGGATGATAAATGAATCAATTTCATATTATTGCAGTATACCAAACATGCTATAAGAGGGAAATATATTATAAAAGGATATATTTTTGAGGTGAGGAGGAAGGTTGGTGAGAAATATAATATAAAGATTTTGATTGATATAATTAAGGTAAATAAATATATATGATTATTAATTAGTATAAAATTTTCATAAGTAATTTTGCTATATTTGAATTATAAAAAATAGTAGGTTTATCCTTATTAGCACATGCCTCTCTCTCTATATATATTTGATATATTGGTATATTGGAGGAAGAAGAGTATGAATAGAATTCGTGACCATTGTATAATAAGGGGTATTTCTAACTAACTATATTACCATATTGTCACATGCACACAAACAGATATATATATATATATATGCACACGATATATTAAAAGAGGGAGAGTATAAATCGAATCTATAATCTATCGCATCGCACAATAAAAAATAGTTTTAATCAATTAAATTATCACTTTATCATACCTATATATATATATATATACACACACAGAGAGAGGATCTTGAATTAAAATTTCCTACAGCTCCAAGTCAAACCCTTTCTTATCAAATCCACATGGATATGATCTTAACCTTTATTCTTCTTACGTTTTAGATTCGTCATCAGTTCATCCAAATATTGAAAAAGGAAACAAAAAGGGATTCTTAATTCCTTTCAATTAAGCAAATGGTGGCCGGTTTCCATAATTTAAAATGAGTCATTTTTAATTTATTTTAAATTCTAAACTATTTTAAAATTATTCTCAATTGTGTATTATTCTTTTTAATTTAAAGTAATTAAAAAATACTATTTGTGAAAATTTATTTTGAAAGTATTTCTTTAAATTGTTTCTGCTTATCGGTAGACTAAACTGTATCTCTTTGCCAATTGCAAAAATTTCCTAAGAGCATTTTTTCTATTAGCGATGCATTTATAAGGAGATCAAATAAATTCAAATCTAATAAGAAAATTCAAAGATGTCAAAGGTTGTAGTCCTATTCGTGCGGCCCTTCTGGATTGGATGCTTTTGTTGTTGTTAGGTTTTAAATCCAAGATATTTATGCACCAAATGTTGCTGTTAGCTTAATATTATTTGGAGAGGTTTATTATAAAAAATTTCGATCTGAATTAGTTGGGCAAAAATACCCACACAAAAAAATCAAAGATTATTCCAGTAGAATTTTATTTTTTCTAATCGGTCATTAGAATGGAAATGATCAAACCATAGAAATGTCAAATGCCATGAAAATTCTAGAATTCAACTAGATGAAGAAAACTTGGACTTGGATAATCCAACGCTCATTTGATTACTAGAAAAAGAAGCTAAATATAAGAACCACAGAAACAAGAAATTATAAGAAGTGGTACTATTTAAACTTTTTCACCACTTTTTTAAGTGACAAAACTATCATTTTCCTTTCTTCTTCTTCTGCTCAGCTGATTCAAGGAGCTCCTCCAATAAACTATCATCCAAACATTCAAATTCAATAACTTGTTTCTCTTGACTAATTGTTCCTCTCCCAAAGCTCTGTTGAATACTAGGAATTATCGGCCTAGACGAGGACGAGGACGAAGACGAAGACGAGGAAGATGAATAAGGATAATAAGGTGGGGTCCGAAGCTTAGAATAATATTCATTTGGAAAATTCAAGACCGCAAGATGACCTCTTAGGTCAAATGCCGCTTTATCATAAGCTCTGGCTGCCTCCTCCGCGGAATCAAACGTACCGAGCCATAGCCTCGCCCCTTGTCTAGTTGGATCACGTATCTCCGCCGCGTATTTCCCCCACGGCCGCCTCCGGACGCCTCGGAACTTAACCTCATCCTTTTCTCTCTCTTCCTTCTTCTCTTGCATGGTCTTGCCCTTAGATGACCCTTCCATGTTATATATGTCTCAACTAAGTTTAATATTTTTTTCAGAAGTTTGAAATGATTTGGCTTTGGACATTAGGCATATATAGGTTATAATATGACGGGGGAAAAAGTTTAGGGACCTTTTCATAATTTTTAAATAATAATATTTTCTTGGAATGGGAATATTGAACTTACAAGTTTCTTTAAAGTTGTAATTTAAATGAATTGTCCGACCAAATCTATATAGTATATCACTATATTCAAAGACAAAATTGAATCTCTATTTTATAGTGCTAAGTATCGCATTCAAAAATAGCACTTTTTTACTTACTTTAATACATTTTTTTTTACTAATAATTAACTTTATTTTAAGATTTATCTTTTAAAATTTACAATTTATCTTTTATTCTACTATAAAATTATTAGAAAAAGTGTATATTAGAGACTATACAAAAAAATATACTAGACCATCTCATCCCAAAATATAGTTATTTTTTTAAAAAAATTTGTTGGAGATATCACATCAGTATGTGATTCTCCTAGATTATCTTAAATTCTATAACAGATTATTTGGTTAGAATCCTATATTGATTATAATTAGGATACTTTGTATTATAGTATTATTACAACAATATTCTTTATTAATGGTTCGTTAGAATTCTATATTGATTAGCATTATGATACTTTGTAGCCTATAAATAGTAGATCATAATGAATAAGAACACAATCAAGTGAAGCATTCAATATTATTCTTCTTTGCGCCCTAAATTTCTTAACATGGTATCAGAGCCAGAGCCAGGTTTGAAAAAGAAGAAGAAAAAGAAGAAAAAGAAAAAAAAATTTCACATCTATGACTTTATTCTTTTTTCATTCAGTTTGAACAATTTTTTTCGTTTAGTTTGAACAAGTTTTTTTAGGTTTCTAATATTTCTTCTAATTTGCTTCAATAAAAATTTAGGAGATTATATTTTTTTATAAATCATATTCAAGTCAGGTAGCTTCATCGACAAATATTTGAATCACCTAGATTTAGAAATTGAAATTGGACATTGATAGTTGCTTTATTGAAAAACTCTAAAGCGACATCAAATGAATTTTCAATGATGGATTACGGAAGCCACTGCGACTGATGGAAGAAAACCACAACGACTGCGACTGATGGAAGAAGATCACAACGACTGCGACTGATGGAAGAACCACAGCGACAGCGATTGATGAAAAAAAATCACAGCGACAGCGATTGATGACAAAACCATAGCGACAGCGATTGATGGTAAAGACCACAGCAACAGATGGTGGAAGACTACTAGATGTGCAATTTGCACGTTACAAAAAAAATTGAAAAATTGTGGCAAGTTGGACATGCAATTTTGCGTGTTCCAACTTGAGGGAGGGTGTTGGAGATATCACATCAGTATGTGATTCTCCTAGATTATCTTAAATTCTATAAGAGATTATTTGGTTAGAATCCTATATTGATTATAATTAGGATACTTTGTATTATAGTATTATTACAGTAATATTCTTTATTAATGGTTCGTTAGAATTCTATATTGATTAGGATTATGATACTTTGTAGCCTATAAATAGTAGATCATAATGAATAAGAACACAATCAAGTGAAGCATTCAATATTATTCTTCTTTGCGCCCTAAATTTCTTAACAAAATTAAGCAATATAATATCTTGCGTTGCAAAAGAATAATGAGAGGACAAAAAAGAATTATATATATATGCGCTTGGTCAAGCATGCATTGAAAATTTTTTAAGTGGTTTGAATTATTGAGTTTTCTTTTTCTTCAAGTTTTGTTTAGCCTCCAAAAGGACACGAAAAGACAATTTAACTTTAATAGAACCCCTTAATCTGATTTTCTTTCCACGCGTGGTTTTGATGACATTAAAAATTACTAATGTTTGAGTCATGTCTAGTATCATTTAATTCAGAAAAAACAAAAAGTCTAGTATCATTTGAGCAATAATATTCTACCTTTTTACTATATATAGATTTATTCTTTCTTAGGGTAAAAACTTCTTGGATATGTCGGTTTCTAAATTTTAAGATTAGGCGTCGTGACGAACAAGAACAAAAGAATAATTTGTATAGATATATCATTCCTTAAGGCAAAATTACTTCTAATTCGTTTTTTTTAAAAAAAAATCAAATTTTATGACCTTAATTGACAAAATCTTTAACTTGGAGAGTTTTTAAATGTAATTTCAAAAGTATTTCTCTCAATGAAGAAATATTTTTAAAATTATAGATTTACTTCTATCAACTTTTTTAATGTTAAAGAGAAAGTTGAGAATTACTTAGTCCAAAATAAATATTAAGATCATAATTGATCAATCCGTCTAACTAAGGTTATTTTAGACGTAACCTTATATTATACCGGGTTGGCAAAAAAAAAAAAAAAAAAAAATTCTATTGACCTAATAACCGTCAAAGTCCTAATTTTGAACAATAAAAACTCGTCCCTTACTAGTTAATTATCGTTTGGTTTTGCTTGGATAATTAATTATAATGTATCTCAAATTCATCTCTTGGATAGCCCAACTAATTATAATCCAATGGACAGCTCTATGAATATTTCAAAGCCCGCCTAACCTAAACTTAAACCTCCTCCAACCCATCTCATCTTTTCACTTTTCTAGGGGTAGAAGAAAAAATGTTCATTTTCATTAACTTAATTTAAATAACATATAGTTTTCATTTTGGCTTGATCTCTTGTATTCTTGCATTCTGCGTCCTTAATTTTCCCACTTATATTTTTCATTTAATTAATATATTATATATATCACATTAATGATTTTTTAAAAAGGAAATAGGAGATCACTTTAAATAACTTGCTTATTCCAAAAGCTAACGGTTAGTCACCAGTAAAAGATTTTGTAATCTTTTATGAGGCACACAAGATCATTGATAAAAAGGTATCAAAACCACCATAAAAGTTTCCGTAATACTTGGTATATCAATTTATGTAACACTTTATTTTTATAATATATTTTTCTTTAAAATTTATTATTTTTACTTAGGGTTTATTTTTTATTCATTAGATTTTATTAATAAAATATATCAAATTAAAAAATAATACAAAGAGGAGTATACAAAGTAGTACACAAGATCTGAACTCCTCGTAAAAGCATTTTTTACCTAATAAAATATATGTGATCAACTTTTAGTACTCTCTATAATAGAAAAGGAGTCTAATGGGGATATGTTATGCCCCTAAAAGAATTTTTTTCTATTATTTATATATATATATATTTTATGTTCGTAATAAAAAAATTTATGAAGTTTGGTCCATCTAAAAATTTTCTATTAATACATGAAGGAGAAATAAATTTTAGCCCCAAAATTAAACTTAAGCACCAAAGTCCGCCTCGCTGCTTTCACTGCTGCCCTGATCAAGTATAACAGACTGCACAATCTGGCCAGCATCACCTCCTGTCGATCTATGGGTGCCCGCTGGTGCGCTAACTCGTCCGCATAACAGCAAGAGAACTCCACTATCTCTGCCAATTGGCCACCATGAGCGTCTTGTATGATACAGAACAGTTCAAAAACAGCATGTGTCTCTGTTTGGAAAGTGTCCATGGGGATAGTGAGAGATGTGCCCTCTTCGGAAGGGTCATAGAACTCGTCATTGTCGTCGTCGTCATCCTCATCATCGTCTTCGGCAGGCTGGGAGAAAGATGTCTTTAGGCCGATTTTTGTAGTTTTCTTGATTTTTTAAAATCCAGTAATGTTTCGTTCTCTCATCCTATCCTCCTCTGCTACGGGTATCCATATCTTTTGAGCCTCGTCTGAGGCACAACCACAGTTGTTGAAAGTAGTGAGCTTAATGATGTGCACTCACCCAGTTGTTACTCTATGTTCACCGGTAAAAGCAGTATTAAATGTAGCAAAAACACGTGAGGTATCGGAACACACGTGTACAAGTGGTATCACACTTGGTTTTATGCATCGTGCATATCATAAGAGACACTATGGAAAAAGGGGATTGTTTCTGCAGTTTATCAATCATATAGAGATCAATAATTCGGACTTCACTTTGCCTATCCTCTTTTGGACGAAAGTGTGACCAAAGAAGTAGTTAAGACTCGGGGTAAGAGTTGGGGAAAGTCACCCGCGTGAAGAATGTGACATCAATCAAATGGACGTGGGCGGATCTCAAGGTGATCGCAAGCTGCCTCGTAGTTCCATCCGGTCTTCGATGAATTTTCTATTTGAATCGATGGTTACGGTATTTCCCTCATCCCTAATCCCCAGAATAAAAGTGAGATACTCTCTATCTAAAATTATCCCTACCCCCTTGACCGTGAAAATAATGGTAGAACGGTCCTTGTCCATTTTATGAAACATGTTTGCATATAACTCATGGACATGTTTTGGGGTAATAATCGCCAAAAATGTGTAAAAAGGGTTCCTAACATAAACTACCAAAACAATAGTCAAGCCTAAGTTTTCTATGATACATTCATCAAAGGCTTTTTCAACAATGAGTTTTATGTGTTCTCGATCGATTAGCCATTTTCGAGTGGCGGTAGAGAGGCGTTCCGAATATGGGGGAATAACTGGCTTGGTGGGGTTGGGCGTGGAATTATCAACCCAAGTCCTTTTAGAAGTATTAGTCCTTTTTTAGGGGCTTTTTAGGGGGCTTTTTAGGGGTGGACTTTTTAGGGGCTTGAGGAAAGAGAGACACACGACAAATACAAAAAAGCTCAAATACCCAAATACAACACAAAGGTGATTGCAACAACAATAAACACACAAAATGATGTGTTCAAGTGTTCTATACATCGCCCGTATGTGAGGTATTGTATCATGAAATAAACAATAGAAAAATGAGTAAAACGATGAAAGTAAATAGGAAAAACAAAAATACAACCAAGTTAAAACTTACACAACAAAAAAAAAAAGAACCCCAAAATAAAAAATAGAATTCAAAAGAAAAGCAAAGGTTTAGAAAATTAGCCTCAGTTTATTTGAACAAACAAATCATCAATGCAATGCCGAAATACGCATCCTCTGCCTTGAAAGGCATGTTGTCAGAGTTCAGACAGAGTTCGCTGGATAATTTTTTGGTGAAAATTTCCTCACAAATATATTAGTAAAGCAAGGAGAAAGACAAACAAGTGTTAGTAAATAAAGAAATACAAGAAATAGAAGAAAAAGAAAAGAAGAGAGAGAAAGTATAAGTGGGGCAGAGGGGGGTACCGCCAGGGGGAGAGGGGATAGGGAAATAGGAGGAAGAAGGTATCCACAGGAGTAGTGAGGAAAGAGAAGAGAGAAGGTGGTGGTGGTATTAGAAAGAATGGAGAAAGAACAAGAAAAGAAGAAAACAAAAGAGAAAAAGAAAGAAAAGTGAAGAATCGAGGGCATGAGGGAGGGGGGAAACTGACCAATAGGGAATGGAGGTAGACGACGGAGTTGTGGTGGTCATTGGAATAGTAGGCCATCGGCAGTGTGAGAGAGCCGAGAGGAATCGAGAGGAGAGTGGGAGATATGGTAGGCGGAGAAATGAGGAAGAAAGGTGAGAAATTTAGGAAAGTTAGGGATTGAAGGAGGGTTCATGGGAGGGTTAATGGTTTGAAAGGATTTTTGGGAAGACAGAAATAAGGGTTTGCCCGATTTTGTGAATCTCTGAACTTACCGACGGAATATCGACGGTTCGTTCTGTCAGCATCGTCAAAAGCGTCGGTACGCTATCAGTGACGCGAATTACATCCCGACGAGTTTGACAAGTGCGTAGGTAAGTCCGTCGAAACCTTTATACATTTACCAACAACTTTGATGCCGTTTGTCGGTAACTAGTCGTTAAATTTTTCCACACCTTTTCCCTCCAATTTTTTTATTGGATCCGCAAATTGTTTGAGATAAGGACATCCACATCGGAATATCGTTGGTGTACCTCAGGGATTATCGACGGAAGTAAACCATCGATATATACCGCTAGTAAAATGATATTATTTTTGGTAGTGATTTGAGTTTAGCAAGAATCTTTCATTACCAAAAGAAAAAACAATATAAAAGAATTACGATATTTATATCCGTCAATACTTTAGTACAAAAGGATATAAATCTATCTTTCGCTTTACTCCTTGTAAGTCTATCTTCCTATATAATCTTGCTTGTTGCAATTGGATGAATTGATAATTTGAATACATAGGAATCATTCGATCTCTTGTTACTGTGCAGCATACAATCTAAAGTCACACTCTAAACATGGATGAAGTCACTTCTTGATAAACATCAAGCCAAGGCCTTTAAAATAACCCCATTAGAAGAAAATTTTCACCTTGCTGCACATACCAAAGAGTTAGTCATGTTTGCTATTTCTACTTAGTGAGACCTTAGTATTAAGGCTCTTGGGGAGCTCTGTATTTATAGGGAAAAATTGACCCTTTCTTTTTAAAAAAAAAAAAAGGAAAAACCCTTTTTTTTAAAAAAAAAGGAAAAAATTGACCCATTGTACCCTATTAATTCTTTTTCTTTAAAGAAAATAGAAATCATAACCGAAAGAATAAAAATAATTCCAATTCATAAAGATATCTAATCAGTTTATCAAATTTAAAAAAAAAATGGGATAAAGATAAAATTGGAAGATAAAGAAGATCGAGTTAAAATGGAGGAGTGTTTTTAACTTCACGTCTTTTTTTAATTTTTTTTAATGTAGATCACAATGGATGTGGATTAAGAAATCTAATTGATTCCTTATATTTGATATATTTGAATTTTTTTTTATATCTTATCATCAAATGTTGGAATTTGGCATTGATTTAAATTAAAAAAATTCTCTCCAACCAATCCAAACTTAATCCCAGAGAATCAGATTGAGGCCTTTAAACCTTATAATAGTTACAAATCTAAAAAAACCTTCTTCATTATATATATTAGTGTGTTTTAAAGTATATATAATAAATGATTGGTGTATATATAAAAAAATTAGTGAAAATTATATTCGAAAAATTAATTACCTCTAGAATTGTGGTTTTCAAAGAATTCCAAGAATGGTGATCTTCAAAACAAATCAAAAAGGTTTGTTGAGAGTTAATGAGGTTGAATTTATGGTAAGTATTGTACTAATGAATTCAGAAAATTATGTGATGCACCAAAGTCCAAAACACAAGCAAAAGAATTAATGCATAGAATCATACGCAATTGTATTCAGAAGAAAAATTCTAAGCAATTTTAATACTAAAAAGAAAAAATTAATTAGCAAGAAAAGAAAGTCTATAATTGCAAAAAAGAAAGTCTATACTTGCCTTCATAATCAATACCCAGTACTGATGACTAGCATACCCAAATTTATATAGGCCTTATAGAGAATGGTCTCAGTTATATAGGCTTTATAGAGAATAGTCTCAATTACGGATCATCAAGATTTTAGGATTATGTATCAAATGGCAGCGATGAAGTATTTGAACTTTTATCTCTAACTATCCTCTTATGTATCAATATTTTAAATTCAAATAAGAAGACTTAATTTTCTAAAGTAAGTTAACTGGTAAAAAAGGTTATGGACAATCAAGACTTTAAAAACTAATTAATAAAATAAAAAATCTAGAAAATTAGTTGAGGATTTTGAAAGCTTGAGGGAGTTCTAAGCCCAAAAACATCTTATGTATTATATATATTAGTGTGTTTTAAAGTATATATAATAAATATTGGATGTATATATAAAAAAGTTAGTGAAAGAATATATTCGAGAATAATGGAAAATTAATTACCTCTAGAAATGGTGATCTTCCAAGAATTCCAAGAATAGTTATCTTCAAAACAAATCAAAAAGCTTTGCTGATAGTTAATGAGAATGAATTTATGGTAAGTATTGCACTAATGAATTCAAAATTCTGTGATGCACCAAAGTTCAAAATACAAGCAAAGAGAACTAATGCATAGAATTATAAGCAATTGTATTTAGAAGAAATACTATAAGCAATTTTAATACTCAAAAAAAATTAATTAGCAAGAAGAGAAAGTCTATAATTGCAGAAAAGAAAGTCTATAATGTACTTGCCTTTATAATCAATACCGAGTACTGATGTTTAGCATACCCACATTTTATATAGGCTTCGTAGAAAATGGTCTCAGTTACATATCATCAAGATTTTAGGATTGTTTATCAAATGGCAAGTTAATTGGTAAAAAAGTTTATCACCAATCAAGAATTTAAAAATTAATTAACAAAATAAAAAATTTAAAAATTAGTTTGGGATTTTAAGAGTTTGTGGGAGTTCTAAACCCAAAAACGCCTTCTATATTCTATATATATATATATATATAAAGATTGTTGATCACTTAATATAATACTACTAAACTTTGTATTATTTTTATAACACTCTAAACAATTTAATAAAAGAGAGAGCAAACAATTGAAATAAGATAAGTCTCATCTCTTTTCGGCTTAAAGTTTATTGACAACATTAATCGGGTTGTGGTTTTATTTTTATTTTTATTTTTGTATGGGTTAATGGAGTTGAGTTACTCTATAGCAATTAAAAAACTTTGTGGGCTCCTATGAATATATTGAAATGATTCGATTTGGATCCGGTTTATACTTTTAAGCTTCAAGCTTTGCACTATGTATATTGATGAGGTGGAAAAGCTTCCTTAACCGTTGAAGGTTTTTTTGGAATAACTTAAAATTAATGTTGGTTTAGTATCCCTTCAAATTGTTTCATTCAAATTAATTTCAAAAGATCAAATTATCATTTTCATTACCATCCCCATCATTTAATAATTTAATATATTATTTAGTATATTATTTGATACACTAATTACATATTGCACTACATACATGGGACTATATTAGACTAAGAGAAATAATTAGTTTGAAATTATAATTAATTAGACAATGTAGTAAAAAATATATTAGATTTTTTAGAATATTATACTACTAATAAAGAGTTATATATACCTTCTTAGTATTTTTGGAGGAATTATACCTTCTTAGTTAAAATTTATGATCCTTAGAAAAGTTATAAAAAAGAGGGAGTGTGTAAAGTGATAAAGTAGTTATGAGAAGAAGTTTGAGGGTCGGGGGATAAATTCATTTGATCTTTTTATTTTTAAGTATTATTATACGGTTTTTGTTGGTATTAGTAAAAGAGGTAGTTAAATTTACTAGAAGCATTTTTATTATATCATAGATTATGAAGTCGATCTAAGAGAAAAGAAATGGAAAAACAGGTTGATATAGTGCATGTTTGATTATTATTTATACTTTCTATGGTTGTTTTAAGAAATTTATATAATACTTTAATTTTAATAATATTGTAATAAAATTGTCAAAATTCTTGAATAGAATAATGAAAGTAAATGATAAATTATAGAAAGATAATAAATAGAACAAGAGAGAGATATAGAGAACAAAGTAGATGAACTAAATTTTATTAAGATTTTCTCATGTATATTACAAGTGAAGTTATAGTCCTATTTATAGGGTAACAAGAGGAGAAGATAGGGATGTATAAAAGATAGGATTATATTAAATATAGTATAAACTCAATTGATAGATGCTGACAAAGTTTCATCCTATCCTTTTAGAGATAATATGAAATTATCTTAAAATTGGATTACCTCATTTGAGATGATAGATATCCACAGTATAATTATTTCACAATACCCCTACTTGAATGTCTAGTACATAAAGAACGTACCTCATTAAAAACCTTATTACAGACAATTTAGTGGGAAAAAAAATCTAGTGAAGGAAAAAATAGTATATCATTCTTTATGCTTTCTCCCCCTATTTTGTACATCATCGAATTGACGCATTTTAAATTTTAATCCTCAAATATAGCAGTCGGCCATGTCTTAGTGAATAGATTTACCGGATCATTTTATTTGATTGACATGGTCGAACATGAATTTTTACCATATCCTTAAGAAGAAAACATTAGGAAATTTACTTTGTCATATCTTCTTTAATATATCCTTAAATTTCTCTCAAAATGATTGAAATCTCTTTGATTCGTTCACTACAAAAAATCATCGAAGTATAAATGACAAGATTTCATCGGTGATCCGTTGCTGTTGACGGGTTATCGATAGGAAATTGACAGAAAATGATCTGTCATCTAATTTGCATCAGTAACCAAACTTTTTGATGACAACACTGTTGGTAAATGAACTTTCCGATGGCTTACGATGGACGTTTTCATGGGACATCGGCTGAACTAGAAAAAATTTTGTCTGCATTAAGTCCGTCGGCAAAGTTAACGACGGATTCGCCGATGTCACCGATTTCCGTCGTTAATATTTATCGATAGCCCAACCGAAGGATTTGAAATAATTATTAAAAAAATAAAAAATGGTTACCTACGGATTACAGTTGGTAAGAAAATTTTTTTATATAATTTATAAAATGGATAAAAATTCCCTAAAAAACAACAAAATTCCCAACACAAACGATAATAGTAAACGTTAAACAAAATTAACACATTCATGTAGATTATACTAACCATTCATTTTAAATAATAAACATAATATATATACATATATATATATAACACCCAAATAAACAACGTAAGTAAACTGAAAATCAAACATTATATGAACTTAACTTTCACTAAATATTCCCAGAACTCTTCAGAAGTAAAATCACGTACTCCCTTTGCTTCTCCCTACTGCGATGCTTATGTAACTCCTCCAACTCCTTGCTCTTCAAGAATCTCTCAGCTAATATCACTTGTTGCAAAACAATAATACATACTAAATAAAATTAACAATTAACAAACAAAAAGAGGTAATATTAATGAAATTTAATAATTTCTTCGTGATAGACACGGTGAAGAAAATGGATCCACGAGTGTGTTTCTCGGGTCCCCGTCCCTCTGTCCCTCATTCCTATTCTTCTTATTCTGATGGGATATGCTAGAAATCATGGCGACAAGTTATATGGGGTTACCATTATCGACCACGAAGAGTATGTCTTTCTTGCCATACCAAAAGGTGAAAATCCATCAGTACACAAGCCAAGTCTCACGTCCTTGTTTCTGCCAACAAATCAGAGTAAATCCTATCAAAATACTTCAGAGCATCTCTATCCCTAGGATGGTTCATCAAATTCAGCTCCTGTGAGCTTTCAGAATGCCATCTCATGTGTTCAACAGTTCTTTGTGATGCATACAATCTTTGCAATCGAGGAGTTAACAGAATTAAAACATTGTCTTCACTAATCTCTTCGACATAAGTTTCCTTTCCTTCCCTCTCTTCTTCTTACTTATCTTGTACCATTGACTCTCGAAAAATATACATTCTGTTACGCCCGAGTCCTCCTTCTAATAAAGCATACAACTATTGACCCAAATATCTATCCTTTCCACGGGCAATTCCAAGCCTGATATCTATTTCTGTGTCACGTAACAATCTTTGACTATATGATTGTTTGGCGGCAAATGCTTCTTTATGTATGCACAAACATTATCGTACGACTTTTGAGTCTGTTGATTCTCAGACTTAATGTACAATAACTTCGCAGTCGCAGATAAAACCAAATGTCTATTGTCACCATGCATTAACGTTGTCTCCATCGCTTTTAACATGTCAAAAAACTTTTTTGCCTTAGGATTAGCTGGATCTTAATGAGTCATTTCTTCCTGAGGAAAAAGTTCAGACCGGCTGTATCAAATATCATCTCACGGTATGAGTTGCTTTTAGTCGGCATTGGCTATGAACTTTCTACCCCAATATTTGATCTTATTATACTAGCAAATTCTGCACGAAGACGTTTCTCATCATGTGGCCTCATTTTTTCACCATGAGCTGTCCAATTATGATATAAAGGCACAAAATCCCACTTCAAAAGATGTTCCTTCACAGTTTTGGAAGGTATAAACTTCTTATTTTTATACTTTAAACATGGACAGCGCATCTTATTTTCACATCCGTTGTTCATTTCAAGATAACAACGAATAAAATAATCTATCCCATTAATAAATTCACTTGTAAAACCTTTAACCCCAGACTCTCTTTCTCTATACATCCAACTACGATCTGGTATATTTTTCATAGCTTCTAATTAGGATCACTAAGAAAAGGAATATTGTTAGTTGTTATTCTAAGTTATGATTATAACCTTTAAACTTTAGACGTACCACAAACTCTTTTAATCTTTAGAAACAATGATTTAAATATTCATTTGTTTATAATCTTTAGAAACACATGAGAAGGGAAGTTAACAGAATTCTTTCGAAATAGTTTCATTTTATGTTTTATGGTAACTCATTCCATAAAAATCTTAGTTTTCTATAAGTTTAGAAAAATTTCGGTAGAGTTTTCCCTGTATTATGTATATTTTCCATGCACATAGACTACACAAACATGCTACAAACATAAATTCACAATATGAAAAAGTCAAGGCTCCCCCATAAAGTAATATTTAAATTAAAAGAGTCAGGGCTTCCCCATAAACTAATATTTAAACTCAAAATAACTATTAATTAACAAAATTCTAGCAATAAATATTAATTAGCAAATAAAAAAGTCAAAAAACTATTTCCTTGTTTCTAATGTTATTTTTTTGTCCCTTTAAAATTAGAGACTTGATTTCATAAATGATTGATACTAGCTCTGAGTTGATGTTATAATTGTAAACATAAATCCTACATCTTATTTTCATAACTTAGAGATTCACAAATTTTAGCAACAGTACCATTAATGCAAAAGTGGCAACTAAAGATCTTAGAAGTAGGACTACTTACTCTCTCTTTTAATACAACTTATGTTTTAAATTTAAGTTTCTCTTTTATGTGGATTATTTTTTTCACCAAAATATTTATTAAACTAAACATTTTCCCTTAGTATATAAAATTTTGACCACTTTTTTCTAATAAGTTATTTCTAATAAAATTTTGATTCCCTATAAGAATGGTTAAATTTAAATTATTCTCAAACACATTTAAAATATTAACCACTTGGTAATACATACTATCAAATGCACTTAATTCAATAAGTATATGATTAACTAATTTTAAGCATTTATTTGAATTATTAACTTAATAAGAAGTATATAACAATTATTTAGTAAAATACTCTATACCAAACTAACTCAATGCATTTTTTTCTGGAGAACTCAATGCATTATTAAGCTTGTAGTTACAATTAATATGCAACGGATCTTGCTCTAATGTCCCCAAGGTAGACTGCATATAGATGAGTTTAATAACGAAATATACTACCAAATTTTTACTATAATACCCATTTTCCAAAATTTGAATTTTATTAAATTCAAATAAAAATTTCAAACTAGAAACTTACCCTGTGTAGCGACAAATCTTCCATTGTATTAGTTGTCGGTATGTTGTATGTCTTACGACGAAAACAGAAGCGTGCCTAATGTCGTCACTAACTTGTTGTTACCGACGATCAATTCTGTCGGTAACTTACGTCGTCTTATGACGCGCCTTTTCCCTCAAATTTTTGGCAAAAATAGTGAAAAACCCGACGTGTCATCCAAAATCGTCAGAAATTCGACGACTGCATTTCCGTCAAGAAGTGTCGTTAGTAAGACGCGAATTTCTTGTGGTGGTTCAACTATCTTGGATATTAATCACTACTTTCAATCACACACTTTCTAAACTAATCGAATTTGAACTTTAAAATAAAATAAAAGTGACAGTTATAAATCTCACTTTACTACAAAATTATACATAATATAATATGTGGGTCGCAATAATAATTAATTAATCCATCTCAACTCGAGTTGAATTTTCTTAATAATCTAAGAAAAATAATTGTAAGGAGAATCATAAGGACAAAGTTTCTATCATTCCAAAATCATTAGATTATAGAAGAATTATATGAAGTATTTAATTGCATCCAACATGCAAGTATGTTAGTATGCATACTATAGAAACTTATAGTATTTCAAGATAAAAATTCTTCAATATTATTTATCTCTTCTCAAATATTCGAATGACTATTTTTGTATATAATGATGTGCCATGCCCATGTATAACAATTTGTAGATGTTCAAACTTGATTTTTCTGAAACCTTTTATCATAATGTTTGTCTTAGTAAATACTTATCACAAGAAAATCTTGGAGATGATCATATTAATCACTAATTCGTTCAAAGATATTTCTCTTACTAAGACGGCATTCACACTTCAAGCGTTAAAATTATCCGTTATAAAGCTCATATTTATCCTAAGAGACACTTATCAAGATGGAGAATTAATAATCTATAATTAAAATACTTTATCAACTCGTATGAAGTCAATGTATAAAATATGAAATGACTTATTTGAAAAACTTAGCAAATAGATAAACTTGTAAACTTCTAGTTCACAAATCCAAAGTATAGAACAAAAGATATGGTGATCATGTTTCCTTGGAATATCCTACTTCTATTATTGATTATCTCCCCTTGATATAGAAAAACTACTTATCGAAATAATAATGAGTAAATCATGCATAAGGAAATCTCTTAATAATAGAAAGATAAGAGAATTATACATGACAAGTATAAGCAAATTCTATATATGTGTTTCCAAATAAATGGACATATTTTATATTTAAATATCATCTTTAAAAAATTATCACTAAGATAATGATGTCGTATTCTTCAAGAATATTATTTGCATATGTTAGACATTTGAGTCCTTCTAGGCTTTATATAGATATTAAATATCTTACGTAATAAAATCAAATATATTCATATCCACCACTAGAAAAATATTGTTCTTCGTAGGAAATGTCAGGCTTTACGAAGAATCTGAATCCATATGTTTATATATATATATATCATGTTGGTATTCTGTTTTCATAGAGATATATATTTTCATCATATTAGGATTATACACTTCAAGTATATAATTCCTATTGGAAATATACTTGTTTAACTGTCTAGACATTTCATATTCCGCATGCAAACAGTATATCATTATCTGATATATTAAATATTGAATTTTGAGTCTGCAGACTCTTATTTTAGATCCTCATTTATATCCATATTATGCGCATAAATACAATCGACGTATTGTACTATTTTGTGGTTCTATCATAATTTACAATTAGGACATTACATATTGAGATCTTATTATCAAAACTAGGTACTTGAATTTCTTCTAGAAATAATACATGTCATGTTTAGGGAAAATTTTGCTGAAATTTATTCTTTCAATTTTATAATATGTGACCAAACTTAATATTTCCTATTTTTCATATGTGAGGAATACAAAGTAATAGTATATTCATCCGATTTCATTTTTCGTATCATCTCTTTTTTTTTTTTTTTTTTTTGTTAGGAAACATATTTAAAAACATCAAATGCATTTCTTCCCCCTGAGATTTACTTCCAACATTTTGCTTATAACCTTTTTTGAGATCCCATCTCATTTTTTATACTAGAATAATGAAATATGTATATTTAATCTAGAAATGAAAAATACTTGGTTACTGACCATACACCAATTATAAAGAGGAGAACTCACATAATTTGTTGCCAAAAAATTCGAACAAGTGCTACTGAGAATTTACTTCAGTTATTTCAAGGCATCTATGGTTCTTTAAAATCATTTTGTGTATGAAGATATTTTTCAAGAAGTTCATAGCATTATTGGGACAAATTATGCTGGCATGAGAAATTTGAATATGAGCTCATAATCAAGAAGACGTAAATATGTGCATGTATATATGTGACTATATTGTCAATACATTGACTATTATTTTTCAGTATTTATTTCTAACATATTCAACCCCAAGTAATACTGTTAAACTTTCGAACAATTATTTTTCCTTGTAAACAAGTGGATATAAAATTTATTGGATTAGAGAAACTTTTGGTCCCATAATATTTCCAAGAATGCTAAATAACTTTTTTGTATTTTAATTAGTGATCCGGGATGGTCTAATTGGTGACAGCAATATATAAATTATTTGAATCAATAAACTTCATGTTCACTTCATAATGTATCTCAAATCCATAAATTCTGAATAAGTTATAGAAAGCAAACAATAGTTTTATAATACAAATATTTTTTTCGAACAAGACAAGAGCACTAATAAATACATACTCATTTTGTCCACTATCTCGAGAATGTAGTTTTAATTATGAAAAATATCATTAAATTCAAAATGAACTTTTGACAATGTTTTAGTGGATGTAGTATATTTCATACTAAATACTTCAGTAATGATAACTCTTCTAGAGTTGCAATGGACTAACTTTTCTAGAGCTTTTTATTAATTAGTTCTGCTAGAACTAGACTACCATTTTCGACTTTCATATTTATGTTCAAACATATTGAAATGGAATAATATAGATGTGACATGTGCTATATTTATCATTCACGAATCCAATGTAAGAACATAATACAGCAAAATTTAAATAACGCACTAAATAAACTTGAAAATTTGAAACTTTACAACGTAATAGAAAATATAAAAATAATAATTCAATTTGTTTGACAATTTCTATCATCAACTAAAATGCAAAAATTCTCTTCCAGAGATTCAATAAAGTTGGTTGCATATGCTTGTCGTCTCCATGAGTTTAATTATCATCATGTTGTACCAACGTATAGCTTCAAGCCACTTCATCATCCATCTTCGGATGAGAGCCCATTCTTGAAAATCTCTCATCCCATGTTGCGAGAACAGATGTTCTTCTTCTGACCCAGTGGGTCCGTAAAACTCACTAGGATAACTTCTCAATCTCATCTATAGATAATAGGAGAAGCATTCGAGTTCTCAATTTTCTGTCCTAGCAATATCGCATGAGTGAAGACATCGTAACCTATTATATACTGCCTATATCTCTAGTCAAACTTCAATGGGAAATTGATTCTCTTTGCTAAATGGGGGCGGATAGAAGCTAGGCGTAGGTAAGAGAACTTATAGTGCTAGATAGGACTTTTTCTCTTTCTTGCCTTGGATTGGTGCTATGTCGGGATCACAAATACCTCATCCCTGAGATCCTTTTTTCTAGCTCGCCTGTACACAGATAGAGGTGAGCAATCCATTTATTTCGTGAATTTGCATCGGCTGAAGATGGACTCCACTGCTTCTCAGCAAAGAATGCAAAAGCTTTCTATAATGTTGCAAAGATAAATATTAGACATGAATGGGAATCCAGTCTTAAAGGATCATATAACCCTTCTTCCCCATGAGTACGATATAGATAGAAAGGGAATGCACTGCTTGATAGTCTACCAACTCTCCCACTTTTAAAGAAGGATTTAGGGAATTGGAATAGCTTTCTCCGAGATTGGCAACTCATAACAAGTAGATCGATAAAGGACGAGTACGAGTGAAAGCTTTCTACCGAGCTTAACAGAAGGAATAGTAGTTTTCAAAGGTCTTCCCCAACCGTAAGAGAAATATCAAGCTATAGGTCCTAGTCCTATACCCAAAGAGGTATATTATCTTAGTTATTAGAATCAGTCCTTTATGTTATCGGCAACCTCTTGTGGACATCCGCTTAAACCTACTCTATTGCCCTAAAGCCTATTTGTCCAATCATTCCCTCCTTAAATAGCATTGGACTAACTGTAGTGCTACCAACAAGCATATATATTTAGAGGAGAAAAAAAAGCAATAGCGCAAGCAAAGGGAAGTGTCAAAAGGGTCAAAGAAT
This sequence comes from Catharanthus roseus, assembly GCA_028651295.1. Lineage (NCBI taxonomy): Eukaryota > Viridiplantae > Streptophyta > Magnoliopsida > Gentianales > Apocynaceae > Catharanthus > Catharanthus roseus. Next base: position 1,965,636 of record JAPQWS010000033.1, on the reverse strand, counting down.
CCTCTGTTGATAAAAGAGATGCTGATACAAAAACAGAATAGGGAAAAACCTGCTAGTCCAGAGACTTCGAAGGGGAAAATTGTTAGTATATGCCCTAAGACCAATTGACTCACATTTATGATTTATGAAGCATGTATTTTGAATTGTATTTTATGCTCTTGGTCATCAAGTATGTGACTTGATAGTAAAACCCTTATAGCTAATAAAATACTATTCTTATTTGTCCCTAGTTTATTACATCTTGTAAACTAGTGTGAAGTTGATTGATGGTCAAGTTTTACTGATCATGAATATGAGATATAAAATCAATTCATAAATACATATTGAGAATATTGTATTGGACATGACCCAAAGTGAAGAAGAAATATTGCATGGGTTTAAGTTATAAGTATTTCTTCTCAGTTTTATATTTGGTGTCCTTCGACTTGATGTTTCTAATGTTTCTTGCATGGGGAGAAAAATATGTTTTGACATAGTCAAACATCACTTTTTATTGGAGATAGTGAAAGGGATTTGTCCCTCTCTTTTCAGAGAGAGATATCCATAGGGCCCCTTGATAAGGAAGACTGGAAAATATGCATGGCCATGCTCAAATAAGTATTAATAAGGCGTTATTAATATTATTTGTTGGAAAAGTCTGCCTCGTGATCAAGTAAATGATTAATTAAGTTTTATAAGGATGACTTGATCCATGCCTTATACTTAATTAGGATATCATATGACAAAAGGACTAAATATTAAATCTGATGCTAGGTTATTATTACATTTACTTAACTTGGGTAAGCATAATGTCTTGCTAGAGGCCGCTTATGTTTTGTGAATAAATGTCTAGGAAATTTTTTCATTCACTACCAATGTTAAATGAACCTACAGGGTCACACACATAGACGATCTTGTGAGCATAATGTCCACATTCAATGAATCTAGATTGTGTCCAGATTCGTTGAACGTATACAAAAGGGGAATCAGATTCCATATTGTATTTTATGGTAGGTTAATAAGTAATTAATTTTATTTAATCGAATAAATGAAATTAATTACTTAATATTACTCATCCAACCATTGGATGATTATAGCAATAGACGGACGAGATTAAACTGTCATTAGATGACAGTTAGGGTTTTGATATTGACAGCTATAAAAGGTTATGTTAACCTTTTCTTGGGAGCCGTCCTTTATCTGATTAAAGAAAAAAAAACCCTAAACCCTAGAACGGCAATATAGTATCTAGCCTCCTCTCTCGGAAATACGACCGATTACCAGATAGTCAGGATCAGTTCTGAATAGTTTTCAGAACACAGAAGGGGCTAGCATCCCGATCGCTTGCAGAGGAATTCGTTGCGTGGATACCGGTAGAGGGCGAAGCTTACAAAGTAGCGCCTCCACAACGAATAATAAAACACAGAGGTAATTTCTATCCAATCAATTTTTCTAGTATGTGCAGATCCTGTTGGTGGATTTCCGTAGTTCTATTTTACTTTGTTTTTGCCTACGGATTCCAACAACAATCTCTCAAATATACATAAAGATGTTGTTGACCCGTTTTTCTTTTCTTTGTTGCTTTCTCTCAATGAAATTTTCCATGTTGCGCTAAGTTACTTACGGATGTATGCATGGGGTCTAGGAACACTTTGAGGTGAACACCCATCCAAATTCATGAATTAGAGACGCTGTAGTATAATCTTTCCCATAACTTCTCATACCAGACTAATCCACTAATATGCAAATAGGGATCAGAAATGTGGTCAATATCACGAAAAATTTGACGGAAAGCTCTATGGGCTGAGGCTATATGGTCTATAGCCTTTTGTGGGCCTTCTTGCATAGACTTGGGCTTGCTTTACTTTTTGGTTGGTTGTACTATAATTAAGTAGCCCGTATAATTGAACGAAGAAATGGGAATTCGTATCACTAGCCCCTTACTTATTTCCTTTACATGAAAGGCGGAGTCTCTGGTCAGCGTTATAATTAGGATTTTGTGTACTTAGTACGTACGAATGAAGAAGACCGAGAAAAGGCTTCTAAAAACATACTCTTTGACTACGTTAAAGAGAAAAGTCCTCTTACGGAAGATAATATAGGAAAGAGACTGGGCTCCAGTGCTTTAGCCCCGACTTGAATACTATCCGATGAATTTCGACCCTTCTTACACTCCGTCCAAAGGAGTAACTAGGACCAATTTAGTCATATTTTCATGTTCCAATTGAACACTTTCCATTTTTTATTATTCTCAAAGGAGAAGATTATTATCTTTAACAAACATATGCAGATCTAATCACGATCTTATACTAAGAATAAGAGATCTTTGCCCCTCATTCTTTAAGAATTCGAAAGATCCTTTGGATTTGTTCATTTGGAATCTAGGTTCTTCTACTTCATTTTTATTTAATATTTTTTCTCACTCTCTCTTTTTTTTTATATCATTCCTTAAGTCCTATAGGTTTGATTTGTAGAAATTTACCCATTTCTCATTGAACGAAGGGTACGAAATAAATTAGATTTATTTTTCAATTAAAAGTACTATGTGAAATCTTTGGTTTTTCCTATTCCTCTATCCCTATCCCATAGATATAGGTATAGGGTTTGAATCAAAAGAGAATGTTTCCTTCTGTATGAATCCGATATTATTTTTATTCCATTTCAATTACTTCCCGATACCTCCCAAGGAAAATCTCGAATTGGATCCCAAATTGATGAGTTAGTGTGAGCTTATCCATGCAGTTATGCACTTTTTGAATAGGAGTTTGTTTCCTAGACTAGGCATTAGGTCCAGTTGTGATAGGTCATTCTTCATTTACGGAAAGAGCCAGGCAAACTGTACTTCGTTTCCTTTCCTGCTTATCCTGCCCTTCCCCTCGAAAGAGTGCCATATTCGCGAGTCTCCCTGCCTCATTGGCTTCTTAAAATAGTAGCATTCGATAGGATTCCTACCTCAAGATCGTAGAGCTATTAGTTTAGGAAAGAATGTCTTGGACAGCAGTAGTAGAGCAAGCTTATGCCCTTCCATGTCTTTTTGAAGTCATTTTGAGCTTTAATCTTATTAGCTCTGGGCCGACCTTTCTTTCCCGGGTGATCTTACTCATTGGTAGTGCTAGAAGAGTGAATCTTTGCTAGTTGGGGGAAAGTCAAGTCATCTACTTCTTATACTAATTCTTCTAGTAATAGCAGATATCTCTCTTACAGTGCTTATCTTTAATTCCCGTCCAGAGGTGCTAAGAAGCAACTTGTGCTTACACAGGATGCTACCAAACAAATAGATAGACTGTAGACTAGACTAAGGAATGAAGGTAAGAACCCTCTTTTCATTCTTTTTCTGGTACATTCACCCTTGCTGCAGCATCTGATATCTGTCCCGATTTGGTTAGTGAGGATGGTGTGTAGTGACTTGTTTAGGCACTGGGAGATCTAGCTACTCCAACTTGAATCATAGTTTTCTCTTATAGGAAGTAGTGTAGGCTTGCTTCGTGCATAGGCTACACAAGCTCGGACGAAGCCACTTTGGCAAAGAGGAATCAACCAAGTAAAAAAGTGATGGGAAATTTCCAATTTAGATTGATCTTCTTCTTTATGGATAGAGGTTAGGTTATCTTTGCCAGTTGTAACCGATGCCACAAAGGTTAAAAACGGAGATTCATTGATGCCTTTATGTGAGTCAGTCTAGTGACTTCCTTTCTTCCTTTAAACTAGCCTATCATATGAGGTGGATCAAATGGTGCATTTCTAATTTCATATGTTAAGAGGTTCCTTTAAAGCAGAAACCTTGTGTTGACCCATTCACCTCCTGAACTTATCGTCTAGCCGGAGTAAATTACCTATGCTCCTTCTGCACTTAGGCTGCTGAACTTGAGCAACAAGAGCTGATATTCAAGTTGATTATAAAATGTGATATAGATATCGAATCAATATTAGCTTTTATTAGAATTATATAAGAGAGAGAGAGAGAGAGAGAGAAAGAGAGAGAAGTAGGCTTAGTCAAAAGTGTAAAGCCAAACTTTATCTCTAAAAGCGTACTCGAGCTTCGATTGTTGTGTTTAGTCACTCTTGTGAGAGATAGGGCTAGTATGGACCCAATGGTGCTTTTACGAAAGTACGGGCAACGGTGTCGGTTAACCATTTCTTGAAAAATGAGCTTCTAAATGAATGACTGACTATCGGGCATAGGCAAGATGGTCACTTAGTGGCTCTTGTAAGCTTGCAGTGAAGTTAGGCAGTAAGAGTAACATAAAGTACAGTCTTAAGCCAGTCAGTTCTCCAAGCCAACAATGGAAGGGTGGAGTGAGTGTAGCACCTGACCCTTCTATTCCTTCGGTCTAATTCCCGGTGAGTTGCCATTAAAAGGGAATACCAACGAGGAAGTGACTCAGGGCTTATTTAGTGCTTAGGGTTTTGGGCTAAATTAAGATGGTCTTCAAGTTCATACTTCAAAGGGACAAAGTAAACCTCCAATCAAGGTACAACCTTTAGGGATAACATGAAGCCAAAAGTAGGATAGTCTAAGGAAATGTCATGAAGTCATTTGAGGAGCAAAATTTTGGAAATGATCCCCTTATCCATGTCTCCCTTTTTCAAGATGACACAGTTGTGATGGAACTTAAATGGGGTTCATTGAAAAGTTGGAGAATACAATCTGCTGCTATGGGAATAGCCCCTTCCATTGCCTGAAAGCCAATGCCTATAAAGAAAAGAGTGCCTCAAGTTCTACTGGACGCTGAAGAAAGAAGTGACATAGTTTTTTGAGTTCTTCCTTGATGTGATGACTGGAAGGGGATAATGAAGGCCTTTAATAGCTAACTATCGCTATAGTTCAAGGGAAATACATAGCCAAAACTCTATATAGTATACGCAACCATTAAGTCAGCCGCAAAGGTAGCTAGCAATCTATCTGTGAGTAAGCAAACTAGTGAGACATCAAAGTTTTAACAATACATCATTTTCTAGCCAGAGATAGAGGGAAAGAAAAAGGTATGGACGTTCAATCCCTAGCAAAGAGGGTAATCATTAATTACGATATCAATATTAGTAGCGCATAATTTCAAGATAAGTAAAATAATACTTTTCGTTTTTTAATTGATACCAATTAGTTAAAAATCTAAGATTTCGAACGTACTTCAAGTATATGACAAATACTTATTCAGTTTGCATCGATAATATCCCCATAAATTAGTAATCATAAAATTTCAATTTCTTTTTCAAAATTTTCACTTCTGGTGGATATATATTAAGAATTTAATGAGTTATTTCAACAATATAAGGAGAGTATTTTTTTTTATCATAACCACGTCCACAAACGAATCACTTTAACAAATAAATTAAAAGATCTAATTTCAGAGAATTATATAAAATATTGATCAAATATCACATCAATTACTCATTTTCTCATTCAATTTCAAACAAACATAAGATCAATTCAAAATAATTTTAAAACATACTGATCTCGATATAAGTACTGCAAGAGTATATATATTCGAGTTACAAGTGAGAAGAATATTTTCTCTTTCCCATTTTCGAATAATATTTTTTTCCATATATAACTTTGTAGAGGAGTAATTTTAAAAGTCACCAACTTCTACATAGTAATATATATTGTACTCATAAACATAACCCTTTATAACGGGTGTCTGTTGTACATATTCTCTCTAAAATATCGATGCTCTAAAACTTTGATTTCTAGAAAGTTCAAAGAGGAAAGAAGTAAAAGAAAGAAATGATGAAAGATGATGGGAGAAAGTGACATGGATATCAAAGATGAGGGAGAGATCAGCATAAATGAAAAAAGAAAAGAGAGAGATATCCATTGTTGATTTTCTCTTTTACAATAAATGTGGGCCTATGGAGGAGACAAAATTATTGAAATCATAAAAATTATTGTCTTTATTTAAAAGTAATTAAATTTTAATTTAAATTCCATCTTAAAATGGAGCAAAGAGTATTTATGTCATGTAATATTATATATTTATATATTACTATCTATACTAGAATAACTATTTTCTTCTCCCTCCTTAATGCTTTGAAGTGTTCTTCTTATTTTTTAGAAATTTTAATTTTTTTATTATTTAAAAAATTTTTATGATTTTTTTGTAAACATTAACTACAATTCTAACTAATTTAAAATTCTAATCAATCTTAGTATAACTAAACACATCTGAACTAACTACTAATCCCCTCCTTATTCACACGTACACCCGTTCTTCTTCATTCCTGCTGCTGATTCCCCGTCCTCTAAAAAACCTCGCATTAATTCTATTATTCTTCTCCTCCTTCATTGTTATAGTTTACCATAATAATTAGCAATAATCTTTGTGATGATTATTACTCCTTCGAGTAATAGGTATTGGACATTTTAGTTTTTCTGTGGCTTTCATCTTCATAGGTATGACAGAGTTTTTTTTTCAATCTTTTTTCTGCTTTTAATTGATTTCATGAATCTTCTCCTTCGTGTTTCCTATTTTCTATGTAATTAAATATTTTCTAAATCTTCATTATGCTCTAAATCTTTCCTTCCTTATTTTTTTTACTACCAATCAAATGAACATGGTAAAGATTTATCTTTTGAGGTATATATATATATATATACAGGTGCATGCCATTTCTTTTTTGGTAAATTGTAAATTCTATTTTTTAGATTGAAATAGAATTTATTTAAATTTTTTTTGCTGAAATTTATTTCATTAGTTTCACTTTATACAAAATTTTCTTATTAACTTTAATCATATTACATCAATGATTTTGTATTGGTACTTCTTGCATGAAAAGAGGAAGAAATTGGGGGAAGAAGTAGGATGACAAAAGGAACGGGGTTCCCTTCCTTCGGAAGGAGGTTCCATGCCGGGAAGAATCTCATAGTAAAGGAGAAGAGAGAAGAACGAGGGATTGATTGATTCCTGTTAGATGCATTGGTTGCTGCGCAGCTAAAATTAGTGTATTCCCCTCTCATTACTGTTATTTTATAGAATACTAATCTCAATTTTCTTTTCTAATGGAGGAAGGAGAATTTAGGGGTTAATTGTTCCAATGCACATGAGGCTTTATCGAAATAGTATAACTATAAGTACATATATTCTAGCAATTTTTGCTCTAACATTTTTCTTCTAGTGGTTATATCTAATATATGTTGTTCTCTCATTTTTCAGGGACAATCAATTCAAAACTTCCATTCACCCGCAGAAGGTTGTTCTTGCTTGGGAAAACAAATATTTGAATCCTTTTATTATTTTTTTAAAAAAAATTAGCATTTGAATCCTATGTTTGCTTTAATATTACTATTATTACTTTTGGTTGTTCACGTGGAATGATCTTCAGGAGCATAAAATTTCGTCCAAGAAGTGAGGGAGAGAACAAACAAAACAAATATAACAAGTAGAAGAGAGAAAGTGCCTTTGAAAGGACTTGAAAATGCTAAACTTCTAGCAACCTTGGATATATTAAATTCAAGACCTCAAGAAGGTTTAAACAAAATTTTTTCTTCAAAGTTCAAGCAACCTAAGGTATTTTGAATCTTAGACCTCAATGAAACAAGAAGAAGACCTCAAGACTAGTTACTAGACTCTCGTAGAAAAGTAGTATGATCAACCTTGAAACTCTTGGAACTTTCAACAGGTCTTCAAAGTGATTTTTCTTTCAAGGAAGTTCACCCTTGAAGAAGATAGAAAAACTAAGCTAAGAATCAAGGATACTAAGAGAAGAACCTTTGTCTTAAAAAAATTTCTTGATTAGCTTCTTCAAAAGGGAATACTACATATTTATAGAGACTTGAGGGAGAAAATAAGAATTTTTCCCTCTCATATTTTCATCCCAAAGGATAGATGTAACCTAAACATATACTTGATAAGACAATAGAGGTGTTTAATTGCATTTGGACTATTCTAGAGCACTAGTCAACACATTGCCAAATATAGGAGTAAATTTTCCATCTTGGGCAAAACAGCTTTCAACCATCTACCAAGGTGAATTTTCAATTTCTAACTTATTCAAAACTTTAGGATATTGCCCCATAAAAATTGGACATTAAAATTTAAGCCCCATAAAGTTTTGGACATTAAAATTTAAGCCTTGAAATATCTCTTGCTCAATTTGATCCTTGTGACTCTTTAGTTGTTTTGCCTTGGCTCTTGTCACAACTCCTTGATGTTCTTGCATGTCTAAACGGTGCACATCATCCTCCCCCTCTTGAAAAGGATTCGTCCTCGAATCTCCATCACCTATATCAAATAAAGAGATATCAGATACATTAAAAGTGGCACTAACATTATAATGTCCCGAAAGATCAACTTTATAGGCATTGTCATTAATTTTCTCAAGGATTTGAAATGGCCCATCTCCCCTATCATCAAGCTCAGACTTTCTTTGTTGGAGAAATCTTTCCTTTCTAAAATGCACCCAAACCCAATCACCAGGTTTGAATACCACTTTTCTTCTTCCCACATTTCTTTTTGCTACAAGCTTTTTCTTGGAGTTGACAATGGCTTCATGGACCTTTGCATGAATTGCTTTCACAAAATCAGCCTTCTTGCTAGCATCCTTGCTTAATGCTTGATCTATAGGCAAAGAAACCAAATCAAAGGGAGTTAGAGGGTTAAAACCATAAACAACTTGAAATGGAGAATGAGAAGTAGTAGAGTGAGGTGCCCTATTATAGGAAAATTCAATGTGTGGCAAACACTCCTCCCATTGCCACAAGTTCTTCTTCAAAATAGCCCTTAGAAGTTGGCCAATTGTTCTATTTACCACTTCAGTTTGTCCATCCGTTTGTGGATAGCAAGCTGTAGAATAAAGCAAGTTAGCACCAAGTTTCTTCCAAAGAACCCCCCAAAAATGGCTCAAGAATTTGGTATTCCTATCCGACATAATAGACCTTGGAATTCCACAGAATCTAACTGTCCAAGTAAAGAACAAGCTAGCTACATGACTAGCATCATCAGATTTCCTACAAGGAATAAAGTGTGCCATTTTATAGAACCCATCCACAACAACGAAAATAGAATTCATACCTCTAGAAGTCCTAGGTAAACCAAGAATAAGATCCATAGGAATATCAACCCAAGGTTCTTTAGGAACTTCTAATGGTTTGTAAAGTCCATGTGGAAGAGTTCTAGATTTAGCTTTCTTGCATTCAATAAAACTTCCTACAAATCTTTCTATATCTCCTTTTAAATGTGGCAAAAAAAATGTTCATGAAGAATTTCATAGGTTTTAGTGACACCAAAATGTCCCATTAAACCCCCACAATGTGCTTCTTTGACAAGTAGAATCCTAGTAAAATAAGATGGTATGCACAATCTACCTTCACAATAAAGAAATTCTTCATGCAAAAAATATTTTCCAAAAGGTGCTAACAAGCATTTCTCAAAAATTTCCTTAAAGCCACGATCACTAGAATACATTTCTTTATGCATTTCAAACCCCAAAATTTTTGTTTGAAGGGTGGATAAGAGAGTATACCTTCTAGATAGAGCATCGGCCACCACATTCTCCTTACCTTTCTTGTAACGGATGACATATGGAAATGTTTCAATGAACTCCATCCATCTTGCATGTCTCTTATTGAGTTTATATTGGCCCTTGGGAAACTTCAAAGCCTCCATGATCGGTGTGCACAACAAACTCCTTTCGCCAGAGGTAGTGTTGCCAATGCTTTAATGTTTTTATTAAAGCATAAAGTTCCTTGTCATAAGCTGAGTACTTCACGGCTGCCCTATTAAGTTTTTCACTAAGATAGGCCAAAGGCTTTCCATCTTGCATAAGTACACCACCTATACCAATGCCGGATGCATCGCACTCTGCCTCAAAAGTTTTCTCAAAGTTTGGTAGTGACAAAAGGGGTGCACTACACAACTTTTCCGTCAACAATTGAAATGCTTGTTCTTGCTTCGTTTCCCACTTACATAAATGTACTAGGAGCATTAGTTAATCCAAAGTGCATAACCATCAATTCATACAAACCAAAGTTAGTCTTAAAAGCGATTTTTAACTCATCCCCTTCTCTCATCCTAATTTGATGGTATCCGGATTTCAAGTTAATTTTAGAGAAAAGATTAGAACCATGCAACTCATTGCTTGGACCTTACCTTTGTCTACTTGAAGTCCTTGTGAGCTCACCACATAACCTAGAAATGTAATTTTCTCCAAGAAAAATTCACATTTGTCAAGGTTAGCAAAAAGTTTTTCAATTCTCAGATTAATGAATCATGTGTTGAGGAATTTTATTGGGAAATTTGTTGCTGTATACTTTGATGACATTTTGGTCTATAGCAAGACATATGAAATGCATGTTCAACATAATAGGGAAGTGCTAAATGTCTTGAGTAAGGAATGGCCAACACCAAGAAATGCATCGGAAGTGAGGAGTTTCCATGGCCTGGCAAGTTTCTATAGGCAGATCATAAAAAATTTCAGCACCCTTGCTAGCCCTTTGACCGATGTGATCAAGAAAACCGAAGGATCTCAAGTCTAGGTATGGGATTCCTATACTTGATAGTAATGTTGTTTATGGCTCTACAATCTATACACATTCTCCATGTACCATCTTTTTTTGGAACAAGTAAAACTGGAACCGTACAAGGACTCATGGACTCACGCACATACCCTTTTGAAATTAGATCTTCAACTTGCCTTTTTAGCTCCTTAGTCTCTTCTAGTGGACTCCTATAGGCCGGTCGGTTTGGCAAGACCGCCCCGGGGACAAAATTGATTTGGTGTTCGATTCCTCTAATTGGTGGAAGACCTCCGGGCATCTTATTGGGAAATACGTCTTTGTAATTTTCAATAACCTGCAAAATTTCACTTGAAAAAAAGGGTGAGTGTTCTTTAGATGGAGTGAAAGATTCCCTACAATACAAGAGCAACACCACTTCTTTTCTTTCAATTGCTCCAATCACCTCACTAGGTTTTGCAAAGAAACAATTCTTTTCTTTCATCTCACTCTCTTTTTTTTTGTCACTCTTTTTCTTTTCACTCTTGTTTTTCATCACTCTTTCTTCACTCTTTTCTTTTTCCTCAACTCTTTTTCCCTCATCGATTTTTTTTTTCTTTTAAGCTCACTTTAGACCCTCTCTTTCTCCCTCATCTTTTTTTGTTCATCTCTCACTTGTTGAGGTGTAAGAGGATTCATAGTGAATGTTCTTCCATCCTTCACAAAAGAATAAGTATTTTTCTCTCCATTATGGAGGGACTTTCTATCGAATTGCCAAGGTCTTCCCAAGAGGAGATGGCATGCTTGTATGGTCACCACATCACATAGTAACTCATCTTTGTAAGCTCCCATTTCTATTAGTACTACTACTTGTCTCAACACTTTAATTTCTCCATTATCATTTAACCAATGGAGTTTGTAGGGTTTATCATGTTTTGTAGTAGGTAGTTTCAACTTCTCAACAAGATAAGCACTAGGCACATTTACACAATTACCACTATCAATGATAAGGTTGGCAATCCTTCCTTCAACTTTACATTTAGAATGGAAGATGTTTTCTCTTTGTTCAATCATGTTATCATCAAAAGCTTGAGCACTTAGTGCTCTTATGACAACTAAGCTCAAGACATGGTCATTACTTTCTAAAGGATTCTAATCAACATGTTTATCATCCTCACTATTTTCTTCACCCTAAACACATTTGCTACTTTCATCCTCATCCTTCTCAATCCAACCATTCAAATCCTCCCTAAATATCAAAGCTCTCTTTGTTGGACAACTACCTGCATAGTGTCCTACACCATTACATTTAAAGCACTTTGGAGGGTTAGAAATGATTTTACCTCTCTCTTCCATCTTTGTTTTGGTTGGAGGTTGGAAAGTACCTCTAGGAGCCTCCTCCGTTTTTGGCCATGGTTTGAAGTTGGAAGTAGGTGGTTTGTTGTTGCAACTTATTTTTGGTTTGGAAGTGAGGATAGCATCATCCCACTTCTTTTTCTTTGTGATTCGATCTTATTGGCAAGATGACACATGTCTTCATAAGTTGTATGTGGATATAACTCAAGTTGGTTGGCTATCTCCCTATTGAGACCACTAAGGAACCTAGCCATTGAAACATCCTTATTGTCTTCCAAGTTCAACCTCAAGATGTACAGTTCAAGCTCTTGTCTATACTCTTCTACATTTTTTGCACATTGTTTTAAAGTCAAAAGTTTATAATGAAGCTCTCTATAGTAGTGCTCGGGCACAAATCTTTCTCTCATCAAAGCTTTTAGCTCTCTCCAAGTATTAATCGATGGTCTACCACTTCTAATACTTTGGTTTACTACCCTTTCCCACCAATGTAAAGCATAGCCAGAAAATTCGGCTATTACAAATCTAGCTTTTAAGAACTCATTACAAATTTTCAACATAAACATGTTTTCTACTTGCCTCTCCCAATCTAAGAAAATGTTAGGGTCATTCTCACCCTTAAAACTAGGGAGCTTCTACTTCATTCGGTCCAAGGTTTGGTCACCTTGGTCTCTTTCACGGTTGGCAACAAATGGAACATGTTCATGATTATCATATAATGGCTCCCCATGCCTAGCTTGTGGTATTGGAACTTCTTCAAAGTGTCTAGGCATTCCTCTTCTACCACCGTAAGGAGGTAGATGAAGTTCTTCATCAAAATGTAGAGGTTGGTGGAACTCGGTTGTCCTAGAGCAATTGAATGGTGCATTGCTCCTTGGGGTAGTAGCATTGAGACTACCATGAGGACTAACCTCTCTTTGTTGATTAGAGAGATTAGTGACATCCCTTCTAATATCCCTCCTCTCATCTCTTAGAGATTGTAACTCTTGCATCATAAGCCTCAAAGTGTCATCATGTTGGGAGTTGCTAGACTCTTCTCCAAAAGGAGTTGGTGCTTGAGCTTGGGTTGACATCTTGATAATGTTTAATTTACAAAACTCTCTTGTTTAACTCTCTTTGACTTTTTCGAGGATATTCTCACAACTCTTGCTTTTTTCTAAAGGTTCAAGTCTCAAAGAGTTCTATGAGTTCTTAACAAAGATTTAACACCTCTACTCAAGTTAAAAACAACCAAAATAAAAAAATCACAATCAAAAAGTAGTTGAGAAATATGAGTGTTAGCCCTAAGGGCATTATTACTTGTGTTTTGATTATGATTAACTAATGCTTGTGTGAGTATGTTAGCTAACCCTTCATAGAACAAAAGAAGAACATATGAAGTCTCAAAGTCTCAAGCAAAAGATCTTGTTGATGAGGGAAAAATAGAGAAGAAGAGATCAAGCCATGCCAAGATCAAATCATTGAAGACATTGAAGGCATTGTCTTTTTTAGAGTGAACTAGGTACTATCTTGTAAACTCCCTAGTCTTAGTCTTTGATTAATTGATCATATATGAAGCTCTTCTTATGATTTTCTAAGATATAATCTTTTGTTAAAATCTAAGTATTCTTGACTGAAGATGTTTTGGAAAGTTTTTCTTCTCTTTAAAATGATTGTCAAGAATACATGCTTTTGAAACAAGGAAGAAAGTTTTTGTTTAAAAAGAAACTTGGCTGAGAAAACAAAAATTCGGTAGTCCGGTTTTAAAACCGGTAATCCGATTTTTCCAAAGTAAAAATTCAGCAGTCCGTTTTTCAGAAAAACAAGTCCGAATCTTTCTATCCAAGAATTCAGTCATCCGGTTTTAAAACCGGTCGTCCGATTTTTCTCTAAATCAAAAATTCGGCAGTCCGTTTTCTAGCTTGATCAAGTCCGAATCTTTCTGTTTTAAAGAACCGGAAGTCCGTTTTCAGGAACCGGTCGTTCGGTTTTTGCTGTCACTGTAAAAAATATTACCGTTGCACAGAATGCAACGGTCATTTCTGAAAAGCAACAGCTATTTTCTTTAGGCAACGGTCTTGAGCTTCAATACTCTATATAAACACTCAATTATCAGCCATAAATGAAAAGTTTGGGAATTATTCATTGAGAACTTTCAAGACATTTAAAGAGCTTCAAAAATTCATTTATTGCAAAATATTTTCAATCCCAAACAAAATCTTCTTGAGCTTCATTATTGATCATCCATCAAAGAAGAAGAAAAGAGGTGCTTGTAGAAGTATACCATTGAATTGTAATCTTCCTCTTCTCAAGCTAAATTGTTAACATTGTTCCTAACTCTTTCTATTCTTTTATTGTGATCAAAGGTTTGTGGAAAACCCTTTGGGTGATCCTTTGATTAACTAGTTGTATTGTTGTGCTTGAGGTTTTGGTGTAAAACCCTTGAAGGGTGAACCTCATTGTGTATTTGTGTAACCTTCTTTGAAGTTAGTGAATTTGTGAAATCCTTGGGTTGAGTCTCAAGGTAGTGGATGTAACTCTTTGAGAGAGTGAACCACTATAAATTGTTGTGCCTATTCTTTTCTTAATTGCCAATACTATTAGATTGTGTTTTGTGTGGATTCCTATTAAAAAGAGTTTTTAGAAATCTTTCACAAACAAATTGGAGGTTTATCTTTCTAATCATACAAAAGAATTTTTCAAATTAGCCAAAAATCTTATTCACCCCCCCCCCCCTCTAAGGTTTTTCAATTGGTATCAGAGCAGGGCTTCTTAAAAAAGGACTTACACCCTTGAAGCAAAAGATCTTCTTTTTACTATGGCTAATAATTCTAGTTTACCTTATGTAGAAGGCTCTTCTACAAATAGACCTCCTCTCTTTAATGGAACTAACTATACTTTTTGGAAGTCTCGAATTAAAATATATATATATATGTTCTATTAACTTTGACTTGTGGAGTATTGTAGAGAAAGGTCCTTACATTCCCAAAATAAATGGGGTAGCCAAGAAGATTGAAGAATTTGATGAATTCGACTCAAGGAAGATGACTCTAAACTTCCAAGCTATGAATATTCTAAGTTGTGCCTTAGATGCAAGCGAATACAATAGAGTGAGCGGATGCGATTCGGCTCATGAAATGTGGAAGTTACTTGAAGTCACTCACGAAGGAACAAATCAAGTAAAAAAATCAAAGTTGGCTATGTTGGTGAGAGACTATGAGTTATTAATGATGAAACAAAATGAGAGCATTAGTGACATGTTCACAAGGTTCACCAATATCACAAATGGCCTAAAGGCATATGGGAAGGAGTACTCAAGAGGGGAAGCAAATAGAAAAATTCTTGATGCACTTCAAAAAGCTTGGCAACCAAAAACTCTAGCTATTGAAGAATCAAAGGATTTGAGACTACTCCCGATTGAAGAACTCATAGGGTCACTTCTTACCTATGAAATGAAAATAAAAAGATTGAATGAAATAGAAGATGAAGAAAAGGGAAGAAAAGGCATTGCACTCAATGAAGATGATCAACCGTACTCATCAAACAATGAAGATGAGGTTGATGATGATGAGGAAATGGCATTAATAATGAGAAAATTCAAAAGATTTTACAAGAAAGGTTTCAACAATAGAGGGAGGAAACCTCCACTCAAGAAAGGAGGTCAAAGCTCATCACTCTTCAAAGCTAGATGTTTTGAATGCAATAGCACCGATCATCTTATAGCCGATTGTCCCAAGGCCCTTGAAAAGGAAAGAGGAGCTTTAGAAGCCAAGCTTGAGGCATTGACGAAGAAGAAGAGAGGCAAAGGTCTAATTGGAACTTGGGATCAAGATTCAAGTGAAAATGAAGAAGAAGAAAATGCCAACATATGCTTCATGGCACTAGAAAATGAGGTACAATCTTCACTTCCTAACTCTTCTAGTATTCTTGATGATGATTGTGATATTGATCCTAGCATAATGCTTATTGAAATGTATGATGAGTGCAAAAAGGTTACCAAACGAAACAAAGATTTGAAAAGCAAAACTCAATTTTTGTTGGATGAAAATTCAAGACTCATTTGTGAAAATAAAGCCATTCTTGAATCCTTGGAAGTCTTGAAGAAAGAAAAAGAGAGCTCAAATGATGACTTTCAAAAACTTGTTTTAGAAAACAAAAACCTTTGTGAAAAGATTTCCTTTCTTGAAAAATGTTTGATTGATTATGATGTCTTAAAGAAAAAGGCGAGTGATCTCACTCTATGTGTTGAAAAATTCACAAAAGGAAAAGAAAACTTTGAAAAACTTCTTGGCTCTCAAAGATCACCTTTTGATAAAAATGGTATTGGATATACTCACTCCAATAATTTCTCAAAACAAACACGGTTTGTAAAGGCTTCATCATCTCACTCACACCTTTGTTGCACCTATTGTGAAAAGAGTGGTCATAAAGCCACAAAGTGTTTTATAAAGAAAAAGATTGAAAGAGGAGTGAAAACCATTTGGAAAATTAAAGAAAACCAAACTAACGTCCATGGACCCAAAACGATGTGGGTACCAAAAATCATTTCTACTTCTTTTTTTGTAGGAACACAAATCAAGGCCATCTTAGTGGTACTTGGATAGCGGATGCTCAAGGCACATGACCGGGGATTCATCACTTATGAGCAATCTCAAAGAAACCGAAGGTGGATTTGTAACGTTTGGAGATAAGAACAAAGGAAAAATCATTGGTATAGGTAACATTGGTAACAATTCTTCCTCTCTTATTAAGGATGTTCTTCTAATTGATGGTCTTAAATTCAATTTGCTTAGTATTAGTCAATTATGTGATAGTGGAAAAAAGGTTGTTTTTGAAAGTGATTCTTGCTCTATCATTGATAAGCATGAAAACAAAACTATTTTTGTTGCTAAAAGAGTTGGAAACGTATGTCTTTCATCTTGAAGATTTTCTTTCCCAAAACTTGAAGTGTCTCTCGGTTCATGATAATGACGCATTTTTGTGGCATAGAAGACTTGGTCACGTTAGTATGGATTTATTAAACCAACTATCTTCAAAAGAACTTGTTAGAGGCCTACCAAAACTTAATTTTGAGAAAACTAAACTTTGTGATGTTTGTCAATTTGGAAAACAAATCAAGACTTCTTTTAAACCAAAGAAAATGATTTCAACTTCAAAACCTTTGGAACTTGTTCACATGGACTTATTTGGACCAATGAGGACCACTAGTCTCGGTGGTAAGAGGTATGCTTTTGTAATTGTTGACGATTTCTCTAGATTCACTTGGACTTTGTTTTTGAGTCAAAAAGATGAAGCTTTTCATGAGTTTGTTAAACTTTTTAAAAGAATTCAAACCTCCCTTGATTGTAAATTGATCTCTATGAGAAGTGATAATGGGAGAGAATTTAACAATCAAGATTTTACAAAACTTTGTGATGATTTTGGCATAACACACAATTTTTCGGCCGCTAAAACCCCACAACAAAATGGTGTTTTGGAGAGGAAAAATCGTACGTTGCAAGAAATGGCAAGATCTATGCTTTGTGAAAACTCCCTTCCTAAATATTTTTGGGCCGAGGCCGTTAACACCACATGCTACATTATGAATCGTGTTATCTTGAGACCTTCATTAAAGAAAACTCCCTTTGAACTCATTTTTAATAAAACCCCCTCAATTGGTTATTTTAAAGTTTTTGGATGCAAATGCTTTATTTTAAACACCAAGGACAATCTTGGAAAATTTGATCGAAAATCCAATGAGGGAATTTTTCTTGGTTATTCTTCAAACAAAAAGGCTTTTAGAGTTTTCAACAAAAGATCCTTGTGTGTTGAAGAGTCCATTCATGTTAATTTTGATGAAACTAACGTTTTCGAGAAGAAAGTTGATGATGATGATGACATAGATAACACTCAAAGTAACCAACCATTGTACACTCAAGCAATGGAAGAGCATGCTATGGAGGAAGAAGGGATTGAGGAAAAACAAGGAAACGAACAAGAAACTCAAAATCTTCCTCAAGAGGTGATATATCCAAAAGGACACTCCAAAGATGAAATTATTGGAGATGTATCTCAAGGGGTAAGAACAAGAAGGTATTTTATCGATAACTTTGCCTTATTATCACAAATTGAGCCTAAGTTTATTGAGGATGCTTTATGCGATGAGTTTTGGATTATTGCTATGCAAGAGGAATTAAATCAATTTGAAAGAAACAAAGTTTGGACTTTAGTCCCTAGACCACATAATCACCCCACAATTGGCACAAAATGGGTTTTTCGAAACAAAGTAAATGAATCCGGAGAAGTCATTAGAAACAAAGCTAGACTTGTTGCCCAAGGATTCAATCAAGAAGAGGGCATAGACTTTGATCAAACCTTTGCTCCGGTTGCTAGACTTGAATCTATTAGGATGCTTTTAGCCTTTGCTTGTTCTAAAGGATTCAAACTCTTTCAAATGGATGTTAAAAGTGCCTTTCTAAATGGTGATATTGAGGAGGAAGTTTATGTTGAACAACCTCCCGGTTTTGTACATGAAAAACTTCCAAATTACGTTTTCAAACTCTCAAAAGCACTCTATGGTTTAAAACAAGCTCCAAGGGCTTGGTATGAATAGTTGAGTGGTTTTCTTCTTTCAAATAACTTTTCAAGAGGAGTTGTGGACACCACTCTTTTTACAAAAACCTCTTGTAACAATGATCTTCTTCTTGTCCAAATATATGTTGATGACATCATTTTTGGTGCTACTAATATCTCTTTATGTGAAGAATTTGCCTCACTTATGCAAAGAGAATTTGAAATGAGCATGATGGGAGAATTGACATACTTTCTCGGCCTCCAAATCAAGCAAACAAAAGAAGGAATCTTCATCAATCAAGAGAAGTACACCAAAGAACTTCTCAAAAGATTTGGGATGAGCAATGCAAAAGGTATCGGTACCCCTATGAGCTCGTCATTGAAGCTTGACAAAGATGAAAAAGGTAAAACTGTTGATGAAAAGACTTATAGAGGTATGATCGGTAGTTTACTTTATTTAACGGCTAGTAGGCCGGATATCATGTTTGCAGTATGTTTGTGCGCTAGATTCCAAGCATGCCCCAAGGAATCTCATTTAATAGCTGTAAAACGTATTTTGAGATACTTAATTTCATCATATGATTATGGCTTGTGGTACTCTAAACAATCTTGTTTTGATCTTATTACCTACACTGATGCGGACTACACCGGATGTAAGGTAGAAAGGAAGAGTACAAGTGGAAATTGCCAATTCTTGGGAGGTTGCTTAGTATCTTGGTACAGCATGAAACAATCGTGCGTGTCTCTATCAACCGCCGAAGCGGAATACATCGCAGCCGGTTGTTGTTGTGCTCAGGTACTTTGGATGAAACATACTTTAATTGATTTTGGTGTTTCCTTTAAGTGCATACCTATCATGTGTGATAACACTAGTGCCATAAATATTTCCATAAATCCTGTGCAACATTCAAAAACAAAACATATTGAAATCAAACATCACTTTATTAGAGATCATGTTGCTAAAGGTGATGTATCTTTAGAATATATTTGCACTGAAGATCAAATTGCCGATATTTTTACAAAACCTCTTTCAGAAGATCATTTTTGCTATTTAAGAAAATTACTTGGTATAGGGAGATTTAATGAGTAATGTGTGTTGCTTGTATTTGTCTTTTCCGTATTTTCTGACTTGCTGATGTTTTAAAAAAATTCGGACTCTTATTTTGAAATTAGGACGTCCGGTTTTAAAACCAGACTCATACTTCTCCTTTCAAAAATTCCAGAGATATTCGGACTCTCAAACCAGACGCCTGCACCAAAAACTCGGACGTCCAAATTTTTGAAAATCTTGAAATCGGAAGACCGGTTTTAACAAACGATCGACCGAATTCTTCAAATTAGGTCGGGGCTGCGTTTAAAATTAGTCTTTTTCTCACAACTCT
This sequence comes from Catharanthus roseus, assembly GCA_028651295.1. Lineage (NCBI taxonomy): Eukaryota > Viridiplantae > Streptophyta > Magnoliopsida > Gentianales > Apocynaceae > Catharanthus > Catharanthus roseus. The sequence continues at coordinate 1,945,962 of JAPQWS010000033.1, read as the reverse complement.
TCACATTCCTCTCTAAACTCTCTCTCACTCTCTCGACTGAAAACACCCCCACTCTCAAGACCCATCCGATTTCTTGTTCCGGTTTTCAATCTTCTTCTTATTTCTCTTCAAATTCATCTCCTGTCACTGCAAAGAAGCTATTTTTCTCTCTAATTACTATCTACAAATCTCCAAAACTCTTCATCTCCTCTCCAAACCCTACCCTTGAAATTTCTCAAAAATGGTTAAAACAAAGAATGCCCAAGTAGGTTCAGGGCAAAATCTTGAAGAAGGAGGCACCAGTAGAGGAAGAGGGAAAGGAAAAAGAGTTCCTGCTGGAACTGGGGCTGCCACTGCTGCTGCTAGGGTTTTTAGAGTCTCAGAAAGGTTTATCTCAGTAAGGGAAGCTGCTCGGTTTGAAGAATGGACTCGAAACCGACGGAAAATTGCTCCAGGTCATAGGGTGGACTTAAATGATATGCAAGGTATGGAGGTTATTCCTAATCTCTTTGACATAATTGGTTGGATACCTCTGTTGATTGTCAATGAACTGTACTATGTGGACATGATATATGAATTCTATGCTAATCTCCACAAAGGTAGAATTGAAAATGTGGATAACGTCTCACATCAATGGGTAGTGACTAGAATTGGGGGAAGGGATATAGCATTGATGATAGACTACTGAATGTCATTTTGGATACCCCTCAAGATGGCATAAGATTTTACAACAAAAACAAGAAATGCTATGATGCAAATTTATACAGTGAAAAACGATTTGCAGAAATTTTCACTAAGGGAGAGATATTGAAAAGGCATGATGATAGAAATGTTAATAAATGGATGCATATGGGAGAGTGCTTCATCACATGATATCAAACATCATCATTCCAAATGTTGGGCATAAATCTTCTATCACCAACATGCATGCATTTGTGATGCTAGCCTTGCATGAGCAAAGAAGAATGAATTTCGGCTTTATGGCTATAGAACATATGTTAGCTGCCCAATCCTCCCAAATGAAATGCTTGCCATATGGTTGCTTTATCACTAAAATCCTCCAACACTTTGTGATCAATTTGGTTGGGATGGGTAATCACATTGGAGTTGGCAAGATATACACTCAGCAAACCTTCAAGAGAATAGGGTTTGAGAAAGACGAAGATGGGATATTCATCCGAGGAGGACAAGATGTTGATGACAGTGATGAGGAGGATGATGATGAAGATCCAGAGGACATGGATATAGAAGAAGAGGACAGTGATGAAGAAACAGAGGCGGAAATACAAAGGAGAGAAACGCGACAAAAAAAACGACAAGAAAGGACTGAGGAAGGCTCATCTTTAAGAAGCATGAGTCAGCTTATGGATATGATCATCTCTCTCCGAACATCAATGAACACCCGATTTGATGCATTCGACGGTCGCTTTGAGGCTTTGGATGGAAAAATTGATGCCTTGGACCAAAAGATGACCGACACACAAGAACGGGTTAAGAGACTTGAGCAAGGAGGAGGAGATGGAGATGATTGAGACTTTTCTTATAAACCCTTCTTTCTCTTGTTTTTTATTCGTAACTCTCTTCAAACTCCTGTTTTCATTTTTAATGATATAATTTTAACTTGCTTATTCCTGTTCCAAATTTGCTCTTATGTGATTTGGTTGTTGCTTTTTAGGCCCTTCTTGTTTAAGGACTTCATGATGACACTTTAATGTTGAAAGTCCTACTACTACCTCTTCTATGATCCCTTGGTACATTTCTCCTACAATCTTTTTTGATTTATGACAAAAGGGGGAGAAAATAGTGCAAGATGTAAGGGGGAGAAATTTTGATTATTGATGATGTTTATAAGTTGTTATTGTTGCAAGAGTGAGTTATATTTTTGGTAATTGTTTATTGATGATGCCTATAAATTGTTTACAATGATTATTGATGCAAGGGGGAGTTATCTCTTTTTTCTTGGTGATTGCCATACTTTACTTTTGCTCTTTTGTTCTTCTTGCATATGTGTTTGTCATAATCAAAAAGGGGGAGATTGTTAGCCCTAAGGGCATTATTACTTGTGTTTTGATTATGATTAACTAATGCTTGTGTGAGTATGTTAGCTAACCCTTCATAGAACAAAAGAAGAACATATGAAGTCTCAAAGTCTCAAGCAAAAGATCTTGTTGATGAGGGCAAAATAGAGAAGAAGAGATCAAGCCATGCCAAGATCAAATCATTGAAGACATTGGAGGCATTGTCTTTGTTAGAGTGAACTAGGTACTATCTTGTAAACTCCCTAGTCTTAGTCTTTGATTAATTGATCATATATGAAGCTCTTCTTATGATTTTCTAAGATATAATCTTTTGTTAAAATCTAAGTATTCTTGACTGAAGATGTTTTGGAAAGTTTTTCTTCTCTTTAAAATGATTGTCAAGAATACATGCTTTTGAAACAAGGAAGAAAGTTTTTGTTTAAAAAGAAACTTGGCTGAGGAAACAAAAATTCGGTAGTCCGGTTTTAAAACCGGTCGTCCGGTTTTTCCAAAGTAAAAATTCAGCAGTCCGTTTTTCAGAAAAACAAGTCCGAATCTTTCTGTCCAAGAATTCGGTCATCCGGTTTTAAAACCGGTCGTCCAATTTTTCTCTAAATCAAAAATTCGGCAGTCCGTTTTCTAGCTTGATCAAGTCCGAATCTTTCTGTTTTAAAGAACCGGAAGTCCGTTTTCAGGAACCGGTCGTCCGGTTTTTGCTGTCACTGTACCGTTGCACAGAATGTAACGGTCATTTCTGAAAAGCAACAACTATTTTCTTTAGGCAACGGTCTTGAGCTTCAAGACTCTATATAAACACTCAATTATCAGCCATAAATGAAAAGTTTGGGAATTATTCATTGAGAACTTTCAAGACATTTAAAGAGCTTCAAAAATTCATTTATTGCAAAATATTTTCAATCCCAAACAAAATCTTCTTGAGCTTCATTATTGATCATCCATCAAAGAAGAAGAAAAGAGGTGCTTGTAGAAGTATACCATTGAATTGTAATCTTCCTCTTCTCAAGCTAAATTGGTAACATTGTTCCTAAATCTTTCTATTCTTTTATTGTGATCAAAGGTTTGTGGAAAACCTTTTGGGTGATCCTTTGATTAACTAGTTGTATTGTTGTGCTTGAGGTTTTGGTGTAAAACCCTTGAAGGGTGAACCTCATTGTGTATTTGTGTAACCTTCTTTGAAGTTAGTGAATTTGTGATATCCTTGGGTTGAGTCTCAAGGTAGTGGATGTAACTCTTTGAGAGAGTGAACCACTATAAATTGTTGTGCCTATTCTTTTCTTAATTGCCCATACTATTAGATTGTGTTTTGTGTGGATTCCTATTAAAAAGAGTTTTTAGAAATCTTTCACAAACAAATTGGAGGTTTATCTTTCTAATCATACAAAAGAATTTTTCAAATTAGCCAAAAACCTTATTCACCCCCCTCTAAGGTTTTTCAATGAGAAGCAAGGAAAATGATATTTAGTCATCCATTCATTTTAAGGAAGTTCAGCAACATTTCTAAGAGCATTTGAGTCAATAATGGTAGATTGAAAAAATGAAGAAATAAGTACTGAAAAAGGAAAGAAATTCGACCAAAAATACAAACACAGAGCTAGGATACTTCAAGAACACAAAAGAATACATAACGAAAGTTTCCAGCAAGCAGAGTAGATGACATACTCTGTTTATTTTTAAAACTGGTATTGAACCACAAGTCTAAATTGAAGAAGGTTTTTCTAGAAAGAATCCTCACTCAAAGTACTTGATTTTAGGCTCAAGAATCAAAGAAAAGAATTAGTATAAAAGAAGATATGCTCAGATCATTTTAGTACTTTTTGTCTACGAAAAAGCCAGGTACACCTTCAAGTTTTTTGACTATTTTGAGGTATCAAATGAAGTCCAAATTAGATGAGACTTGTTTTATTTGATTTCCAGGTCAATGTAGTATAACTCTATGTACAAAGATAGCAAGGTTATAGTCATATTCCAGGTCGTTCAAGCACTCTGTTTTTGTATTGTTATTTTCCAGCAATCTCGTCTCTTTTCTCTTTTTTTTATCATTTTTTTTGTATGTAAGATATCTAAAAAACACTTACTTCAAGGTGGCTCTGATACCAAATAATGTGGAATGATCTTCAAGAACATAAAATTTTGTCCAAGAAGTGAGGGAGAGAACAAACAAAACAAGTATAACAAGTAGAAGAGAAAAAGTGCCTTTGAAAGCACTTGAAAATGCTAAACTTCTAGCAACCTTGGATATATTAAATCCAAGACCTTAAGGTTTAAACAAAATATTTTCTTCAAAGTTCAAGCAACCTAAGGTATTTTGAACCTTAGACCTCAATGAAACAAGAAGAAGATCTCAAGACTAGTTTTCTACAAGAGTGTAGTAACTAGTATGAAGGAATTTTTTTATGATCAACCTTGAAGCTCTTGGAACTTTCAACAAGTCTTCAAAGTGATTTTTCTTTCAAGGAAGTTCACCCTTGAAGAAGATAGAAAAACTAAGCTAAGAACTAAGAATACAAAGAGAAGAACCTTTATCTTGAAAAATTTCTTGATTAGCTTCTTCAAAAGGGAAGACTACATATTTATAGAGACTTGAGGTTAAAAATAGAAAATTTTCCCTATCATATTTTCATCCCAAAGGATAGATATAACATAAACATACACTTGATAAGACAATAGAAGTGTTTTAATTGCATTTGGACTATTCTAGAGCACTAGTCAACACTTTGCCAAAAATAGGAGTAAATTTTCCAGCTTGGGCAAAAGGGCTTTCAACCATCTACCAAGATGAATTTTCAATTTCTAACTTATTCAAAACTTTAGGATATTGCCCCATAAAATATTGGGCATCAAAATTTAAGCCCCATAAAGTCTTGGACATCAAAATTTAGGCCTTGAAACTTCTCTTGCTCAATTTGATCCTTGTGACTCTTTAGTTGTTTTGTCTTGGCTCTTGTCACAACTCCTTGATGTTCTTGTATTTCTAACCAGTTCACATCAATTGTAGTGTAGATCATTTTTTATTGTTTTATGTAGGTGGATTTTTTTTTTTTTTTTGATAAATCTCTATAAGTGGAGTTGCATAGTCAATTTTTTTTTTTTAAAAAGAATATAATGCTAAATCTGTTTAATCAATTTTGAGTAATAACTTTTCATTTTTTTAATCAAGAGTTTTTGCATATTCATTTTTTTCTTTTACTAAATTAAACTCTTTTTTTAGTCTCAAGTTTGCAAATTGTCATGGTATATATTTGTTTTTTTTTTTACCACGAAAAGTTTTTAATAGAATATAGAAGTTTGATTGGTCCAATTTATTATTTTTTTCATAAAATTTATGGATGATCTAAGCTAGATTATCTATGGCTCGATAGCTACTTTTTCTTTATCAAACTTCTATTTTCATAGCCTCAAGTTTGAAGATATGAATCAAATATTTTTCAAATTAGAAGTGAGTTTATGAAATAACTTTATAGATTTTCTTAAATTTTTTTTTTTGTGGAACATGGGACGGAGTGTATTGGGTAGAGTAGTGGAGAGGGAATAGGATAGTTCGAGAAATTTTTTATGAAACACCTTGGGGGGGGTCAATAAGGTTTTTGGCTAATTTTTGAAAATCTTTTGCAAATTAAAAGATAAACCTCAAATTTTGTTTGAGAAAGAATTCTAAAACTCTTTTCAATAAAATTCCAAACCAAACAAAATTTTACGGTTAAGACAATTAAATAAAAAGCTTAGAAAGAAATGCACAAAGATTTATAGTGGTTCACTCTCTTAAAAAGTTACATCCACTACCTTGAGCCAACACCTAAGGATTTTCCAAATCTACTATAAATACAATATACACCAACTACAAATTTGAGGATCACCCTACAAGGGTTTTGCACACAACCTCAATTCACTACACAATATAAATCAAAGGTTTACCCAAGGGGTTTTTCAACACAAATCTTTGATATCAATAAGAGAAAGAGATAAGTTTAAGAATAATGTTACCAATGTGAGCTTGAGAAATAGAAGATACAACTCAATGGAATGTTTCTACAAGCTCCTCTTTACTTCTTCTTTGATGAAGATCAACAATGAAGCTCAAGAAGATGTTTTTGAGATTCAAAGTGTTTGAAATAAATGTGCTTTAAAGCTCTTTAAAAGTCTTAAATGATCTCAATAAATATTTCACCAAACTTCTTACTCTTTTTGGCTAATAAAAAAGAACTATATATGTAATCTGTGAAAACAAGCCGTTGCTGAGTGCAACGGAAATATTTTTAACAGTAAATGTGAAAACTGGATGATCCGTTCCTAAAATCGGACGACCAGTTTTGAAATAGAAAGATTCTGACTTATCTTTTTAAGCTCAGAACAAATCGGACAACTGGTTTTAAAACCGGATGGCCGATTTTTTGAGTTTCTACAGCCAGTTTTTTTAAAACAAGAGCTTTCCTTTCTATTTCAAAGACATGTATTCTTGATACTCTTTTTCGAAATAGAAAAACTATCAAAAGCATAAAAAATTCTATCAAGAATACTTAGATTTTGAGAAAAGTTTATATTGAGAAAATCATTAAAGAGCTTCACATATGATCAATAATCAAAGATTAAGGTTAGGGAGTTTTACAAAGAAATACCTTAGCACACCATAACTTAGACATAAGTCTTCAATGTCTTCAATGACATGATCTTGGAATGGCTTGGTCTTTTCCCTTCATTTTGCCTTCATCACCAAGATCTTTTGCTTTTTGAGAATGTAGACTTGAGACTTCAACAGTACTTCTTTTGTTCTATGAAAGATTAGCTTAATATTCACACAAACATATGGTAATCATAATTAAAATCATACGTAATAATGCCCTTAGGGCTAACAATCTTCCCCTTTTTGATTATGACAAACACATGTGCATGAAGAACAAAAGAGCAAGAGTAAAAGTATGGTGATGCTTCAAAAAGGATCAATAATAAGAACAAAGCTCAACAATCACCATAAGATAGATAGCTTCCCCTAAAAACATGTTTCATATCAAATATGGCTAAAGAGGATAACAAGTCCAAAATAAGCCAAATAGCCCATAGGGTGCAAGAATGATTATGTAGCAACTCCACAAAGTATAAGAAATACTAAGGCACTAACAAGGCATAAACATATATATATATATATTAAAAAGTATCATCAACATAAACATCAACATATCTAATCAAATATCTCATCAAACAATAATTTCTCCCCCTTACATCTTGCACTATTTTCTCCCTCTTTTGTCCTAAATCAAAAAAGGACCTTAGGAGAGAAATTTCAAGGGATCATAGAAGAGGAAGCAATTGGACTTTCAACATTAAGTTATCATCATGAAGTCCATAACAAAAGAGTCAAAGCAACAAAAAGGTAGCAACAAATGGATCACATAGCACACCAAAAGAAAAAAATGACATATATTAAGTCAAAAAACATAACATTAAGATAAAACCACAAGGAGTTTGAAATACCAAAATCATCACAAAGTTTTGTAAAATCTTGATTGTTGTCTCTCCCATTATCACTTCTTATAGAAATCAATTTGCAATCAAGGGAGTTTTGAACCTTTTTGAAAAGTTTTACAAATTCTTGAAATGCCTCATCCTTTTGGCTCAAAAACAAAGTCCAAGTAAATCTAGAGTAGTCATCCACTATGACAAAAGCATACCTCTTACCACCAAAACTAGTGGTCCTCATTGATCCAAATAACTCCATGTGAAGAAGTTCCAAAGGTTTTGAAGTTGAAATTATGTTCTTTGATTTAAAAGAGGTCTTAATTTGTTTTCCAAATTGGCAAGCATCACAAAGTTTAGTTTTCTTAAAGTGAAGTTTTGGTAAGCCTCTAACAAGTTCTTTTGAAGAGAGTTGGTTCAATAAATCCATACTAATATGACCAAGTCTTCTATGCCACAAAAATGCATCATCATTATGAATCGAGAGACACTTTAAGTTTTGAGAAAGAAGATCTTCAAGATGAAAGACATAGACATTTCCAACTCTTTTAGCAACAAAAATAGTTTTGTTTTCATGCTTATCATGAAGAATCACTTTCAAAAACAACATTTTTCCCACTATCACATAATTGACTAATACTACGCAAATTGAATTTTAAACTATCAATTAGAAGAGCATCCTTAATAAGAGAAGAAGAATTGTTACCAATATTGTCTATACCAATGATTTTTCCTTTGTTCTTATCTCCAAAGTTGACAAATCCACTTTCGGTTTCTTTGAGTTCACTCATAAGCGATGAGTTCCTAGTCATGTGCTTTGAACAACCGCTATCCAAATACCACTTAGATGACCTTGATTTGTGTTCGTACAAAAGAAGAAGTAGAGATGACTTTTGATACCCACATCTTTTTGGGTCCATGGATGTTAGTTGGATTTTCTTTTACCTTCCAAATGGTTTTCACTCCCTTTTCAATCTTTTTCTTTATAAAACACTTTGTGGCTTTATGACCACTCTTTTAACAATAGGTGCAACAAAGGTATGAGTGAGATGATGAAGCCCTTACAAATCGTATTTGTTTAGAAAAAAATATTGGAATGATTATATCCAATACCATTTTTATCAAAAGGTGATCTTTGAGAGCCAAGAAGTTTTTCAAAGTTTTCTTTTCCTTTTGTGAACTTTTCAACACATATAGTAAGATCACTTACCTTTTTCTTCAAAACATCATAATCTACCCTGCTTTTTTCAAGTGAGTGAACTTTTTCACAAAGTTTCTTGTTTTTTAAAACAAGTTTTTGAAAATTATTGTTTGAATACTCTTTTTTTTATTTTTCAAGATTTCTAAAGACTCAAGGAGAGATTTGTTTTCACAAATAAGTTTTGAGTTCTCATCAAGCAAAAATTGATTTTTGTTTTTCAATTCTTTGTTTCTTTTAGAAACCTTTTCAAATTCACCATACATTTCAATAAGTATAGTACAAGGATCATCATCACAAATATCATCAATAAGACTAGAAGAGTTAGAGGGTGAAGATTGTACCTCATTTTCTAATGCCATGAAGCATAGGTTGGCCTGTTCTTCTCCTTCACTTTCGCTTGAGTCTTGATCCCAAGTTCGTATTAGGCCCTTGCATTTTTTCTTCTTCTTTAATGCCTCAAGCTTAGCTTCTAAAGCTCCTTTTTCTTTTTCAATGGCTTTGGGACAATCGGCTACAAGATGATCGGTGCTATTACATTCAAAGCACCTATCCTTGAAGAGTGATTAACTTTGTCCTCCTTTCTTGAATGGAGGTTTCTTTCCTCTATTGTTGAAGCCTTTTTTGTAGAATCTTTTAAATTTCCTCATCACCAAGGCCATTTCCTCATCATCATCAATCTCATCTTTATTGTTTGATGAGTATGTTTGATCATCCTCATTTATTTTGAGTGCAATTCTTTTTCTTCCTTTGTCTTCATGTTCCATTTCATTCAACCTTTTTATTTTCATTTCATAGGTGAGTAGTGATCCTATGAGTTCTTCAATAGGAAGTAGTCTCAAATCTTTTGATTCCTCAATAGCAAGTGTTTTTGATTGCCATGCTTTTGGAAGTGCATCAAGAATCTTTCTATTCACTTCTCCTCTTGAGTACTCTTTCCCATATGCCTTTAGGCCATGTGTGATGTTGGTGAACCTTCTAAACATGTCACTAATACGTTCATTTTGTTTCATCATGAATAGCTCATAGTCTCTCACCAACATGGCCAACTTTGACTCCTTTACTTGATTGGTGCCTTCGTGAATTACTTCAAATAACTTCCACATTTCATGAGCCGAATCACATCCGATCACTCTATTATATTCATTTGCATCCAAGGCACAACTAAGAATATTCATAGCTTGAAAGTTTAGAGTCATCTTCCTTGAGTCGAGCTTATCAAATTCTTCAACCTTCTTGACTACTCCATCCTTTTTGGGAATGTAAGGACATTTCTCTACAATGCTTCACAAATCAAAGTTAATAGAACAAATATATAGTTTGTTCCATTGAAAAGAGGAGGTCTATTTGTAGAAGAGCCTTCTCCATATGGTAAACTAGAAACATTAGCCATAGTAAAATAAAGATCTTTTACTTTAAGGGTATTAGTAATTTTTTAGAGAAGTCTTGCTCTAATACCAATTGAAATATCTTAGGGGGGTGAATAAGTTTTTTGGTTAATTTTTGAAAATCTTTTGTAAATTAAAAGATAAACCTCCAATTTTGTTTGAGAAAGAATTCTAAAACTCTTTTTAATAAAATTCCAAACCAAACAAAATCTTGTAGTTAAGACAATTAAGTAAAAAGCTTAGAAAGAAATGCACAAAGATTTACAGTGGTTCACTCTCTCAAAGAGTTACATTCACTATCTTGAGCCAACACCCAAGGATTTTCCAAATCCACCATAAACACAATATACACCAAGTACAAATTTTAGGATCACCCTACAAGGGTTTTGCACACAACCTCAATTCACAATACAATATAAATCAAAGGATTACCCAAGGAGTTTTTCAACACAAACCTTTGATATCAATAAGAGAAAGAGATAAGTTTAAGAACAATGTTACCAATCTGAGTTTGAGAAATAGAAGATACAACTTAATGGAATGTTTCTACAAGCTCCTCTTTACTTCTTCTTTGACGAAGATCAACAATGAGGCTCAAGAAGATGTTTTTGAGATTGAAAGTGCTTGAAATAAATGTGTTTTAAAGCTCTTTAAAAGTCTTAAATAATCTCAATAAATATTTCACCAAACTTCTTATTTTTTTTGGTTGATAAAAAAGAACTATATATATATATAATCTGTGAAAAATGACCATTGCTGAGTGCAACGGTAATATTTTTTACAGTAAACGTGAAAACTGGACGACCGGTTCCTAAAATCGGACAACCTGTTTTAAAACAGAAAGAGTCGGACTCGTCCTGCAAAAAATCGGACGACCTATCTTTTTAAACTTATAAAAAATCGGACGACTGGTTTTAAAACTGGATGGCCGATTTTTAGAGTTTTTACAGCCAGTTTTTTTAAAACAAGAGCTTTCCTTTCTATTTCAAAGACATGTATTCTTGATACTCTTTTTAGAAATAGAAAAACTATCAAAAGCATAAAAAATTCTATCAAGAATACATAGATTTTAAGAAAAGTTTATATTGAGAAAAAATCATTAAAAGAGCTTCATATATGATCAATAATCAAAGATTAAGGTTATGGAGTTTTACAAAGAAATACCTTAGCACACCCTAACTTAGACATAAGTCTTCAATGTCTTCAATGACATCATCTTGGAATAGCTTGGTCTTTTCTCCTTCATTTTGTCTTCATCACCAAGATTTTTTACTTTTTGAGTATGTAGACTTGAGACTCCAAAAGTGCTTCTTTTGTTTTATGAAAGATTAGCTTAATACTCACACAAATATATGTTAATCATAATCAAAATCATAGCTAATAATGCTCTTAGGGCTAATAGTTTATTTTCATCAGCAATGTCTTATAAGATGATATTTAATTATTTGAGTTGTATTTTTATATCATTGACTTATATATCTAAAGTAAAAATCTTTACCAAGTACTTTAGTTAAAGCAAAAGAAGGCAGTCTTTCATATAATGAAGAATAATATTTTCTTAATTGCAAAACCCTAGTGTAAATAATATCATTTTGCATTTTAAGAACACTCTAGCAATAAAGAATATAACTTTTAGGAAGTTTAACATAATTTTTTTTAAAGGGAAGGAAATTTAACCTAATGACGTCATAAAGTTTAAATATTAAATACAATAACACTAATTATTTTATATTCATTTTGTGAGAGAATAAATGAAATAATTTCATATTTTTATGACTAAAATTAATAATTTTTCTGAAACTTCTATTTATTTTTTAAGAAAGAATTTAAAATATTCTTTATTATTTTTTTCCTTTTCTTCAGCAATAATATATTAATTTAGTGAATAGGTTTTTTTTTTTTTATGGAAATGAATGAACTTCTCTTAAAAAACAAACATACATTTTTGTTTTTTACATCCAAATGAGATGTTATATCAGTATCTCGCGCATAGCACATGTTGTTTTGCTAGTATATATATGTATACATGTATATACATATATATTTATATATATACACACACATATATATATATATATATATATTTCTATCCCACCATATTCTATTTGAGTTTTCCTGGCTTAGAAGAGAAATTGGTTATATATAACCTTAACCTATTTTTGCCTTTTATCGAGTCATAACTTTTATTTTATTAGTTTATATATAGCAAAAAGCTTCTATTTTTTTAGAAATGAACCCTAAACCCTAAATTGAAAATTTTAATTATTTTTATCATGTTTAATCTATGTGCCAAATTGCATTGTATTCTGTCATGAAACATTAAACAATACTATGTACATATAATATCGAAAATAGTTAATGATTATAAAAAAAAATAAAAATTCATGACCATAAATAAAAATTAAAAATAATTTAAGGATATATAAAAACCAATTTCCCTCCAAATTTCTAAAGTCCAACCGTTTGTTAAAAGGAATGTGGAACTCCTCAAGTTTGCCACAATTATTTATTTATTTATTTTGGTTGAGATTACCTATTTCGTATGGAAGTAAGATTTTTCCTTGGAACTTTCCTCTTTTTGTATCAAGAAAATGACTTTTCATAAATGAATAATGTTTTTTTTTAATGGAAATAAATGAATAATGTTTTGGTCCAATGAAAATTTGAATTTTATCTTTTAATTTGGTCATGGTCATTGGTCAAGCTACAAGAAACTACGACCACCTCAAAGTTTCTTCTGGGCTAAGTTCGTCATTTCATGTTCAAATGAATGCTCCCGAGCCAACCATTGTATTCTGTTCTTACATATAGTCCACATCCATTTCGTTGAAATTGGCCCAAACATTGGCCTTTACAAAATACAACAGAACTCTTCTCATGGGTTCAATCAAAAACACAATAGAGTTGTACCAAATTTCCTCCCAAAAGACAAGAGGGGTGTGGTTCGATGGTCTGACCCTCCCACTTAGGCACCTTTACTTGGTATGTCGAGTAAGAAATTTTAAGTTTAAGCTATTAAGAAATTTTAAGTTTAAGCTATTAAGAAATTTTAAGTTTAAGTTATTATGTGAGCAGTTTAATACCGTATGCTATTCTCTAACCTCTCTTAGATTAATCAATGACCCTTGAATACTGAGTTAAAAAAAATTACTCCAAAAATTATAATAATAATAATAATAATAATAATAATAATAATAATAATAATAATCCTTCTAGACTAGGAAAGGTCATGAACTTGGAGAAGAAAATATAATTAAAGAAGGTTTACTCAAAATGCTACTAAAGAAAGACAAAATTTCTCTTTTTGCTAACAATTTTAATTTGTAGTTTTTGTGCCATTGAACAATATTTTGTGTATCTTTTTATGCCATTTTGTCACTTCTCATAATTAAATCTAATTATATTTGGTACGGATAATATATGTGAAAACATATTGTGTAAATTACTTATTTTATACTGTGCCGTATAAATTGAATATAACGTCAGAATAACTTGAAGGCAAGTATGAAATTATTCAGTGGCACAAAGAATGAAAACAAAATTTTAGTAGTATAAAGCGAAAAATATGGTATTTTTAATGGCATTTAGGGCTAATCTTCCTATATTCAATTCATATAAGTTATAGTCATTATTGGACTTTAGAATCTTTTTCTAGGGCATTGCTACTTGTGACTAAAATGGCGATTCTCTCAGACACTATGAGAGACATGGTCGAGGTTAGGTGAGAGACACTCTCACTGTATGAGAAAAGGTGTGATTGGATACACATTCCCACACATGCCTCGGCTTGATTATTCTTTCAAGCTCTTGAAGATCGGTTCTTGTTATCATCACTTCCAGTTGATTTCTTACAGTTTATACTAGTTACTCGGTGGAGTTGGAGTATCAATTTCATCCTATTGACAGTTCATTCGACTCAGTTTTTCGTTTATCAGGTTACAGAGAGTTGCGACTACTCTTGGCTCTAGCCTGGGTCACTGCATCTTCTCCGGCGGCAGGAAAGTCTGGGTGAGGTTGTTGAAGTGTGGGATGTGGTATAGGAGCTTCCTCCTTCTGACCGCAATAGAACTGTTGCTGCACAACTTCGAGCAGCCGATTTTGGCCTGCTCCAAAATCGGAAGTCCGTTTCTTGTTGCTTCTCGTCTGTTTTCGGATTGCGAAAGAAACTAGAGATCCGCTTCCTATGTCTGTATATCTAGGGTTGGCTTTCTGTTCAATTTCTGCCTTCTCATTTTCACAAGTATTTTCAGTTGACCGCTTTTGATTGTAGACATCATCCGAATATCTCGGGTCTTCTGTTCTTTTTGCTCTGTTGGTTTCGGATGTCCATTTTTCATTTTCAGTCATCCATTTTTCTTGGAAATTACAAAACCGGTCGTCCGGTTTTCAAATCGGTCGACCATTTTTTCCTCTGCGTGGATGCCATTAGAAATTTGCGAGAGCTTTTGGTTTTCTACTTGCTGTCCATCAATAAGGATACTTTGGCTGCCTAATAGGTAACTTGTTGTCACCTTTACTCATGGACTGTGACCCACTTATGTGTTGTGGGCTTTCTTTTCTGTTGGTTGCTCTACTTTGAACCTTGTCGGTTCTAGCTTTCTGTTGTCTTCTCTGCTTGAACCTTGCTGGTTCATTTTGTTAAATCTACTGGGTTGCTTTGGTTTGTATTACATTGGTTTGTTGTTGGTTTTGCCTTGGTGTTGGTTGCTGGGTGGTTATTTATCTGGTTGGGCTTTCTTTGTTGGGTTGGCTGCTCGAGTCTTGTTAGGTGCAACTGGGTACTGGTTTTTTCCTCTTGAAGGGAAACTATGCCGAAGAAGAAACCGAACAAGCATGCTGCGACTTCAAACTCTCATGAGGTTCCATCGGATATGGGAGTTTTTGCGGAGAAAGAGGGGAGCGGTACTTCTGATGTGCCTAAAACCTCTCAATCTATTTGCAAAACACTTGGGTCGAATAACACTCAATCATGTGCTATAGGGGAAACTGCTATTGATAAATTGAGAGGGATTTTCCGAAGAAATCCTTTGCATCTTTGTTTAAAGATAACAGGAACCCCAGCAAGGGGATTTCCCTATACAAAGTTGAAGACTAGGATGATGTGGCAAGGATCGAAGAGGATGAGGTTGATGATGTGATTGAAACTGGGATTGCGGCTATTTCCAAGCTGACAAGTTCTTGGAAGATGCCAAACAAGTTTCAGGTGCATAAATCAGGATGTGTCATATTTCGATTTGACAATGAAACGGATAGACAACATATTTTACACGGACCCTATATGATCTTTGGGAGGCCACTAGTCTTGAAGAATATGCCGCCATTGTTTGAATTTGGAGCTTGTAAAAGAACCATCATGCCAATTTAGGTCACCCTGCCCGGATTGCCTATGGGTCTTTGGAATGAAAAAGCATTAGCTAAGATATGCTCCAAAATTGGGAAAACTCTATCTACGGATGCAATGACAGAGAAAAAGAAGAGGGTACCCTATGTGTGGGCTTTAATTGAAGTTGATATAGCCAAGGAGTTGGTTAAGGAGATCTATATCCAAATGACGAATGGAAACACTGGGGAGAAGGTTTTTTTCTATGAAAACCTGCCAAAATTCTATTCCTTGTGTAAGATGTCGAGCCACTCTTTAGATGGCTGTAAGAAGAAAGAACAAAAAGTGAAAAGAGGCAAGCAGGAACTCAAAAACAGGAAGAAGCTAATAATGTAGGATGCTCCAAGGAGTCTGGGCACACTGAGGTGGAACATGGAAGGAAGAAGAAGGATGGGGAAGGGCATGCCAGTGTTTCAAGCCTGGCGTGGGAATGCAAGGTCCAGATAGGGAGCCACACAAAGAGGATACTGTTCCAGTTGATCAAAACCATCCTCCAGTCGGGGATCCTCTTGGAGCAGCTGCTCCAAAAAAAAATCATCACAAAGGCAGGACGCTACTAAAAGACCTAGCAAGGATGTGAAAGAGGAAGAGGTGGAAACTACCCTAGCTACGGGTAATGACCAGAAGAAGTTTGAGACCGGAACTGCTCAAAAAGGTGATAAAGGGGTCCTTAAATGAATCACTTCAACACTAGTTGATAAAGGCTCTAAGAAGACAACGGGGAAGGATAAAGGGAAAATGCCGATGGGAAAAAATGAAGAAAAGAGTTTGGAAAAGAGGAAGGGTACTTTTCTTCACATTAATTAATCATCAACATCAGATGGTGGAATGTGAGAGGGTTTTCAAAAACCCTTAAACATAACTGAATACTTTTTTGAGAGAAAATAAAGTGGCCAATTTTTGCCTTTTGGAGATGAAGTTAAAGGATGGGAGACTTTTTGATGTAATAAGATACAATTTTAAAGATTAGAAGGTGGCCCATAACTTCCTTGATCATGATGCCAGTAGAATAACTATCATTTGGGATCCGAGAAGGGCTTCTTTGGATGTCATGGAAACTAATGTCCAAGTAATACATGACATCATCACATGTCTTACTTCTCATAGACAGTTTGCTGTTTCTTTGGGTGTGGGGCTCCCTTACTCAGTTTGGCCTCAAATTACAAAAATTGTGGCTTCTGTTAGGGGATTTCAACAGTCTTCTCTATAGCTGTGATATGGAAGGCCAGGTGCAAGTACCATCTTACAAGGTACGGGATTTCATGACATTTTGTGTGTACTTGGAAATGGTAGATATCAACTCAATGGGGACCTTTTTCAGATGGGCAAACAATCAAACATGGTTAAAGATAGATAGGGCAATATGCAACCAAGTTTGGTTTTTGGAAAGACTCTATGCAAATGCAAAATTTTTACCTTCGGGTTTCATCTCTGACCACTCATCTTGCATAGTATCTTTGTTTGAGGAGCTGAAAATACATAAACCCAGTTTTATGTTTTTTTGTATTTGGTGTGAACATGACCTCTTTGTGGATTTAGTTGAGGTTGGTTGGTCTATCTCGGTGATAGGAACTTAATAGTACACCTTTTGCTATAAATTGATGAAGTTGAAAAGATCCTTGAAGGATTTGAACAAGAAACATTATGGGCATATTTCAACCAAGGCGGACGCGGTGAAATCAGAGCTCAAGCAGAAGTAGGAGGAACTTCATGACAAACCTCATGATGAACGGCTTAAGGAGATGGTTAGGGAACTCAAGCACAAAGCAAGGTTCTTGGTAGATGCGGAACGAAGATTTTATGCTAAAAAAACCAAATGTGAATTCCTTCTTGAAGGTGATAGAAACTCAAAAGTATTTCATTCTCTTGCTAAGAGAACTGCTAAGAGGAACTTCATTGCAGCCCTTACTAAAGAAGATTGATCTATAACTAACTCCTTAAAGGAGATTCAAGAGGAACTGACTAGGTTTTATAGGGATCTTTTGGGAACAAAAAATGAGGTACAGGGCTTTGATGCAACAATTATGATTGAAGGGCAGCCGGAAGTTTCAGCTATGCAGGCAGATTTCTTGTGTCAAGAGTTCACTATGCATGAGATTAAAGCCGTCTTTTTTGACATAGGCAATGAAAAGTCTCCAGGAATGGATGGATACACATTATATTTTTCAAAAATGCATGGAATATTATAGGAGAGGACTTTTGTGCAACAATATTAGAGTTCTTTGAGACTGGCAATCTTTTGAGACAGACTAACCACTCCATCATCTCTCTCATCCCCAAGGAGGAGCATGCAGCCATAGTGGGGGACTTTACGCCTATATCTTGTTGTAATGTATTCTACAAAGTCGTCACCAAACTCTTAGCCGCAAGACTAGGGAAAGTTCTGCCTACTGTGATTGATTTGCACAATCAGCTTTTGTAAAGGGGAGAAGTATGGTAGAAAATATTCATTTAGCATAGAAAATCATGAGAGGGTATACTAGGAAGAGAACTTCCCAAAGTGTACTCTTAAACTGGATATACGAAAAGCTTATGACGCCATCTCATGGGAGTTCCTAAAAGAGGTGATGCTTGCTTTCAATTTTCCAAATGTTTTCATTGAATGGATTATGGTATGTGTTTCCACGCCGTCTTAGTCTGTAAAGATCAACGGGTGTATCTTTGGTTTCTTCAAAGAAGAAAAAGGGTTGAGGCAAGGGGACCCTATCTCACCGTTACTATTTATAGTGTGTATAGAGTATTTATCCCGAAAGCTTAAACATGCCTCACGTAGTAATAACTTCAACTTTCATGCCAAATGCGAGAAGTTGAGCATCGCTCACCTTGCTTTTGTGGATGTTTTTATGATCTTCACAAGGACAGATCACCTATTGGTTGCCATTATGTATGAAGCCTTGCAAGAATTTATAATATATTTTCATTAGATAAAAAAAATGGCGATTCTCTCTATCTGAGCAGAGCCTTCAGTTGATGAGATTACATCCGCCAAGGATGATAAAGCCTCCAGGAGTGTTAATAGATGCAAATGTCGAAGCAATAGGGAACTCCTCATGGTTCTTTCTCTCACTTTTCTAGTAGGCAATACAGCCCCGGCTACCCTAACATCGCCACTCGTAGAGAGAGAAAGTCCAAACACCTCAGACACATAAAAGTCTTTCAGAGATGCTGTAGTGCCTGAAAAGGTGTTGCCATCTTTTTATACTAGAGGCATTTTTCTGGATACCTTCTTGTAAGCTGATTTACCATCATTGACCCAAGACTTTGCCCCTGGGACTTTGCCATGAATGAAGATTGATTCAGTTGACTATCAACTTCTTTGGAGGGGAATTTGGGAGATAGACCAAGAAAGTGTCATCTATTTCCAGGAAAAAAAGACAAAGCTTCATCTAAACATCTACATTCAGTTTGAAAGATAGTACTTTTCTCCACAAAGTTTCTCATTACGTTCTCACCTTTTATCAATTCATTCTACTTCCCTTCCAAAACTCAAGATCTGATTTTTTTTTTTTTTTTAAAACCCTCAAAATCTGTTTAAATCTATGAACTTGGTCATTTGTGAACCGAAAATTTTCTGAAGATTTTAAAGGATGGAAATGCACTTGTACAATTTTTCGTACAACAATCTAACCCTTTCGGGGCACCAAAATTTTCAATCGAACACTCAATTTAGCCTTTATTGGCTCAGTCAAATAGCAGCAGCGGTAATGAATTGGGTGGAGAAGAGCTCCGCAGAAGGGAGGTCGAAGATGGTTTAGGAGCGTGTGATAGAGTCAATTTTTAATACAAATAAACACTTTAAATTTTAATTATTAGTTTTTGAAAATATTTTATTTATTTATTAATCATAGTTATTATATTTAATTTATTTTATTTATCTTTGTGCATAATTCTAAAAAATAATGGAAAATAAAGATTCCATATTAACTTTGGTAAAGGGAAGAAAGAGTGTGCATGGTCATTAGGGGAGAGAAGATTAAAAAGGGGTCAGTAAATATAACTCGAGAATTTGCATGTACAGCAAAAAAATTCATTCCTTACCTTCCTCTTTCTCTCTCTAAACAATTTCTCTCTAACTTTTCTCTACCCTAAAACTCTAATCTTTCACATTCAACATAGCTTGGAGGTAGATATGGATCATTTTGAAGATTTTTTGCAAGAAAATATCGATTTTCAGGAGAGAAAACAACGAATTTTTTTCGTGACTGGACCGAGTTTTGCCCAAATGGGTGAAATTCTCCAGTGTGTTTTGCCCATTCAAGCAAAAACATTCACAAGATTTCACCCAGATGGGTGATACTCATTGGAAAATTTCGTCCATCTGGGCGAAACTCGGTCCAGTCGAGATTTTTTATATTAAATGTTATTTTCTTGTTTTTATAATTTTTAAAATTAATATAAAATGTGTTGTTAATTTTTTTCGTGTTACGTTTTAACGTAACAGGATGATGTAGCACCAAATACATTTGCAGAATTTTTGGAACCAGAAAAATACGTGGATCACGGAAATTTATTTGCAACAGATGGAATTTTTAATTCGAAAATAGAGTTGGTGGATTGGGCAAATGAAACGGTTATAAAAGTGAACACATATTTGATTGTCACTCGGTATTTGAGATCAGGAACATCCAACCGTCGACTATACATTACATTGGATTGCGATCGTGGAGGTTCAAATAAACTAAGAACGAAGCCGAGAGTTGACGATGAAGAAGAAGAAGTTCCCATAAAAAGGCTGGGTCCTTACAGGACTAAAAAGTGTGGTTGCCCCTTTAAATTAAAAGGCGAGCAAATGGCCACGTGTGAAAATTGGTAATTATTTGTACATGATGGGAGGCACAACCATGCAATAGGTGTCTGTAATCACAGGCATGCTCAAGCTACAAAACTAACGAAGGAGCAGCTGAGACAGACTGAGTAATTTAGGAAGAGTCATGTGCCACCACGTAACATCTTATGATTTTTCTGAGAACAAAATGTAGGTTGTGCTGTGAGGTATATCGCATTACTTTTAATAGGTTATTATAATATTTTAAATTTGTGTTTAGGGTCTAATAGTATGATTTTTATGGTTTATGTAGTGCACAGAAAATATACAATGTTGTTGCCAAGATTAAGAAGAATAGGATGTAGGGGCGAAACATGGCAGAAGAAGTTCTTTGCTTAAGTTCTCAACTAGGTTACACGGTCTTCTACAGAAACTATGCTAATAGCAACGTACTAGTGATAGTTTGTTGCACACCCGATATCAATTCAAATGATGAGAACGTGGCCATATGTAATGACAATGGATACGACGTATAAAACAAATAAGTAAGTTGTCTGTATACATTCTATTAAGTGTAGATTTGGATATTAATTATATATTGATTGTTTAAATTATAATATTAATAGGATTATGTTGAAGGTTTAGGGTTTTAGGGTTTAGACATTAGGTTTAGGGTTTAGTGTTTAATATTCTAGTGTAAAGTATCCGAATTTATACTTTAATTTATGTTTAGTTTAGTTTTCTCTTAGGGTTTAGGCTCCAAGGTTTTGGGTTTTAGGGTTTAGGGTCTATTTAAATTATAAATTTTAATTACATAATTTATATTATTTTATTATTTATTTCTTACATTTATTGTGTTATTTATTTTGTATTATTATATTAACTTATTATATGTACCGTTTCTAAATATCTTATTTGTCCTCTGTATTTAAAAAAATATACGATATGCCATTGTTGGAGGCTATAGGGATAATTCCCACAAGTAAGAACTTCATTGTAGCAACTGCGTTCATCAAAATGAGCAAGGTACGACATATAGATGGGTTCTTCAATAGATTAAGCACCTTATTCTTCATCATCTGTGTCAATAGGGAATGAGCAAGATGGTAATGCACATGAGCCGTGTGTGATTATTACAGACAGGGAAAGCGGTTTATTGCCTGTGATCGAAGAGGTGTTTAGTACAGCATATCATATGCTATGTAGAAGGCACATTGATCATAACGTACTAGCAAAACTAATCGAGATGATAAAAGATGAAGAAATCTCATCACAGTTCGTAAACAGTTCATGGCACAAATTGCTGAATGAAACCAATGAGGTGGATTACTTAAAAAAATTGGATATTCTAAAGATGAAATGGCATAAAGGCCGGACTTCTAACATTATATGTTTAACACTTGGTTGAATCCGTTGGCTCATAAATTCGTTAGGGTTTGAACAGGTCAGGTACTACATTTTGGGGTTGAGACTACGATCCATGTTGAGAGTGAACATTCAGTCCTGAAGCTATAGCTTTCAACATGCCATGGTGATTTGGACACTGTATTCCTTAATATTGACTCACCCATTGAAGGTCAAATTGCTGATATTAAGAGCTTATTGGAGTATTCTAGGCTCAAAGAAAAGTTTAATGCCTAGAGTAATCCGATATTGAATAATTTAAGTAATAAAATCAGTCATTTGACATTGAAGAAGATATGGGTTGAGAGAAAAAGAGCTCCAGAGATCATTAATGATCCAAAAAATAAGTGCAGGACATTACACGGCCTTTCATGTTCATGCGAGTTGATTACACGGTTCGAACAAATGCTCTCTATCCAATTGGACGATATAGAGGCTTTTTGGAGGACACTAGAAATTGAAAGTTACCATCCTTGTTCGCAGGAGAAGGACATGGATATGGATTCTGAGATGCGTGATCTTGCTAACCTCTTAGATTAGATAAGTACATAACTTATATCCAAAGTTAGAGAGATGCGTCGTCTTGCGAAATGAGTATTAAGTTCGGTTTTGCCCAAAGATCCAGGTATGACATTGACATCTCCCCTGAGGTTACAACCACAAAAGGAAGATGGAAGACGAACTCAGCAAAAAGGGATAAGTCGTATTGGGAGTACGTGTCAATTGCTCATAGAAAGATATAAAAGTAAAGCGGTTCTGGTTCGGATTTCGGCTTTGGATCCGGTTCAGGTTCCTGTGAGAGAGGCAGATCCCCACGAGCTCCTAGGGGTAGGGGTAGAAGGCGTAGCAATAGACAAAGTAGTTTATCTCCTGTTATAGATCCATCTCCTTGTTCCACATTCCCTTATACTGACGCTTTCTCTTACTTCATGTATCCTTTTATTGAGAATTGTATTAACGTGAACGGTGATGGAAATTGTGGTTATCAGGTTGTGGCAAACTTTGTATTCGAGGATGAACATCAATGGCATGAGGTCCATAGACGAATGATTTTTGGGTTGGAACATACGACGAACATCTACATTTTACTGTTCGGATCAGCGGAATGGGTTTATGAGCTCATACGTAGGACACAGTGGCCGGATAGACATGCACCTCCAGAACATTAGTTGGATACACTTGATTCTCTTTGTGTCATAGCAAATGCATTCAATCTGTGTGTGCTCTTAATTGCACGAATTGGATCCACAACTGTATTGCCTCTGTACTCGTATGCGGATCGTACTGTAGGTACACTGGTTATCTGGCACCTAGGAGAACAATAGCATTTTGTTAAGGTTAGTGTACCTTTATTTATCTTTTAGTCCTTTTGCATAGTTTTTGTTACCAAGTTTATATTTTTATTGTCTTATGCAAGTACAAATGCAAGATAGATGTCCATTGCCCCCTTTACATATGCAATGGGAATATCATCGTAGTGATCGAGCCGGCAGTTAAGAATTGGCTTATTCTGACAGGATTGCAGATTGGAACACGAGGTATGCTAAAGCATATCCACCGAGAGATGCCATTCATGTTTACTTGTAATGGTTTTTGTAATTAAATTTATTATTTATTTGTATACTAATTGTAATTTTTTCACCTTATAGTTACTTACTTGCTCGTGCTCATAGTAAATAAGTTTTTGTAAGCCCTAAGGGTATATTTTGTTTTATTTTGATTATGAACAACAGTTGCAATATTTGATAAAGTTTATATGACTGATTTTAAACTTTATAATTCGATTTTTTAAGTGAATTAAAATATTAGACGCCCCTTTTAAAATTGGTCATCTGATTTTCTCTTTATTTATAAAATTGGACGACCTTTTTTAAAATCGGTCATTGATTTTGATGATCCATCGTCCGATTTTCTCGGGTCATTTCTTAAAGTAAATGTTTCTCACCAAAAAAACAGTAATTAAAGAAACCGTACATGAAAGTAAACATACTAAAAGTAACAAACTAAAGAAATGTCCAAATGAAAGCTTAAAATAACATCAAGTTAAGGGCGAGGTTGATAATACTTCTTCATCATCTCCCTTATCCTTCCGATTTTGATAAAGTCATCCGTTTTTTCACGGTCGACCTCATGAACAATCATGTCTAGGAGAACTCTGCCGGATATGGGAGCTGTAGTCGGAAACTATGCGCCATGTGGAATTCTTTCGGGATTCTATATCATAGGATGAGTGCAAGGGATAAACCACAATATGTAATCATCCGAGCAATGGTCGGGGGTATAGCAGGTACACTATTCCATGTCTCCGTCAACAGATGTGATGGTGCCTCAAGCCACAATACCTCGATAAATACGTTCTTCACGATATACATCCTGTTATTTGCTAGCCTACGGGCCTACAAAGGTCGAATAGGATATGTTGGAATGCATTGAACCCATCTAAACTGTCGGACAACTTTGTCGGGCATGCACGGCTCAATACAATCGAAGTATGCAAGTATCCCATGCCATGTAGAAACCCAAACATCCTGTATCTCATCGGGCTTGTACAGAGTCCACCGTACGTCATCATCAGCCATCATATCTAAACGTATGTGGATGTCGACTAATTTATGCTTGGATTTGTGTCCCAATATTGCATACTACTGGATACACAGCTTACACGACTTCACCCCCGCTCTCACCACTTGGGCAAACATAGGAAAATACATGTATATCCATGCCTAACAAACAGAAAAACAACATACGAATCATCTTAAATGATAAACGATAATGACTAGTTATTGTAAATAATGACATAGTCAAAGTAAATAAACAAATGAAGACAGTGAATAATAACACCTCAAGCAGTGACCAACACCCAGCCAACTCCTTCGTATCAACCCACAAGGGCTGACCTAGGTTCCGATACAAGTACGCAAGCGTCGCAGCACCCTATGCAAATCCCCTACTGGCCCGAACATTCTTCACGAGCGGCTACAACTTGGCTGGGACGATGTTACTACTCTTATCGGTAAAGAGTGAGCTTCCAAGTAAATACTGGATGTAGCGTGCAGCCTTGTGCTCTTAGAAAAGTAGACTATCGAGATCCTGTGCAACCTGTGCCAGCTCCTAACCATTTATACCACCTCCGGAGTAGGTGATACCCAAATCGCTCTGAATAACTGCAACCAGCTGGTCCCGAGAATACTGTAGATCCACAACGTTACCGTAAGCAGGTACGCCAAAATCAACTCGACATCATGTAAGGTAATTGTCATCCCTCCCCAAGGCATGTTGAAACTATTGGTGTCTGGTAGCCACCTCTCTACAAAAGTAGATAACAATGCAGCATTAGGGTGCTAGAACATGCAAGAAAT
This sequence comes from Catharanthus roseus, assembly GCA_028651295.1. Taxonomy (NCBI): domain Eukaryota; kingdom Viridiplantae; phylum Streptophyta; class Magnoliopsida; order Gentianales; family Apocynaceae; genus Catharanthus; species Catharanthus roseus. The sequence continues at coordinate 1,921,002 of JAPQWS010000033.1, read as the reverse complement.
CAAATGGACTAGTCCTGTCCCCTTGGCCAAACCTTCAACCTCAGGTTCACTAGGGTCCAACCCGTTAGTGAAACAAAGCGAGGTCGCGACCTTAATGTGCCTCGCTCCGTATATAAACAAAATAAATTAATATAAATATTAAATCATGGAATAATAAACATAAATACATAATAGAGCAATAAATTGTTCATAAATTTACCTATCCACGCAATATAGAACCAACAATATATCCGTTGTACGAAGAGATAAACACTGGATCCTGTGGACCTCCCCCAGCTGGTCATGTCTGCTCTCAACAGTCATTCTTCGGTCTCTTCCTCTACGTAGGCCCCGTACAAGGATGCGACTTCTCGGGTCTTTTTTGTTGAGACCCAGTGATCTTACTCATCACTGACATGAAACTGCCAGTCAACCCTTTCCCTTTCTTCGGACCTGGCTTAACACCAGAAGATGATGCAGGGGCCACAAGTACAAGCTCGTCCTCATCACCGTCACTGTCGCCATCATCATCATCATCCTCAGGGTCACCTGATCATCCGCATCACTAATACAGAGGGATCCAACCATGTCAGGCTCCTCAGACTGAGCCCCGTCATTTTTGGCTAATGTACTAGAATCCTTCCCTAAACAAGGCTCAGATGAGGGAATGCCATAATCAGTGACTGTATAATCATCCGTACTGTAAGATGAGTCAATAGGGACTCCTGACACAATCTGCTCGAAGAACTCAACACCTAACTACAATCCTAGACCACTAAGCTCATTTAATGGTTGCTGATGTTTACTTCTATACAATGGTCGATCCTGGTCGGTCATACGGGGAAGCACAGAAGGAGCGTGTGCATATGGATCGTATAATGTAGGTGGGGGATGAGATGGTGGCTGAGAAGATCTATAAGAGTCATAGGGTATGGGAGTGTATGCACAGTGTAATGGAGGAGGAGGACGGGTCCTAACCGTTATAGGGAGTGGTAGGGTAGAAGACCCCGGTGCATCAAGGTCATAATATATACCCGGTCCAAGTGGGGCAGGAGTCGACAGGATGTCAAAAGTACTGTGACGACCCCTCACACCACGGGATGAAGCAGTGACTACACGACCTTAAACCCGACTGGTCCTGTCTGTCACAGGACCTAGATCATCATTTTCCCTACGTGCTCTGGGTCAAACCATCTAAAAAAATTCCCAAACATATTCATCAATAGCATATTTAGTATTTGCCTAGGTATTCTCTATGGTCTCAAACTAGTAACACTCTTGGTTTTTCTGATATTCAAGTACAAAGTGAATCTATGTTGCTTGTTCAACTTCTCACTATCATAGCTAGAACTCTTCGGGCTTTAGACTGTTTGATTCAGGAAATTTTACACTCAATTAATCATCTACATGCCAGATTGTTCATATTTATAGGAAAGCCAATCAGGTTGCTGATGCTCTGGTCAACTTTTGTTGCGACTCAAGAGAGGAGGTTAATTTTCACTCTCTTGATCAACTGCCTCCTCAAATTCGGGGAGCTTGTTTTCTTGATAGTGCAGGAACGCCTTATCTACGAAAGACCACTTAGCTGGATTTAGTTCTGTTTTGCTGATTTTCTTTCCTTTTATCTTTGGTTGTTATTGGTTTTGCCATCTTCTTTTTTTTAAGGTAAGTTTTATGCACTGCCCTTTGTATAGGTTCCTTTTTAATTAATAAGATCGGCGGGATGCCCATCAGATTCTGTCCTGATTTTTAAATATATATATTTATAAAGATATATATATATGTATGAATAATATACACATATGTATGTATATAATATATATGTATGTCTATAATATATATATATATATGTGTGTATATATATGTGTGCGTGTGTGTGCGTGTGTCTCCAAAGTGTTATAAGAATAGTTTATAAGTGTGACAGTGTAAAATATTTATGGCACAAAGCAAGATATATAAGCATGGAATAATAGTGATGATATGATGGTATATAAAGATTTTAAAAGGATATATCAAGGTAAGTAAACTCACAAAAGAAAAAAAGAATATATGTAATGTGTTAGAGTTAGAAAACAATAGTACAAAATCAAGATTAGCATGAAATATTAATTATAAAGATAAAGGTGTGCCAAGATTATAATCGTGGATCAAGCTAAGCACTACAAACCAAATGAGGAATAAATAGGGAACAAAAGTAATATATTCATGGAATATTAATATAAGAAGCATGGAATATTAGTGAAAAATTTTGTTGATCGATATTAAAATGTAAACAATTTCAATTTTGAAGTAATTGCAAAAGATATATTATTTAACAAATTTACTAGGAACTATAGTTATCTATGCATGGAACTAACACAAATCATACATAAATCAATTATATCGTTGAAAAAATCGTAATTTTTTAAAAAACAAAGATAAGTAAACGCTCACATGAGGCATCAACATCATCGTATTCATTGTTCATACAAATTGAAGTATCATGCACTTCAACAGGTATGATGTAATTCAACATTATGTTTCATTATCAAAATTTCTTTGAAAATGGAACAACGATGCTACAAAGGATGATCTGGTTTTTTCTAGAGATGTTGTTTAACGATGATTTGTCGTTGAATAGTATTGTTGAGAATCGCCAGTGGAAACATCGTCAAGACAGACAAAACTTGTAACTGTGATTCCACAGCACTTGTCGCTGACATGTGTGGTAGGTTTCTTAGTTAAACATCGAGGCACATGAGAGTAGATTTATAAAGATTTAAAAATATTATGGGACGGTGCCATTTAAATTGAAAAGTGTATTGTACATAGTACACTTAGCGGTATAAACACTGGCAATCTCCTAAGTGCATTTTCTTCGCCTCTAATTTGTGCGACACTCTTCATAAAGATTATAGAGACGTGAAACTTAGTACTAATTTGTGTTTTAATTTATGTGTCACTTTAAGACAGTACACCACAATTAAAGGAATAGTTACTTTTTTTTTTCTTTTGAGGTAAAGGAATAATTAGGTTCTTATTTATTGAAGAAATGAACTCAAATACCCATTTACTAATATTAATACTTCTAATGAAAAATCTTAGGTATTTTCTTAATTCCAACTATATATGTGAAAATTTTTCCATTTCATATTATCTTCATTTGTTAAAGTAATAGCTATTTTAAAATTTTAAAATATATATTTAAGTAACAAATATATCTCATTGATACACTACAATTTATTAAGTAAGAGGTTTTAGTTTCGAATCTTCAAGAGTTTGGTTTAAAAAAAAAAACGATAAAATGAATAATGTAATAAATAGTGACTCTCATTATCCTTATTATCTCTAGGCGCCAAGTGTTATCCCCATGGCTCCACCAACTTGCAAGCTGCACTTCTTCTCTGTACGCAACTGTATTTCACTATATATACTTTACGAACAGAAACACCCCGGTCCCCCGCCAAGTAGCTACTACTTTAATCAAGAATTTCATGTTATAAGTAGAAATGACATCAAGAAACTGTTCAAATATATGTGAAGAAATAATGGGTTGAGTGTGACCATAGTAACTAATATCATATAACGCAAAAGGAAATATTAAGTGAACAGCCAGAGAGCAATAGATGGCTACACAATATGAAGTTGACCCTTAAAAATAAGCTGCTGGGTGATGAAAGCAAAAATTAAACCCCCACTCTAAACGAAAAATTAAAAAAAAAAATGAGGGGTCTGCAACTAATCAAAAGATTTTCAAGAAACCCATGAAAACGTGAAAAAATGCAAAAGAAATTGGACCATGTACCATGAATCTGTAGGTTTCATAGCCTGCCTAACCAGTTAACCATATGATAATGACTACTCGCTCTTTAGCTTTTTAGGCTCAAAAAATTAAAATTGCATATGACTATTAATAATAATTTATCTTCAGTTAACGTTATGTGGCTGCGGATTCAGACATTTTTCCCTAGTTTCAGTGTTTCAAAAATAACAATAATTAATCTGTTGCTTTATCCAATTTACATTATTATCTGCAAGAAACCCAAAAAAAATGACTAGCAAAAAACGTGGCAATTTTTCATAAAAATACTGCGGATGTTTGGTGTTTATGAAGGCTGATAATTGTTGCTGATTTTGTGTGTTTTTAGCAGCATCTAATTATGATCTTGATTGGAGGCTAGCTGAAAACACTAGTAAGTGAAGTTGCTTGGAAGATTCCAAATTGAAAAAATGGCTTTAACTTATGACTGGGCACTTGTTTTTTCCTTCTTTCTTTTACTTTTTGAGACCATTTTGAGATTTGTTGGAGATATCACATCAATATATGATTCTCCTGGATTATCTTGGATTCTATAATATATTATTTTAGATCGTATCATAGTATTATTCCTAATCAAATAATCTCTTATCACATACTAATGTGATACCTTCCACGGGATTTATAATTAATTTGAGCTATGGAAAAATATGCACCCATATTCTGGTTCTTGAATTTTTGACATTATTTTTCGGTTGGATTTGAAGGCAACTAAGTAAATTGAAGCACGAGGCATTACATATTTTGATAAGCAAAGAAAGAGGCATCAAAGAAGCTTCCCATTTAATTTCTTCCTCTATTTCTCGCTCTCCGTGCATATTGAAGTTGTTGGGAAGATATATTAAATGGAAATGCGAAGCTCGGCATTTTCATCCTAATGATAAAATATAAGAACGTAACATTGAAAGAATTTCTAATTAATTTTCTATTTCATTTCATTGCATCTTTGATTAATATATGATGCTGAAAATGAACTTAGGCTAACTCTACTCTAAACAACAATTTGAGGGATTCTTCATACAAAGGATGTTTATATTATAGTCTATAGCATTTTCCGTAAAAGAATTCATCTTTTACCTCCATGGTTTGGTAAGGGGTTTTATTTGAGCTACAAAAGGAAGTATAGCATACATAATCTAAATTAATGTAAAACTAAAAAGTAATATGAAACTGGTTGGTTGGGAAAGGAACGAGATTGGAAGATTCTACGAGATGGCGACTCTTTCATTCCCTTTGCTAGACTTTTTGAGCCCATAAATAGATATAAGAAATTAGCTATAACTATTCGTAGATATTTTAAAGCTTTTTCTTTATATATTAAATATTTTATTTTAATTTTTTATATCTTTTAATATTTTTTGAGTTACTTACCATTATAATTATAGTTAAAAGATGACAAAATTCAATAGCAATAACCACATCTTATTCACGAGCATACTAAAAAAGTGAAGTAAGATTGTCATTTTGGACCTTTTTTTAGTGTGTACAATGAGTGGGGCGTACTCGTCATCACTAGATTCCACTGTCCTTCATTATAATTATAATTATAATAATATGCAATTCAAAAAATGTTTGAGGCAGTAAAAGCTAAGATATAAATTTTAGAGTACAATTAAAGAAAAACGTAAAATATTTCAAGATAGTCATAGTTAGTTTCTCAATAGATATCAGCTATGTTATAAAGAGAAGGTCTCTTGCATGTGAGACCTTATTCGAATGATAAGAGTTTGAGACATTTCAACTAAATGTTTGGAGTTGTCTTTACAGAAAGATGAATAATCAGAAAGATAATACCATCCACTATTTCATATTATAAGGAACGTTGGATATTCTTGCATATTAATAAGAAAACTGAAATAAATTTGATTTTTAGGATAAAATTAATACCCTATTGATATTATCTTGAAAAATTAAAATTACATTGGGGAAGGAAAAAGTACATGGAACAAGTGAAATAGTGATTAAATTAGTGATATACTAGAATATAAAGTAATGTGAAATGTTTAAAGGTTAACTGCAAGAGATTTTGAATAAGGTAATGGGTGGTGATTATTAAAAAAGTTCCTTATAATATGAAAATCAAATATTGCAATAATACTTCCATTATCCCACAAAGATAGTTTTATTTCAATTTTTACATAAATTAAGAAAATTAGTTATACGCTTCTTTAATATTAAATAATTTGACTTTTTATCTTAAAGCTATAAATAAAGATACTAGATTGATATGTATTTTAAGTCATCTCCGATCATAATACTCTAAAATGCAGTGCAAATTACTAAAATGTAGTATTTATAGTACTTTTACTCCAATCTATTTACTTTATCTTTCACTCTAAAAGGAATATTCCATTTAATATTCCTTATCTTTCTATTTTTTATTATTATTGTAGTCTATTTTCGGCCCAAGTTGCACACATTTTATTTTTCTTTCCTCAGCCATTTTAACCCCTATGATAAAATTGGACTGGGTCTTACTTGTAATTGGGCTTGATGGTCACTTCAAATGCAGGGCGGGTCAGGTCGAACTGACCCATCCTAGGAGACTGTTGACACTATAAAGTTTCACTTCCTCTGTGCCCTAATTAGAGTGAACATTTATAACTCCTCTCGGCCGCCTCCTTCTTCAAGTTGTAGCCCTTTTCTTCTTTTGTTCTCTGTGACCTCTCACCTTCTTGTGCTGCTCGTCGGCCTACTTCCGGTACCTCGTTAGCCCCATGCCTAGCCGGTTCGTGAGGTGAACAAGAGGTAGAGAATCGTGAGTTAGATATTGTAACAGTGAGGCTTCACTCCAAATCTGAGGGTATCTTTTACTTTGTGCTCGTTTTTCACTTCTTCTCCAGTTGTTCCAACGATGACTCTGATGACACTATTTCGACGACGCACGACCGGCGGTTGTAAAAGCAACCGTTCATCTTTCGTGTAATAGAATAGAATGGGTTTTCTGTTCTCTCGATTTTCACTTTGGCTGTGTAATAGTAAATAGGAATGTTCGGGTCATCAGATCTGTTTAATAGTGGTATCACATCCCAAAAATATGCGATCTTTCTGGTGACCCTTCGGTTTCTCGCCCATAGAAGTGGCAACGCGGCAGCGGTTGCGGTGTTGTTTCTCCAGAGTCCGATGGTTGCACCTCGGGGCTTCTAGATCTGAAACGACACGGTTTCATTCATCTGAAACCTCTCGGTTTTTTCCTTCATTTTCACGGGAACTATTGAGTTCTGTGAATCTAACTAGGGAAGTTTCTACTGTTTCATTTCTCGGCTTTTCCGTTTAAAGTATTCTTTTACTATCTGAAAATATTATTATACTACTGTTGGTAACTCCGCGCACGAACCGAAATTTTTTTGTGATTATTTAAAAAAAAAAAAAAACCAAAATCCAAGCCTGACCTGAGTCATATTGAGACTCCAAGTATCTGTGTCTTGGTGTTTTTCCCATTGATTGCAAAAAATATTTTTTGTGCTATTCCTGACTGTTGAGATCTACTTATTGTCTGTTTGGGGGGGCTGTTGCTTAGCCTGTGTTTATTGCTTTTATTTATTTCTCTATTTGTGTTATCTGTTTAGGGGCTGCTACTCAGCCTGTGTTGTTTGTTGTGAGACTATATTTCTTTGTTATCTGCATATTACTAGTTTTGTTTTTGCTATCTCGGTTTTGGGAAAAATACCGGTGCTGTTTCCTTGTGTCAAACTTGTTTTCTGTTTTTCTTATGCGCCTACTGGTTACTAATATTTGTCTGTGTATATAATGTCCACTCCAAAGCTTGAAACGAATAAGTTTGATGGCAAATCTAATTTTGTAATATGGCAAAAAAAATGAAAGTTGTTTTAGTCCAAAACAAAATTACACTTGCTATTTGTAGTCTTGATAAATATCCAGAATCTTGGAAGGGCGAAATTTTTGCTAAAAAAATTGGTCATGCACATAGCCGTCTCATCTTGCATTTAAATATAAGGTTTTAAGAGAAATAGATGAAAAAGACAATGATTTTGAAATCTGGACAAAACTTGAAAAACTCTATTTAGGGGAGTCTTTATCAAATAAAATTTATATGAAAAAAAAAACTTTTTGGTTTTAAAATGAGTGGATGAAAATCTCTTTCTAAAAACATTGATGATTTGAATAAAATCGTTTTAGAACTATAAAATGTTGGTGAAAACATTTTCAATGAAAACATTGCTGTGATTTGTTGAACTATTTGCCCGAGTCTTTTAATAATGTGAAATCTGCTCTCAAATATGCCAGAGATGATTCGACTTTATGTAATGTCAAAAATGCTTCAAAATCGAAGGATTTGGATTTGCAAAAAGGAACCAAATCAAACGGAGAGAACCTTTACATGAGAGAGAGGATTGACAGGAGAGAATCTTTCAATCACCGATTTAAAAATAAAGGGAGGCTTAAATCTCGAGATAAGAGTAAAATCAAATGTTTTTACTGTGGCAAAGATGGTCACATGAAAAATAAGTATTTTCAACGGATCAAAGATGAAAAACAATGTAAAAAGGGTAATGGGAGTGATAAAATTGATAATAAAACCAACGATTTTGAACCAAATGGTAAGTCTATGTATTCTGAAGTTTTGTGTGTGTCTCCTACTCTTTCTTCCTCTAATTTTTCTGATGAATGGATTCTTGATTCTAGTTACATTTTTTATATGACTCCAAACAAGCATTGGTTTTCTGATTTCAAAACTTTGATCATGGAAAAGTTTTTATGGGAAAAAATAAAGTTTGTAATATCAAAAGAATTGGAAATATTTTTATAAAAATGCATGATGGCGAGACTAGGAAATTAACTGAAGTTATATATGTGCTTGATCATAGGAGGAATGTAATTTCCCTTAGTTTTTTTGACACAAATGGTTATTCTTACAAATCTGAAAATGGAATTTTACGTGTTTGCAAAGGATCTTTAGTCATACTTAAAGATAGAAGTGGAGTTTGTTTTACCTTGATCGAAGGAAAATGGCTTTATACTTTGATTGGTAAAACCATTTGCGAATCATCTGCATTATTTTCAAAAACTGTTTCCGAAAAATCCATGTTGTGGCATAGGAGAATAGGCTACATTAGTGAAAAAGACTTGCATTATTTAAACAAACAAAATGTTTTAAATGGTGACAAAATTAATTCTTTAGGTTTTTGTGATCATTGTGTCCTTGGCAAACAGCATAAACTTAGTTTCTCCACTACCACACACAAGTCAACCGTTGTTCTTGATTATGTGCATTATGATTTATAGGTCCTGAAAAGGTACCCACCTATAGTGGCAATGTCTGACCTTTCTATTGTGAATGATTTTTCTCGGCATGTTTGGGTTTTTATGTTGAAAACTAAATACTAAACTTTTGAAAAATTTAATGAATAGAAACGTTTTGCTGAAAATCAAACTGGTAACAAACTAAAGGTTATAAGAACAGACAACAGTTTGGAATTTTGTAATAGAAAGTTCAATGACTTGTTGCCTTGCATGAGATTGTGCATCATGAAACTGTTAGGCATAACCCTCAGCAAAACAGTATTGCTGAGAGGATGAATAGGACCATAATGGACAAGGTTAGGTATCTTTGGTGTCATTCGATGCCCCTAAGCCTTCTTGGGGTGAAGCTGTAAGTACAGTAGTCTACTTGATAAATAAGTCCCCATCCATTGCTATTAATTTCACAACCACAATTCAGTTGTGGTCTAGTGAACCACCAAACCTGTCTAACTTAAGATTGTTTGGGTGTGCTGCCTTTGCACATCAAGAAGAAGGGAAGCTTGACCCTAGGTCCAAGATGGGAGTGTTTATAGGTTATCCTAGTGGAGTAAAGGATTACTAGGTATGGCTCAAGGTGAGCCAAGAGTGAGGGTAGTCATTAGTGGGACGTGGTCTTTAATGAGCTAGATATGTCTTGTCTTAAAGCCGAAACTGATTCCGTTATTACTACCAGTTTTTCCTCAATTGGGAATATTTCTGTCGAGGTGGAGGACACCTCTGGCCACTCACTCGAGTAGACACTTGGCCCCGAAACAAATGAAGAGACTGATAACCCAGGTAGTGTACCTAAAAACAATTTGCCGGAGTCAGAAAATTCTGACGATGATGAGGATCATCCCAAGGCATAAGCACAAGCCCTTAATGACTATCAATTAACTAGGGATAGGGCTGGGAGAGTATCCAAGGAACCTGTTAGATATGGTTAGTCATACATCGTGTTTTATGTATTTGACGCTGCATCATTTGTAGAAGAAAAGGAACATATATTTTTTTTCTAATGTTGTCAAGAGTCCAAATTACTCTTTGTGGATGAATGCCATGTAAGAAGAGATGTCTTTCTTGCATAAAAATGAAACTTGGGAGCTTGTTCCAAGACCCCCTAAGCAAAAGTTAATTGACTGTAAATGGATTTTCAAAATCAAAGAACCTGAATCTGATAATGAACCTCCACGGTTTATGGCTAGATTGGTTGCAAAAGGTTTTTCTCAAGTTGAAGGTATTGACTTTAATGAAATATTTTCTCCTATCGTTAAGTACAAAACGATTAGGATATGCTAGCTATTGTTGCCTTCTTTTATCTTGGCCTTGAACAGTTAGATGTAAAAACTGTTTTTTTTTTTGCATGGTGAACTTGATTAAACTATTTACATGCGTCAACTCCTGGTTTTGAGATGAAAGGAAAAGAAAATATGGCGTGTCTTTTGAAAAAGTCCTTATATGGGCTTAAGCAATCACCTAGACAATGTTATATGAGGTTTGATTCCTTTATGCTTGAATCTAGTTTTGTTAAGAACAATTATGATAGTTGTCTTTATTTCTATGGTGATAATGTTGACAGTACCATTTATCTGTTGCTTTATGTTGATGACATGTTGATTGCTTGCAAACATAAAGAAAAGATTGTAAAACTGAAATCTTTGCTGAAATCAGAATTTGAAATAAAGGATTTAGGATCTGCCTCTAGAATTCTCTGCATGAACATTGATAGGGATAGAGCTTGTAAAACCTTAAAGGGGGGTGAATAAGGTTTTTGGCTAATTTTAAAAAATCTTTTATGTGAATGAAAGTTAAAACCTCCAATTTTGTTTGAGAAAGAATTCTAAAACTCTTTTTTAATAAAATTCCAAACTAAATAAAATCTTATAGTTTTGACAATCAAGCAATAAGCATAGAATTAAACGTTAAAGAATAAAGAGACAACAATTAATAGTAGTTTACTCTCTCAAAGAGCTACATCCACTATCTTGAGTCAACACCCAAGTATTTTTAAAATCCACTATAATCAAAATTTACAACAGTCACAAGTTTGAGGATCACCCACCAAGGGTTTTGCAAGCAACCTCAATCCACAACACAATTACAATCAAAGGATAACCCAAGGGGTTTTTCAACACAAACCTTTGATATCAATAGAGAAAGAGATGAGTAAGGAACAAATTTACCAAATGAGTAAGGAACTTGATTGAATTTACTGCACATCAAGGCTCAATTTATAGAAGAGGAAAAAAGACGACCGTTACTATTTGTAACGGTAATTTTAACGGTAAAAACTAGAAAACCGGACAACTGGTTTCTAAAAGCGGACATTCGATTTCCTTGTAAAAGGAAAATCGGATGAGCCCTTTTTAAAATAGGAAGATCGGTTTTGTTTTACAGAAAGAATCGGATGATCTCTTTAAAAATTGGACGACCAATTTTTCTAAAGCTAGAAAAATCAGACGACGATTTTAAAAAAAGACTGGAAAAATCGGATGACTGTTTTTTTAGAAGGACTTAAAAGCCAATTTTTCTTAAATAAAAAGAACTTTCTTTCACATTTCAAAACACTTCAAAACATGTATTCTTGATACTCTTTAGAATAAAGAAAACATTCAAAAGCATCAACATCTCATCAAGAATACTTAGGTTTTGCAAGTATAGTTTGTAAGAAATATTTCATTCAAGGAGCTTCCATACTTGATCAAAAATCAAAGATAAAAGTTAGGGAGTTTTACAAAGTACCTTATCATATCCCTAACTAAAACATAAGTCTTCAATGTCTTCAATGGTTTGATCTTTTCTTCTTCATTATGCATTGATCACCAAGATCTTTTGCTTCTATGTAGTACAGCCTTGAGACTCCAAAGATGCTTATTTTGTTCTATAGAGACTAATCTTAGAAATCATTACACAAACATATGTTAATCATAATCAAAATCATATGCAATAATGCCCTTAGGGTTAACAGAGTTGTTCACTATTTGTTTATATCCCAGAAATCCTTCTTGAAGAAAATTGTTTCAAAATTTTCTATGCATGTGTGTAAGCCAGTTTGCACCCCTCTTGCCAACCATTTTCAACTTCCTCCAAAACATGTCCCAAAACTGAAAATGAAAGAAAGATATGGCCAACATGCCTTATAGAATGGATATAGGGTCCGTTATGTACTCTATGATTTCCACACGTCCCAATATAGCCTATTCCATAAGCCTTTTCAGTCGATTCATGTTTAACCCTGGTGACCATTGGGTCGCTCTTAAATAGTTGTTGAGGTATATAAATGGGACAATTAATAATGGCTTACACTATCATAACTGGACTGAAAAGTTTGATTTAGTTGGTTATGTATATTCTGATTTTACTGGTGATAAAGATTTTAGGAAGTCTACTACGCCTTATTTCTTTAGTCTTGTTGATAGTTGCATTTCTTGGAAATCACACTTCAGCCTATAGTTGCTCTTTCGACTATGGAGGCTGAGTATATTGCTGCCGCTGAGGCAATTAAGGAAGCCATTTGGCTTCAAGGTCTTCTATCGGAATTGCATCTTCTGCATTCCAAAGCAATCATTTTTACTGATAGTCAAAGTTGTCTGCATTTGTATAAAAATCTTGTCTATCATGAAAGAACTAACCACATAGATGTTAAGTATTATTTCATTAGAGAAAAGGTCATAAATGGTTTGGTTTATGTTGTTAAAATTAGTACTAAAGATAATCCTGCTGATTTTGGTACTAAGGTTGTGACAATTGACAAATTTGTTTTGTATAGGGATCTCCTTCATATTGATGAAGGTTGACTCATTAGAGTCTGTCTTGGTTGGGAAATTCACCAAAATGTGTTCAACGTAGAGTTTGTAGGCTATTTTCGGCCCAAGTTGCACACATTTTATTTTTCTTTCCTCACCCATTTTAACCCGTATGATGAAATTGGACTGGGCCTCACTTGTAATTGGGCTTGATGGTCACTTCAGATGCTGGGTGTGTCGAGTCGAATCGACCCGCCCCAGGCGACTATTGAAACTATAAAGTCTCACTTTCTCTGTGCCCGAATTAGAGTGAATATTTCTGACTCCTCTCGGCCGCCTCCTCTTTCGAGATGCAGCCATTTTCTTCTTCTGTTCTCTGTGTCCTCGTACCTTCTTGCGCCACCCGTCAGCCTAATTCCAGTACCTTGTCAGCCCCGTACCTGGCCGGTCCGCGATGTGAATAAGAGGTAGAGAATTGTGAGTTAGATATTGTAACAGTGAGGCTTCACTCCAAATCTGAGGGTATCTTTTACTTTGTGCTCATTTTTCGATCTTCTTCTCCAGTTGTTCCGATGGCGACTCTAACGACCCTATTTCGACGATGCACGACCGGCGGTTGTAAAAGAAACCGTTCATCTTCCCTGTAATAGAATAGAATAGATTTTCTATTTTCTCGGCTTTCATTTGGGTTGTGTAATAGTAAATATGTGACTGTAATAGAAATAGGAGTGTTCGGGTCATCGAATCTGTGTAACAATTATACTTATTTTTATATAATCAAAATGACTTTATTTTTTACTATGCATCTTATTAATAATTAAAAAATAAATAACATAAATAATAAAATTCTAATTAAATTGTAATATACTATCAAATGTTGAATTTTATTAAATATTACTAATTTAAGACTTTTTACAACATAAAAAAATACACATAAATTAATATTAATAGTAAAAAAAGACAAGAATATTGAATTATTAAACTAATTTTTTTAAAAAATTCAAATTACAATTATTAAAAAATTAAAATTTTGTAGAAATCAATGTCAACATCTAATTTTATTATATTCTAAAAATTTAACATTTTATATGTACAAGGATAAGGAAATCAAGTTAATTAAATTAAAGATAAATATTTAACTTATCTGAACAAAATAAAAGTAAATCTTTAACCAAATAAATTAAAAGAAAAAAATAAAAAGAAAAGGGGAGTGCAAAGTAGCTTGATGCTACAGTATCACTCCAATTCATGCCATAGCTTAGCTATTTTCAATCTCATTTGCTGCATTGGTTGGACTGCTCTGGTACTCCATTTTACTGTTTTGCTGTTCCAGTTGGAGTTGCTCTTATTAATATTGTTTAGAAGTTAAAGTAATTAAAAGGTAAAATAATGAGAGGTATAAAAATTAAGAAATTAACTATCATTATAAAAAGAAATAAAATTATAATATGAAAGGGATGAAAAAGGAAGGTGAAACCATCTTTATAGGACATATGGAGTAATTCCTTATACTTCTTCATTTTACATTAGAAGGAATTATAATATAAATGAAGGTACAAATATGGAACGGAGGGAGTTAATATTATCTTTATTTTAAGTACTGTATTACTTTTTTGGATATATATATATAGACTTGACTTTTCTTGTTGACTAACAAGATTGCAAGAAGAAGCATTGAACGGTATGACATGTCTATCTCTTTTTCCCTTTGAGTAAGCTTCCATCCAAGAGTGAATGCATTCTTTTGCCTCAATTTGTGAACTAAAACATACTTTCTAATGAACAGATATATTTTTTTTAATAATTATTAGAGACGCCAAGAAAAGTAATTAGACTTTCATTGTTATAACCCTTCCTAGAAATTTCAATTAATCAAAGATTTTTCTTTTTATCATTGGAAACTAATCAAAAATACTAATAACAAATGGAGGGTACACAATTGATTGAAAGGTCATTATCTTTTATACAGTGTCCCTCTTGCTTGAGTGACTTTCAAAGCTCCAAACAATCTCCCTCTCTCTCTCTCTCTCTCTCTCTCTCTCTCTCTCTCGGTGTTGATGACTTTATAAGATGAAGCCATATATGGCACTTCAAGGGGATCTGCATCTAGACATTTTTAATCTCTAAATTTCAAAACGTCCATCAATTGGCCTTTTATTTAAGGATTATAAAATATCTTAATATATCCTGGTACTTTTTTTTTTTTTCCGAAATGATATTTATGTATTCAGAATTGTACTAGTTTTTCTTATGCATATAAAGAGTTTTATATGTTAATTATTTAATATCATGTTGAGTTTATACACTATTAAACTTCATCCATTACCTATAATTCTCTAAAACATTTTTTTAACAATTTTTTTTATAATACATTTTTTCTTTAAAATTTATCTTTTTTCCTTATGATATTTATTTTATTTTTTAAATTTTCTTAATAAAATATATCAAGAATACTACAAAAAATTCTACAACAAAATATCTTAACTCATTAAACATGCACAACAATCTATAAGCTTTTTCATGATATAATAGTGTTCGTTCAATCTAAAATTTAGTTATACTAAGAATTAAAGCGTTACTTTTTGAATGATTAGATATATAAACAACAATCAAATTTGATTAAGAAATGACTAAAAATTGCCTATATGAACGTAGCTTAGTTGATTTTGGAATTGTAGAGTTGGTACTAAACACCAAGGTTCAAATCTTGGCAGTGGCAGTTTGAGAATTTCAACTTCTCCAATATAGGGAGATTCCTTGTGTGCACTAGTGCCTGGTCTCCAGTGTGGAGGGCGTTGAGTCACTATGATTTACATCCTCCGCAAGGGCGTCGGACAATCTGATGGGGATCTTGTGGGCCAGGAATTTCATTAAATGGTAACGAGAAATGACTAAAAACCGTAACCCTAAACCCAAATAAACAATAGTTAAATTTAATATTAAAATAATTTTAACTAATCAAAATCAGGAAAGTGAAATAAAGATCAAGAAAACTTCAAAGTTAACCTAGTAGGTTAACAATTAATTAGAAGGAAAAAGAAAAAACCTGGTAGGTTAACATTTAATGTTTTACTTAACAAACCAATCCATCTTCAAAATAGTTTGGAAAGACATTTATAACAGTCTGTTACCATCAAATTACCCTAAAAGCTAGTAGAACATTAATCCTAGGTCTTGTCTATTCGTATGTTGAAGAAGCCATTGGGACAATGAAGAGCGGGTCTAGCTCCACCTAAAAGTAACTAACAAGCAGGGCCGTAAACGATTTAGACCTTTAGGATACTTTCAAATCCAGATTCATACATTTATAATGAATTTTAGACTTAGATTCGGACCTATACCCACAAGATATAAAATTTCTGGAACTAAATCCAACCCTCCAAGGTCCAGATAGAGTTTGGATATACTCGTACCCTTATAATATTTTTTTATTTTTTCTATGTTAAACAAAAATATATAAAATAATGCATAATCTTTAAATAAAATTTTTAAAATGATTAACATAATCTCCTCAATATTTCTTTCAACATATATAATCATTTAATATATACATAAATGAATAGGGATATAGACCCTTTAAATATATTAAATCAGTTTGTAATGCAAATTCCTGGACAACCTTTGAACAAAAAGTATATATAATAATACGGTGTCGGCTAATAGATAACTCAAATAATAGCATATAAAATAGAGAATGACAAAGAAAAACAAAGAAAAATATTGTCATTTTTGTCATAATCCATATTTTCAGCAATTCTATGAAATAAAAAATAAGACAAAAATATTACTATCATAAATTGCTTTTATAGAGGATGAAAGAATACATTTTTATATTTAGTAAAAATAAATTATTTGTGAAATGGCATTTGAAATAAAGTTAAAAAGAAATAAATAAATAATTTGAAAGAGGTTAGTTGGACCAAGTCCATCAACTAAAGAGGCTCTACTAAAGACTAAAAAGGAGAAAGGAAAAGAGAAAATGACTGAAATGAGAAAATAAAAAAAAGAAAAGGAGGGATAGAATACCAGATTTCAAATTGTCTCCTTAACCACTAGGACAAACCTCCTTAAACACATTTACTTTCCTCCATCTAATGTAATATATATAAATATATTATTATTTTATTAATACAAATGTACAAGTATATGGGTCTCAGTATTATCATATTTTACCTAAACCCGTATAACATAATAAATACGGGTACAAATTAAATATGGATCAGCAAATATAAAAATTTAATCTTACCCATTAAAAATGAATATGGACCTATAGAGATACGTGTAAAATCCGTCTCGTTTACGGCTTGTTAGCAAGGTGGTCGTGTTCTAAGAGAGCCAATTTAAGTTTCAAATTGACCGAAATAACTGTTTTCCATAGTTTATACTACATTAAATTCTCAAAGAAACCTCGGCTTTTGGACCCCAAAAAATTAAATAAACAAACAAAGTTACTAGCAATGGTTGTTCCTGTATAGTGAGAGCAAAAGTTTTCTTTTCTTTTCTTTTCTTTTTCTTTTTAAGGAAATTATAACCTAATAAGTATAAATTATTTAAGTATAAAGAATAAGAAGGACGGTAGATTTTGCCAAACTTACTCTTTAATGGGAGATCTCATTTCTTATCAATTTAAGCAAAGCCTTATCAACAGTGAAAGCAGTAGTTTTTTTATTTTTTTAACACAAAAAAATGTAACACTCAATAAAAATTATATCAAAATGAAAATAAGTTAAATATTTAAAAAATGACAATTCTATTTATAAATATTTAAAAAATGACAATTCTATTTATAAAAAATAGAATAATTTTACATTAAATAAAATTTTAATTTATGTCAACTTAAATAAGCCCCGATCGACAAAGAGAGCAAAAGTTGCCTACTTGAAATTGGCAAATTATGATTTTATATTATAAGGTTTGTTCACATGAATCCCAGTAGCTCCCTAAAAGGAAAGGGTTTATATATGAGATTCTAAAGTTGCAATTAAACACGCAACTTATTCCGATAATACCTCTAGCTGTCTTTTTTTTTTTCTCCCCCCCTTAATTAACTGGAAAATAATGCCTCTGGTTGTCATTCCTACAAGCCTAGTGATTTTGATTTCTTGATAACTCAAACTAGAAGCCAAAAATACACTTCATCATTAATAAAAAGCTGAAGCTGATATACGAATACGTGTAGCTACATAATTAATTTTTACCTCTATTTTATTGATTCACTCTTTTTACCTATCATACGAACAATTTAGAAGAACACTACTGGACTTTGTCCATTGATTGCCAAAATATTTTGAGAGAAAGGGATCCAGACAAAACCTGATCATTTAGAGATAATTTAGAGCAATGAGTAGTGAATGTTATGAAAAGTATAATTTTAGTGCAATGAATAATGCATTATGAATATTATGAGAAGTTTAATATTTGTTTTTTTTTTTAATGATTTCATGTTAAAAGTAATAAGGTGAGATTTTATTTCTGAGTTGGTACTCTATCATTTTAATTTCAATTAATTAGGATCATACACTCATAAATAAAATAGAATAAAATAGAAAAATATTTTTCTACTCAAAATAAATTTGAAATTTGAAAACAAAAATCATTCAATTATCCGGATGAAAAAGTGAAAAATGAATGTTTCTTTTTTGTCTCGTAAAATTATTTTTAAATATTAAAAGGTAATAAAAATTCACAATATATAACTTAATCTCTAATAATATAATCGTTAAATATTCAAAAAAACATAGATACTTATATAGATGTTGATCAAGGTATAAATATGTAATATGATATAAATAAATAAAATAGTAAAGGAGTAAAAAAGAAATTTTGCATATAAATTATAAGTTTATTTTTTATTATGAATAAAAACTTACTGCAAAAGTTTGTTAGGATAAGCAAGTCGAGAAATTCTATTCCTCATAGGATAGTGAGAAAATCTTAATTTTAAAGAATTTGAGAAACATTTTTGTCTATCCAACAAGTAGTATGAGAAGGTAGTTTGGAACCGACAAAATTTTCTTCTAGGAATGATATTTATGAATAAATTGTAATAGTTTTTCATATAATTTTTTATGAAGGTTAATAGATAACGATATATTTTTTATTTCTTTTCCACTGATCATGAAAAGGCTTTCCTCTGTGTCGAAATGTTTTACGGACTAAGAAGAAATTTAGGGCACAGAGAAAAATAATGTTGAATGCTTCAATTTGATTTGTCTTCTTATTCATTACGATCTAATAATTATAAGTTACAAAGTATTCTAATTCTAATCAATATAGGATTCTAACCAACCACTAATAAGGACTATTGCTATAATAATAGCATAATACAAAGTATCCTAGTTATAATGAATATAGGATTCGAACCAAATAATCTCTTATAGAATCCAAGATAATCTAGGAGAATCACATACTGATGTGATATCTCCAACACCCTCCCTCCTCAAGTTGTAACGTGCAAAATTGTATGTCCAACTTGCCACAATTTTCAATTTTTTTGTAAGGTGCAAATTGCACATCTGGTAGTCTTCCACCATTTGTCGTTGTGGTCTTTAGCATCACTCGCTATCGCTATGATTTTTGTCATCAATCGCTATCGCTGTGGTTTTTTTTTGTCATCAATCGCTGTCGCTGTGGTTCTTCCATCAGTCGCAGTCGTTGTGGTTTTCTTCCATCAGTCGCAGTGGCTTCTGTAATCCATCATTGAAAATTCCTTTAATGTCTCTTTAGAGTTTTTTTCGATAAAACAACCATCAATGTCCAATTTCAATTTCTAAATCTAGGTTCTTCAAATATTTGTAGATGAAGCTACCTGACTTAAATATGATTTATAAAAAAAAATATAATCTCCTAAATTTTTATTGAAACAAATTAGAAAAAATATTAGAAACCTACAAAAAACTTGTCCAAACTGAACGAAAAGAATTGTTCAAGTTGAATGAAAAGAAAATAAAGTCATAGATGTGAAATTTTTTTTTTCTCTTTCTCTTCTTCTTCAAAGCTGGCTCTGGCTCTGATACCATGTTAAGAAATTTAGGGCATAGAGAAAAATAATATTGAATGCTTCAATTTTATTCGTGTTCTTATTCATTATGATCTAATAACATAATACAAAATATCATAGTTATAATCAATATAGGATTCGAACTAAATAATCTTTTATAGAATCCAACATAATCTAGGAGAATCACATACTGATGATATCTCCAACATGCACTTTTCCATATAATGAGCTTTCTGTGAAAAGATTTTCCTATTAATTCTTTTACACACCACATGTAGTAGCTAGAATGGAGAAAGTTTGAGAAATCATTCCATTCTAGTGACTTCAGAGTTTGAGAGCAATTTTTCTTTTTTAAATGAATACTAATGAAGTATGGTAGGTTAATTCGATCAAACTACCATAAATGACGGTACTAATTATAAGGTCAAACTAGTATTACTGGAGTGGAAGCAGGTTAATTCCAGGAAGCAGAGAAGAAAAGACAGGTGGCAATAAAATAGAGTAAACAACATCAGAATTTTGTCACATTTGTTTTGGTCTCTCTGGTCCTATTAGAATTTTTTTTTTTTTTTTTTGATAAATGAATTTAATAAGTATTTCATTGAATAGTTTTGCGGCAATAACGTTTGAATCTTCTCCTCTGATTCTTACATATCATTAACAAGTTGTTGCAAGAAAAAGAGATAATGGATAAAAGATGTCTTAGTTTTCCAACCTGCATTGGTAGAAATCTGTAGAAACTGATTAAGGTTGTCTTTGATCATCATCACTTTCATGTTCTTGCTAGGGAAAAATTCCTTTTACCAAATGGTCCAATTCGATTGGACCCAGTAAAAGGGATTCTGCAGAGAAGTTCTTGGAAGCTGCCGTTTTGGATAGATCATCGTCTCCGGTACTTCATTTTCAAGAAAGATGAAACATTCTAGACAAGAATTGTTAAAAGTAAATTAATCTCCTAAGCTTCCAAAAATGGTAAAATTAGTTTGACATTGCTGTTAATACTCATTAAATTGCACAAACAAACAAACATGGTCATGAATACCTTATTCAATCTAAACATCATTTCTAAAGATTTGGAGAGCATTATGCTTCAAGAATCATAGCAAGTTTGCATTAGTTTCTTACTTTTTTGGGGAAAAAACATAAAACTAAATTAGACCTAACCGATTAGGGAATGCTAAGTAGAAGTAGACACAAAATATATAGAGAAAAGAGAAAAACAACATCAAGAATTTAATAGATATACAAAATTGCACCAACAAGTAGCACAAAAAACTTAAATTAGGAAAACTTATTTATAATTGTCTCTTCTCTCAATTATTCTTAATCCTTTTAATATGGGATTGAGAAATCTTAATTCTATTTGGTCATTTAGAAAATATAATCGTAACAACTACATACATAATTCTATAATGTCTTTTAATATATTCTATTTGTAATATTCTATTATAATATTTTTAGTAATAAATCTTACTGAATAAAATATTAACTTTACCATAATCTATTAAAAGATTTACGATAGAGTATATGCTAGACAATAAAAGTTGCGGAATCAAAGTTATCCAATTAATTAGATCAAGTATGAGTAAAATTATTAACACAAAGAAAAATTATATTTTCAATTTTTATTTATATACTTACTTTTCATAATAAACTGACACTCACTTGTATTATGAAAACTGACACTCGTATTTTTACCTGATCTAATTATTAGATCAAGGTTGATTCATATGGTATCCCTCTATGCTAAAAGGGGAAAGAAAACTGATGAGGTCATCATAAAATCTTATCAAATGACCTAATCCAACTGTCTGTCTGACCTGGCCGCCCAGTTTCATTTGACCCACGTGAGGGATATATTTATTGGTGAAAATTGCATTAAAATATTAATCTCAGAGAAACAAAACATCCTCCTTGGACACAAAATCAGGCAACAACATCATTCTCCTTTCTTACATGTCTTTCTTTTCTTTATCTTTTATATTTTATTTAAAATTTAATCTTTTCCTTTCTCTTCTTTGGGGTATATAAAGGTGGCTATCTACACCTCATTATATTCATCCCAGCTGTGGACTACTTAAAAACTACTGCACCAAAGCAAGCAAAAAGAAGAATCTTCACAAACTAGAAATGGATTCCTCTGTTTTCCATTCTGAATTCTCCTCTGATTCATCTTTTGGATCAATGGATTCTTTTCCATGGAATTCCCAAGGTTTTTTCCATAATTCACTTCCTTTCGACGAAAATGACTCAGAAGAAATGCTTCTTTATGGTTTAATAGCACAAGCACCTCAAGAAACATCAGAAACAAATTCCTCTGATCAAATGAAGGAAGATGAAGTTAGTTCCAAATCCGGGGAAAACCCCACCAAGGAGAAATCATTCAGGGGCGTAAGAAAGAGGCCGTGGGGAAAATTCGCAGCAGAGATAAGGGATTCAACTAGGAATGGAATAAGAGTTTGGTTAGGCACATTTGATAGTGCAGAAGCTGCTGCTTTAGCTTATGATCAAGCAGCCTTTTCAATGAGAGGTTCAGCAGCTGTTCTTAATTTTCCAGTTGATAGAGTTAAGGAATCATTAAATGATTTGAAGTTTAATATTGAAGATGGATGTTCCCCTGTTATTGCATTAAAGAGAAAACATTCCATGAGGAGAAGAAACGTAAACAGAAAAGTAAAACCAAGAGAAGTCAAGGTTGAGAATTTATTGGTTTTTGAGGATTTAGGCAAAGATTATTTGGAAGAACTTTTGAGTACAAGTTAGAAGGAGAATACAAGCCATTCTTGATCATTTTTAACCATCTTGTTCATTTTCTTTAGTTTCTTTGGTTGGTTTATCACCTTTGTAAAGAATGAAAATTTTTATTTTCTTTTCTTTTTTTTAAGGGTTGTTTGTAACTAAGTTTTAATAAGTGAAGCGGCCATGATTAGAACTTTTGTAATCTAAGTTCAAAGGCAAGAGGTTAGATTACTATTATAGTACTTAAAACTACTTTTTTTAGTAAATGAAAAAGACAAAAGTTTTTATCAAAGTTGTTTTCAAACCAAGCTGTTTAGAAATAATAAATTTTTTGCAGTACTAGTAGCTTATATGGTATTGACAAGACCTTTTTGGATTGTTCTTTTGCTGGTGAATGAATAATCCAAGCCAAGAGTTAGAAAAAAAAAAAAAAAAAAGGGAAAAAATTCAAGCCAAGAGTTAGATTACATTTGGACCTTCTTTGCATCCATCTTTTGACAGAGATATTAAGTAATCTTT
Organism: Catharanthus roseus; assembly: GCA_028651295.1. Classification (NCBI taxonomy): domain Eukaryota; kingdom Viridiplantae; phylum Streptophyta; class Magnoliopsida; order Gentianales; family Apocynaceae; genus Catharanthus; species Catharanthus roseus. Next base: position 1,897,979 of record JAPQWS010000033.1, on the reverse strand, counting down.
TTTCACTTTCAAGATTTTTCACTTCAGATGGAAGTAGAAGAGAAGTTTAAATCTAAAACCCTTTTTATCTTTTTTTCCACTTTTCCAAGGGGGATTTGATATCTTCTCCTAATAATCAAATGAAGCATAAATTATTATTTAAATGGGACAAAAGGAAGATTTGATTTTGATAAGATATCTTTCAGATCAAGAAGATTAGTATTTAGCACACAGCAGGTGTAAGCAAGCAAAATGGGCCAGAAACATAAATTTTTGATAACTTTGTATCACAGTTTTTACAATAAATATATAAAAATTAATGTTGAGACAATTAATTGGCTTAAAAGAAAGGTAAAATCGGAAACATAAAATATATATTTCTTGCTTCTCTATTAGTTCGAATCCTTTCCATGTTAAATGATACTCCAGTTAATTGTTTCAGTATTGAGGCCTATAACATTACTCGAGTTTTTAAGACTGCCATTAGTTGCCTGTTTTGGATCAAGAATGTTACAACAGATCTTTATGGTTACTGTTTTGGTCTAATGTCAAAGAGAGAATCAAAGAATCTTCCATTGTAGTAGGGTCATATGTATTAGGTATAGCAACACCTATACTTCATAGGATAAATCTGTCTTTTATAGGAGGTGGGCCATGTTATCAGGTAGAGCAGCATATGAATTTTTTTAGTCTTTTCTAGAGTAATTGGAAAAACAGCCATTTAACTATTTTGTTAATTTTAAGAAAGTCCATTAACTTTAGTTTTTATAATTCGAGTACCATATCTATTCTTTTTTAAGACAAAAAATAATCCTTATTGTCAGTCTATTGTACTAGGTTGAAAGGGCAAATCCGTCAGCTCATTTTATCAGCAAAAAACTAATAAATTTAAACAATTCCATAACTATGTTGTTTATCTTAGAAAAGTCCCGTAATTTTAAATTTTCAATACATCTAAACTTACTGCACACGAGGATTTCAACTCGTCTCCGCCATTGGATAGACAGCAATGACCTTTTTTTTTGGTAAAAAAATAAAATATGTGCTAAAATTTATAGGAATAAAGTTAAGGGACCTTTTTAAGAAAAATAAAATAGTTAAGGGACAATTTTTGCCCATTATTATCCCCTTTTTTTAAAAACAAAAAATAAAATCAAGCAGTAAATCATGTATTTTCCTCACAAGATCTTGTGATTATTGACCATTATTCAACATTCCTTTCTTTTGTAAATTCCCTTACTAGCCTATGCTTTTATGAAATATTTTGAAAATTTTATGAACAGAACACATCAAAATCTATGGAAATTTTTTTGACTAGAATAGTATTTTGCCAAAAAAAAAAAAAAAAAAAAAGACAGTAAAAAATGCATGGTCATGAAAATTGGATAGTTCTCGTGACATTTTGTGTCACCTGATTTCCAGTATGCAAAGGAATAGATAAAGGTTTATAGTTCTAAATTTACACACAATGTTTTTGGTCAAAGTTAAATTCAAATACAAAGTCTAAACAGTCACTTTCTGATCACATAAAGAGCATTTGCATCATTTAACTTGTATTATTTTTATGTACCTTAAAAGAAATCACAGACAAGTTTTGCCCACTAAAAGTGAGAGATTGTCATCACTAATTACATCTAAAAGGTTAAGTGAACCAAGTCATTTTATGGCCTAAAAGAACTTCAGTGATTAGAGTATTTTTCTTGTTGACTAATAATTAATAATCCTTTGCCTCTACAACGCAAAGCATTTCTAGAACAGCAAGGATGTCTTGATTTACTTGTTAATCCCGTTGGTATTTTCAAAGTTTCATACTACTGTTTTATGAGTTAGAAGTTCTTCTACAGATGCCTCTATGGAACATAAGCTGTAAACTACAAGTTTATGCTTTATAGTAGATCAGGTTACTAAATTCTGGTTCGATGGAGTATGAATGATGATTAGAAGTTCATGATAATACCTCATTGGAAAGAAATTATATTCTCGAGGAATGTTTCCAGAGATTTTGAAAATTTTAATGATTTAAACATATAATTTCACATTTAGCATAATATATATATATATATATAATTTCACAAGTTTTCAAGGATCGGTTGCTGCCGTCTGTTCCCTAAACGCGTCCCTGCTAATTTAACTCCTTGGTTATAGTAAAGAAATAGTGAAACTAATTGAACCTAAACAAATAGCACCACTCAAATATGCAGTCCCTATTTTCATAAACTAATGTCAAAAAGCAGAATAACATATAAAGAAAACATCTTAGTAACTGTTTATTTGTTGCATTCTGTATTATGGCAGTGGAAAAACTAATTAAACAATGTATAAAGTAGTCTATAAGATATGATAGCATACCTACTTTTATTAACTGAAAAGGAAATGCACTTGGAAAGGATAAAACTTGAACCCTGACCGTAGGATCTTGGTAATGATCTTGCAAGATTAGGCAAAGGACTCGGCTACTGCAGGATCCTGTGATTTCCACCAAAGATAAAATTAAGTTTCTCAGAATAGAAAAATCTATGTTAAGCAAAAGAATTACCATTTGAATTCCAGGCCAGCAGTCTAAAAATTCATCATAATTATGCTAGGACGATAAATTAAACAATTGCTTGAATGATAATTCAAAGGTAGCAGTCATTATGATACATTTGGAACCATTAGTCCAAGCTCCTATACATACAGCTAAGTCTAGATTTTGGTTTTAGTCTATTCTGTGATTGATCCGTTAGTATGAACCGAAATACTCTGTATAAGTATAAAAAGGATTTTAGTGGGGTATAATACAATGAACTGAATCAAGCAAAACAAACTTTAATTTTTCTCGTCGTTAGAAATGTACAATGAATCTAACTTTTCTCAGTAGGAGTGCTAAAGTTTATCTCATTTTACTTATTATCATCAAGAAATGTATACATATAACTTCTTGACTATCATCAGCAAGTTTTCTAAATTTTCATCATTTGGATCTTGGAACACAGAGATAATTTAACCAAATTTGAGAAAATATATAGGGAAAACAAAACCAGATTCTTTCAAGAAACATAAATATCCTTCTCTCTGAAGCATCTCATTTTCAAATAATCAAGAAAAAGGTCTTCCAGTATGTATCTAATTATGTCCATTTCGAATTGAACAGCAACCAAGAGACAGATGTGTCAAAAATCCAGTAGATAAAAAATGAGGCTCTCAACATTCACACCAGCCACAACTAAAATCTTAATCATCACAAAAACATTAATCTTTCTGTAACAGCAACAGTTATCCTACGGACCATATTTCACAGTTCAATATTTTTACTTTTAACCTAGTGTCTTTCCATTGGCTAGTTAATACCATTCCTCAATCAGCAATCATTCTTCACAATTTCCTGAATTTCCAACTAAGAAATGATTAAACTTGAGAAATTCCAGGCAAGAAAAACTGAACCTTTTTTAAAGTGATGCATTTTAAACAATCAGGTGCCCTCTATCTCTATTCCTCTTTTCAAGCCTGATTCTTCAGACCCAGAAAACAAGCCTGCAAATATTGCAGCCCAAGATGCAAAGAAACACAAACCACACAGTATTAAGCACAAATTTATCAAAAGGTTGTGTAAAGAATACAATTATGTCGCTGATTCAAGATTATGCCAAAGAAGCATTACTTGGAAATGTCAAGAACAGCACAATTGTTTAGGAAGATGATTCGAACCCCAGGGTTCTTTTTTAAGGGAAAAATTATAGCCTATGGATTTTTTTTTTTCCTGGAAATAGCCTATGAAATTGTTAATAAACCCTTGTAATCTATTTCCTAATGACATTTTTCTATGCAATGTGCTCCAATGCTCTAGCGAACTTTACAAGAGCATTGCAATGTGTAAGAGCATTGCAAAGAAAGATTTCATTAACCGTGAAAATTATATGTAAAATCATTATGTAAGAGCCATGTGCTATAGTATTCTAATGGTTCTTTTACGTTAATATTGTCAATATTGTTTTTTTTTTTTTGGTTTAAGAAGCTTGTCAATATAGTTTTTTTTTTTAGCAAAAAGAGAAACTATATATTATTAATATTAATATAAAAAAGATAGGATGAGTTACGTTTTGAGGGATGTTCTCATTAACTCCGAAGAGACATACGAGTAAATAAATATTCTAGTTAGAAGATGAGTAATAAACTATTGGATAAATAAACACAATATTTGGGCTTCTTATTTTTGCCCTATGATGATTAATGGACTTGGACTTAACTTTCATTTGTTTCGGACTTGGGTATTTGGAATGCCGTCCTTGGTGATCCATTTGCCATCCCATTAATTCTCCTCCAACTAATCCCTCTTGGTACCCTAATTTCTCCCTCTCGGTCAAATTCCTCTCAACCCTTTGATTCTCTCCTTTTCTTTAACCAGTCTTTCCTCTCTCCTCTTGGGACTACTATATATACATATTATTCTAAACTCTAATTAGAACCCACCTCCTCCTCTCTTCCCTCGTTTCGGCCTCATCTCACTCTTCCTCTCTTGAGAGCTTTTCTGCCTCCATTGTTACTATTTCTCCCGTGTTCTCCTTTTATTGAATCTTGTCACTTAATTTTGCTTGACTGATTCTTGAGAGAACTATTGATGCTTAAGTAATATTCTTTGAGAGATTTCTTAGGGGTTCCTTTGGATTGTGAGGTCCAGTACTTTGAGAATGTTTTACATTGATTTACATATTTTCTGTTCTTCTATTTATTCATCATATTTATATTTACATCTTTTGAAGATCTTATAATTTATCTGTTAAATTTATAATAGATAGGTTACATTTATTTATCTTCAATTTGATTGTAATATAAATGTGGTGGTTCGCGGTTCTCGTCTCCTAACATAAACTTATTATTTCCTTTTACATGAGAAAATCTAGTTGAATTCCTATCTACCCCATTTCATATATAACTTTTGTATGAATGCTGACTCTGCAGCATATTATTCGATACTTCTCACAAGTTCGCCGTAATCAACTGTATAATTTTTTATCACGTGAAATAGCCTAACCATGATGGGAATACCTAGATGATTTTGGATCAGAATCCCTGTGCCAAATTTTTCCTTTGCTAAAGGCACATTTGTATTTACCTTTATAACTCCATGCCCTAGAAGGGTCCATTTATCTCGAAGAGGAACCAAAAAGTATACATTTGGGAACTTCCAGTTTGTTATGTTAGGTTAAAAAATTTCCCCTTCATGTTCAAAGCTTGCAACTGTAGCTTCATTCGAATAAGTTTTTTCATGTTTAAGCTTCTTTCTAGTGAACCAAATGAGTCGAGATGTAGTGGACACATCAGCATCTTCATTGTTGTATTCTGAAAAGATGGTGTGAATAAGACCTTTGAAGCTTAAGGTCGATATTTAGGCCCATTTCTTTTCTTTTGGTAAGTGTTGCCAGACTTTTCTTGAAAATCTGCAGTCAGCCATATTGATCATCCTCCACTGAGTAACCACAATGAATATATGAATCCATCTCATAAAGTCCTCTTTTCATGAGGTTCTTCCCAGTTGGGAGGATATTGGAAGTGGCTCTCCAAAGAAACATTTGGATCTTTGGCTAAATTGGAATACTGCGGATCTTATTCTAGGTTTTGGAGTTTGTCTCTGTGCTTGGGGCGCTTCATGTTGTAGAATGACTACATGAAGTTCATACGAACCTTGTATCTTGATTTAACTATGTATATTCTCGTTGGGAGAAGTTCCATGCCGATCTATCTTCCGCCCGTGCTGGATTAAGTAAAATTTGAAGGATGGCCTCAGCCTCATGATGAAGGTGAAATCTTGCCAGGGCAAACTGGCTGAGCAAGTTGGCCGACAGCTTGGACAGCCCATCGGGACACCAGAAAAATAACAGATTTTTTATTTTTCTTATTCTGGCACTTTTGAGCTCAATTTTGTTGTTTTGAATAGGTGAAAATGAAGAATACATATAAAGATCAATATACTAATCTTCTTTTGTGCAGATCAGATATAAAATGGTCCCAATTTGATGATTCAAAGTTGACTTTTTTAAGAAAAACTTTGGTAGAAAGAGATCGAGGAAAAGTGAGGCTTTATTAAGCTGCAGTATAGTAAAACTGATACGTGTAAAATTCACTAGCAATTATACTAAGTATCATTCCCACGGAGAATTTTTATTGACTATCGAATTCATCTAATCCTACTTTAGCTAGCCAACAATAATAGATGAGTTGGTATTGTAATTAAATTAAAAAGAAATAAAATCTGCAAATCACTCTAAACAACGCTCTAGATTCGATTTTTAAAAAATCACAAACACATGAGTTCACCAATTTCAACTTTATGTTCATTATCTACTAATCCATCTTATGTATTGCAATGGTCAACGACTGTTCTTATTTTCTCTGGTGTCTATTAAACCTATTCAATTAAGTAAATCGTCCATATATTCCTAAATGAACTTTAACCTAATGCATTAAGAACCAACACTCACTTGTTGCATAAATCACACAAATTATTCCTATTCTGCATGCAATTTAGGACTATTATTTTAATTTTTAAATTAAGACATCTCTCCGAATCTCCTAACTTAATTGGTTCAATCAATTAGTGATCAAGCAATTGAAAGCATTAAAAATAATAACAATGTATTCACTGTTAACCAATCAACAGATAAATCACATAAAGGATACTCTTGATTACATTATGGCTTTAGATTGAAAGAATTAGAACATATTCATAACTAAAGTAAATAAATAATTAAAGAAGATTAAAGACAGAGAAAACATCAATATTGAATTGAAGTTTCAATATTTGACAAAAATCCTCAAAACCTTGTTTTGAATCCTTTGCTAGAGTTAAGAGTTGAAGAACTAAAGAGGAGGCTAACCAAAGAATGTCTATGCCCTAGTTCTAACCCTCTCTAACTTAAAAATATTAGAAATTACTCAAAAATAAAAGAAGGTCGGCATAGGGACTAAAAGCAATTTTCTAAAATTCTAGTAAGTGTGGGGTCCCCTGGTTCCTTGCGTACTGGGTGCCTGGTAGCTTATGTTCTCACAAACGGTTATTTTGCCTCATGCTAGGTGCCCGGTAGGCTTGAGTAGTAGGCACCCGATATATTCAAATAAGGAATCTGAGTTATTTTCAATTTCTTCTCTAATTTGACTTAGGATTCAACTTTTTCTTCATATTTTGAGCAGTTTAAACTCCTTCTTTGATCATGACACACAAGAAGAAGAAAATGAGTGAATTTTCATAAAAAAAACCCACAATTTATATTCAAAATCAACTAAATTAAATATGAAATCAATACCAGAACATGAGTATAAATTGCACTCATAAAAAACAGAGAACGAAAGTAGCAAAAGTCATAAAAAATATTATAGAGATAGATAAATTAAGTTCAAAATTATTTTTCTAAGAAAGAAAGCTATCAATTGATATGAGATGCGACATTGTCGTTACAATAAAAAAAATTCTAAAACTTAATCGCATAGTCTTCCAAGACAACTTGCATTATGCAGGAGTTGAATTCCCAACCAAAAGTTGAGAGACCTCAACTCTTGCCTTTCAAACAAGGCCTCACAGGAAAATATGATTTTACCAATAATCACATAAATCATTCTATACCAAAAATTTATTTTCTAACAATCATTCACAATCCTATTATACATCTTCTAATACGTTTTCCTCATATTTCATTTAGGCTTTGTCTAACGTATACCCTTAGGGCACACGTTAATACAGATAAGCCTGCATTATTTTTTACAATTCAAATACAACAAAAATACTATTCTCATCTATATTTATTTACCTTAATTGTGCCAATAATAATATTTAATATTCTCTCTTGCCCCTACCCATTTTCCCACTCCTCTTTCCCACCCCCGAAAAAAGGAAAACACCCAAGATCTTATGTGACATTTCCTTTTATAATTTCTTTTCTGCTCAAAGTTTATCTTTTATTTAGTAGGTTATATTAATAAAACATACCAAATTAGAAATGTTACAGAGAGTGTTACAAGATATGTTAAAGACAATCCTAACAGGGAAACAAGAGCGCTCTAATTTTTTTCCCGAGAAGTAATATTGCTAATTTGATATATTTTATTAATATAACCTACTAAATAAAGAAATAAGCCCTAAGGAGAAGTGATAGACCCTAATAGAAAATATATTATAAAAAAAAATATTTTGAGGTTGGGAAGAGGAGTGGAGGGGATGGTGGTAAGAGAAAATATTAAAGATTGTGATTGATACAATTAAGGTAAATAAATATAAATGATTATTAATTACTACAAAATTTTTAATAGGTGATTTAATAGGATTTTTGTTATATTTGAATTATAAAAAATAATGCAAGTTTATTTGCATTAATGTGTGTCCTAGGGGCATACATTAGACAAACCCGTCATTTTATGGTACATTTTTCCCTTATAACAAGTTTTTATACATTAGTATGAAATGGAAATGAATAAAATGTGATTCCATCCAGAATTTATTTCCGCTCGAAATGAGTTCAAAATTATTTTTCTATTCTATCGTCTTGATGAAAAATCAGAATTGAATAATAATTCCCTTTTTATTTTGTAGAAATATTATTCAACATCAAAATGGAATAAAATTTCACAATATATTTCCCAAATGCCCTAATAGTATAACCCTAAATATTAAAAAACGATGTTAGAATACAACCATTAGATCAAGGTATAAACATGTTAAAATAAAATAAAGGGAAAATGGGTGTTAATATTCAATAACTATTTTAGAATTGCTATTTTTAGACATAATGTTTATTTTCATTCATTTATATACATACAATTTTTTTTGAAATACTATTTCTACTCTCCTAAGTCTTTACACTAAATTCAGACGAATCAGGCTCTTCACATAGGAGTTATTTAATGGAAAAAAAAGTTACCGCAATCCCCCCATTTTTTACTCCAAATTAACCTCACAAAGAAAAGATTATTTAAGTTTTTGTTGGGTGATCATTTGGTAACCCATTTTTTTTATTGGATTGACATTTCTATTAAGTTAAATGGAGGAGAGGGGATTGTTGTAACTTCCTTGACCTTAAAATTAGTCGCACATGAGAAGAACGTGACTATAGGATTCAATTCATCCAAATTCATCTTGAAGATTAGTGGCGGAATAAATAGCATCTCGAGAAAAGTTTGAAAACCCTTAGAGGGGGAGGGGGTGAATAAGGTTTTTGGCTATTTTTTAAAAATCTTTTGCGTGATTATAAGATAAACCTCCAATTTTGTTTGAGAAAGAACTCTAAAATTCTTTCTAATAAAATTCCAAATCAAACAAACTTTTATAGTTTTGGCAATAAAGCTAAAAGCATAGAATAAAGATACACAACAATATATAGTTGTTCACTCTCTCAAAGAGCTACATCCACTATAATCCACTATAATCCATGTATGCAACAAACACAAGTTTGAGGATCACCCACCAAGGGTTTTGCAAGCAACCTAAATCCACAACACAAATACAATCAAAGGATAAGCTTAGGGGTGTTTCAACACAAACCTTTGATATCAACAGAAACACAATTACAATCAAAGGATAACCCAAGGGGTTTTTTCAACACAAACCTTTGATATCAATAGAAAAAGAAATGAGTAAGGAACAATGTTACCAAATGAGCTTGAAAAGGGAAGATACAACAGAATTGAATGATCTACAAGCTCCTATTTTCTCTTCTTTGAAGGATGATCAACAATGAAGCTCCAAGAAGAATTTTTCTCTTTTGTTTTTGCGAGATAAAAGATGTTTGAAAATTAAAATTTAAAGCTCTTTAAATGTTCTTAAAATGATCTCAATAAATTTTTCAACATCCTCATTACTTTACTGCAGATCAAATGCCCTTTTTTGTAGTTGAAGAAAAAAGCTAGTAGTTATTATCTGTAACGGTTAAATTTTTGTAGTAAAAATGAAAAATCAAACGATCAGTTTCTAAAATCGGATGAGCCCTTTTTAAAATAGGAAGACCGGTTTTGTTTCATAGAAAGAATCGGATGATCCTCTTAAAAATTGGATGATCTCTCTTAAAAAATCAGACGACCGATTTTTTTAAAGCTAGAAAAATTGCACAACCGATTTTAAAATAGGACATCTAATTTTTCTCTCTTGGAAAAATCGGATAATCAGTTTTAAATTCAGATGACCGGTTTTGAAAATCGGATGACCCTTTTTTGAGAAGGATTTAAAAGCCAGTTTTCCTTAAACAAAAAGAACTTTCCTTCACATTTCAAAACACTTCAAAACATGTATTCTTGATACTCTTTTAGAGATAAGAAAACTTTCAAAGGCATCAAAAACTCTATCAAGAAGACTTGGATTTTTCAAGAATAGTTTATAAAAAGAAATTCATCCAAGGAGTTTCACATTTGATCAACATTAAAAAATGAGAATTAGGGAGTTTTACAAAATACCTTAGCAAATCCCTAACTAAGACACAAGTCTTCAAGGTCTTCAATCGCTTGATCTTTTCTCCTTCATTTTGCCTTGATCACCAAGATCTTTCGCTTCTAAGAGTGTAGCCTTGAGACTTCAAATATGCTTCTTTTGTTCTATAGAGACTAAGCTTATAATCATCACACAAACATATGTTAATCATATTCAAAATCATATGCAATAATGCCCTTAGGGCTAACAATCTCCCCCTTTTTTATTATGACAAATACATAGGCAAGAAGAACAAAAGAGCAAGTACGATCAATATGGTAATGCTTAAAAGAAATCATTAATGAAAGTAAAGCATACCAAAACACCATAAAGAGAGTTTTTTAGTTCTTACACATATTTCTCCCCCTTTTGTCATAAATCAAAAAGATATTTAGGAGAGTTTTTTTAAGGGATCATAGAAAAGGTAACTACAATTGGACTTTCAACATTAAGGTATCATCATGTAGTCCATAAAAATAAAGCATCAAGATAGCATAATACCAATATGAAGAACAAAGCATAGCATATATCAAGTCATAAGAAGAACAATGAATCAAAATATAGCATAAAAAAGACACGAGAACCATAATTAAGTTTGATAAAGAATCAAAGAAAACAACAGAACGGGAAGGAGTTTTTTTTATAAAAATAAGAAAACGAACGTTCGATTTTTGCAGAGTTCGTTCGAGATTTTTGTGAAGAGAAAAAATTTGAGTCCATTTTCAAAAAACGGACGTCCGATTTTTTGAGAAAGGCGTCCGATTTTTCCAAAAAGAAATTTCTGTAAGAATAAGAAATACAAGGAAGTCTGAAATACTCAAACAACACACACTAGTCAGTAAATCTACCAATACTAAGTAATTTTCTCACTAACAAAAATGTTCTTCAGAGTGGAGTTTTGTAAAAATATTAGCAATAATCCAAAACTCATCACACAAGACATCATCAAAAAACTTCGGCTCAATGGGAGATAATAGGGCAAAGTTATCAATAAAGTACCTTCTTGTTCTTACCCGTTGTGATAAATCGCCAATGATTTCATCCTTGGTGTGTCCCTTTGGATATATCACAACTTGAGGAGGACTTTGAGCTTCTTGATCATTTCTTGTTTTTCTTCAATCTCTTCTTCCTCCATAGCATGTTCTTCCATTGTTTGAGTGTACAAAGATTGGTAGCTTAAAGAGTTATCTATGTCATCATTATTTCTCTTTTCAAAGATGTTAGTTTTATCAAAGTTTACATGAATGGACCCTTCAACACATAAAGTTCTTTTATTGAGAATTCTATAAGCTTTCTTGTTTGAAGAGTAACCAAGAAAAATTTCCTCGACGGATTTTCTATCAAACTTCCCAAGGTTGTCCTTGGTGTTTAAAATAAATCATTTGCATCTAAAAACTTTGAAGTAGCCAATTGAGGAAGTTTTTTTGAAAATGAGTTCAAAAAGAGTTTTCTTTTAAAAGAAGTGGTCTCAAGAGAACGCGATTCATAATGTAGTATGCAGTGTTAACGGCCTCAGCCCAAAATATTTAGGAAGGGAATTTTCACAAAGTATTAATATTGCCATTTCTTGTAATGTACGGTTTTTCCTTTCCACAACACTATTTTGTTGTGGGGTTTTAGTGGCCAAAAAACTGTATGTTATGCCAAAGACATCACAAAGTTTTGTAAACTCTTTGTTGTTAAATTCTCTCCCATTATCACTTCTCATTGAGATTAATTTGCAATCAAGGGAGGTTTGAACCTTTTTGAAAAGTTTGACAAATTCTTGAAATGCCTCATTCTTTGCTAAAAGACAAAGTCCAATTAAATCTTGAGAAGTCATCCACTATGACAAAAGCATACCTCTTACCACCAAGACTAGTGGTCCTCATTGGTCCAAATAAATCTATGTGAATAAATTCTAAAGGTTTTGAAGTTGAAATCATTTTTTGTTGGTTAGAAAGAGGTATTAATTTGTTTTCCAAATTGGCAAGCATCACAAAGTTTAGTTTTTTTTTTTTTTTTTAAATGAAGTTTTGGTAGACCTCTAACAAGTTCTTTTGAAAAAAATTGATTTAATATATCCATATTAACATGACCAAGCCTTCTATGCCACAAAAAATGCATCATCACCATGAACCGAGAGACACTATAAGTTTTGAGAAATGAGAACTTCAAGATAAAAGACATAGACAAATACCAACTCTTTTTGCAACAAAAATAGTTTTGTTCACAAGCTTGTTTATGATAGAAGAAGATTTACTTTCAAAAAAAACTTTGTACCCATAATCATACAATTGATTAATACTAGATAAATTAAACTTCAAACAATCAATTAAAAGCACTTTCGTGATTAAAGAAGATGAACTATATCCAATGTTACCTATACAGATGATCTTCCAAAAGTAATAAAGCTACCTTCGGTTTCTCTTAGCTCATTCATGAGGGATGCATATCTGGTCATATCTCTTAAGCATCCACTATCTAAGTACCACTTGGAGCTTGAATTATATTCCTACAATAGGAGAAGAGATGACTTTTGGTACCCATATTCTTTTGGGTCCATAAATGTTAGTAAATTTTACTCTCCAAATAGTTTTAACTCCCATTTCAACTTTTCTTTTTACAAAACACCTAGTGGCCTTATGACCACTCTTACCACAATAAGTACAACAAAAATGAGAGAAGGATGAAGAAGCTTTAACAAATATGTTTGCTTTGAAGAAGCATTAGAGTGGTGTGAACCAAGAAGTTTTTCAAAATTTTATTTTTCTTGAGTAAATCTTTCAATGCACAAAGTGAGATCATTCACCTTTTTCTTTAAATATTCATAATCAATCAAACATTTTTCAAGAGAGGAAACCTTCTCACAAAGGTTCTTGTTTTCTAAAACAAGTTTTTGAAAGTCATTGTTTGAACACTCTTTTTCTTTCTTCAAGACTTCCGAAGATTCAAGAATAGGTTTATTTTCACAAATAAGTTTTGAATTCTCATCTAGTAAAAATTGAGTCTTGTTTTTCAAATCTTTGTTTCTTTTAGAAACCTTTTTGCACTCATCATACATTTCAATAAGCATAGAACTAGGATCAATATCACAATTATCATCAATGAGACTAAAAGAGTTAGAGGGTGAAGATTGTACCTCATTTTCCATTGCCATGAAGCATATGTTTCCCTTTTCATCACCTTCACTTTCACTTGTATCTTGATCCTATGCACTAATTAGGCTCTTGCCTTTCTTCTTTTTCTTTAATGCCTCAAGCTTTTCTTCCAAAGCTCTTTTTAACTTTTCGATTGCTTTGGGACAATCGGCTACAAAATGGTCAGTGCTACTACATTCAAAGCACCTAGCCATGAAAAGTGATGATTTTTGTCCTCCGTTCTTGAATGGAGGATTCTTTCCTCTTTTGTTGAAGTCTTTCTTGTAAAATCTTTTAAATTTCCTCATTATTAAGGCTATATCCTTAATCTCATCTTTATTGTTTGATGAGCATGTTTGATCATTCTCATTCACTTTGTTTTACAGAAAGAATCGGATGATCCCCTCAAAAATCGGATGATCCCTCTTATAAATCGGATGACTGATTTTTCTAAAGCTAGAAAAATCGAACAACCGATTTTAAAATAGAACTTCCGATTTTTCTCCCTTGGAAATTGGATGACCAGTTTAAAAATTGGATGAATGTTTTTGAAAATCGGATCACCTTTTTTTTAGAAGGATTTAAAAGCTAGTTTTCCTTAAACAAAAAGAACTTTCCTACACATTTCAAAACACTTCAAAACATGTATTCTTGATACTCTTTTAGAGATAAGAAAACTTTCAAAGGCATCAAAAACTCTATCAAAGAATACTTGGATTTTTCAAGAATAGTGTATAAAAAAAAAATTCATCCAAGGAGCTTCATATTTGATCAACAATAAAAAATGGGAGTGAGGGAGTTTTACAAAATACCTTAGTAAATTCCTAACTAAGACACAAGTCTTCAATGTCTTCAATGGCTTGATCTTTTATCCTTCATTTTGCCTTGATCACCAAGATCTTTTGCTTCTAAGAGTGTAGCCTTGAGACTTCAAATATGCTTCGTTTGTTCTATAGAGACTAGGCTTATAATCATCACACAAACATATGTTAATCATAATCAAAATTATATGCAATAACGTCATTAGGGCTAACAAAGTTAATACAAATAAATGAAATTGAAAATGATGTATAAATATAGCAATTTGAAAATAATTTGCATATAGCCATCTTCCCTAAAATAAATAAAAGGTAGAAGCTCAAAAATAAAATTTGTATATTGTTCAATAGGGCTGTAAATGGGGCGGGTCTTACCCGTACCCGCTCGGGTCTATACCCATTTATAGTGGGTAAGGTTAAAAGTTTATACCTGCGGACTCGTACCCGTACCCGTACCCGTACTCATATAGATTCTATTAAATGGGTTTGGGTAGGGTATAATGATAACCAGACCCGTATACCCATATACCCGTTATAATAAAATAATAATATATTATATATTATATTATTTTTATATTTTTTATTAATACATAATTTATACATTATGATATTGACTGGTTTATTTTCTTAGTTTAGAGAAGAGAAGAGAAATTTTCTTCATAGTTTAGAGAAGAGAATTTTTCTTCAAGATTTCTTATTCTTCGAGACATTAGTACTACTGTTTTCTCCATTCGATTTTTCTTGTGCACTTGTTTCTCTCATTCAAAATTTTATACCAGTGGTTGTTTGTTCCAAAGGAGAATAACAGAGGCATGATTTTTTAATGTTAGATTTTTTTGAAAATTGTTTTATATACTTTTTTGTTTAACAGGAAAAAAATAGAAAAAATGTCATATGAGTACGGGTATACCCAGACCCTATCCTAGACCCTGAAGGGTTGAGTCTAAATCTATAAATTTTATACCCAGAGGGTCTGGGCCTGGGTGTGGATCCATGTTTCACTATAAGAGTATGGGTCAGGGTCCGGTAGTACCTAGAGGGTCTGGACCCGTTTACACCCCTATTGTTCAAGGCTTTTTTTTTTTTTTTTTGTGGAATAAAACCTACATGAGTAAATGTATGATCTTATATGAATGAAATTTAGAATTAATTTGTAATGTTTTTCTTAGGAAATTATATATTTATTTCCTAAAGTTTAAGTCTTTATATGATATATGTTATGCCATTATAGTCCATAGACAATTTACTAAAATCTAATAAGATTCTTTGCCGTCAAACACTCAATTTCCATTTAAATAAAAAACCAAAAACACCCACATAGTAATTTGAAAGGTAAAAATATGTATTATAAACCATTCTCTAAAAAAAAAATACACGCAAGGTGTGATTTTGTTAGGGGAGCAGCTTTTATTTTCTCCCAACCAAGCATCATATATGTTTGGTTTGTGGAAAAGGTCTTATAATGCTTATTTTACCTTTCAGGGTACTCTGCATGAGCGGCTCGTATGGTTTTTTTTCTACGAAAGTTAAGTGTTTCACTACAAAAGAATCTTATTGGATTTTTGTAAATTATTTATGGACTATAAGGACAAAAAATAAACTTTGAGGATCATAGCATATCAAGGAATTAACTTTTAGAACGAAATAGGCTATTATTTTTTAAAAAACAAATTCTACCATTTCTTGAAAGTGTATGCCAAGGTCACTATAATTTTAATTTTAGGTATCAAACACTGAAATAAAATAAGTTAGAAAATCATTTTATTTCATTTCAATATTTTTCCGGCAAAATAAAAAATATTGAAATTTCAATATATCAAACCTACCCATTAGTGTTTATGGATGGAAAATTTTGTTATAGAGTAGGTCCATTAATTTTTACATGAATTCCTTGGACCATATAAATGATGTGGTTTAATATGATCTAAGAGGTCTATATCTATAACAGCAATAGGAAGATTTTGTTATAGACGTGATTCATACGATGAGAAATGAACTCCTTGAATCATATTAAACTACATCACTCATATTGTTAATATCTATGATCCTTTTTCCGTTAGTAGAGACATGATTCTATACAATAAATCCATTATGTTAATTACATGAGTGATGTGACTTAATATGATCCAAAAGGTTTAGGGTTAATAAAAAATAAGTATCCTTTTGTTTGAGCAATTGTCAATTTAATGCCAAAATTAAGCAATTGTTAATTGAGTGATAATTTTCTATTTATGGGGAATCAATTGAACAAAAAAAGGGAAAATTTCCGTCTTACCTTTATATTTTATTAAAACCTATGTTCACCCTTCAATGGAGGAAAAAATATAATAAAATATTATCCCTTCCGAATGAACTCATCCCACCCCCTCAACAATACGCGTCATTTTCATCAGAAACAAAAATCTTCATCGCTATTTCTTCTCAAGGGTAGTTTAGGAAGTTCATATTTTTAAACAATTATATATTTATATTAATTGTCAAAGGTAGTTTAGGAAGTTTATATCTTTTAACAATCATCTCTTCAAAAGGTAAAAAGAAAAGACCTTGACATGTGGATCATGATGTTTCTTAGCCAAATTGGGGAATTTGTGAGAGAAGTTTGGCACCCAATTGACAATCTCTTAAGATTAGGTACCAATTGACAAAATGACCAAACAAAAATGTAACCATTTGATATTAATCCAAAGGTTTATGATTTCACTTATAAACTAGGTCCATAACAAAAAGTATTCCTTTATTCATTAAGGATGGAGTAATTTTCCTTAAAGGATATTGGCCTATCACTTCCTCTCTTTCAATTTATCTCTCATCTAAGCATATCATACAACTATTAAGAAAATAATTAGATGATCTTAATTCAAAGGTGAATAAGCTAATTACCTTCACTTTAGAATATGATTTTGTTTGAATTGTGTCTAAGCATAATATGGTCTATATTTTCCTCCCCAGTATATCAAAAAAATAATACTACATTAAGGGTTAAGGCTAAAAAAATCCCGTACTTTGGGGGTATGGTCAACTAAGGTTCTAAACTTTATTTTTAGACAATTAGCCCCCGATCTTTTCTTAGCTTTAAAAAGTTAATAGAAATAAATCTATAATTGCTAAAATATCCTTTAATGGAAAAGAACAAAAATCTAGGAATTTTAGTTTGAAAACCCACCAAAGTCAAAAGTTTGTCAACCAAGAACATAATTATTCAGTTTTCTTGAATCATTATCATCTTAATTAACAATTCGAATATATATTCCTAAAGTTTTTTCTCCATTAAAAAGTATTTTAGGGATTATAATCTTATTTTTCATTAACTTTTTAAAATAAAAGAAGGTCGGAAAGTTAGTTTTCCTAACATAAAATTCGGGATTTTGATTGACTAAACCTCTAAAATTTGGGGATTGTTTTAAACTTACCCTAATATTAATTGAAATAGGTGGAGAAAATTTTTATTTAATACTATCTTAATTCATTAACTGAAAAATCAAGAATTATTGGGATAATAACTAGAATGAAACGTACTATTTCTGATAAAAAATATAAGGGTCATGAATATAAGAGGTTTTATAGTTTTTAAATATCATTTATTGAACTTTTTTCATTTTACCTATTTTTTAAATTTATTTTTCTCGTATTATCTATCTCTCTCCTCATTTATAAATGATAAAAATGATGTAGTTAAAAACTTTTCTTATTTTTAAGAGTCTTAACATGCGTAAAATGTAAAGGGAGATAATAAAAAAGGTCAGTACCCCGATCTATACTCATTTATTTACAATAGTATCGCTTTAAAATTCAGAAATATGCACCCAATTGAAATAAACTAGTCGAATTTGGGCTGCATTTCGCCCAAAATGACGAAATATTCCAGAGAAGTTTGCCTGGTCAAGCAGAACTTCTTTGTCAACTTCGTCAGGCTGGGCGAAATCCAGCGCTGAGTTCCGGCAGCCCGGGCGAAATTGTATTATATATATTTGTATATTTGTTTGTGTTACTTAATTTTGTGTTTATGAATGTTTAATATTATGATTATGTTTATCTGTTTATGTTATTTAATTTAGTGTTTACAAATGTTTAATTTTATGTTTATTTGGCATGTTATTTATTTATTTTATTTAGAATACATTCAATTAGCTATTTAAATGGTTTATTTTATAATTATTTGTTTAATATGATTATGAATTACATTTACGTGAATAATTTGAGTTTAAATGTGCATTAATTATTTTGTTTGCATAATTGTTACAATTATTCATGTTATATTTTGAATCAAATTATATGTTTAGGTTGATTAAGTTTATTTATTAAGTTCATGGTATAGAAAAAAAAAATGTTGATGATAAATTAGCGTTTTGGTTAATTCAGTGTATTATGTAGTAATTAATAAATTGATATAATAATAGACATTATTTAATACAAAAGTATGAAGTAATTAATTTGAAACGATTAATGAATAATTTAAACCTAATAATAATTTAAATAATATTGTGAATAATAATAATTTAATAGTGGTTTGAATGAATCAATAATTAATAATACATAAAGAAAAATTATAATAATTTAAATAATAGGATCCAAACCCTTTTTAAATAGTAATTTTAATAATAAATAATTACACTATTGATATAATAACTATTAGTTTCACTATTAATAATAAAAAGTAATAAAAGAATATAAATGGAATAATAAACTTATCTAAGAATAAATAATAAAATAATATAAATTAGAGAAGTAAATATTGTTATAAATTTAATCATAATTAATAATACATGAAAAAGAATAATAATAATTTAAAATCCACTTAAAGAATAAAGTTTATCCCTTTTCAAATAGTAATTTAAATAATAAATAATTTCATTAAAACGTAATAACTATTATTATTAATGATAATAAATGACAAAATAATATAAATGAAATAATAAACTTATTTAAAAAATAAATAATAAAATAATATAAATGAATAATACAATTATTTTAAAAATAAATAATAAAATAATATAAATTACATAATTAAAAAATATAATTTAAATAATAAAAAATTATAAAGAACGAAGTTAAATAATAAAATATAGACAAATTGTGACATGTACAGTGTAAAGAGATTTAAATAATATAAACCATGAATTAGTCAAATATATATTAATTATTTATGATTATGTTTGGAAATTTGTTTAGTTGGTTTGACCCGGAGCACGTGGGGAGATGATGATCTAGGTCCCATGGCAGACGTGACCGGTCGAGTTAGGGGAATACAGTCATTGATTCATCTCGTGGTGTGAGGGGTCGTCATAGTTCCTCTGACATCCCTAGTACTCTTGCCCCACTTGGACTTGAGATATATTATGACCCTAGTGCATCGAGGTCTTCTACCCAATCACCTCATATACCTACTAGGACTCGTCCTCCTCTCCCATCACACGATCTATATACTCCGATACCTTATGAGTTATGGATCTTCTCAACCACCACCTAGATCATGTGACCCGTATGCATCTAGTTCTTCTATACCTCCCCATATGTCTGGTCAGGATCCTTTATTATTTAGAACTAAACTTTAGGCACCATTAAATAAGGTTAGGGGTCTAGGGACGTAGTTGGGTGCTTCTTTTTCATGTAGTTTATTTCAGGAGTTCCGGCCGACTCATCTTATAGTATGGCTAATTATACTGCCACTGATTATGGTATTCCCTAATATTCACCTTGTTTAGTGAGGGGTATTGGTAATATAGGGTTAAAGGGAGACAGGGGCAGATCTGAGGAGCATGACTAGGTTAGATCCCTCCATATCAGCGGGGAGGATGTTCAGGTTTGGGGAGAGGATGATGATGTAAATATCACTGAGGGCGATAGTGATGGTGATGAGGATGACTGTATATCTGTGGCCTCTACGTCGTCATCCGGTGTCAGGCTAGGATCGAGAAAAGATAAAGGGTTGATTGATAGTTTTAGATTTATGATGAGTAAATTTACTGGATCTCGACAAAAAGAACTCGAGAAGTCCATTCCTCCTATG
This sequence comes from Catharanthus roseus, assembly GCA_028651295.1. Lineage (NCBI taxonomy): Eukaryota > Viridiplantae > Streptophyta > Magnoliopsida > Gentianales > Apocynaceae > Catharanthus > Catharanthus roseus. The sequence goes on along the minus strand of JAPQWS010000033.1, from coordinate 1,877,630 downwards.
ATGCCTTCACAAAAGAAAAAGGCGAAGCATGCAGGTTGGGAGCAGACAAGATTAGTTGAGGGAGGTCTACAGGATCTGGAGCTTACTCCTTCATACAGCGGGCATGTTGCTAGTTTTATATGATGTGGATAGGTAAATTTATGAATTAGTTATTTCTCAATTTTGCATTTATTTTTAATATTATTATTTAATATTTATATTCAATATTTTTTAATATGCAGGAGCTATGTATATTGAAGTCGCGGTTGCGCTTTGTCTCACTAACAGGTTGGACCCCTAGTTTTCGAGATTTGACAGAGTTGGCAGAAGGGAAAACAAAGTTTCACTAATCGCAATAAAATGCTGGTGTTCTACAGGTGACCGATAACTATCATACCTCCAGTCCGATCCATCTGCGAGTATAAAGGTAATACAGTCGTGGACCATATCCGTACAATTAATATCACACACAAATTGAATGCATTTGCAATGATATAAAGAGAATCAGGTGTATCAAATCAATGTGATGAATGCTCATGTCCTTCTAGCCACTAACATTTCTGTATGAGTTCATAATACCATTCCATTGATCCAAAAAAATAGTGAAACGTACATGTTTAGATTATGTTCCAACTTAAAACACATTTGCCTACGGACCTCAGGCAATTGATGTTTATCTTCATATACAAAGTATGCTACCACCCTATATCCACAATTTCCATCCCCTTCCATGTTCTTCCAATTCTCAATGAAAGGATAAACGAAATATGGAAAAGCATTGGGGAAAGGGAATGTAGAATTAGTAGCTGGATCTATAATGGAGTTTGGTGATGATAAACTACTTCGTCCACTACTACACGCTCTACCTCCATCCCTAGGGGCCCGTAGCGGTCTGCCTCTCCCATGGGATCCCGAACAAGTTTCCGAACCAAATCTTCATCGGGACCCCGAATCAGATCTGCTTGACTTCTTTATCTTTCTATGAGCGATAAGTACGTGCTCCCAATATGACTCGTCCCTTTTCATTGAGTCAGTCTTGCGTCGTCCTTTGGTAATTGTAACCCCAGGGGCATATGCCAATATATACCAAGATCTGAAGGCAAAATCGGACTTAAAACTCCTTTTGCAAATGACGCATCTCTCTAACTTTGGATATGGGGTCCTGTACTTAGCTAATCTAAGAGAAAGGCAAGATCACACATCTCAGCATTCATGTCATTCTCTTGAGATACAGGATAGGTAACCCCAATTTCTAATGCCGTCCAAAAAGAGTAAATATCGGGAAAATTAATAGGGAGAAGGTGTTTGTACCGTGTAATCAACTCGCATGAACATGGGAGGCCATGTGAAATCCTCAAATGGTGTCTGCACTTATTCTTCGGATCATCATTTATCTCTGGAGCTCTCTTTAACTCAACCCAAATTTTCTTCAATGCCAAATGACTAATATTATTACTTATATTTTTCAATATCGGATTACTCTTGGCATTATACTTTTCTTTAAGCCTTGAATACTCCAATGAGCTCTTAATCTCAGCAATTTGACCTTCAATAACGTAATCAATATTAAGGAACACTATGTCCAAATCATCATGGCATGTTGAAAGCCATAGCTTCAAAATTGAATGTTCTCTCTCAACTCGGTTGGTGGTTTCTACCTCGAAATTCAGTACTTGTCCAAACTCTAACAAAGAGCAAAAGGATTCAAACAAGTATTAAACAAATAATGCAATAAATCTGACCTTTTATGCCACTTCGTCTTCAAATTATCCAATCTTTTATAGTACTCTGTCTCATCGATTTCATTAAGCAATTTGTGTCATGTGCCATTTATGAGCTGTGATGCCACATCTTCATCTTTAATCATCTCAGTTAACTTTGCCACGACATTTTGATCAAGGTGTCTTCTACATAGCATATGATATGATCTATTGAACACCTCATCGATCACAGGCATTAAACCACTTTCCCTGTCTGTAATAATTACAACCAGTTCATGTGCATTAACATCTTCCTTATTCCCTATTGACACAGCTTATGCAAAATATAAGCGCTTAATCTGTTCAAGAACCCATCTACACATTGTAGCTTGCTCATTCTGCATTAATACAGTTGCTACAGTGAAGTTCTTGCCGGTCGGAGTCATCTCGATGGCCTCCAACAATGGCATATTTTAGCTAAATAATAAAATACAAATGACAAATAGGATATTTACAAACTGTACATAATAAATTTAAATTTAAACCCTAAATCATAAATTATTAAACTTAAAGAAAAATAATGAATATGGACTAATTCATTTAAATATTAATTAAATAATAACAATTTTAGAAATTGTTTTATGTATGAAAAAACTCTAAACCCTAAAAAAACTAAACTAAACATAAATTAAATTATAAATTAAGATACTTTATAGTAAGATATTAAAATTACCCCAATATAAATATTAAATAATTCAACATAAATGTTTAATATAAATATTCATTAAACGATCACAATTCCTTTAAGATAATCCTATTAATATAATAACTTAAATAATCAATATACATTTAATATTCACATCTACACTTAATAGAATATATACAAACAACTTGTTTCTTTTATACATCGTATCCATTATCAGTACATATGGCCATGTTCTTATAATTTGAATCGATTTCGGGTGTGCAACAAAAATATCACTAAATAAGTTGCTCCCGTCACAATTTCTGTAGAAGATCATATAATCTTGTTGAGCACTTAAACAAAAAACTTCTTCTACTGTGTTACACCTTTGCATCATTTTCTTCTTCATGTTGGCAAAGACGTTGTATAATTCTGTGCACTTCATAAATCATATAAATCATACTATTAAACCTCAAACACAAATTTAAAATATTATAATAACCTAGTAAATGTAATACGACATACCTCACAACACAATCCACATTTTATTCTTGAAAAAATCGTAACATATTACGTGGTGGCATATCTCTTCTTAAATTGTTCGGTCTATATCAATCAGTCTTGCAGCCTGAGTGTGACCGTGATGATAGACACATATTGCATGATTGTATCTCCCATCGTGTGTCAATAATTGCCAGTTTTTACTGATACCTATTTGCTCGCCTTTTAATTTAAAAGGGCAGCCATATCTTTTTAGTTCCATAAGGACCCCGCCTTTTTATGGAAACTTCTTCTTCATCATCATCAACTCTCGACTTCGTTTTTTATTTCTTTGCACTTTTACGCTCGCAAGCTAATATAACGTACAGTCGACGGTCGGAAGTTCTTAATCTCAAATATCGAGTGACAATCAAATATGTATTCACTTTCATTGCCATTTCTTTTGCCCAATCCACCAATTCTATTTTCGAATTAAAAATTTGATCAGTTACGAATAAATGCCATTTGATCTATGTATTCTTCTGATTCTAAAAATTCTTCAAATATATTCGGATTAGTATCAATCTGTTACATTAAAATATAATACGAAACAAATTAATAATACATCTTATATAATTAAAAAAATATAAAATGTATAAAAATAACATTTTAAAAAATTTTAAAAAAAAAGCACTAACATGAATTTCTCTTAAATGAACAAAATTCAATTTTAGGTTTTTTTTACCTCACCTAGTATCAAATCTACTACCCCAACACGGTCCCACCATCCTTCGCCTATACAGTATGCTATACGAGTTCACACTTGACAGTAACAGCTCCATTTTCGACTCTGAACCTAAAACCCCCTTACGGAGATCATGCCCATCACCTGCCACCTGCTCGGTCCACCCGAGCTCTACCATGCACCGCCGCCCACCAACGGCGATGCATTTACTTTCCCCATCTCCGGAAATTCAGTTATGGGCTCAACTGATAATCCATTTCCAGAAGAGGATCTTGTCTCCCTGATAACCAGCCAAACCAAGAACATAAACCTTGAACTCTCCGACGATGATCATCCTACGATGGGCCTCACTGAGAATTTGTCGCCTACTTTTTTTTCTACCGGGAATCCCTGTTTGGATTTTTTCTTTCACGTGGTACCGGATACCCCACCAAAAGATTTGACCGAACGATTGGAACTAGCTTGGGCACATAACCCTTTGACGGCGCTGAAATTAATCTGTAATTTGAGGGGTGTCAGAGGCACCGGAAAATCTGATAAAGAAGGGTTTTACACGGCGGCGCTGTGGCTGTATTATCGCCATCCGAAATCTTTAGCAGGTAATGTTAAGGCCTTTTCTGAATTTGGGTACTTTAAAGATTTTCTTGAAATTCTTTATAGGATTCTCGAAGGGCCCTTGATAAGAAAGATTGAGAAACAGCGGAGGGAGAAGGGGAGGAGAGTGAGGGGAAAATTCAAGAAATCAAGAAGGCCTGAGAAGGATGAAGGCGAGAAAATTGAGAAAATTGTGAAAAGTTTGGAGGACATGAAATTGGAGGTAGAGAAGGCTAGGGCTTTGAGAAAGGAAAAGGAACTGAACAAAGCCAAGAAAGCCTTGGAGAAGTACAATTTTGATGTTAATTACAGGTCCTTACATGATGCTATATCGGATTTGTTTGTGGAGCTTCTGAGGGTTGACATTGAAAATTTGAATGCTGGAAATCTTAGTAAGATCAGTTTGGCTGCAAAATGGTGTCCAACTGTTGATTCTTCCTATGATAAGGCCACCTTGATGTGTGAAAGTATTGCAAGAAAAATGTTTCCATTGGATAGATATTCCGAATATGGGGGAATTGAGGAGAGGCATTATGTTTATAGGGTGAGAGATAGGTTGAGGAAAGAAGTTCTGGTACCATTGCACGAAGCCCTGCAGCTGCCCGAGGTTTTTATGAGTGCAAACAAGTGGAATTCACTTCCATACAATAGGGTTGCCTCTGTGGCAATGAAGAATTACAAGGAGCTCTTTGTGAAACATGATAAGGAAAGGTTTGATGGATACCTTGAAGATGTAAAGAGTGGGAAGGCGAAAATTGCTGCTGGAGCATTGCTTCCCCACGAGATCATTAAGGCATTGGAAGATGAAGATAATGGGGAAGTTGCAGAGCTGCAGTGGAAAAGAATGGTTGATGACATTGCTAAGAAGGGGAAATTGAGTAATTGTATGGCAGTATGTGATGTTTCCGGTAGTATGTCTGGGATACCAATGGAAGTATCAGTAGCTCTTGGTGTGTTAGTTTCTGAACTTAGTGAGGAACCATGGAAAGGCAAATTGATCACATTTAGTGAGGATCCTGAGCTTCAAATGGTTGAAGGCGAAACACTAAAGGAAAAGACTGATTTTGTGAGAAACATGGCATGGGGAATGAGTACAAATTTCCAAGGCGTGTTTGATAGGATCTTAGCTGTAGCTGTTGAGGGGAAACTGAGAGATGAACAGTTGATTAAAACGGTTTTTGTTTTCAGCGATATGGAATTCAATGAAGCTTCGAAGAATCCATGGGAGACGGATTATGAAGCTATCCAAAGGAAATTCAATGAGAATGGTTACAAAAATGTGCCAGAAATTGTGTTTTGGAACTTAAGGCATTCAAGGTCTACTCCAGTTGTGGGAAAGCAGAGTGGTGTGGCACTTGTTAGTGGCTTCTCTAAGAACCTTTTGACCATATTCTTGGAAGGTGGTGGTATAATTAATCCTGAACAGGTTATGGAGCTTGCCATTGCTGGTGAAGATTACCAAAAGCTTGCTGTTTTTGATTGATATATGTCTTGCATTTTATTTATTATAGCTGTTGTTATTATGTTTTGTTTTCTTATCTGGGCATCATCTTTGAATCATATGTGATATTTGAATGTGGATGATCTTTTGAGTTTTCATATGAAATGTTAGTGCTTAATTGTGTCCTAACTTACATCAAGAGCACTGGTAAAGTGATTCTAGCGTACTTTCATGTGGTTTGGTCGAGTTGAGCTTGATTTCTGTGATGGTGCATCTTGACTGATGCTATCAGTTCCTGGAAGTATTAATTCTTGCCCTGTGATGGTGCATCTTGATTGTCGCTGTCAGTTTGTGGAATAATTATGGTGCCATTCCTACTGGACCGGGCTAGTGCTTGCGCTAAATGTTCATTTCGTTTGATACTCCACTCTTTTTTTAAGATATGAAACTGAATCAACATTAATAAGCTCATCTGGGCCGAACATGAGACTTGGGATTTCATTCACCATGAGTTTCCAGCAATAGAATATGTCCATGACTCCCAACATTTTGGTCCCCAGTTTGAACATTTGGGAAAAAAATAACCTCATTTGAAACAATGGATCAAACAATTTTGATCAATTCTAAATTAACATCCAATGAAGTCTTCATTTTTAAATTTTAGAATGAAGATTGTAAAAGCCAGAATCAACCCCCAAACCCCCAACCCCTACCTCCTGAATCCCCAAAAGCCTACAAAGTGGAGGATTGAGAGGTCCATCCTAATAATTTTACACGCCTTTGAATTAGATATCTTTCATTTTACAAGATGTTTTAGGGTTAAAATAACTAACATGAACTTTACACCAACTATTTTAAGGGCAAAATAACTTGACAATTAACCTTAAAATAGTTAGATGGTGGAAGCTTGATTTTGATTATGAAGATGGATGTTGCTTCTTGGATGTCTCCATCATATTTTTGACAGAAGAATATGATTGAGAAATTTGAGAATTTAACAAAAAAGGTGTCATATTTCGAAAGATAAATTTGTTTTTAACTCTTTTATTCTTTGTCACGACTCTTCTCCACAGTCTCAACAACAAATTAGAGGACTCCGTTGCTCCAAATCCATACGTCTGTCTGTTCCGAGAGAGATGAACCACCTGCAAGTGAAATACAAGGCCAAGATTATTTTTAGCAATCTTCATCTCCCCTTATCCTAGATTTTTTTTTTTTTGTTTGCCCTTTCCTTTCTTCTTAGTCTTCCTGCAGTATATATACGACCTCATCATACACATACATGAATCAGACAGGTGATATTCCAGATGACGATCACAATGGCAAGCATTATGACCTCAAAGCTATGTGGTTCACCGAGAAGATTACTTCTTCACAAACCAGAAATGTTCGCAATCCTGCCAAAGAAAACTATGCAGACAAAGGCACAATATTTTCAGTATAATCTCACGTTCAGTTCCCAAAGAATCTTCCAAAGGCCTCGGGCTAAATCATCCAGAGAAGTGGAGGTAAGACTGTCATCTTGATAATCATCCTAAGCTTAACATGAGACCATCAAATCAACCAAAACTCAAGCACATCAAAGAAATAAACAAATGCAGATAACAAATTGAAATATAGGTCTATAAGTTCACAGTATTCGCATGTACGCAAGCAGAACTTAGAAAACACAAGTTCAGACATAACTCTCAACTTTTTACAGCCAACACAAGTATAATAGCAATTTAACCTGCTATGAAGGAAAAATTTGTAACATCACCTGCTTCTTTCACTCAGACAATGGCTACAAAATCCCCAAATAACGTCTCAGCAAATTACGTGCCAGTTTTTGTAATGCTGCCGGTGAGTTATCTATTCGTGAGCATAATATGCAGTACAGTCTAATGAGGTCAGTCGCATCTCACATGTTATTTTGTGCCATTTATCATATTTATGCTGGTGACAGTTGGATGTTATTACAGTAGAAAATGTTTTCGAAAACCAACAAAAGCTTGAGAAGCAGCTCAAGGAGCTGAGAGCAGCTGAAGTAGATGGCATCATGGTAGATGTTTGGTGGGGCATTGTAGAATCCAAGGGTCCTAAGCAATATGACTGGTCCGCATACAGGAGTTTATTTAAACTGGTTAAAAAATGCAACTTGAAAATTCAAGCAATCATGTCATTCCATCAATGTGGAGGCAATATAGGGGATTCTGTTTATATACCACTACCAAGATGGGTGCTGGAAATAGGAGAAAAGGACCCCAACATATTCTATACAAACTGGTCAGGCAACAAGAACAAGGAATGCCTCTCTCTTGGGGTCGACAACCTACCTCTCTTTCAAGGTCGAAGCGCCATCCAGGTATACAATTTTTAACACTTTTGACTATTATCAACCTATAACTTTTACCAAGCAAAATAATAATAATCATAGTTAAAAATAATAATGATAATGATAATAATAATAATTCTTGTAGGAGAGTTAGATGTTGTCATGTATAAGGTTGGAGGATGCCAGATAGAGATCAACATTGAATGGTTAAGGTTGGGGATTAATCTGTATCTGCTGTCCTCCAAACTTATGCATCTATTCCATTTATTAGTTTGTTAATTACCAAAATTAAGGGTGTTTTTTAATCAGCTTTTAGTTTGAAAAATGTGATTTTTTTCTTTGGGTTCCCTGAAAGTTATTTCTTTTCTTTTTTTTTTTTTTTTGTGAGAGGAGATATGGGACCAAAGAGAAAAAAAAGAATTTTTTGAGTTAAGAGTAGTTAAATACACCCTAAACTTCCAAGGAGGAGCAAATTTAGTGGAAGAGCATTAGGTAGATAGAGCATAAGACAATGCCTAATATATTGTACCAATATAGGTTCAACTAGTATCAACTTCAAAATATACGTCATATCCAAAAATCGCACACACACACACACACACAAAAGGATTCATGTTAGCCGTGTAAAAGAAGTTAATGTAGCAAATCTGAATCGACTCACTTCCCTCTCAAACCAAATAAGGATTAGAACCTAACATATGTTTATAAATAAACCTAATATTTAATTGTTGTATTAGATGTACAGTGACTACATGATCAGTTTCAGAGCGAACATGTCAGACTTTTTGGAAACTGGGACCATCATTGACATTGAGGTAGGGCTTGGCCCAGCAGGAGAGCTCAGGTATCCATCATACACAAAAACACAGGGATGGGAGTATCCTGGTATTGGAGAATTCCAGGTAAGAATTTGAGCCAGTTGAAGAATATATACATTGACCCACTACAAATTAATGAAACCAATTAATCATATTGCTGATTGTTCAATGCAAAACTCCACATTCCAGTGCTATGATAAGTATTTGAGAGCAGATTTTAAAGATGCCGCAACAAAAGCAGGGCATACTCAATGGGAGATGCCGGATAATCCATGTACATATAAGGACACACCAGAAAAAACAGGCTTCTTTGGACCAGAGAAGACATACCTCTTGGATGAAGGAAAGTTCTTCTTGACCTGGTACTCTAATAAATTGCTGAGCCACGGAGATCAGATCCTTGAGGAAGCCAACAGAGCTTTTATAGGATGCAAAGTCAAGCTAGCAGCTAAGGTAAATCCTCAACAAACATAATAGCAAAAGGGCACCATTTTCTCATAGCATTCTAATCAAATTCTATCACGTTTGACGCCTTATCAGGTTGCTGGAATACATTGGTGGTATCATGATGATACACATGCTGCAGAGTTAACTGCAGGGTACTACAATTTGAACAATAGAGATGGCTATAGACCTATAGCCAGGATGGTTTCTAGGCACCATGCCTGCTTGAATTTCACATGTCTGGAGATGAGAAATTCTGAACACCCAACAACAGCCAAGAGTGGACCTCAGGAACTAGTTCAACAGGTTAGCTACGCACAAAAGCACAATCTTATTGTGAACCTTTCCGATCTACCTTACTGCTCATTTGAGGCTGTTCTTTTGTTCAGACACTCTTGAAAGAAATAAAGCAGTATCTATGCAATAATGTCGTAAACAAACGATAATATTTGTGAAGTTTGATTGGTGTCCAATCTAGCCCATTAATGTTAAAAACTATGCATCTTTCTACATTTCCTCCTAGGAATACATAGAAATAGCCAGAAAGGTTAGATGGAGTCACATATTGAAATTCAGATCGAGGAATAACTATTGAAAATGTCAGGTTCTAAGTGCGGGATGGAGAGAGAACATAGATGTAGCAGGAGAAAATGCACTTTCAAGATATGATCGAGCAGGCTACAACCAAATCCTACTTAATGCTAGGCCAAGGGGTATCACCGAAAGCAATCCACCAAAGCTGAAGTTGTATGGCTTGACTTACCTTCGTTTATCAGATGAATTATTGTCAAGGAAGAACTTCAGGATATTCAGAAATTTTGTGAAGAAAATGCACGCTGACGAGGTAAATTATCTATATGTGCTTAGTGATAAAAGTTCCTGGTAATTTACAGAAGAAAACTAAGCTCAAATAGTGACAAAAGTAACCAGCCCTTGCTTCTCTTTCTGCTGATAAATGCATTTCCCTAGGATTTTATACCAGATTACATGAAGTTAGCACCCTTGGAGCAATCAAGACCCAAGATTCCAATCCAAGAACTTCTTGAAGCAACTAAACCAATTAGGCCGTTCCCTTGGGATGATGACCCAGACATGAGAGTTGGTGATGTCTTCTCTGATATATTGGATAATATCTTTGACATGTTCTCTCCCCTGCTAAAATGAGGTGATGATTCATCCAACCAAAAATCTCACAGCCCAAGAAGAGAAAGGGGAGGAGGGGGCTGAAACAGGGACAACATAATTTCTAGATTTTGTAGATGCATGTTATTTAAAACCAAACGTGGTCCAGATATGCAAATTTCTAATACTTACCGAAATGTAAAAACCAATTTCAGCCTCAGTAACTCTTTAATTTTGACCTATTGATGCCAAACCACTGCTCCAGGAAATCCTATTTTGAAGTTCAAAACAATGAAAAACACCAAGGATACGGCACTATCTGAACTAAGAACAAGATTCCGCTTCAATATAAGAAGCAAGCAGTAATTGAAACTTTACCAGTAAGCTCCCCAGAGTGTTCTCAACCCACATATAGGGCAACAGGCCAAGATCCCATAGTAGTAAGACATTTTCCTTTTTCTATCAACTGTATTTATTACATAGAAATTTTAGCATTTCCCACATCCAAATATAGGCTTACTAAAACAATTAAACCTTAAGTCTACAACAGAGGGTTGAAACAGAACGAATCAAACAAAGGTGCAAACTCCTTTCATGCATTAACTTCCCGAAATTTGCTAGAGTAGCGATTCAGTTACTACTTTTAAATATTTATACAAGTTCAAACATATGAATGGAAGCAACCGAGGGAAAAAAAAGGACAGTAGCAGGAATCTTCCTAGATTTACGAGCTAGTAAAATAGTTATGCAAAAGTGTAAAACATGCAGTTCAAACAAGTACTTATTCCCTTTGGTATCAGGTTCATTAGTTATATTCTAACCTTTTTTCACAAGTTTGTAGGACAGTTATTTAGTCTTTGTTAATCTTCAAGTAGTCAAAGGAAAAATATTCAAGAGAACAAAAGAAATCTTGCTGTCTAGCATATTATAGCTCCTAAGAAGGAAAACAGTGTAACCTAGAAAACAATGATGCCAACCTCTGAAACTGATACAAGTTTTACCTCAGGTTTTGCTGATAAAAGTTCCTATAATTATTGCAAATGCTCAGCGAAACATAGATGGTCAACCTCAGCTCCCAGTAAAGCCGTTGGTACTTTGACCTCTGCAATAACAGAACATTGCTAATTAGTCTCCCCAAGTATCTGGAGAGAACTTTTCACTTTTCACCTTAATAATGGAAGGTCCACCATTGATTCCTTCAACTGTGATCGGACCAGCATGTAAAATAACTGCAGCCCCAATGCAGTAAAATTTTGCGAGCTTCACAACTGCCATCCCTGAAGTAAAAGCCAATATTCCAATCCAAGAACTTCTTGAAGAAACTAAGCCAAGTAGGCCCATCCCTTGGGATGAAGAACCGGACATGACTGTCAATGGTGTTTTCTCTGATATATTGGATAGTATATTCGACATGTTCTTTCCCCAGCTAACTTGAGGTGATGATTCATGCATCCAAAAATCTTGCAACGCAAGAAGAGAGAGAGGAGGGGGCTGCAACTAAGGCCAGACGAGGGAAAACATGATTTGTAGATTATGTAGATGCATTGTTAACCAATATGGTCCAGAAATGAAAATATCTAATACTTGCCAAAATGCAAAACCAATTTCCGCCTCAATAAATCCTCAGTTTTGATCTATTGATGTCAAACTACTGTTCCAGAAATCCTATTATGAAGTTCAAAACAGGAGTTCAGAACCACCAAGGATACTGTACCATCTAAACAAAGAACAAGAGTCGTTGATTTAAAATTTTTTTTTTCTCCCCAAAGGATTTCTGATAAGCCTTTCCTATGCATGAAAGAAAGCTTTTGACTTCCATTGAAGAAACTAACATATATAAATCCAATTTAAGAACTAAGCAGCTATGAAACTTTACCAGTAAGCTCCTCAATGTATGTTCTCAACCCGCATATGGGGTAACAGGCAAGATTCCATGGTAATAAGAAATTTTCTTTTTCTCTCAACTGTATTAATTACATGACTGGGAAATTTTAGCATTTCCCACATCCAAATATAGGCTTACTATAACAGCTAAAATCTAGTTTACAACAGAAACGGTTGAAACAAAACGAATCAAACAAAGGTGCAAACTCCTGTCATGTATTAACTTTCATATAATTGGCTAGTAGCTATGTAGTTGCTACTTTTAAATCTTTATACAAGTTCAATAACATATATGACTTGAAGGCAAAGAAATAAATAAATAAAGTCGCAGGAATCTTCATAGATTTACAAGCTAGTAAAACGTTTAAACAAACAAATCATTTCCCTCCATATTTCTTCGCAGTTCTTTTCTGTTCATCCTCAAGACTCCATTTGCATTTCAGACAGTGCAATGAATAATGCAAAAAACCAAAATGGAAAAGAAAATGCAAAGAAAATCTAAGAAAATGCAGTTTACTTCAACTATGATGCATAAAAGCCGAGAAACATGCAAGTGATATTATGAATTCCAGAGTTGTTCAAAGCTAACAATTCACTATTCCTCTATTTTGATTTGATGACCAATTTCTTTTCCTTCTCAAAACACATAATATCCGGAAGCCAGAAAATAAAATTTCCAGAATTGCCACTTTCCCTCCCACAAGATTCTAGCTTGAACACATTCCTAACCTGCAAAATCATTCTCAGCCTCTTGAAGTCTATCTTTCCCTTGATATCTCAACTATCACATATCTTCAAAAATCCACCCATAGCCGCAGTGAGATCCACTGAGCTTCGAAATCATCAAAGCCGAAGCTGTAACAGAGTGGTACGGCTGCATTGACTCCAAGCACGCACTCAATTCCACTGGGCGCCTTCATAAGTGTACACATAACTTTTAATCACGATTACATACAACAAAAATTCTCAGCATCTACTGAGACAGAGAGATACATATCCACAGACATACCTGAAGATTCGATGAGAGAGTGGGTTCGGCAAAGGAGAGCGGAAGGTCAAAACGGACGGCTTCGATCGGGAGGCAAGCCTGCAAGCCGCTCTGCAGAGGGAAGATGATCGGAGATACGAACGGGCGGCGGTGGCTACCACCATCGCTTATGAACCTTAGGAAGAGTGTTCGGAGGAAAAATGATTAACCTCGTGCTTCCGCAAATCCGTCCAGGGGTTTAACCGACCCGGCTAGGCCAATGAAATCCCCAAAATAAATTCAACCCCAAAAAAAAAAAAAAGAAAAAGAAATCCCCAAAACGATATATTCAGTTATTGATATTGCAGTAAGGCCCTTAACATTTGGGAAAAGTTCACTTTACCATCCATATTTTGATTCATTTTTCAATTTTCTACCCAAACTTCACTCTATCTAACTGACATTGCTTCTTTAAAATTGAATTAATTCCGAGAAAGGGATTTAAGTTTGGAGTAGTTGTCAATCAAGGGATGATTCTTTTTCAATTGTCAATTAAGGTCAATTTAAAGTAAATTTACAATTTTATAAAGTCATAATTTAATTTTCATAACAAGGCCACCCTATCTTTTCTAAAATCTCTCAACTTGTTTTATCCTTCCACTCTCTTATGGATTTGTAGAAATCTCTAATTTTCTTTATAAATATATAACTTATTTACAATAGTTTTGACCAGGAGTATTAAGACTTATATTATTATAAATTAAGCCTCATATACTAAAAGAAAAAAAAAAAAGAACAAGGATGAAAGAAACATAAACCCATCATGATTTCCCTTCTTAATCTTCTCATTCCTCTTCCCACACATCTAGTATTCATCATCATTTATTGCAATTGCCTCTTCTCCTTCTTGTTGTCTCTCTATTATTCTCTCAAATCTTGATATTCTGTCTCCCTTTAGTCATATGTCCCCTCTTTGTTGTTACAATTTGAGCAAAAAAAATATCGTAGTACGAAAGAACAGAGAATAAATAGTGGCAAATTTGGGAACATGTTACTAAAGACAGTTACAACAAAATTAAATAGTGGCGTATAGAAATAAAATAACATAAAAGTATATGGGTTTGGTCGGTGTGAAATATAATGAAGAAATATGGAAAAGTTGGAAGGTGAAATAGATTAAGAAATTTAAAAAGATTTAGAAAAAGTGAGCGGGAACTTGAGATGAAAATTAAATCACGAGTTTTAAAAATTATACATTTACCCCAAACTGACCCTCACTTGACAATTAAAAACAACGATTCCTTAATTGACAATTTCTCAAATTTAGGGGTACGTGTTTGGAACTAACCCTTAATATTATCATCTCCTTATAAATGATTGATAGTTAACTACTCCCTTCATTTTTTACTTGTCACATTGTGGTTCCAATGCAACATTTAATGAACTTTTTTCTATATACCCCCTCATCAATAACAAATTCCAACATCTTTTTTTCTTCTAATATAGAAACTAGTAGAAACAATAATAAGGAGAAAGAAAACTATGAAGGGCATTCTACTCTACACAGGAAAAATACCTAAAATTTCATATTTTCTTAAATAGTGTAATGTAAAAAATGTAGCAAGTAAAAAATAGAGGGAGTATTAGTCAACAAATAGAAAATAGTCAAAATTATACACGATGTAGAAATACTATTTATCCTCCTATTATTATTATATGTCAAAAATAAATTAGTTAAATAATTAGGAAATTTTAATTTCTTAAAGTTCATTTTATATATAATTTTTACCATATTTTGTTAGCCCACTAATGCTCTTTGAATTCTATGATTCTCCAATTCTTTTGGGGAGGGTATGAGGTAACAAAAAACTATATTGGAAATCATGGGAGGAGAGAGAAGCCTCAAGTATAGAGAGAGAAGAGAGAAGATAATTCCTTGGAATAAGAAGTTTATAAAATTAATAAAGGGGTATTGTAAGTATTTTACTATAAAATACTTTGATTTCTTATTTTTTTTAATTTGTGTAGAAAAGTACCTTAACCTTATATTATGAAATGGAGGTAGTATTACATTAAAATCCGGAGGTTGTTGCTCTTTTTGCTACTTGTGCACGGCTGATTTGGTTTGCTTGGAATAAGCTTAAACATGAAGGGCATGTTCAAATGAAAGTTGGATTGCTAATCAGGCTTTGCAACATTCTGAAGAATATTTGAGTCTCCATCAACACGACCCCTTTATCTGGAGGAGTGTTTTTTAGCCCGTTCGACGACTTTGGTGCCCACTAGAATTGGGTTTTCTAAAAGTCAATTGATGTTGCCTTTTCAGAAGAGTAGGATTGGCATAGATATTTATGTTTATAATAATCTAGGCATTCCTTTATTTTCTAAAGCTCTATAACGTACATGCAATTTCTTGATGGATTATGGTAAACTTTTAAGTATTACTGAGGGATATGTGGTTGGCTCCCTCTCTATCCGTACGGTTGATCATTGAAAGTGATTCTTTACTAACCGTCAACTGTCTCTTTCTTGATGGAGATGACCACTCGGAGCTTGGATCCTTAGCTTCTCATTTCCTTAATAGTATAAATTCCTCTGATACTATTTTTTCACATGTTCACAGGATCGAAAATTTCTCGACCTATCATTTAGTTAAACTTGCCTTACAATCTCTTGTTCCCCAGGAATGGACTATGGCCTTCCTGCAATTATGGTGAATGCCATTTTGATGGATATTAATAAAATGATTTTCTTTTGGTTAAAAAAACTTGGCAAACTTAACCATATAAATTTTTAATAGTGCAAGGTCATCAGTTTGATTTGCAATTGATTGACTCAATACGGATACAAGTTAAGCCTTATTTGATAAATTAATTTATCGCTTAATAAATAATTTGTAAGCACTTAATATATTAAGTGTGTCTAGTAACAATTTTTAATTGTTTAAGATGTGCTTAATTTTAGTTGTAAATTTTAAGTAAAATTTTTTAGTTTAACTCTAAACTCTTAATTCTGAAAATATATATTGTTTGTAAAATTATAACACATTTTATATAAATAATTAACACTCATTAATTAATACAACATTTAGATTCAGACTTCAATTTTTAGTTTCAGAGTTCAGACTTAAGATTCAGCATTCAAAACTTAAATAATTCATTCTTTAGACTTTAATTTTTACCTTTATTCAAACGAGGTCTTAGGGTGAAAATTACTTCCCTAAATAAGGGAAAAATAATTTACTCTTTTTTAATACCAAAATAATAATAATTTACTCGTTGTTGACAAGTTTACCATCTCTTGAGGCAATAATTACGGAACAAGTTTTGGTCCGCAAAACGTTATCGAGAAGTTTTGTGAACTTGAATTTATTCGGTACTATTCTATTGAATATTTTCGTCATTATTTTTGTCATAGTTGCAACATTTTCTTGTAGTGGTCTCGAAGAAATATTGTTCAAGATTAATGCTGGAAATAAGATTGAAAGGTTAGCGGTTGACGCTAAAATTTTTCATAGAACTTCAATTACACTCTGAAATCAAGTACATGATACGCTAGCATTTCTAAGAAAATCTGAGGACACTGAACCTTAGCTAAACCATAACAACTCTAAAAGAACTTTATTAAACTATTTTAGGTACCGAAATATATCATATGTATAATGTCAACAAAACTCAAAATCGCTTATTAACTTAAGCATAAGATGAAACATTACTAATAAATTCTTACAAAATCACTCAAAGTCTTCATAGATGTCTTTTTCTCACTTCTATTCTAAAAAATATATGCAAAACTGTAAAGTAATGAGTTATACTAATCCGGTAAAGAATGTAAACCAACCTCAAAATGAATATCTTAGACAACAATGCCATAAATCTAAATCCTGAACCTTAATACATAAAACTCTAAAATGTTTTGATTAGGGACTTCATTGGCTTTTAAAACATCAAAGAGTTTTTTTTGAACAAAATTATTTTAAAGAGGCTTAAAATTTATAAAAAAGAAAATACTAACTCATATAAATAATGGATTGGGGAAAAATGAAAAACATAGAACTGGGAATGGAATCCCATATTATGAAACTGAGAAGAGAGAAAGGAAAAACAAAAGAATTAAATAAATCGAAAATATTGATTTGAGTCCAATGAGCTAAAATAATTGAAAGAAATAATTTTCTTCCATCAAAAATCCTTTTTCTTATGTCAAACCATGAGCAATCATTTTGTCTTTATTTTTTATTTTTTAAAACAAAAGTCGTGGCGGACAACCAGAAAATCTCTTTGGCAACTCTTTTCAATTTAAGAAGTGAAGACGCAACCTTTTGAAGGTAAAACTCCATAAAATTTTTAAACAACTCTAAGGCAGTAACAAATCAACAAAAACAATATGAATAAAAAAAATAATATCTAAGCAATATACTTTCTAAGGCTTAAAATAATGACTTAAATAGTTTACATCATAGTAAAACTCATATTTAAACATCACATTCAATTCAAATTTATAATTATGTGTTGCTAGCAAAAACCCTAAGACATCAATATCAGTCTCTAACTATTGTATCTATTAGAGGGATCAGACGAACGAATTATTAGGCATAATATTGTAGGAAAAAATTAACTTAAAAAGAGTATAAAAATAAATATTCAAAATGGCGGAAAAAATAATAATATCAAACAAAATTGGCATTAAAGAAAGATAAGAACATAAATAATCCAAAGCTTGTGTTCAACACAATTCCATAAAATAGATTCGCCCCCTCTGGTAGGTGTGCATGAGGTTGACGTTTGTCTTCCAGTATATAACGGATACAATGAAGCAGTTAGCACTGAACTCTTCACCTTGTGAACGAAAACAAACTAAATAAGAACACTTAAAAATATGCAAATGTAGAGATAGAAGAAGAGAAGAAAAGTCTAGCTTTTCTACCATAAAAATCAAGAATAGGAGGCACCTATTTATTATAGACTAGGTAAGTGGTAGGTGTTGGAATTCGTAGATAAAAACATAATTAAAAAAACTACAAAAATCATCAATAGGATCCGCACATGCCAGAAAAACGGATCGAAGAGAATACTACCTCAATATTTTCGATGCCACTAGGTGTGGAAATGTTGCTGTTTATGCTTTGCCCTCTATCGGTATCCATGCGATGACCTCTTTTGCAAGCAAACGGATGCTAGCCCCTCAGTGTTCTGAAAACTATTCAGAACGAACCCTAACTATTTGGTAATGCGTTGGAATTTTAGAGAGAGAGGCAAGATACCATTCTTGTCGTTCTAGGGTTAAAGTTTTTCTTTTTAATAAGAGAAAAAGACTGCTTCAGAAAAGGCTAACATAACCTTTTTATAGCTGTCCACATCAGAAACCTAAGTGTCATCTAATAACAATTGAATCTCGTCTGTCTATTCCTATAATCATCCAACGGTTGGATGAATATTATCAAGTAATTAATTTTATTTATCTGATAAATAAATTAGTTACTCATTTAACTCACCAAATATATACAACACAAAATTTGTTTCCTTTTTTGTATACGTTCAATGAATCTGGAAACGATCTAGATTCATTGAACGTGGACGTCGTGCTCACAAGATCGTCTATGCGTGTGACCCTGTAGGTTCACTTAACATTGGTAGTGAATAAAAATGTCCTAGACATTTATCCACAAAACAAAAGTGGCCTCTAGCAAGACATTATGTTTACCAAAGTTAAGTAAAAGATATGATAACCAAACATCAGTTTTAATATTTAGTAATTTTGTCACACGATATCCTAATTAAGTATAAGGCATGGACCGAGTCATCCTTATAAAACTTAATTAACCATTTACTTGATCACCAGACAGACTGTTCCAACAAATAATATTAATAATACCTTATTAATACTTATTTGAGCATGACCATGCATATTTTTCAATCTTCCTTTTCAAGGGGCCCATGAATATCTCTCTCTAATAAGAGAAGACAAATCCCTTTCACTATCTCTAATATTCAAGCCATGACAAGAAAATAGTCCAACCGATAGTCATAATTAAAAGTAATATTTGACTATGTCGAAACATATTTTCTCCCCATTCAAGAAGCATTAAAAACATTAGGTCAAAGGACATCAAACATAAAATTGAGAAGAAATAGTTATTACTTAAACCCATGCAATATTTCTTCTTCACTTTGGGTCATATCCAATACAATATTCTCAATATATATTTATGAATTGATTTTAATCTCATATTCATGATCAGTAAAACTTGATAGAACTTGATTATCAATCAACTTCATACTAGTTTAATAATACAAGATGTGATAAAACTAGGGCCAAACAAGAATAGTATTTTATTAGCAAGAAGGATTTACTATCAAGTCACATACTTGATGACCAAGAGTATAAAATAAATCAAAATACATGCCTCATAAATAACTAATATAAATGTAAGTCAATTAGTCTAGAGCATATAACTAACAGTAGGATCAAGAGGATGGCATTAAATATTTACAAAATTTTAAACAAAAATTCAAAGAAATCTTTTCTAGAATTTAAGGCAACTAGATAAGTGATGTAGATCCACTTTGATTGTAACTTTGGACTCTACTCCTTTACCAAGGATCATTTCCTTCTTTGAAGAACCTCTATTGAGGATTTTTAAATTCAAACACTCCAAAAAGAAACCTACGAGAAACTAAGTCTCATAAACCTAATATTAAGAGGCTAAATTCTTTCCTAGATTGATAATTAGAACCTTGAGGGAACAAAGACCTCAAAACCTAAATTACACAATTTAGAAGACCCAAGACTAATTGATTCAAAGAAAGGAAACTCTATAAATCAACTAATGAAAGGAATTGAATGATCAATTGATTCCATAGATACTTCAATCTAAGGCTCAATTGTTCACAATACTAAGGACATTAGCCCTTAGAAAGCTAGTATAAGAAGGTGAAGAAACCAAGAGGCAACTTGGAGAAACTCTCTCATATTTTCAGCAAATTCATCATTGTTGGATTATATTGAGTTATAATGGGGTATTTATAGATTAAACTCTAGACCTAGCTAACTTATGGTTAAATGACACAAAATACTCATTAAACCTGTTAAGAACTGAAAAGATAAGCCAAATATCAAAAACTACTCAATGAGAACGCATTGAACATCCATTCAGCCGAGCACTACCGTCGACGGTAAGGGGAACCTACCGTCAGCGATAGGTGTGAATTACAAAGGATTGGCCCAACAGAAGCCTACCAGCAGCGGTAGGGTCTTTTCTTTAAATACTGAGCCAATTTTCAACTTCCAATTGTTCCCTTGAGTAATCATTGCTAATTGAATAAATGGTGAACAACTTGGAAGTCTTTTCTTAGCTTTTAAACTCTTCAAACTTGTTCTTCAAAGCTTCTTCCATGTAAGATACCATGCTATTATCTTCATTTCCATTGGAAGCCTTGAGTTTCTTCATCAGAGCTCTAGTCATTGATCCAAGCTTCAACTCCATGGATGCTTGACTCTTTTGGTCTACGTCATCTGCCCCTCCTTTGAAAAGATTCATCCCTGAATCTTCACCTACATCAAAAGGAGACAAATAAGAAACATTAAAAGTAATGGTAACATTGTATTCACCCGGAAGATCAATTCTATAAGCATTGTCATTAAGACGCTCTAAAACTTGAAAAGATCCATTGCCACTATGAACAAGCTTGTTCTTCATTGAGAAGAAAAACGTTCCTTTCGAAGATGAACCCAAACCCAATCACCAGGTTCAAACACCATACGATTCCTTCCAACATTTTGTGAAATCACCAATTTCTTGTTCTTGGACTCAATGGCTTCATGCACCTTAGCGTGAATAGATTTGACAAACTTCGCCTTCCGTTTTGCATCCATACTCACAACATGATCTACATGCAAAGGAACCAAATCAAATGGAGTTAGAGGATTGAAACTACAAACAATCTCAAAAGGAGAAAACAAAGTAGTAGAATGTTTAGCCCCATTGTAAGAAAACTCAATATGAGGAATGACTTTTTCCTATTGGTGCAAATTCTTCTTAAGGATGGCTCTAAAAGTTGCCAAATGGTCCTATTGACCACCTCTGCTGGCCATCGGTTTGTGGATAGCAAGCTGTAGAATACAACAAGTCACTACCAAGTTTTCTCCACAAAACACGCCAAAAATGACTAAGGAACTTAGTGTCATGGTCCGAAACAATGGTTTTAGGAATTTCATGGAAATGCACTATCCAAGTAAAGAATAAGTTTGCTAACGGGTAGCATCATCGATTTCTTGCAAGGTATAAAATGAGCCATTTTAGAAAACCTATCTACCACAACAAAGATAAAATCCATTCTCTTAGGAGATGTAGGCAAACCCCAAAGAACTTTAGGCACTTCTAAAGGAGTATAGAAACCATGAGGCAAAGAGGTAAATTCAACTCTCTTACATTCTAAAGAATTTCCAATAAATCTTTCAACATCTTTTCTCATGTGAGGCCAAAATAAATGTTCATACAAGATATCATAAGTTTTAAGAATACCAAAATGTCCCATTAAGCTACCACAATGAGCCTCTTTAACCAATAACAACCTAGTAGAACAAGATGGAATGCACAATCTACTCTCATGATAAAGAAAACCATCATGTATGAAATACTTATCGTTAGACACAAGCAAGAAATCCTCAAATATTTCTTTAAAATCGAGATCACTAGCATATAAATCCTTAAGCATCTCAAAACCAAGAATTTGGGCTTGCAAAGTAGAAATAAGAGTATACCTTCTAGACAATACATCTGCCATAATGTTTTTTTTACCGTTCTTGTATAGAACGATATATAGAAAGGTCTCAATAAACTCCATCCATCTTGCATGCCTCTTATTTAGCTTTTGTTGTCCTTTGAGAAACTTCCAGGACTCATGATCGGTGTGCACCATGAACTCCTTAGGCCACAATAATGTTGCCAATGCTTCAATGTCCTCACAAGTACATTGAGCTCTTTATCATATGTAGTGTAGTTCAATGCCGCACCGATCAATTTCTCACTAAAGTAAGCTAAGTGCCTCTTTTCTTGCATCAAATCTCCTCCAATGCCCATACCTAAGGCATCACATTCTATTTCAAACATTTTGTGAAAATTAGGTAGTGCAAGTAAAGGTGCACTACTCAATATTGCTTTTAGCAACTCAAATGTCTTCTCTTACTTCTCCTCCAATTTGAAACCATTCATCTTCTTTAATCACATCCATTAAATGACTAGCAATGGTGCTAAAATCCTTGATGAACCTCCTATAGAAACTTGCCAATCCATGAAAGCTCCTCACTGCGGATGCATTCTTGGGAGTAGGCCATTCTTTGATGGTTTTCACCTTCTCTTGATCAACTTGAAGTCCTTGAGAGCTAACTACATAACCTAGGAAAGTCACCTTTTCAAAACAAAACTCACATTTCCCAAGGTTAGTATATAACTTCTCACTTCTACAAAATTAACAAAACTTGTTTCAAATGATGCAAATAATCTTCATAAGTTTTGTTATAGATCACGATATCATCAAAATAGACAACAACAAATTTACCAATAAAATGTCGCAACACATAATGCATAAGTCTTATGAATGTACTAAGAGCATTAGTTAATCCCCAAAAGACTCAAAAAGACCAAAATTAATTTTGAAAGCCATTTTCCACTCATCCCCTCCCCTCATTCTAATTTGATGGTAACCTGATATCAAATCAATTTTAGAAAATATTTGAGAACCATGCAATTCATCAAGTAGATCATCTATTCTAGGAATAGGATGTCTATACTTGATAGTAATATTATTGATGGCTCTACAATATACACAAATAAGCCACGTACCATCTTTCTTTGGAACTAGTAATAGGGGAACGATACAAGAGACCAAGCTTTCTCACACATACTCCTTGGAGAGAAATTCCTCAACTTGTCTCCTTAGCTCCTTTGTGTCTTCGGGGAAACTCCTATAGTCCGGTCTATTTGGCAACACCGCTCTGGGTTCCAAATCAATTTGATGCTCAATTTCTCTCATAGGAGGAAGTCCACCGGGTACCTCATCAGGAAAGACATCCTTGTATTCCTCAATAATCTTCACCATGGCATTAGGCAAAGAAGACAAATAATCATTAGTAGACACATGTAACTTTGCAATAGAGGAGTAAAACTATCTCTTCTTTTTCAATAGCTTCTATGATCCCACTCTCTTTTGCATAGAAGCAACTCTTTTCCCTCTTTCCACTATCATTCTTTTGATCACTCATTTTCTTGTCTCTACTCAATTTTTCCTCTCTAGGCTTTTCTACACTCACTTTTCTTTCATCAACTAATTTTCCCTCTTCAATGCTCTTTTTCTTTTTCTCACTCTCTAGTCTCCCTTTTTCTCTCATTTTGTTTTGCTCATCAAAGACTTGACTAGGAGTCAAAGGATTCACCATGAACTTTTTCCCATCCTTTTCAAAAGTATAGGTGTTTTTCACACCATCATGAATAACCTTCCTATCATATTTGAAGGACGCCCCAACAACAAATGCCCTGCTTGCATAGGAACAACATCATAAAGAATATCATTATGATATGCCTCTTTAGTAAGAGGTACTAACACTTGTTTATTGACCTTTCACTTCCCACTATCATTTAACCAATGAAACTTATAGTGCCTAGGATGCTTAAGAAGAGGAAAATTCAATTTCTCAACGAGATATGTACTAGCAACATTGGTACAACTACCACTATCTATGATATTGTTAGCAATCTTATCTCCCACTAAGCATTTAGTGTGAAGGATGTTTTCCCTTTGGACACTTGCTTCTTCCTCCAAGACTTGAGTAGACAAGGCTCTAATAGTCTTCAAACTCAATCCCTCTTGAATGTATTCATAAGAATCAATCTCTTGATCTTCATTGCTTTCCTCCTTGTCGACAATATCATCTTGGAAATCATCTTCTTTCCTTTCAATCCAACCATTCAATTCTTTATTAAAAATTAAGGTTCTCTTGGTAGGACAATTTATGTCTATGTGTCCCATACCATTGCACTTGAAATACCTTGTTTGATTGGAAATCAACCTTTCTTTTTCTTCCACCTTAGGCTTAGGATTATCTTTGAAAGCCACCTTAGATGTATCTTCTTTCTTTGGCCAACTCTAGTAGATTGATGCTCGAGCTTTAGACACCACACTCCTTGTAGAAGGAATATTAGTTTTAAACAAACCAATCCACTTCCTTTGGTTTTCAATCTTGGTAGTCAAATGACACATGTTCTTATAAGTGGTGTAAGGGTACAATTCTAATTGATTAGCAATGTCCCTACTAAGCCCACTTAGAAATCTAGCAATTGAATCATCTTTGTCTTCCTCCAAGCATCTCAAAGTGTATAATTCCATTCCTTGCCTATACTCTTCAACACTTTTTGCCTTGCTTAATAGCTATGTAATGAAGCTTTCCATAATAATGTTTCAGTACAAATCTCTTTTTCATGAGTGTCTTTAAATCTGCCTAAGTTTCAATTGGTGGTCTACCATTTCTCAACCTTTGAGTGACAACTCTTTCCCACCAATGGAGTGCATAACCCGAAAAATTCGGCAGTAACTAACTGGACCTTGATAATGTCACTATAGTTCCTTACCATGAATAAATTCTCTACTTGTCGTTCTCAATCAAGAAATATATTTGGATCACTTTCGCCCTTGAAGCTTGGCACCTTCCACTTAATTTTATCTGGAGCCCTATCCCCTTTTTGATTACCATAGTATCCTCTATGGTATGCTTAGCCAACATTAGATCCTCTCCAAAGTCTTCAAACAAATTATCATATCACCATGCTTCTTGTCTTGGAGCCTCTTCATGTGGTCTATAATGTCCTCTTCCACCTTGTCCTCCTCTTCTTCCAACTCTAGCTTGTGGCCTTCCTTGATATCCAACTTCATGAAATGGATAAGGATTGAGAACTGGCATGTCATGGTATCCTTGATTAGACATATTTTCATAATGTCTTGGATGATGAGGTGAATTAACTCCTCCAAAATTATTTCCCAACTCTTTGCTCTATTCTGGCACTACTTTTACCCTTCTTAAGATCTTTAAGATCACTAACCAATCTTTCAATAGATTGTTGCATTAACCTCAAAGTCTCATCTAGATTCATCCTTGGGGGATCACTCGTTCCTCCTTGATGAGATTGAGTGGGTAGTTGACCTTCTGTAGACATTATAAAAACTTGTCAATTACACAAAGAAACCAAAACAAAGGACCTCCCAATCACTCCCTAAGTGTTTACTATCTTTGATGATCACTCCAATCACTCGTGTTTAATTTTCTTAATTAGCTTTTAACAATATAAGCTCACCCTCTTGCCTTTTTCAAACACTCAACACTCAAGCTTCTATGATATCCTTCAACCTCTTAACTAACTCAAACCAAGAGTAATAATCCCAAGCAAGTAAATTAATCAATGCACTTAGTTGAATAAGTGTTCAATGAGGCAAAATATCAAATACTTGAGGTGTATGAATTTCAAGAATGCAATCTATGGAATTGAGCCAATAAACAAGATTGCTCATCAATAAAAGACTAGAAACACAAAAGGAAATAACTAGAAATAAAAAAAATAAAAAAAAGCAATTCAAAACAATTAGACTAAACAAAGAACAAAGAGTACTAAGAAAAATTTTTCCAGAAAACAGAGTATAACGAAAACCTTTTACTAAAACGATGATATTTAAAAATATATGCATCCAAATGAGATGAAACCAATTCAAGAAGATTCCTCACTCGATGAGGATGAATTTAAGCAGAAATTTCATTCAAATTGAGTCAGTATAACATAAGATATGCCTAAATTAATACATACTTTTTTTTGCAGTCACTAATTCCGAAACACATTTCACAAATCAATCCAATTGAGCCATTAATTGTACTCCAAATTTAGAAAAACTTATTTCAATTGAATTGTAACTCAGAGGAGAACATTCCAACAAATATCATAAACAAATTTGCACATAAGTCATTCGATTTTCAATTAAATTTCGGATTGAATTTTTTTGTACTTGATTTTGCATGATCTTCATAGGAATTTTATAGATCATCAAGTACTTCTTCTTTTTATGATTTTTAACAAATTTAAACAACTTATAACTCAAATTGACCTTCAATTGGAGGCTGCTTTGATACCACTTTGATGTAGATGCACTTTGATTGTAACTTTGGACTCTACTCCTGTCCAAGGATCACCTCCTTCTTTGAAGAACCTCTATTGATGATTTTTAAATTCAAACACCCCAATAAGAAACTTATAAGAAACTAAGTGTCACAAACTTAATATTGAGAGGCTAAATCCTTTCCTTGATTGATAATTAGAACCTTGAGGGAACAAAGACCTCAAAACTCAAATTACACAATTTAGAAGACCCATGACTAATTGGTTCAAAAAAAGGAAACTGTATGAATCAACTAATGAAAGGAATTAATGATCAATTGATTCCATAGATACTTCAATCTAAGGCTCAATTGTTCACAATACTAAGGACATTAGCCCTTAGAAAGCTAGTATAAGAAGGTGAAGAAACCAAGAGGCAACTTGGAGAAACTCTCTCATATTTT
Organism: Catharanthus roseus; assembly: GCA_028651295.1. Lineage (NCBI taxonomy): Eukaryota > Viridiplantae > Streptophyta > Magnoliopsida > Gentianales > Apocynaceae > Catharanthus > Catharanthus roseus. The sequence goes on along the minus strand of JAPQWS010000033.1, from coordinate 1,850,858 downwards.
CAGCAAATTCATCATTGTTGGATTATATTGAGTTATAATGGGGTATTTATGGAGAAACTCTAGACCTAGCTAACATATGGTTAAATGACTCAAAATGCCCACTAAACCCTTGTTAAAAACTGAAAAGACAAGCCAAATATCAAAAACTACTCAATTAGAACGCATTAAACATCCATTTAGCTGAGCCCTACTATCGTCGGTAAGGGGAAACTACCGTCGGCGGTAGGTGTGAAATACAAAGGATTGGTCAACAGAAGCCTACTGGTGACGGTAGGGTAGAGCCTACCGTCGGTGGTAGGGTCTTTTCTTTAAATTCTTAGCTAATTTTCAACTCCCAATTGTTCCCTTGAGTAATCCTTGCTGATTGAACAAATGGTGAATAACTTGGAAGTCTTTTCTTAGCCTTTAAACTCTTCAAAATTGTTCTTCAAAGCTTCTTCCATGTAAGATACCATTCCATTATCTTCATTTCCATTGGAAGCCTTGAGTTTCTTCATCCGAGCTCTACTCATTGATCCAAGCTTCAACTCCATGGATGCTTGAAACTTCCGATCTACATCAATAAGATTCATGTATCCTAACTAGATACATCATCTTCTTATCCATAAAGTAAATACATATGCATGTACTTATTTATTTAATACAAGATGTACTTGGAATTTCTAATATACATTATCTTGTTGACTATTCCAAATTAGGTTCATCTCCTTCTTACGTAATATTTATGGATGATATATTAAACAAGTGTTTTATTGACCTACTAAATACATGCCAATCTCTAAGAACCCTATTTGGCCCAGAAGAATAAAGGACATATCCCTTCAGTGTCCAAACTAGCATAAATGAGCATAACAACCTTTTCACATTCATCACAAATCATTTAATTTTCTCAGATATAGATTGTCATCAGAAAAGCAAAATAAAGATACTCATTTCGATTTCTAAACTAAATAAAAATTTACACAATTTATAAAAATTCAGAAAGCTTTAAATAAATCTTAAGGTGTAGAACATACATGAACTTTATATACCTTACCTCAAAATCGAACCAAGATGCCTAATTATTATCTCAAACTTCAAATTCACACCTATAAATGGAGATACGATGATAAAAAAAATACAATTTCAGTCCTAGAATTCATACCCAATCAAACCTTATGTTTCAAGCTCTAAACTAACATGAGAATTCCTACAACTAAAAGTAAGAGTGATGATCTTAGATAAAAAAACATATAAAACTTATCTTCAATCGCACTCTTGGAGTTTAGATAACCGCTCATTAATGTACCACTCTAAATACAAATGTCTAACTATTACAATCAAACTATTATTCTCATCATAGATGTTGCGGGAATCTGATTGCTTCCATCTTTGGGAGCTAAAGTGATATGATTTAAGATCTTCAATAAAATTAAGTCTTGAGATCAATCTCCCCAAGACCTTGCCTTCAATAGGACTTGATCTTCTTCAACAATACCCACCCATAATTCAATCCAAACTATGAACAAATGTATATGAAGATGATCTTTCCTTTAATTGCTGATCAAACAAAAGGATTGAATCCCCCTACCCAATTAGATCAATTGAAGAAGACCTAAATTCTAAAAAAAATCACAAGGATGTGATCATAATAGATTTAGGAATTGTGATCAAATTAAGAACTATTAGATCAACCCAATTCAAGTATTCAAATAAAATCAATCTAAGGAATGATCAAGCCCTAGATGAACTTCAAGGAGAAAGCCTCAAAGCTTAAGAACTCTAAGAGGAAACTCTTAAATTTCATATATCATCCATCTTCAACTTTTAACAAGAGGAGGCATAAGTAGGTATTTATAAAGAACTTCTCCTCTTCTTAAAACCTAATGAGTATTATAAACATATCTAATTAATCTTCTAATAAAATTTAATTACAAGCTTGGAAATCAAGAAACTAATAATTGACTAAAAACGAAGTAATTTTAAATTAAATTAAAATATAGTCTTCAAAGCTCCTTTTTGTCCCGAGACCTACCGGGGACGGAAGTGTGGGAACCTACTGTCGTTGGTACTACACTCTTCAAACTTCCCTCTTGTCTAGAGAGCTACCGAGGACGGTAGGATGGGAACCTACCATCGCCGATAGGCTCTATTTTCCTCCCTCCTTCTTTCATCGTCTACGATGGCCGGGAGCTTCTAGTTTTATTTCAGTGAGCTTCTTATGAATTTTAAACCTGGAATTCCTCAATTGAGGCTCCAATCATTCTTTCTTCAATTCTCTAGTTGCTCTTATGCAAATTGCTGAATAACCCTTGGTCGATTCATATCATACCACTTCCCTTAAAAAAATTTGTTCTCAAATATTTTTGCTTCAAATATCCACAACAAGGCAGGCATCATTAAAATAGATTTCCACAATATAAATATTGCTATGATTTTAACAAATAAAATCCAAGTACCATCTAAACAACAAAATAACAAGGATTCTAGAATTTCTTTGAAGGGTCTAGATACTCAAAAGATATATATGGCATAAAGTTCAAGATAACATTGTCCAAGGAAGATGATACATATACCACCTTTGCTTTACAAGATTTCTTTTGAAAAGAACACAAATAAAACCAAGGAAATCTTGTAATTCAAGCACATCAACAATATCTCCCAAAACTTCTTTAAAAGGATGATGAAACATAAAGCTCAAAATTAGAATAAGATTTCAAGATTAAGCACAAGAAGTTTTGAAAACATTCAAGATCTAAAATAAGAAGTGTTCCTTCAAAAGTTTTAGAGAAGTAGTTTACATTAAAGCTACTTGGGAACAACGTCTTCGACATACATTCAAAGAAAAGGTTGATATCAACATCCTTAAAAGGAAAATGGTAATAAAAGCTTGCATTTGTTCTAAACCTAAGAAATAAGTTAAGAAGATCAAAATTTTGAAATACAACCTCTTTAAAGGGATGATGATACTGAAAACGCACTTTTAAAATGAAATCAAGAACTTTTGAGAATGAAGCATAAACTATAAAATTCCATCATTTCACAATTGAAATAAGGAAAAGTAGACAACAAATTTTTTAAAAATCAATAATTTCATACCTTCCTCTTTGAAACCCCTTCTTTCTAAGAACTCTTTAAATGGTAAATGATAAAACGAAGTCCTATCATTTGCATGATTTATAGAGAGAAATAAGGATGGAAAGTCTGAGAATAATTCTACAAGCGAGAAAAGAAGAATTGCTAAAAAACTATTGTGGCGTTTTCCTCTTAAACCTCACTTGCAATATCTCTTTATGTCAAGAAAGACGTTAGAATCTATGAGACATCTTGCTGATGGCACACAGAAGGTCATACAGATGATGGTTGTATGAGACGTCTAGCTAATTCACCTGCTTGGAAAACTTTTTATCGTCTACACCAAGAGTTTGCAAAAGATGATCGAAATGTGAGGTTGGGTTAGCTTCAGATAGTTTTAGTCCATTTAAAAGTATAGATGTTTCTCATAGTACTTGGCATGTGATATTAATGCTTACAATATAACCCCTTGGATGCGTATGAAAAAAGCACGTTTCATATTGTCACTATTGGTACTTGGTCCATCTGCTCCTGGGAACAATATAGATATTTATTTAGAACCTTTGATTATGAACTAAAGCAGCTATGGGAAATAGGTACACCAACTTATGATGCATCTTCTAAGCAAAACTTTCAACTCATGCAGTAGTAATGTGGACAATTAGTGATTTTCCAAGTTGTACAAATTTGTCTGGATGGAGCACCAAGGGTGAGTTTGCTTGTCTGGTTTGTCACAAAAAAACTAATTCAAGATGGTTAAAGAATAGTGGCAATCATTGTTGCATGGGTCATCTTAGATTTTTAAATCTTAATCATCGTTTTCGAAAAGATACTTCATCATTTGATGGTAAGAAAAATCATGGAAAGCCACTACCTTGACTAACAGGTGATATAATGTTAAATGAAGTAAGAGGCATACGACGCTAGTTTGGAAAATCTATTAAGGACGAAGAAAAATTGACTTTTAATTGGAAAAAATAGAGCATTGTCTTTGAGTTTCCCTATTGGAAAGAAAACTTATTACGTCACAATCTAGATGTAATGCACATTGAAAAAAATGTATGCGAGTGCATGTGTGCTACATTGTTGGAGATGGACAAGAACAGAGATTTTAAGTCACGACTTGACTGAAAGGAAACGGGTATTCAAGAAGATCTTCATCCTATCCTGAGGAAAATGGAAAGGTTTTTACACCCCCAACTTCTTTTGTGCTAAACAAAAAAAGAAGATTATCTTTTGCAAGGCCTTGAAAAGAGTCAAAGTATCAGATAGATATGCAACAAACTTGTCAAGATGTGTTCAATTGAATCCACCGAAAATAATTTGACTTAAGAGTCATGATATCATATTTCTACGCAACAATTATTGCCTATTTCTCTGAGAAAAACTTTTACAAAATCTGTGAGATATCCATTGATAAAGTTGAGTAGAAGATATTTAAGAAAAATTATGCTTCACCGAAATTAATCTGTGTGATATGGTTCAACTGGAGAAATATATTGCAATTATTTTTTGTGAATTAGAGAGAATATTCCCTCAATCATTATTTAACGCCATGATGCATCTAATTGTTCATTTAGCAACTGAAGCTAAAATTGAAGATCCAGTTCAATATCGATGGATGTATTATATTGAAAGGAAACATTCTCTTATTTATTTTCCAATTGTTCATTTTCTTCATTCTCTTGAGGCTTACTAATATATAATACTTCTATTAATATAGGTACTTAAGCACTTTGAAGTCTTATGTGCAGAATAGAAGTTGCCCTGAAGGATCTATTACTGAACGGTATGTGGTTGAGGTATGCTTGACATTTTGCTTGTTATATATCTAGCTGATTATGTGGAGAAAAAATTTAACTGATTGGGTAAAAATGAAGATGTTGATATTAGGCATCATTCGAGTACAGATATTTTTTCAAATACTGGATGCCCATTAGGAAAAGGAGTTCCAATAATGTTTGATGATGAAACCATTGAGAAAAGCTTATGCATATTTGTTGTTTAGTTGTGAAAGTGTAAGGCATTATCTTGAGTAAGTAAAAGATGAACTTAAATATTTATATTATTACTCATCATCTAACTAAAACTGAAATTTTATATATGTACATACAGCTTGCACCATAAGCTTGTGGAGTAAACAAATCGTGAGGCAACTTTGCACGAAATTCAATGCAATCATAGTGAGAACTTTGCTAATTGGTTTAGTGACCATGTAAGTATAACTTTCTTAAATAATTATAAATTTAATTTTGAGTAAACTCGTTTAAGATCTTCTAACGTTTATTTACTTGATTAGGTACAAAATTGCATTTTAGTGACAATGATCGCACTTTGAAGGATTTGAAGTTTTTAGCCAAGGGCCCTTATCAGATTGAAATATGATCGTTTCAAAGTTAATTGTTTTTGGTTCCACATTAGAGAAGTCGAACGTAAAAGAAAAACTCAAAATAGCAGTGTTTCTATTTATGCAGAGACATCGAGTTTCTCAAGTACGAGGGACCAAAATCTAGTTTTGGGTCATGTGTCATATTATGGAGTTTTAAGTAATGCGATTATGTTGGATTATAGAGGAGGTCGAAGAGTAGTTTTATTTGAATGTGATTAGGTGTCAGCAGGAAAGAGATTGAAACAAGATGCTGATAGTTTTACACTAGAAAATTTTACCAATGTTCAGCCACACATTGAGCCATTCATTCTAGCATCACAAGCAACACTATGGATGACCCAACTGAGAATAATTTGTGTGTTGTTATTTCTACAAATGCTAGATCTGAATACAAAGTAGGGTTTAAAGTTGATGTTGATGTGTATTAGAAAAGTGAAACTTGCAGTATACAAGATGATTTGGTAAATGATGTTGTGAGTTGGGCTCCTGAAAGGGTTGATAGATTAGAAGTTGATATTTCTTGTGTTTAGATGATTTTTTTTCCTTTTTAGTATAATGTTATGGAAATTGTTTTTCTAGAAATTGTTTTCTTGTTCTAATGGAATTTATCTATAATCTATTCCTTGACTTTGAGAAACTACTTCTTTCTGCTTTTATTTTCATTTATTCTTTAAAGGTTGTCTTTGTTTATATTATGCTTTAATGTTCAATTTCTTATTAGTGAATTTGATGCATTTATGGTATGACAATTTATTTTTTGCTCTAGATAGGGCGATAATTAGGACTGGCACTACAAGAAAAAGGGTCTTTACCAAACAACAATTCGGTCGGTAACCTGTCGGTGATTTGAAATTACCGACTGATAAAGCTCAGTCGGATATTTGTTGGTCGGGGAGGAAATTTGATCGAAATTCTGTTGATTGGAAAAACTTACCGACCGATTTTCTAGATTTACAGACTGATATCGTCGGTATTAACTTTTTCTCGATTTAAATAAATTCAAATTTCGAAGATATTACTAACCGATGTTTCATGTTTACCAACTGAACATCAATCGGTAATTTTTTTAACTTACCTACCAAATTCCGACCTGTTTTTTCGCTCCGTAATTTTTTAAATAAAATAATAAAAATAATTTTTTTTTACCGACCGATTCTTCCCGTTGGTAATTAGTTGGTGAATATTTTGAAATTAATTTTAAAATATTAAAAAGATAATTTTACCAACCTAATTCAGTCGGAATTGGGTCGGTAAAGTTATTTGTTTAAATATTTCATTTAAATTTCTGATAATCTCGCTGCAATCTTCAGAAGTTCCAAACCAATAAAATGTAAATCAAGATTATACTAAAACATTAACAATTCAAAAAGCCCTAAATTCGTCATTAATTCTAACATACTAACGTGCTAAAACAACATAATTCAACATCAATACTAAAGAATTAAACATCTAAAAGTACGCAAAACCAAAAAAGTATAAAATGTATAAAGTAAAAACATCTATAACTGCGATGGGGGTGCCAGATGGAGGGGGGGATAGCTCGAAGGAGGGTCACAAAGTGTTGTATTAATGGGTGATGGTTTTATGATACAAGAAGGAAGTTCGGTAAAAGCAACAGGAAGAATTGCTCAGATACCAGTGAGCGACGCCTATTTAGGGCGTGTTATAGACGCCCTAGCTAAACCTATTGATGGTCGAGGTGAAATTTCAGCTTCCGAATCGCGATTAATTGAATCTCCTACTCCAAGTATTATTTCGCAATGGTCCGTATATAAGCCTTTTCAAACCGGATAGACGGGTTACCTCCATTGGTGGAAATGGAAAGAGTCTTGGAATCGGATCGGGTTGCACACCAACATTCTTAGTAAAATTCTCCATATAACTGGAGAATTGGTCCTAAGTGTGCTCCATATAGCCTATCAATGTCTTCGTGGTTTGAATAAAACAGTCAGGGCAGATGCAGAAGAAACTAAAGGTGTCGATGACGAGGTGGGGGCCGACCAAGCTCCCGTCTACGATGGATCCAGACTGTGAGCTTAAACCATATATGTGGCCTTTGTTGATGCCCCCATCAACCTCGAATATCAAGGCATCATCGCTTAGAACAAGCGTCCTAGTCTTTGCAGCATGCGTTCCACATTCGTCTTTAGTTGTAAGAATTTGACCTACAAAAAAGAGAATAAGTTATTGTTAAACAATTTGAGTATTTAAGCATACAATTTAAGAATAATATTAACATACTTACCCAAAGCTCGTCCGAACAAAAGTTGATCCACTCCCCCTTATTTTTCCCCTTTCTTTGCAGATGGGGAAGACGTACAAATCCAATTATTGAAATTATCGCCCATTTTTTCCTTCTACAAAATAAAGAAAAGAAACTAATATCAATTTAACATTTAATAAGAATTGACTATAAGAAACTAATAGGAATTTAACATTTTATAACACTTATAAGAAACTAATATCATTTAAAGAAACAAAAATCATTTCGTAATTTAACACCAAATAAGAGTTATAAGAAATAAACATCCTTACATAATTTAACACCAAATAATACTTATTAGAAATGTATATCATCTCATAAGATGCATAAAAAATGAACAGCATGTCATAACAAGAAAAAACAAACATGATTTCATTTAGACTTATAAACAACGAGCATAGCACTTATAAGAAACCGACAACATTAAAGAAGCAAGACTTATAATATACTTACCCACTGAATAAATGACAATAACCCTCCAATGTGTTTACCGGGGCCCTGGCCATCACGCCCCTTAACCCGATTTCTCTGAGCTATCTCTTGCTTCTTCTTCTACTTAGGGTCATTCCACTGCCCTATAAGATAAGTGTAATATCGCTCTGTCATCTAATCAAACCTCTTACCATCGACGAATTTCATACAGTTGTCCTTATAACACTTTGATGCATGTATATCAAATGCATCGCGTATCTGTATATGATGTGTTGAGTCCCACCGAAATTTTTTTCTGCAATTTCAAGTCAGAAATTGCCAATAAAAGTCAAATAACGTTACATGTAGTTAAAAAAATAATCTAAAATTAGTAAATTAAAGCACTTACACAAAACTCTCCAAACTACATATCTGTCACGTTCGAAGGGACTTTACCGTAACTGGCATAAGCCATGACAAAATACTGCTACATAATGGCCGAAATGACCTTGGCACAGTCCGAGTACTTAGAGAAAATGTTTAGCAAAAGCAATTTATGTAAGTTGTAAAAAAGACAATTATTAAACATAACATATTAAAAATTTATTATTATTTGATAAGTTTTATTACTAAAATACTATATAGAGAATGAATGAACTTGTGTTATGGTGCCTTTTGTATAACTTCCCTTTTTCTTTCTTCCTCTTTGTTGTTTTTGGCACATAAAATGACTGAAAAGTTGGCAAATGAATTAGAAGGCTCTGTTGATATTGAAAAGACACATAGATTATATATTGCTTAGTTAGCTAAAAGGAAGGACTCTAGATAAATTTGCCTAAGAATAAGTTATGACAACTATTAAAAACAAAGAAGAAGAAAGAAAAAGGGAAGTTATGGCAAAAGGCACCATAGTAAGGTTTGATACTTATTGACAAAAGTCCAATTTACCTATTTGAGGTCGGCACTATAACCCTGCAAGCATCAATTACTTGATGCAAAGACGATAGGCAAGAAGATGACGATGGTGCAGTAGAAGACGAAGGGGCCGAAGCAGCCTCTGGAATCGTATACGGTAGGGCCAGAATAAAAAGCAATGTCGCTGGTGGAGTAGACATGCCTACTGCCGCCATGGTCAATAGAGTAGAAGCCTCTACTACTGCCAATGACGCCATACTCTTCTTTTTCTGTAGACGTACCATTGTACCTATATTAAAAAGATAAGAAGAATTGTTAGAATTTACTTAAACAAATGAAAAATTATAAAAGTATAAAATAAAACTAGCATACATCTCGTATATTTTAAAAACTATATATATACAAATATATATCATATTCTAAACATACTTCATATTCTAACTTCTAGAATCAGAATTGGATTGAAACTCTTCCTCTTCTTCATTTGTTTAATCATTGGACTCCCATTCTACCTCATCTTCCTCCTCCCCACTTTCATTATCAATGTTATTCTTCTCACGAATGTCTACACATTCAAAATCGCCTGATTCATGAACGAGAGGTCCAAAATCTTGAATACCAACATCTATTATTGAAGAATTAGCACTATCAACATTTTCTGGAAATGGAATGTCCACTAGAGGGATATCTAAAACACGAGATCTTGAATTCATTACAACCAATCAATCACTCTTTTGTCGTTTAGTCGTAGGATATGAGATGAAAGACACTTGCTCCGTCTGTTGGGCTAATATGAAAGGATCCTACCACCCAGCATATCATCTTTTCATGTGCACCTTCACAAATTTATATTTATTATGAATCTTAAGACCTCTTTGTAAAGACGAATCAAACCAATCACATTTAAAAACAATAACCTTTTGAATTGGTGTTCCTGGTAATTCAACCTCCACGATAACCTTTAAATCCCATGATAGTCACCTTTTACTCGTACACCACAATTATATGTGAGACTCCCTGAATCTCGTTCTTGTGTATGAAACCTAAATCCATTAACTAAGTATCCACTATAGAATTTCACAAGTCTAGAAGGACTCCAAGCTAGGTTTCTAAGACATTGGCTATTGCTTACATTAAAGCATGGACCATTATACAATTTCACAACCTACCGGATTGTGCATCTAAATAAAACATATAACATTTATTTAGTATTTAAAAGTTTTATATAGAATTAAGGTTTTATTCTGAAATTACGGATGTGCGTCTCATTTAATTTAGGAGAGCACAAGTCGTATTAAAACAAGCTCAATTCTACCAAGGCAGTCCAAACCTTTGTGGGAAGTATCTCTTTAAGAGCAATAGAAATTAGTCTCTCCATAAGTATATGGCAATTATTGTTTTTCATGCCAAACATTCACAATTCCTTCAAATCGACACATCTGCTCAAGTTAGAGGCATATCTATCAAGTAGTTCCAAGCCTTTAACCGACTCAAGTACGACTTTTCTTTGTTCTTTTGTCAAAGTGTAACACCCCTTAGGTCTCGCAGCACCATTGAGATTTAGTTCAGGCTAATTACAATATCTTTGAATATCTTCCCTAGAATTCACGTTGTCCTTTGTCTTACCTTTTACATCCATCAATGTGTTAAAAACATTACAAAATACATTCTCTCATTATGCATGACGTCAAGATTGTAACAACTGAGAAGAGTATGCCAATACGGAATATCTCAAAAGATAATATGCCTTATCCAATTGTGAGATACTCCTTTGCCATCTTCCTTAACCATTTCCGTACCCCTTTTACTGATCTTTACAAAGTCTTGAACTGTGTCCCACAACTGCTCTCCAGTAAGACTAGGTGCTGGTGGAAAATAATCTTCTCCTTTACCCTACTTTAAAGACCTCAAATCCCTCCGAAATTGACGATCTAAAGGCAGAAAACAATGATGACATTTGAACTAAGATTGTTTTCACCACTTTATAGTGTGAATGAACTTGCATGTTCCATGCAATACAGACATGACAGTTTAACCGAAGTACTCCAACCGGAAAACATGTTGTGCATTGAAAAGTTACTAGCAATCCACATAAGGGCAACCTTCATATTGCAGTTCTATTTCTTTGAAATATCATATGCATTAACTCCATGCACCCACAATATATTCAATTCTCCTATCAACGACTGCAAGTACACATCTAACTTATGCTTTGGATTCTGAGGACCTGGAATAATACGTATAAAAACATTAAAGAATCTCTAAGCATATAAAATGAGGCAAGTTATACAGCGTCAGAATTACTGCCAAGAAGAATAAGTTTTTCCAGACATACCAAACAGCACGAAACCATCAGTACACTATCCGAGTATGACATTCCTTGATTCAGATGCAATATCAGAATGAGTGCTATTGAAATATTTTTAAGCTTCTCCATCCCTAGGATTACTCATCATATCTAGTTCAGGTACACTTTATGAGTGCCATCTCATATCTTTAGCCATTTTTTTTAGAAGCATACAACCTCTGCAGTTTATGAGTTAGCGAAAAATAATACATCTTCTTGTACGGAATCTCTTTAGACTTCTTCTTATTTTTCTTTCTTCTCTTGTAATGTTCATGGGCACAAAACTTACACTGATGTGCTTGAGCATCATCCTTACAATATAGTATACATCCATTAACGAATACATCAATCTTCACCATCGACATATTCAAACTAGGTACTAACTTCTTTGTCTGGTACGAATCCTCCACCACCTTATTGCCTTCGTGGAATACATCCTTCAACAACTATAATATTTGATCAAAGCACTTTTAAGATATGTTGTTCTCTGATTTAATGTTCAGTAACCTCACTATCCCAGACAACTGTGAGTACTTTGTACACTCTTCATACAACAATATATCAACATATTTCAAAATGTCATAAAACCGTTGACACTCAGAATTAGGTGCCTCCTCGTAATTGTAGTATGCTATATCAAGTTCAAAATCTACACAGGCCACACCAAATATGCCCTCATGGTACATATTTCTTTCAACATGACTCCTACCTCTACCTTCCCCCCTATTCGGTCGATAACCCCACAACGGCTCTCCATGTGCAGTTCCAATTATAGTAATAAGGTAAAAAATCATGCTTATAAAGTTGCAACTTCACATTATCCTCGACTAGATACTTTTTATTCTTGATATTTCACACGAACAACATAACTCATTAACTTCTCCAAGACCATAATTCATACACCAATCCATAAAATGCTTCACACCATTAACAAACTCACTACTAATCTCCACAACTCCAGGCACACAGTTCTTCTATACATCTAACTACGATCTTCCTCCATAACTTCACAATAAAAAACACATTTACTTTAATATAACGATTTAGAAGTATGACACTTACAAGAATCTAATCTAAAATTAAAACTCATTACTCATCATTTCATGCATTTAAAGTGTTTAAATGTGCTTTATGAAATATTTATAGTCTAAGAGTATTACAAATATATCAAAAATATTTTTAGAGTTTAAGAATTTAAAGGACTTTCTGTCTTCATATCCTAAGTATTACAAATGGATCAAAATGTTTAAACTTATATATCATTAGTTTAAAGAATTCTCTAATTATTTTATTATTACACATACATCAAAATATCAGTCCCAAAATATGTTGTCATAACTTTCGAAAATTAAGTACGTAACCTAAATTTAAGAAACAAAGAGTTCAAAATTTAATTTTTGAAAAATTTTTAACAGAGTTCCCTCTATAAAACAAATAAACCCTATGTACAATAGCCACAAAACAAATCAACTAAACATAAAGACTAACATCTATGACAATTACTAAGCTTATAAGGGTCTGACCTCCCGCATAATATAAACAAATATTTATATATTTTAACAGTACGGGCTCCCCTATAAAGACATCAAATAATTTATACAGTCACATATTTAAGAGTCAAGGCTCCCCCTTAATAATGACAAAAAAAATGTAATTGCATAATATATGCATCAATGAAGGCTAATAAAACGAACTAAGTCTTGAAAATGTGCTAGAACCAAATATACAAAATCATTATTATATAATGGTTTTGTAAAAGTAGATATATAGTTTTGTTACATAGTTTATAAGTATAATTATTCTTACTTTGTAGTCTAAAACACTCTACTTTGAGAAATTTTAGAATTATTCCTCAAGGGTTCAATGTAAACTGATTTTCTTTCTCTAGAAGGAACAATAGGAATTTTCTTTCTTAAAAAGAGTTTATAAAGATGACACTTATTCCTACAAAAATAAAGAAAATTTCTCTCTTTGTAGTGAGAAATTAGTTACTTTTGATTTAAAGCCTTCGTTTGCACGTCTCTCTCTCTCATGGCAAAAGACACCTCCCACAATTGCAAGAATTTGATGTCAGCAAGACCATGTGAAATTTGGTGGTGATTAATTAGAAGATGAGTGGAGAGGATAGATAGGTATGGTTGATACTGCTTAACTTTAAAATTGATTAATTCATTTTTCTGTCAAGTTTTTTGCTTACACATTGGATCCAATCTGCAATGTGTGTTCATTTTATGTTACTTTCTTCATGTCCCTTTGTGCTTATATGATGACATTTGGTCTTTCAGTTTCACCATACCAAACCATAAACAATTAATTAATATAGGAGATTGCTTAAGCAAATAAACCTAGCATAAATTTAGTGAATCAATTTGAAAATGGATTGTTAGAGTTGAATTTAATTAATAAATTGAAATGATAAATGGAAAAAACTTTATTTAGTTTTAATAATTAAATAAATAATATATTATTTCATAAACAGTATAAAAAATAATCAATATTTATATTTTTTCTAGTAGGAAAGAGCTTTTATAGATCGGAAATAGTACTAACTTATTGCTATTACATTTCTACTGTTAATTCTTTTGACTTGAGCAATGTCAAAACAATATATTAGAAACCAAAGCAAGTGCAAACAAAACATTATTGGTACAATGGCGAACTCGTGCTGCAAAGGAAAGGGTGGTGGTAGACTGTAGTGCTGCTCGCTGTGGAGAAGAAGCAGAATGAGTTATATAGAGGGGAGGAAGAGAATAAGGAGAAAGGAGGAAGAGAAGAAGGAGAAGAGAAGAGAAGAAGAAGGAATTACTGTTAGTGTGAGGGCGGCAAGAAGGCGATGAGAGACGGCAGTGATAGGGAGGGGTAGGGGATCAAATTGAAAGAGGTCAACCTGATCGAAAGCCCTAACAATTAGGGCTTTAAACGGGTCCAGTGTTGGAATCTGTAGGCAAAAACAAAGTAAAATAAAACTATGGAAATCCACTAACAGGATCTGCCCATACTAGAAAAACTGATTGGATGGAAATTACCTCTGTGTTTTATTGTTCGTTGTGGAGGCGTTGCTTTATACGCTTCGCCCTCTACTGGTATCCACGCGACGAACTCCTCTGCAAGCGATCGGGATGCTAGCCCCTTCTGTGTTCTGAAAACTGTTCAGAACTGATCCTGACTATCTGGTAATCGGTTGTATTTCGGAGAGAGGAGGCTAGATACTATATCTCCGTTCTAGGGTTTAGGGTTTTGTTTTTCTTTAATCAGATAAAGGACGGCCACCAAGAAAAGGTTAACATAACCTTTTATAGCTGTCAATATCAAAACCCTAACTGTCATCTAATGATAGTTTAATCTCGTCCATCTATTCCTATAATCATCCAAAGGTTGGATGAGTAATATTAAGTAATTAATTTCATTTATTCGATTAAATAAAATTAATTACTTATTAACTTACTAGAAAATACAATATGGAATCTAATTCCCCTTTTGTATACGTTCAACGAATCTGGACACAATCTAGATTCATTGAATGTGGACATTATGCTCACAAGATCATCTATGCGTATGACCCTGTAGGTTCACTTAATGTTGGCAGTGAATGAAAAATGTCCTAGACATTTATTCACAAAACATAAGCGGCCTCTAGCAAGACATTATGCTTACCCAAGTTAAGTAAATGTAACAATAACCTAGCATCAGATTTAATATTTAGTCCTTTTGTCACACGATATCCTAATTAAGTATAAGGCATGGATCAAGTCATCCTCATAAAACTTAATTAACCATTTACTTGATCACCAGGCAGACTGTTCCAACAAATAATATTAATAACACCTTATTAATACTTATTTGAGCATGGCCATGCATATTTTCCAGTCTTCCTTATCAAGGGGCCCATGGATATCTCTCTCTAAAAAGAGAGGGACAAATCACTTTCACTATTTCCAATATTCAAGCCATGACGAGAAAATAAGCCAACCAATAGTCATAATGATCACCTAATTAAAAGTGATGTTTGACTATGTCAAAACATATTTTCTCCCCTATGCAAGAAATGTTAGAAACATTAGGTCAAAGGACACCAAATATAAAACTGAGAAGAAATACTTATAACTTAAACCCATGCAATATTTCTTCTTCACTTTGGGTCATGTCCAATACAATATTCTCAATATGTATTTATGAATTGATTTTATATCTTATATTCATGATCAGTAAAACTTGACCATCAATCGACTTCACACTAGTTTACAAGATGTAATAAACTAGGGACAAATAAGAATAGTATTTTATTAGCTATAAGGGTTTTACTATCAAGTCACATACTTGATGACCAAGAGCATAAAATACAATTCAAAAAATACATGCTTCATAAATCATAAATGTGAGTCAATTGGTCTTAAGGCATATACTAACATCCAGACCCTCAGGGTACCCCCAGACCCAGATCCGTACCCTTACAGTTAAACTTGGACCCAGACCCAGACCTATACCCTCCAGGATATAAAATTCTGGACCCAGACGCGACCCTCCAGGGTCCAGGGTAGGGTCTGGGTATACCCGTACCCGTATGATATTTTTCTATTTTTTCCCTATTAAATAAAAATATATAAAACAATGTATAATCTAAAATAAAAATTTTAACGTGATTAACATAATCTCCTCAACATTTCTTTTAAAAAATACAATCATTTAACATATACATAAATAAATAGGGATATAGACCCCTTTGACTATATTAATTTCAGTCTGTAATCCAAATTCCTGGAAAACCTCTGAGCAAAGAGTATATATAATAATACGGTGTCGCCTAGTAGATAAGTCAAATAGTAGCATATAAGATAGAGAACAACAAAGAAAAATAAAGAAAAAGATTGTCCTTTTTGTCATGATCCATATTTTCAACAGTTCTATGAAATAAAAAATAAAGCAAAAATATTACTATCATAAATTGCTTTTACACGAGATGAAAGAATATATTTTTATATTTAGTAAAAATAAATTATTTGTTAAATGGAGAGAAAAGGACTGAAAAGAAAAGAAGAAAAAAGGGGGAAAAAAAAGAAAAGGTTGATAGCTACAAGATTCAAACATGCGCTGGGAAGCCAAACAAGAATTTAAGTTTTCCTCCTTAACCACTCAACCAAACCTCCCTATGCATATTTATTACCCTCCATCTAATATAATATATATAATATATTATTATTTTATTAATACGGTCTACGGGTATACGGGTCTGGGCATCACCATACCCTGCCCAGACCCATATAGCAGTATAAATACAGGTACGGGCATGGGTACGGGTCCACGAGTATAAAATTTAAACCTTACCTGCTAAATACGGGTACAAACCCGCGCAGGTACGAGTAAGACCTGCCCCATTTACAGCTCTACTAACAATCTAGAATTACTTAGGAACTTACCCGACCGAATACCGACTGCAGATCAGTCGATACATTTGTTTGACCAATTACCGACCGATTTGGCCTGTAATACGAAATTAATTATAAAGTAATTTATTTATTTTTTTTAAAAAATCTTTAGAACCTTGCGACTGATTACCGACCCACTTTAGTCGGTGAATTTATTTTGGTCAACAGCTGATCGATGTGGTTGGTTACCTACCGACTGATTCTTCTTGCTTCGATAATTAGTCGGTGATTTCAAATGTTATCGACCAATGATTGTTAGTCGATACACACGGTCAGTAAAACCAAATTTTCATGTAGTGTGAAAGGAGGATAAATGCATCAAAAAATGATGGTGACTTTCAGCTTCTGAACAATTCTACTTCGTAACAAGATGGATGAAGTGATGTAAACATTTCAGGTAGTGGGCTAGGCAATGTAGAGCAAGGTATAATTTTTTTGAAGTGAGTGCTAAATGAATTTGGATTTTTGGATTATTAATATATTAAACCTTAGCATATATAAGAATATTTAATATTTTGTTTTCCCTTATTATTTGAAGATGTGCTATCTTTGTTATATTATTCCATTAAGTATTTTTTATTAGAACTCGATATTTATTTTTTTACTAAAAGTTCTAGACAATCCAATATTACAACAGAGTGGACAAAGCACAGTAAACATACAAGTTAGTGGCCAAGTAAATGGAGAGCAAGATATAATTTTAATAAGTGCATTTCTCTTTTACAATTTTTATTACTTATTAATAACTAACACTATTACTCAATTTTAATAGCATACATACCAATGACTAACACTTTTTATATTTGTGAAAGAAACAAGCGATAGAGATAGTGACCCTCGACCTAAAAGAGGACCTACAAATATGATTGGTATTTGGGGTCAGCCTAAAAATGCTATTCTTATAAAGTTTCGTTGCAACAAATATGGAAAACCTAAAGGGAGAACCGATATAAATTTCAAGAGTTTTTAGGGTCCTTGGCTAGAAACGGACAATATGCACCAATTCACTATAAAACATGGAAAAATCAAGCTTCCCTCTCTTTAACCTCTTTCCCTCATTACTGTCGACGTTGAGGCAGAAAGATTGGAATCGTTAGTCGAATGAAATAAAAGGAGAAGATAGTTGCATTTTGGCTCTGGAGCAGGGGCTGCAAAGGAAAAATAGGATTTTAAGACCACAAATAGATAGAAGGATGAGATGGTCAATATTGTAAAGGTATTATTGATATAAACTTACTAAATAATAAGTAGGAAACAATTTCAACTCTATCCTCTAATTAATTATTTAACACTTCATTATTTTTTCTTCTATCACAGGAGAAGTTTGATCTACACCTGGTTCTAGGGGAATGGTTTTACAATCAATTGACAGCAAATGGAAAAACTAGAAATCTAAGTTGAAACATAAGTATTATGATCCAGAAAAGAGCATTCAAAGTCAATCTGCCTGCCCAACTGAGCGGGTACTGAAAAGTCAGTGGGTCAAGCTCCTAAATATTGGGATTCAGCAGAAGGAAGAGTACGTGGGATTATCTTATTTTAGTAAATCTATATTAATTTTAAGTATTTCTTTTGAATATATTCTAATATCTATAACCTATCATATTATTAGGCACTTTTTGAAAAGAATACAATAATTAGACAGAAGAAGAAAATGAATCATTGTTGTGGAAAAAAGCCGTTTAGTGTGATTAATGAAGAACTGGTAAATCATGATATTGATAACATTTACTTATTTTTGTTTCCTTTATCTATTGCTAACATGCTTATACATATGATTTAGGAGGTGGAGTTAGGTCATCCTCCTACTTGTGTTGACGTGTTCAAGAAGTGTTACAATACTCTAATGGAAATCCTTGAAGTAGCGAAGTTGGTATTGCAATGGTAAGTAGTTAATAAAGTTTTGTATGCCTTTCACTTATGTTAAATTTTTCCATTGGTTATTTGTAATATATATAAATTGGGTTATTGTCTTATATTCTCACAGAATGAGATGAATGAGAAAGACTACCCAACTTCCACCGAATTTAGAAGATATCATTGCTTTGAATGATATCTTATCTCAAGTTCTTGGACCAGGGAAGAGTACGAATGTTAGGTGGTAGTGTTCATGAACTTATTGTAACACCTAAAAAAGCGTAATAATAGGTACACATGTTAACACTATATATTGACGCTCTTAGAGCATCATCATGCATCAATGGTGACGCTTTTAAGCGTAACAAAATTTTCAGAAATTTTAAACTTTTTGACCATTACAATGTCTCTAGTTACTCTAAAAAATGTGGCCATAACATGTCAATGGTGACGCTTTTACGTGTAACGTAATTTTGAAAAGTATTAAATTTTTTTACTATTAGAATGGCTCTATTTACTCTATAAAACGTGGCGATAACATGTTCTTAATGACCTTTATCGTGTAACTATAGACAATGTATAGTGACGCTTTGAAGCTTTATTGGGTCTACTGCTACTCGACTTTAGGCCACGCTGTTCGGAAGCGTCGCTAGAGGCGAAGCGTCACCATAAAGTGTGTATGCTGATGCTTTTTTGCGACGCCATAGGGTATTTTCTAGTAGTTCCTTTCTCGTTTGTAATTTGGATCTAAACTTTTCTAGTTTGAAATTTCATTCTAAACCTTTCTACAAAAAGATTTAGGGTAATTATAGAGTTGATTTGGAGATATTTCTCTCTATTTAAACACTATTAGCGAGATTAATCGAAGCTTAGGTCTTAATTTCATAGTTCCATAACTTATAAGAAGTTTTTGAAGACCCGATTTGCAAACAATTTCTAGATTTTTTCAGACGACTCAAGAGACGAGCTCAAGCTTTTACTGGTACCATGGAATCATCAATTCTTCTCCTAAGCTCCCTAAACTCTTTCTTTTATATGAATTTTTGTATGAATTTATGTTTAGAAATATGTTTAGTGGCTAATTCTTTTGTGTTTGAATCGAGATAACCTTAGAATACTGATAGAGTCGATTTTTAATACAAATCAACACCTTAAGTTTTAATTATTAGTCTTTAAAAATATTTTATTTATTTATTAGTCATAATTATTATATTTAATTTATTTTATTTATCTTTGTGCAGATTTAAAAAAAAAATAATGGAAAATAAAGATTCCATATTAAATTTGGTAAAGGGAAGCTGCAGTATTTGAATCCTTTAAGGATTAGGATTAGAACTTTAATAGAATCCTTTAAGGATTAGAACTTTAGTATTTGAATCCTTTAAGGATTATGATTTTGCTTCTCTTTTGTCTATATATAGAAGAGCCACACAAGAAAGGTGGGAGGGGGAAGATCAAGAAAAAAGGAGAAGAGCTGCGGCGACTTTTCAATTGGAGAAGAAGAAAGCCATGATCTACTCCAAGAAATTGGTTCCTTCTTTCTCTTTAGCCATGAACTAAATTTATTTTTAGAATCTTGATGAAACCCTAGCCATGTGACTTTGATTTATTTTATTTTGGGAGATTTATTATTTTATTTATGTGATTACATATCTTGGAATATTTCTTGGTTTGATGCAATTAATTCTTTCTGATTATTCTTGTAGAATAATTATTTGGGTTAATTGATATTTTTATCCATGCTTGAGTCTTGTAGTTTTGAGTAAGAGAGATATGTAATTTTTGCAAGTATATTGTGGGTTTTAGAATTGAATAGTTCATGCTAATTTTAGATGATTTATGTCATAGGAATGAATAAGTCATGCTAATGGTTAGATGGATTATGTCATGCATTTAAACACAATATATTTCTTTAGTGAATCGAAGCTTGTAGCCTAGATCACCACATAAATGTTTAATCTTTTCTCCTAAATAGAATTAAATCATTGTTATATAGGTTAGTGGTGGATTCAAGGTTCTAAATCATCTTCTTTGGTTAAGCTCCTGTTATCTTTAATTTAATTATTTTATTCATGAGTTTTAATTATTTTAGTAATAATTCTTAGATAACAAAATTTGATTCTTCTTTTTATAAAATTAATTTAGGAAGATTATAATTTTAGTAGTTAAGTCTTTCTCTGTGGTTCGATACCCTTATACTTCCGTATTACATTGATCTTGTGCACTTGTAAGTATTGTGTTTAAAACTTAGTTATAAAAATCCCGACCAAATACCTGGTTAATTTTTATATGAATTCATGTTTTGATTATTTAATTCTTATTTGGTTGTTATTCAATTGTTGTGATCATTTACCAGTTTACTAGTGATTGGTAATTGTAGAAGATTAGTTGAAATTGAAAAAGATTAATCTAGGGGATTAATCAAGTAATAGGAACTGGTAATTGAGTAGACATACTAATTATGATTTCTAGATCATTAAGTAATCATTCCTAATATATGATTCGTTCATAGTCGTGTTAGGGAGAGAAGAGTTCTTCTCTAAATGGTTAAGTGAATAGGAGGGTCTTCGTCAAGAAATAGGGATTATCCAACGTTAGAGCGAGATCCAACAAACGGATTTTAATAATTAATTACAATGATTTTCTAAATAAAACTAACCAAAAGTTCTAGGGTATTCTATCATTTAAACACTCTTTTTCCAAATTTGATTTAAAATATTTTTATTATTTTCTTAGTTGTTAATTGTTTTTAATTATTTCTTTATTTTCAAAATTCTTTCAAAAATAATTTATTTAATTAAACAGTAGAGACATATTTGTACTATGCTTGGCCGTACCAAGAGTTCGACAATCCGAGTACTTTTTTTTGCCTTATTACACTAATAGGTATACTTTCCTAATTAGAATTTTAATAGGATAATAATCACACATAAAGTTTCTCAATCTACTAATTCAATTTCAGTTCCGACTCTCAGTTTAATGCAACAAAAGAAGTGTTTCATAGAAAGTTTTTCAACAACATTCTCTTGGTAAATGTTTTGCAATTTTAACTTTAGTTATCTTTTGAGATTATGCAATTTTCTTTTTTGCTAAATGCAGAATTCAATGTTCATTTGAGCTTTTGTTTCTCGTGTTCTTTGTTATCTTTTTTATCCTTCTCAATCTTGAATCATTTGTGGAGAAGCACTCAATAGTCTCTTAAAGGGTGCTCAAAGGAGAACTTCGTTTTGTGTATCCCCAATTGTTATACTAATTTTTAAGACTATCTGCACATTTGTCTAATTAAATTTAGTTAATCTTTGATTAACTGATGATAAGAACAGATCAGTAAGTACCCAAAAAAGCAAGGATCTAAACATTTCATGAACTCTAAGTGAACATGTTTAAACATTTATTTACTATTTCAAAACTATTTCTTTCATTCATTCTAGTTGTTACTGTCATGTCCCTATGGAAATTTGGGACTTTGATGGTACTTAAATTATGGCACTTATTATATATGTCACTAATTTGTGATACTTATTGTAAAATGACATATTTTAATGACACTTTTTTTATAAGTGCTATAAATTTTATGACATTTTTAAAGTGTCACATAAAATTGTCACAAAACTATAGAAATATAGGAAAATGCTATAAAAATGCCATTAAAAATATGGTACAAACTCAAATGTTACAAATAATACCACAAAAATATTACACAAACTTTCAAATGATACTAAGTAACACATATATATAACTAAATTTTTATGTTCAGGTTACAATTTAATAATATGTAACTTATAAGTTTACATTATAATATTTATTCAAATAGGAAACACTTAGAAGAACATAAAGTATTTTTTTTTTCTTTTGTAAATGCTAAAGTTTTAAATAAGATATCAACTCTTTTTTACAAAAAAATAAAAAATAAAAAATTAAAGTTCATATGTTATATAAAATTTATGGGGAAAAATGTTTTAGATATAAAATAGAAAGAGAATATAGTGATGCTTTGCATATTATACGTCTTAAATTTGGTATGACAATTTGTTATTTTCGTTGTTGTGATCTCTATCAAAATTATTTTGAAAAGTACTTTTTATATTTTATGAAATCTAACATATCATTATATAATTGAAATAAGAGATAAAAATTATTAACTAATAAATTATTCTAAAGATAGAAAAGTTGCATATGTTTTACAGAAAATATCTAAAATACAAAAGATTTAGTGTTTGTTTGAAAATTTATTTTTTATTATTTAGTAAAAACAAGTTCTTAAATAAATAAAATACACTATAAATAATTAAATTACTTAAGTCTTAGTTTATTGATATACAATATATAAATAAAATTTATTGAGAAATTATAGCAAAAGTGTTTAATGCACTAGTTGAAACACTTATAGTAGGAAGAAATGTTGCATGTTTGAATCTTACCTACTGTTAATAATAAGGAGCATTTTTGTAAAGTATCCCATAAATATTAAAAATAAACTTTCGTGACACTTAAATATCTTTCAATAACATTATATGTCACCTACCGTAACACGTAAATGTTATATTAAATAAAGAATAAAATAATAAATGAGAAATAGTCATTAAACACTTTATATTTTCTCGTACCACAATTTTTTGTTCCAAATTTTAAGAAATTCAAGTCATTAAACACTTAAATTATTTTTGCTTTTATATGTGAAAATTATATTACACAAAATACACTGTCAATTTCTTTTCTTAGCCCACCCCAACTTCACTCCTATCTCGCGCCACTCTTCACCCTCCACTCGCTGAGCACTTAATTTGCACACACTTTACTGCCTTACTACTACACTCACTCTTAGCTCACCACCCTTTACTTTGCGCACCTCTGAACTTTACTTCACTCTTGAGCTCACTTGCTCAGTTGTTCACTTCATCTCAGAAATGGTACAAGATTTCCTATTTATATAGTTTTCCACCTACATTTCCATGTCGGTTAATACATATTAGAAGCGACGAGAACTTTGGTGCCGGTTATACTAACTAGCTTCCATCCCAAGCCTCTTTCTTCGCTTATTCTAGAATATTCAAGATATGCCCAAAAATTGAATATTCAATCCTCCCAAACATTTCTAGAGAAGTCCAGAGTTATTTTCTCAACATCAATTCCTAATACCATTATCTATCTACGTTAATTTTAAGTGTCCTGAGATTCGTATAATTGAAAATTTTTGCAGGTATTGACATTATTATTTGTAACACTATTATTTGTAAGTACATAACTCTTCCTGATTGAATTTAACATTTCCTTAAGGTTGAATGCTCCCACCCTTTTCCTATATCTATATTACTTCCTTTTTTGTTTTTTTTTCTAGGCACATTGTGAGAATTTTTGTGATTTTTTACTTGTCATGTTATGGTTCCAAGACAATCTTTAATGAATTTTTTCTATAATTCCCTCTTATTAGTAAAAAAATTCCAACCTCTTTTTTTTTTCTTTTAATATAGAAACTAGTGAAACAATAATAAAGAGAGAAAACTATGAAGGGCATTTTAGTCTATACAAAAAAACTTCTTAAATTTCGTATTTTTTTAAATAGTATGATGTTAAAAATATACCAAGTAAAGAAAAGGAAGGGAGTATTAGGCCGGCTGCAGTCCTTGCTCAACAATTCAGTGCTTGCACATCCAATTTTCCGGGTAATTAGTTGAGCTTGTTTAAAATTTAAGATTAGCAAGTCCAATGGAAAAGATTCTTTGATTTTCTACTAAAATTGGATCAATAAATGTAACTCGGGAATCTATAAGTATAACGCGAAAAAATTTCATTTTTACTTTAAAATTTTCTCTCATTAAAGAAAATCCTCTCAACTCCCTCTAAAACTCTTCACTTCAATCGCAGATCTTGGAAGATTCGACCATCGCAATTAAAAAAAAAGATTAGTAATTCGGTCTATAATCATTTATTTATAATTTTATCGGTTTAAATCATTATAATATGCATTGCATTGAAAAAAAAATCGCAATTTAGTTTGTTACTTTTCTGCCGAAAGTTAGTACTTTCGCCCAGACCAGCAAAAATCACTAGGATTTTCGCCCGGTCAAGCTGATTTTCGCAAATAGTAGCGGTCAGAAACTTGGATTTTCTCCAAGTTGGGCGAAACTTTATGATTTTTTCGCCTGCCCGGGTGAAAATTTCATCAGACGAATTTTTTTTTAATATCTGTTTATAAAAAAAATTCTGCAGCATTTTCACCCAGATGGGCGGAAAAAACCATACAACTTTTGCCGATCTGGGCGAAAATTTTAAAAAAATTTCGCCAAGATGGGCAAAAGTTGTATGGTTTTTTCACCCATCTGGGCGAAATTGCTTCAGAAACGGAAAAAATTTTGCGCAATTTTCTTACCTCAAAAACATTATTTCTTGCAAATAATCTTCAAAATAATCTATATGTTCTTCTAAATTAGGTTGAATGTTAAAAATTGGTATTTTTTTAGAGAGAGGTTAGAGAGAAAGTTGTAGAGAGAAAAGGTGAGGTTTAAAATGAATTATTTTCGCGTTATCCTTATAGATTCTCGAGTTACGTTTATTGATCCCCTGAAATTTTATGTTATATCATGTATGTACTAGGAAACTTCTCGATTATTGAGTCTAATGAAAAATGTCATGAATGTATGTTTGGATTCTGAAAGTTTCCAGTGGGAAAAGCAATATGATATTTTCTGTGTGTTATTACAAAATAATTTACATTGTATAATTGTCAAGTTTTGAAAATTCCTAAGCTAATTATAACTACAAAACTAAGAACTTAAATACACATGGATTAGGATTTATAAGAATAAGAATCCTAAAAAATAATGAATAATAATCCTAACCATATAATTAATCTTAACACTCCCCCTCAAGTTGGAGCATGAAGATTTGAAATGCCCAACTTGGAAGCTAAACGATGAAAATGAGTAAGATGAAGAGCTTTAGTAAGAACATCGGCTGGCTGAAATTCGCTGCGAATATAACAAGGAGAAATAAATCGCTGTGATATAAGATGAAGAGCTTTAGTAAGTAATGCGTTGCAGACAAAGTGACAGTCAATTTCAATATGTTTAGTAAGTTCATGGAAAACGGGATTTTCTGCAATGTGAAGAACAGCTTGATTATCACAATGTAACGGAATAGGGCGCGTGATAGGCACATAAAGATTATGAAGGAGGCTAGATAACCATTTTAATTCACATAAAGTCATCGCCATGGAGCTATATTCAACTTCGGCAGAAGAGCAAGAGACAGTATGTTGTTTCTTCATTTTCCAAGAAATAGGAGAACTAACGAGTGAAATAAAGTAGCTTGTAACAAACGCTGGGTAATGGGGCGGGTGGCCCAATCGACATCACAATATGCGGTTAGTAAAATAGGAGAATTAGAGTGAAAAAGAATACCACGGCCAGGACTACCCTTGAGATATCGAACGACCCTGAAAGCCGCCTCCTAATGAGCACGGCGAGGAGCGTGCATAAACTAATCGACCATATGAACAGAGTAAGCAAGCTCATGTTGAGTAAGAGTAAGATAGATCAGCTTGCCAATGAGTCTGCAGTATCGTTCTGAGTTATCAAAATAAGAGTCAGTAGCTTTGGCCAACTGATGATTTGGTTCAATAGGAGTAGAAACCGGTTTGGACCCTAATAATCTAGTATCAGAGAGAATTTCCAAAGTGTGCTTTCGTTGGCACAAAAATAAACCTTAAGGATTTCTTGCAATTTCAATACCCAAAAAATATTTGAGAGGTCCTAGATCCTTCATGTGAAAGCAGGTATTCAAGGAAGCTTTGAATGCATTTATAGAGGGTAGTGAATTGCCAGTAAGTACTAAATCGTCCACATAAATGAGAATACACAAAAAAAAAAGTTATCCCTTGAGTATGTAAAGAGAGAATAATCTGCATAAGACTGGGAAAAACCACACTTGCAAAGAGCAGCAGTCAGATTGGAAAACTAACACTGAAGAGCTTGTCGAAGGCCATACAAAGATTTTTTCAGAAGACAAACCTATCCAAGAAAAGAAGGCCAAAAACCAGGTGGGGGACGCATATAGACTTCTTCCTGTAAATTGCCATGTAGAAACGCATTGTGGATATCCATCAGATTAATAAGCTAGTTTCGAGCAGTAGTAATAGAAAGTAAGGTTCGAACCGTAACCATTTTAGAAACAAGTGCAAAAGTGTCTATAAAATCAATGCCTACCATTTGTGTGTTGCCTAAAATCACCAAATGTGCCTTGTATCGCTCGATAATACCATATGCTTTATATTTAATGCGATAAACCTATTTGCTACCAAGAGCAGATTTGCCAAGGGGGAAGGATGTTAAAGTCCACGTGCTATTTTTTTCAAGGGCATCAATTTCTTGTTGCATTGCAGTGTGCCATTTAGAATTAGAGACAACCTCAGAGTATGTGGTAGGTTCCGTTTCTGTGGTAACAGATGCTAAAAAATGCCTATGCGAGGGAAAAAATTTTTTATACTCTACAAAATGTGTTATAAGATAAAGGGATATACCTGAGAGATCCGAAGAGGAGGAGGGAGCAGTGGAGGAATGGGATATAGAAGATTTCCATATAGCATTGCAGTCAAAATCTTGGAGATGAGCACGAACCTTTTTAATACGAGTACTTTTTCTTGTACCCAAAGTTTCTGTTGGTTGGCATGAAGCTGCTGGACAAATATTTTCTGCTGGAACTGTGAGGTTAAAATCTGTTGGACTGGAGTCACTGGTTTGGATCGACATGATGTTTGGAGCATGTGCAATAGTGGCTGGTCCCAGTTGTGGAAGGTGGGCTGGCACTGAAACAAAGGGTGGGCCATCAGCAAGGGGTGTCGCCTGGTCCTGGGCTACTGGAGCGAGTGGGTCGCGCTTGGCTACTGTTGTGATGTATCTTTCTCTGAGCTAGGCCATGTGAGGAGTTGGGTCGAACGCCGTAGGCCCAGTCCCTTGGCTGGAGCGATCTCTTAAGACAGCTGGTGTTATGTGTTAGGCCGCTTTTTCCACTTAGGCTGCGGTGGTAGCTGTTTGTGGTGCTATTCCGGGACGGACTTTGTTGCCTAGGATATTCCTGGGCTGGCCACTGGTCTTGGTTTGCAGTGCTCCATTTTTATGGAAATATTCACTCCCCCTTTCTTGTAAACCCAAAATTTGTTCCCCAAAATTATAAGAGTGTGAAAAATCCGTAATATGTTGTGGGGAGTCCGATTGTTCTTTATAGAGAAACTTAGTCTTATCAAAAATTACATCTCTTGATAAAATAACCTTTTGTCATTGCAAGTCATAAAATCTCCAACCTTTCTTGTTAAAGAAATATCCAAGGAAGACACATATTCTACTTCGTGCTTGAATTTATCTTTAGGTAGATCATGATCATGGCCATAAGCTAGACACCTAAAACTTTTAATGTGAGAATAGGATGGCCTTTTCCCATATAGTATCTCATAAAGCGTTTTTCCATGTAACAATGAAGAGGGGTGTGCGATTGATAAGATATCTGGCTGTCAGAATACATTCTCCCCAAAATTTTATGGGCAGGTTAGCTTGAAGCTGCAAAGCACGAGCGATTTTAGAATATGACAATACTTACGTTCGACTCTGCCGTTTTGTTGTGGAGTCCCAGCACTGGTGGTCTGATGTATTATGCCATGGGCGGAAAAATATTATTTTAGACAAATAAAGTTCGTATAATTATCACTCCGGACTGTCTTTACGATTTTGCCACATGGGGTTTTCACCATGGCAAAGTAATCTTTTAAAACATATGCAACTTCGCTTTTCTCTGAGATCAAATATATCCAGACTATCCTGGAATAATCATCTAATATAATGAGAAAATAAGAGGCGCCTATAGTAGATGCAGTTTGTTATAGTCCCCATAAATCATAATGAATTAAATAAAAGATCTGAGACGCCTTATTTATACTTAAGGGAAAACAGTCACGAGTCTGTTTAGCAAGCAGACAAATATTGCATGATGCAGATCCATTTCTAGAGTCTTTAGAATATCCCAAGAAATTATTTACCAAAAAATCCGAAGGATGGCCCAATTGGATATGCCATAATGTGATATGTCATAATGTACTAGAATAAAGAACAACACTAGAAAAAGCATATAAAGCTGATGATTGTAACTTTTGTAAAAGAAAATCTCATTCCTTTGCTCACCCAATCCAATCGGCCTCATCGAGATACGGTCCTGTATAATATAAAAATTATCAGAGAGAGTGATAAAACACTTAGATTCTCGTGCCAATTGAGACAAGGAAATTAAATTACATTTAAGCTCAAGAACTAACAACTCACTGTGGAGTTTGAGTTTAGGATTTAAAAAAACCTCCTTCCAGAGCAATTGTCTTAGTGCCATTAGGCAAACCAATAATATATTGATAAATATTATTTAAATTTCTCAAAAAAACTTTTCTACCAGACATATGGTGAGAGCATCCCAGATGTCCAAAATCCATAAATTTTTCATACCAGATAAATTTTTGAGTGGAGTGGCATTTGTGTTATTATTGACGATTAACAATTTCGACCATTCTGCACTTGTTAATCTTGGAAGGTTACTAGAACCTTGTGCTGTGAAGGTCACGCCATGGGTTGGGAATGGTGGATCCAACTCAATCTTCTGCGGCAGCTTCGGTGAGTTTCGGCGGTAGTAGTCACGAGAGTGGAGACCAGAATAAGAACGAATCCTAGTTGATGATTATGTTGCTCTGGCAAGCTCAAATTTGGACTCGATCCTGCCGCTATTTGCGCCATGGTTGCTGAAGCTGCTGTTAACGCCACTGTTTGCGCTGTTAGCTCCAACCGTGCCTCCTCGCTGAGCTGCTGTATTGGCCCAAGCTTAGTTTTTTCTCTCTCTCGGCATCCTGGTGCAACTGCGTCCTGCTGTTGTATTTTGCTCGGCCAGGAAGAGCCCAAGCTCAAGATCTGCCGCAACGACCAGGAAGAGTTCTTCTACGTCTCGTCGGCATTCCGCAACCGCTGCGACTGAATAGAAGTCTTCTCTGATGACAGTGTGTGCATAAGGTTGAGGACGGTGAATGGTGAGCGGCGATGACGGCCGGTGATGAACCGCGAGCAGCGGCAAAGGCGGAGGCCATACCGTCACTGTTCTTTCTTCTTGTTTGAGCAAAACTTCTTTCTTTTTTTTTTTTTTAAAAAACTTGGCTCTGATACCATGAAAGTTCTAGTGGGAAAAATAATGTAATTTTTTCTGTCTACTATTACAAAATAATTTACATTATATAATTGTCAAGTATTGACAATTCCTAAACCAATTATATATAACTAGGATAAGAACCTAAATATACATGAATTAGGATTTATAAGAATAAGAATCCTAAACATAATAATAAATAATAATCCTAACCATATAATTAATCCTAACAGATTCTTTAAATGCTTAGCTTACAGTAGTAAAATTTCATATATAATTTTTTTATACTTTCAAGAGTAATTACTATGTTTGTTCGATTCTAACCATCTCATTAACAAGAAAAAGAAGAGAAAATGACAGAAAGAAATGGATATTGAAATAGAAAAAATATTTATTAAAAGTATTTTAAATATTCTAACTCATATTTTTCCAACTTATAGAAAGTTTCAAATTGTACTTTATAATTTGTAACTTACATGTAAAATGTATAATATAAATATAAACATAGAATGTATAATATAAATAATATAATATTTTACAAGCCAATAAATTTACAAACTTTTAACTTTAATTTATAAGCTATAAGTTTCTTGATGGGATTTATAGATTGTTTATAGAGAAGTTCACAACTCTTTTAAATAAATGTTTATTTTAAGAGGAGAGTTTGTCATAAGAAATTTCATAACTTAGAGTATGATACTTTGATATCTAAGTATTATCCTAACTTATCAAAAGTAAAAAATAGAAGCATTATTCTTCTATTATTTCTAAATTATGAAAGACGAAATATAGAAGTGTTTATACTTCTATTATATTTTTATTTACAAGTAATCAAAAGCAAATAACAGAAGTGTTTATGTTTTTAAATATATATATAGAAATATATATAGATTTCTCTAATCCATATATAATTATATATAACGAATGTATCTCAAAATATCTAGCACTTCCATAAAAATCTTTTCAAAATATGAATATCACAGCATTCATATCAAATGCAATAACTATGAAATTTAGTGGAAAGGGAAGTGTTATAGGTGGAAGAGAACCTAGAATGGTCTCTATATTTTATGTAATGTATCTTGTAACATTCATTTTAATGATATATTTTTTTTAAAGTTTATTTTTTTAATTTATTTTTTATTTAGTAAATTTTATTAATAAAATATTATATATTAGGAGAATGTTAGAGAAGATAGAATGTTGCAAACAATCGATGGAAGAGATCTAAAGGGAAGCGACAATATCAACATCCTTCAGAGCCACATTACGAGTGACACAAAGTGTACCAGCAGGGTTGAAGGAAAGATGCTGTTCAATAACATTGTGAGACACCCCAAACTCCAGTGAGTTCAACCAAATCAATATCCAAGTTCATCAAGGTAAGAATTGGATGGTCGTCAGAGTCCCCAGTCACAGGCAGGTCGTCGAAATTTTCAGAACGCAGGTAGCTGATTAGGCAGTAGTCGGGGCAAGCCGTAATCATGTTCCCCCAGGCCTTTTTATCTTCAGTCCACTTGTAGTGACTCTCGTATAGAGCAATCGAGGAAAGTCACCGGCATTCTTGATTTGAGCAACGAACCTTCAGATGCATCGCCTCGTTCCTGGGCTTGGTCAAATAGATCATCGGCTCGTTCTCTACTCTAGTAAAACAGCCGACGGCAGAGAGCTTCAACCGGCATGGAGCTGGGAGACGGCTTGAAGACCTCTTCGCCGAAAGGGAATTTTGCTTATAAGCTTTTCTTTTTTCCTCCTGCCATACATTCATATATATATATATATATATATATAAACATACTTTGTTCGAATTATCAGTATAAAAAAGAACATACTTAAGAATTCTTCAGTAAAAGAGTACAAGTTTATAATTCATTTACCCAATTGATAATAAAATTTCCAAAACCTTACAAAATGGAATTCTCCATTTTCTTCTTTTCTTTTTTTCTAGAGGAAGTTTAAAATTGTAAGTACAATATGAATGTGCTTAAGAATTTTTCTAATAGATGCTGTAATACACCGTTAGCTACATTTTCTTTATAATATTTAATCTGTCCCTCTGGATTAATCATTTTATTATATATAATTGTTATTAACAATATTATAGAAGAGTCTTGCAAAAAAAAATTTATCGAAAATGTGATTTTAAAAGATCCCGATATATGCACAATGCAAAACAGAGAACTTCAAATTAATTCATGAATTACTACAAGAACAATACAAACTCGGGATTGATCATTCCATGAGCATTTATAATTGGGACATTAATATATATATATATATATAGGAACCATCATATATAGGAAATATTCCAATATATATTTTCTACAACAATAAAAGCTCTTATTACTAATGGTTAATGATCCAAATATACTTATTGAATATGATATATAGAAGTGGAAGTAATTTAGATGGTGGAAAGCTTAATTATGTGGACGGATGAGGCTTCTTGGAGATATGCGGGCGAATGCCTTCAATTTTCCTCAAGAAATGACCCTTTGGCAGTGTTGGCTTCACATGAACCTTTGGTGGCAAACTAGTCTTTTTAGGCGCCTTTGGTGGCAAAGACGTCGGTTGCTTCTTTATGGTTTTCGGAGCCTCCTCCTGCGGTGGTGCTACCTTCTTCTTAGTTGGTTTCTTCAGAGGTGGTAATTTATTAATGTTTTCCGGTGACAATATTGTTGGTGGCTTCTTCATAACCTTTCTAGGAGGTGATTTCACATCATGAGTATTCGGTGGTGGTGTTTTTTTCTTTAGAGGAGGATTTTGATGATGATCAAGTACTGGTGGTTGTGGTGGTTTGTGTTTTGGCTTTGGTGGTAGAGGTTTTTTTGTTGCAGGGGAAGAAGGGACATGGTGGCCACCACCAAGACATGAACATGATGATGATGATGATGAAAGTGAATCTTTAGCAAGAGAGGGAGTGGCGAGAACCACCAATGCTCCAACCAACAAAATTAGGAAGTATTCAAGAGACATGGTTCAATTTTGGAGCTGCTACAAATATTTTTTCGCCACAAGCCATGGGCTTTTTATAATTTTCTTGTTGGACATTTCAATCAACATCGAGATTATATTTGATCCCACATTATTGCTTTATAGGAAAGCTTTTATTTTTTCTTTTTTTAAAATCTTCTTGTGTGGACCATGGGACGGAGGAAGTCATTCATTGGAGGGACGACTAGAAATATAGATAATATTCCTCTTATATGAGGTGGAAGACATTCATGTTGCAGAGAATATTACCAATGATTTTAATTCTTGAATGAGTAAATGAATAAAAATGTGATTCAAAACTAAAATTTATTAATATTGTAAAATTATCTTGCCAAATGTTCATATATATTTTGAAAATGAACATATATATTTTTCTCTAAATATGCATAATCAACCTCATCCATTTAGGGATATATAGATTTCACTAATACATGACTTAACACCTCTAATAAATAATTGAGATTATGATAATTTTAAAATAATCAAATCACTCTTTCTTTCTTTCTTTATTTTTTTTGTTTTTTTTTTTTCCTTTTGCAATATAATCAAATCAATCTTCAAAGTGGGACATTTTTATTTTAGAAAAAGAAATTCGTTTCACAACATGAATCCATCGTTTCTTCGACAGCTATATGCTCTTTAATTATATTTATGAACCTTCCCTTTAATTTGGGTTGTATTTGTACTGATAAAGAGACTTCTGTACTTTACCAATGTCCCAGACATTAGTCCCTTGGAGTTGAAAAAATTGAAAAATAAGAGAACAGTAATATCCAAAAGGCAAAGTTGTTGGCAAATTTGCACAGTACATAATGGGGTTTATGCATTATTTTTTTTAGCTATGAAATATTTTTTCATGTATTTTAATTAAAGGTGATATAGAAATATGAGGACGTATTATTCTCCTTGGAGGATAGATCTCCAAACCAATTTGTTTTTACACATTAATTATCTGTAAAAGTTTGTGTAACACGCTTCTCTAATATTTTAAACATAATAATTTATTAATAAAATTTATCAAATACAAAGTAAATTTTAAAAGAATATTATAAAAAAATACAATGATCCTAGGTGCATAAAGTGTCCTCCTAACTACTATTCTTGTACAATTCCTGACTTTGATAAAAACTTGTTTTTGTGTCCTTAAGAAGATGAATGAACATATATATAAATTATTACAGTACAAATCTTACATGTAGTACACCTTTTTTTTTTTGAAGTGATAATCACATGTGGTACTCTTTAATCGATCGGTTATGAAGATGTTCTCAAAATTTACAACTAATTATTTTAATTTATAGAAGTACAATTACCAGTACTTGCGTTATTTTGTGATATAAATATTAATTTATTCAAGAAAAAAGTAAAAGGAAATTGACTTAAAATATCTTTCAAGAAATATCACATCCATCTTTTTTGTTAGATAACCTCGTTTAAAACAGTTTATCATAAACTTGTACATTAATTCATGCTATTCGACAAATTCTTCTAATATAATATTATTAGTTTTGACATACCTAACATCTTTAGAAAGCAACAATCTTATAAGAAAACCTTTACTTTTTCTAATGCAATATTATTAGCTTTGATATACCTAACACATTTAGAAAGCAAGAATCTTGTAAGAAAACCTTTACTCTTGATAAAGGTTCTCAGCATATTCATATTTCTCGAATTCTATAGTACAAGCCTTTGATAATATTTTGAATCAATTTTTTCCGAAAAAAAAAAAAAAAAAGCTTCTCCACAACTCATCATTGAAATCTGGACTGTCACACACAAACTCAAAGAAATCTCTTCTTCAATTCAATTACCTTTGACAAAACTAATTAGTGTCATACTCTCTCAAACAATAAAAACAATTCTACAAACAAATTTATCAAAATAATAAAATAAAAATATTAAATAAAAAACTTAAAATGGTAAATAATTAACTATGAATAATATTCAACTTGAAATAAATCAAAGCAAACTTTACACTAAGGTATATAAATATTTCAAGTACATTCTCTAGCAAGGGCTAAATTCAGGTGCACTAAATAACTCAGGCTGAATCACAGCTCTACAAACAGGGCAAACTGATTCCTTAGATAGCCATTGATCAGCGCATTGCAAATGAAAACCATGATTACATCCCGGAATAATTCTAACCGTTTGATCACTTCCAATATCATCCAAACACACAGCACATTCAGGCATTGAAGAAGTAGCCAAATCTTTCCCAGTGATTCTTGGCAATTTTCCAAGGTCAGAAATGGAAATTCCCTTCAATTTCTTGGGTTTTCCATTTCCAGAAGATTGATAATATTCCGACATGTTGATGTTATAGTTTGCAGCATACCATAATAGACAAAAGTAGATTAAGCAAATTATGAAGGTGCCTAAACATGGTAAAAGTACTGCAAGAATCACTGAATTCCACATTTTTCTCTTTTCTTTTGTCAGAGTTTCTGAGGGTGGAAATGAAAATGGTTGAGTTTATAATCATAGTTCCCATCCAAATAATCTGGAGTTTTTATCAATCTAGATATACTTGGTCAAAGAAATAGTAGTATCCGCAGGTAACTCTAACCGCATTATCTTATTTTATTTTAAAATTTAAACATCAAGAATGTTTTATATATAGCCGTTAGCAAAACCAAGAAAAGTTTTGGTTATTTTTTAATTTTTTTTTTTGGGGGAGGGGTGGGGACATTGGGATCTTTTTTAAAGATTAAGTCAATACTAGTCCCAACATTCATGGTGCTGATGATTGAGTGTTAAAATCTATCACCATGATAATTGAATATTTAATTTGAAAAAAAAAAAGTTAAATTGGGTAAAAAATATTATACATGCTTATTATTATTTTTTTAAAAAATAATTATTGTTACTTTAATAAGGAGAAAACTGTCAAAAATTCTTTTAAAC
This sequence comes from Catharanthus roseus, assembly GCA_028651295.1. NCBI lineage: Eukaryota > Viridiplantae > Streptophyta > Magnoliopsida > Gentianales > Apocynaceae > Catharanthus > Catharanthus roseus. Next base: position 1,815,129 of record JAPQWS010000033.1, on the reverse strand, counting down.
TATTTTAGCATTAGTTATGGCCAGAAATAACAGAATTCAAAAATAATTTTGTCAAATCAAGGCAATTTTTCACTCACATATTTTACGTTAAAATAATTTTATCAAATCAAATCAATTCTTCACTCACATATTTTAAATTAAAAAATAAATATTAAAAACATTTCGTATAAAAAAAAAAAAGAAAAAAAGTGAAACCCTCTTTACTCTCTTGCCCTCCTCCCTCGCCCACCACCACTGTCACCCCCTCTACTCTTTCTTCTTCTCGCTCTTTCCTCTGTGATTCAAATTCACTCCGCCGCCCTATGCTGACTTAATTCAGCCATGGTTCACCACCGGATTGGAGCAACAGCAGAACTTGGAACAGAATCAATGGTTTTACATTGCATTTGCTATTATTTTGATACAGTATAAAGATCTTATTTGTGATTATATATAAAGAGTACCTCCTAGCTACTACTCTTGTAAAAATTGTTTTGAGTCCTTAAGATTAATGAACATATAAATTATCACAGTACAAATCTTACATGTAATTAAATTACCTTATTTTGCAAGATTCATAAAGTTTCTATATAATATAAAAGGGAGGCTTCTATCGCCAAGCTTTCATATATATATATATATATATATATTTCTCATAAGGTCTAATTAACTTAGCTACATATCCTCAAAGCGAAAAAAGAATAGTGCTTGGTGTAGTTTCCTCTTCTTTCTCATCGTTGTCTTCTTGTTTTTTGATGAATAATTCTGTTGAAGCCATTAATGGCAGCCTTCGAAGCAGAACCAGTAACTCACCAAGCATGGTTACAATGAAGAAGAAAGGACATTAATAAGGTGTGGCAAAGCTTGACAATGGCTGAGCACACCTGAAAAAGACTCAAAAGCAGAAATCATTGATTTTGATAAATCAAAAGTTGGAGTCAAAGAACTGGTTGATTCTGGCCTTAAAAAACGCCCTTACATCTTCGTCCATGAAACCATTAAGAATGAGAAGAAATTGAACTCAGCAAACATCAAGCTCCTCTTATAGATATTGGTGTTTGAAAGTTTTCAGTGGGGAAATCAATCTGACTTTCCTGTCTTTATTATTGCAAAATGATTACATTATATAAGTTACAAACTAATCCTCTAATCTAAAAGAAAGTATCACTATTAAGAAACTGCCTAAAATACGTTATAGAAATATCAAAATAAGGAAAGTATCACTATTAGAAAACTACCTAAAATACATTATAGAAATATCAAAATAAGGAAAGTATGTAAATATAGAAACTATCTAATTGTAGGTTCCAACACTCCCTCTCAAGTTGGAGCATGAAGGTCAGTAATGCCCAACTTGCAAGCTAGTGGATGAAAGGAGGTGGAGTGAAGAGCTTTAATAAATATATCAGCCGGTTGAACCGCACTCCGAATGTAGAGGGGAGAAATAAAACCATCTTGGAGGGCATTGCGGAAAAAATGGCAATCAATTTCAATATGCTTAGTCCGTTCGTGAAAGACAGGATTAGCCACGATATGAAGTGCGGCCTGATTATCACAATATAGTGGAATAGGCCAAGTGATGGGAACGTGAAGATCCTTAAGCAGACAAGCTAACCATTTTAATTCACACAAAGTCATCGCCATAGAGTGATATTCAACCTCAGTAGAAGAACGAGACACAGTATGTTGTTTCTTCATTTTCCAAGAAATAGGAGATCAACCGAGGGAAATAAAAAAACCTGTGATAGAACAGTGAGTAACAGGACATATAGCCCAATCTGAATCACAATATGCAGTCAAGAATAAAGGAGACTGAGACTGAAGAAGGATGACACGACCAGGACTGCCTTTGAGATAGCGAACAACACGAAGAGCCGCATCTCAATGAGCACAACGTGGGACATGCATGAACTGAGCCAGTGTGTGAAATGCATAGACAAGCTCAGGTCGAGTAAAAATAAGGTAGATCAACTTGCCAATGAGACGGCTATAACGTTCCGGCTTATCGAAGTAAGGACCAGTAGCTTTGGCCAACTGATGATTTGGTTCAATAGGAGTAGAGGCTGGTTTGGAGCTTAATAAACCAGTCTCAAAAAGAATTTCCGAAGTATACTTGCGTTGGCACAAAAATAAACCAGAAGGATTTCTGGCAATTTCGATATCCAAAAAATATTTAAGGGGGCCCAAGTCCTTCATGTAGAAGCAAGTACTCAAGGAAGTTTTAAACTTAGTAACAGAGGTAAGAGAATTCCCAGTAATTAATAAATCGTCCACATAGATGAGGACGCATAAAAACACATGATTCCGAGAGTAAGTAAAAAGAGAGTAATCGGCATAGGATTGAGAAAAACCACACTTACGGAGCGCGGTAGTAAGCTTTGAAAACCAACACCGGGGTGCTCGATGGAGACCATACAAAGATTTTTTGAGTTTGCAGACCTGACCAGGGTGAGAAGGGCGAAATCCAGGTGGAGGGTGCATATAAACTTCCTCCTGTAAATCTCCATAGAGAAAGGCATTATGAACGTCCATCTGATGTATCGGCCAGTTTCGAGCAGCGATAACAGACAGGAGAGTATGAACAGTGACCTTCTTAGCAACAGGGGCAAAAGTTTCTGTTAAATCAATAACTTCTGCCTGTGTATTTCCCAAAATCACCAAGCGGGCTTTATACCTTTCAATTGTACCTTCGGCTTTATATTTGATGCGGAAAACCCATTTAATCCCAAGTGCACGTTTTTCTGGGGGCAAGGTCGTCAACGACCATGTGCCATTTTTCACAAAAGAGATTAATTTCTTCTTGTATGGCGGCACACCATTTAGGATTGGACGTAGCTTCAGAGTATTTGGTTGGTTCAGTTTCTGTAGTAACAGATGCTAGAAAGTGCCGATGAGGGGTAGAAAAAATGTCATAATTTATGAAGTTTGTAAGAGGATAACAGGACTTACCTAAGAAAGACGTGGAGGAAGATGGAGCAGAAGAAGGGAATTGAAAGACTTCCACACTGTATTACAGTCAAAATCTTTGAGTCGTGCCGGAATTGTTTTAAGACGAGTACTTTTTCTAGGGCCAAGAGGAGCAGGAAGCATTTTGGGTGGAGATGGACACTAGGCTGAAGTTGCATATAGGCTGTTGTTATATGGGTTAAATGTAGAGAAAGGGTCTTGTGGAGAAACTGGTGGGATGGCTGGTGAAGGAAGGGAAGGCACTGGGCTTGGGCCGAGTATAGAAGAAAGGCCGGGCAAGGGAAGAGAAGAGGTAGGAGCGGGTGGGGTTATTAGGCTGCGCGAGTTTGGGCCAGCAAAGAGAAGTCCGCGTGGAGCCGCAGCAGAAAGGGTGACGCGTGGAAGGGCTGGGCTGGAGGAGCTGAGGATGGACCAGGGTGTGGTTGGTTAGTTGGGCTGCGGTTCTGAGCAAATGGCTGGGTAGGTGCGGCTTGTGATGGGCCAACGGCTGGGAGGGGTGAAGTTGCTTGGGAATGGCTTTTTTAGGTGGGTCTTGCTGCAAATAACTTAAATTTTGTGTCCCAAAATTGTAAGAATGAGAGAAATCTGGGGAAGTTGCTGGAATATCATTTTTATAGGGGAACTGGGTTTCACCAAAAACCACATCTCTGGACAGAAGAAATTTCTTGTTTCGTAAATCATAAAATCGCCAACCTTTCTTGTTGTAGGGATAGCCGAGAAAGACACAAACTCGACTACGAGCACGGAACTTGTCTTTGGGGAGATCATGATCATGGACATAAGCGAGACACCTGAAACTTTTAATGTGAGAATAAGATGGCTTCTCGTTATATAATAATTAATAAGGTGTCTTTCCTTGTAACAAAGAGGAGGGGTGCGATTGATAAGATATCCTGCTATTAAGACGCACTCCCCCCAAAACTTTATGGGTAGGTTAGCTTGGAACCGCAGAGCCTGAGCAACATTGAGAATATGACGATGCTTGCGTTCTACTCGACCATTTTGTTGAGGCGTGCCAGCAACAGTAGTTTGGTGTATCATTCCATGTGTGGAAAAATATGATTTTAAGCAAAGAAATTCTGTGTCATTATCAGTACGAACTATTTTTACAGTTTTGTGAAACTGTGTTTTGACCATGGCAAAGTAATCTTTTAAAACAGTGGCTACATGGCTTTTCTCTGTATTTAAATAAATCCAAACTGCTCTAGAATAATCATCGAGGATGGTAAAAAAATATGAAGAAACAATAGTGGATGTGGTTTTGTAATGTCCCCAGAGATCACAGTGAATTAAATAAAAAATGGCAGAGACTTTATTAAGACTTAAAGGAAGATGATTACGAGTTTGCTTGGCACGTAAACAAATGGTGCAAGTAGTAGTAGAAGTTGTAGTTTTCTTAGAAAGTCCTAAAAAATTTTTCACTACAAAATTCGAAGGATGTCCTAATCGGATATGCCACAAGGTGCTTGAATAAAAAACAACACTAGAAAAGGCGAACATATCCGGCAACGACAAAGGTTTGTAGAAGTATATTTCATTCCTCTGCTCACCCACTCCAATCAGCCTCACCGAGGTACGGTCCTGTATCACACAAAATTCATCAGAGATATTGTTAAAACACTTCGAATCTCCTGTTAATTGTGCTAATGAAATTAAATTATACTTGAGCTCAGGAATCAAAAATACACTTAGTAATGTTAGTTTCGAGTTTAAAGAAACTATTCCTTCCTACAGAGCAAAAGTTTTAGCATCTTTCGGTAGGTTAACTGTATATGGATGTATAGTGTTTAAATGTTTAAAAAAATATTTCCTACCAGACATGTGATGAGAACAGCCCGAGTCTAAAATCAATAAATTTTTCATACCAGAGAATGTATCAGTTTGTGCAGGAGTGGGATCATTGAGCAAGGTCAACAATTTTGACCATTGATTGGAATCTAGATTTGGGAAGTTTCCAAATTTGTGACTACTATTTGTAGAAAGATTTCCAAAATTGTTGCTTCCTTTTATGGAAGACGGCTGTGTGCCGCTGCTGCTATTCCCGGTCACTGCTGCTGCCCATCCGCGGCCATCGCTTGCTGGTCCGAAAGAGGGCGCCATCCGCTACCAGTGCTCTCCCTACCATGTGGTGTCCGCCCGACGTTGTCTCCTCTTCGTTCGCCGCCGCGATGAGCTGCAGAACTTCCATAGAAGCTACCATGGAAGCTTCCAGTTCGGCCAGCTCCAGATCTAGGCCACTATTCAGGGAAACCTACCAGAAGGAAGCAGCCAGAGACATCATGCCCTTCCCGATGACAATGGCTGCAAAATATCCTTGAAGAAGAAGAAGAAGAAGAAGAAGAAGAAGAAGAAGAAGAAGAAGAAGAAGAAGAAGAAGCCGCCGCACCGCTTGTTTTGGTGACGGCGAAGGCTGCTCCATCTTGGCTGCTGTCTTCCATTCTAGCCAAATTTTTGTGTTGTTCTTCTTTGCAAATTTGGGCAAGTTGTTCTCATTTTTGGCATTGGTTCCTGTTGAATCAGATGAGAACGAACGGTTCCATACAGTGTTCCATTTAATCCCATTAAAAATTGAAAATTTTTTTCTTCTTCTCTTCATTGACAATAACTGTTAACAAGTCTGTATCTGCAGAATATGGGAGTTGTGTATAGTTGTCTAACTCATCCCATAATTTTTTTAATCGCGAATAGTATGCATGTATTGAGTCTCCTCCTTGTTTGCAATTTGCTAATGCGGTTTTTAACTCATATTTTCGGGGTCCGTTCCCAACTAAAAATATTTCCTTTAAATCTGTCCACAATTCATCCGCTCGTTCAGAGTAGTTTATAGAAGAACGAAGAGAGGGTTCGATAGTGTTTAAAATCCATGAATTCACTAAAGTGTTTATTTCCCACCATTCTTCTTCTTTTTCCGGGTCATCTTCTAGGGTAGGGATTGTTCCATCTATAAATCCTAATATTTTCTTCAAACGTAAAGCCAAGCGTATGGCTTTTGTCCATTCAGCATAGTTATTGTCTTTGTCATTTTCTTTTAATTGGACTGTTGTTATGATCAGCCCTAGACCATCAGAGGATGCCACAAAGTAGACATATTTTTTTATTCTATGAACATGGCTTTCTTCTACCATATCGTTTTCAACATTGCCAGCATCTTTCTTGTCGTAACTCATTATGAGAATTTAGACAAGGCTGGCTCTGATACCATGAAAGTTTCCAGTGGGGAAATCAATCTGACTTTCCTGTCTTTGTTATTGCAAAAAAATTACATTATATAAGTTACAAACTAATCCTCTAATCTAAAAAAAAATATCACTATTAGGAAATTGCCTAAAATACATTATAGATATATCAAAATAAGGAAAGTATCACTATTAGGAAACTACCTAAAATACGTTATAGAAATATCAAAATAAGGAAAGTGTGTAAATTTAGAAACTATCTAAATGGAGGTTCAAACAGTGTTGATGGTGCAACTCAAGGTCCAGCATTTCATGCTGAGATTATAAACAAACTTCGTGATGCTCGTGAGAAATGGGTTTTTTTTTTTTAGATTATTAACCATGGAATTCCTTATCATGTTATGGAGAATGTTATAGAAGCTACTCTCAAGTTTCATGAACAAGATCTTAAATTTAAAAAGCAATATTATAGTAGGAATACCACTAAAAGTGTCCGTTTCAATAGTAATTTTTTTCTTTATAATACATCAACAGCTACTTGGAAAGACACTTTCCTTTGTAAAATTGCTCCTGTCCTACCTAGCTGGGAAGAATTGCCCGAGATTCTAAGGTATACATATCTTACTCACTTGGACAAGTTTTAAACATAAGTATATACGTTTAACATACATACGTAATTGTCTTTTTTTAATGCAGCATGATGGAAGAGTATGGGAAAAACTTAGAAAGAATTGGGCATATTTTATATGAATTGCTTTCAGAGCTTTCGGGACTTAAAAAGAGTTACCTACACGACATGGATGTTCCGAGGGACTTTAATCAAATGTATTATTTACCACTTTGTCCAAAACCTTACTTGACTTTGGGCTCCATCACTCACGATATCGGTTTCCTCACCCTTATTCTACCGAACAAAATTGGACGGTTTCAAGTCCTCTATGATAATAAATATGTTGATATTCCTCCGTTTCCTGAATCCTTAACTATTAATTTGGGTGACATGTTTAAGGTATAACCAAGTTTATAAATATGGTAATTTCTAGTACTTTTGCAACCACATAGTACTAAAAAAATGTTGCTAATCACATTTTCCTCTCTTTACACTTTTGCACACATGACATATACAAACGTGTTTATCATAGGGTTATAGCCAAAGATATCAGTCTAGAATTAATGTTGCAAGTTTCATAAGGCCAAGCTATGGGGAAGGATTTACCTCTGACTTTACTGGCTGATCAAGGAGTTGATATCAGAAGAAGATCCCCAAATTTACAAAAAAGTAACCATGGATGAGTATATAGCTTACTATCACTTCCCAAGGCCTTGATGGATATGCTGCACTGCCTCACTTCAGGGTGGAAAACAAATGAACTCTGGAGTGACTGTTGAAAAGAAGAATTTTTAAGCAAATTAATTAACTATTCTTCTTCTTGTTTTTCCCAATATTCAAAATAAGAATGTTTTCCTGGTCAGTTGTTTTTCTCGTTCTTTTAGTCCTTTGGCTATTTGAATTATTGGTTTGTTTGGTGACTGTCATCAAAATAATTACAAGTTTGTTGTAGTCCTAATATATTATGTAATGTATCTCTCTTCTTTTGGATTTCTTGCATTTTCATCTTCATATAATAATAATATAATGATTTCACAAACTGCTTATGTCCATTTTCAAGTTTTATCAATATGGTTATAAAGAAGAACTGATTTTGAGATTTTTGCTTAGTTTAACTTGTAGTTATGGTTTGGTAGATTAATCTATTATGTATATCTATTTAATTATGATCTAGATAAAGTTATGATTCTATGCACAACTGAAACAGCTAAAATCTTGCAATTAAAAGGTTGGGGTTCGACTATTGCTCAATGTAGGAATTATTCTCATTTTTAATAGGGTTGTTGTCTTTCTTAATTTATGTTATGCTAAAATGATTTATTCTCATTCTGATTTGTAGGTCTTGTTGGGCCAATTTTTCACACATTTTTATTTTTCCTCTTCAGCCCATTTTTAGTACCTTATGATGCGATGAAGTGGCCCTCACAATAAAGTGGATTGAGTTTAATTTTTGGCCCAAGATGCCGGGCGGGCCGGGCTGAACCCAACCCACCCTAGGTGACTTGGATACTAATATAATACCCCTTTCTCACTACTTGCTGACACTAATTCTGTGGAGTAGTCCCTTCTCGTTCTTTCTCTCTTCTTCTTCTTCTTCTTCTTCTCTGTAGCGTCTTCTTCTGTTGCTGCTTATTCTCTGTGACTTCTTTTTGTTTGCTGTCGCCGCTAGTTTCTATTTTTGGCTGACTGCGTGCTTGGGTAGCTTGAGAATGAGAGAACCGAGAGTGAGAGTTTAGATTTTCTTGTGTGAGGCTCATTCAAAAGTTCTGAGGGTTACTATTGAGCTTTGAAACCGGATAACCAATTCCTGAGTGATAAACCGTTTATGTCGTCCCTTTTCTTGGAGAACCAGTATTATAGCAAAAACTAGTCGTCTGGTTTTTCCCTCACCATTCGATTTTATCGTTCGATTCTCTTGGGTCCCTCATTTATAAGTAAAACCGGTAGTCCGGTTTTCTATTGGTTGTCCGTTTTGTTCGTCCGTTTTTACAGGAACCTTTGTTTTGACGAAAATCGGCTTGTTTTATCCGATTTTCGGTGTTCATCCGATTTCATCATACGGTTTTGTAATAGAATAGATCTTTTTATCTTTTGTTTTTCCGCTACAACTGTAATAGTAAATAGGGTTTGGTCACCAGATCGATATTTTTATGTAACATGATGTAATTTCCACTAAGTGTGACATCTATCGTATTAAAAAAAATACAGATGATCAATGCTACGATATTTTCTTCTAAATAGTCCACTATTACGCTATATTCTTATATGGTATCGGAGCCTTGTCTTATCATGGCTTCATCATCTTCTTGTGTTGTCTTTTTTCTTCCTACCACTTTTAATGTTTCCGTTGGCTAAAGGGTGCAACTGATTATAATATGGATGATCAACAAAACTTAACGATTTGCAAATTTGCCTACTCTATATGCAGATAAGTTTTTAGAGAAGACTCTTTTGAAGCTAATGGTGGTTAATCATTTTAAAAGCTCACAGCTCATTTTTGAGCTAATCTACTTTTTGAAGCTAAGTCATTCACCCGAAACCTCTAGTTGGCGGGAAACTCTTCTGTACGCAGATCTGCTCGATGCACGTCAGGATCTTGTGTAGAAAATTTGCAGCTGCAACTGATATAAGAAAATAAGTCTTTCCCCCAAGGTTTTATCAAATATATCATTACAAGGGAAGACACATTCTTTTAAGCAAAAACATACAAGTTGACTTCTCTCATTTATCTAACAATTTAAATGTTCACTTGGGTGAAAGCTGATTAACCTTTCTGTTTCTTTTGCAGTGCATTACATCTCAGCACACTCAAACGAAGAGAATTAGAAAGAGTTAAGTTGCTAACAAAGTGTTGATGAGATATGTAAAAGGCAAGGCACTCACCCATTTATTATTGAACGAGAGAGAGAGAGAGAGATAGAGTTGCATGAAAACTCCGCCGATTTGAGCTTGAGTTCTTTAATGGAGGCAAAGTTATTCAATGAGAGAGAGAGAGAGAGAGAGAGAGAGAGAGAGAGAGAGAGAGAGTTACAAGAACACTCCATCGGTTTGAACTTGAAATTGGTTCTTAGATGTTTGAAAATGTGTGTTCTTTTTAATTCGTAAAAAGTTGAAAGTTTTTTTTATGCTTGAATTTGGTTTTAATTTGAAAAATGTATATATTTTCTTTTTAGAATTTATAAAAATAAATAATTTGTTACAGCAAAATATAAATTTTAAAGTAGAAAATTTCTAAGAATATCATTTTAATTAAAAACCATTCCAAGGAAAATTTTCTAGAAAATTTGTGTTTAATCTGATTATTATAACCTTTTGATTTTTGAGGTGTGATAGACGAGTATGCAAAAGAGATACAAAGAGTAGTGCTTTATCTATAAATTACTATCAGAATCTTTAATAACTATAAGACACTAAAACAAAATTGAGTTTTTGTGACTAAGAATTTTAGTCATCAAAACTCTAATTTTGGTCCCATAATGTAATAATAAGAATGATTGCAGACAAGCTAGGATATGAACCCGCGAAGAAGTTGTCTTGTTTGAGCACAATTAATTTATATATTTGCGATGGGTTGATAGAATACATACTTATATTAATATTATTTATATTTATATAATTTAAACTAACTTAAATAAAAATCCTAATAAATAATTATTTATAAATTCGTAAACATGAATATAATAATTATATTTTATAAAACAAGAATTTTCTTTTCTGAATAACGAAAATAATCTATATTGCATAAAATAAAAAAAATAAACTATAATGTGAAATAATATATTTGTAACTTATATATAGTTAAATGTTTACTACATTATTCAATGTTATACTCTTACACATATACGAAATACTTGCAATCTCATAATTTACTACTTAATATATATGTATAAAATGTCTTTTTTTTTTTTTTTACGCACGAAGTATCACACTACTGATAAAAAGTACATTATCAAGCTTAGCAAAAACCAAATTGATATTATTGACTTCTTTAAATTATTCCTCTAATAGATTGAATTATTTACTAAATTGTAAGCCAAAATAATATTAATTCTAAAAATAATAATAATTTTTTAAAAACTGTAGTTTAAAAGTAATTCTAAAAAATCTGCGATTACCTTTAGACTTATAGAATTGAATTATGTATATAGTGAGAAAATAGATATTTATAGTTAGAAAATAATTTTTATCACTAATGGGTGACCCATTATCGCACCTAAAAATATGTCTTTAGTTAGTGAGGTAAATAATATTTCGTCGCTACTGAGTAACTTTTGATAAGGAAAAAACTATTTTGTTGCCAAAGTGTACCTTTTAACTAGGGAGCTAATATTTTGTCGCCAAATAATTGTGACAAAATACATATTTTGTTGGCAACAGAGAGCATCATAGAGGAATTTCCTTTTTTCTGGCTGATGCGCTTAATGTTGGTCGCCAAAAGGTGCCTTTTTAGCGACAAAATTTGTTTCCTCGCTAAAATTTCCCTACTAATCCTCCATGTTCTTATGGCGAGAATTATTTGCAAGATATGGGATGTGACGAGGGTCTTTACTTTAAAGGATCTTATGCTCCAACATGTCTAGAACCAGACTTTGTTAAATATCTACTACCTCTTCCATAGGCTTGGATATTTCATTCTTATTTTTCTAGATTTTTCAATTTTTTTTATAAGTTAAAAAGGTTTTAATTAGTAAACTAAGCTCCATTCAAATTTAAACTTTTCTCAACTGATCACCCTTGAATTAGTTTTCAACTCTCCAAAATGAAAGCTCACGTCTATAATACAACTGATCGAATATAATTCTTTCTATCATTCTTCTTTTCACGGCATTGCTGTTTCCTTTGGAGAATACAAATCCAATCACACTAATTACTTTACGGTTTGCATCAAAATTTCAGTTCTCATCAGGAGTTGTTTTATAACAATTCAAGACAACAAGAAAGCAAGAAAATGATAGCAATCGTTTTGGGAGCGTCATGACAGCCTCTATCCCTGACGTGAACGTCCGCTTTCTTGGAAGTCATTCATAACCTCTTGGGCGGCGTTTAAAAAAGGTTCTACGGTCTGTCTATCTTTATTAGTATATAGACTTGAAACCAGCCAATTCACTTTCATAGTTATACATTCAAGTGTGGAAAAGCAACAAAGGGCAATTTCAACTTTCAACTTGTACAATCAAGTAGTATTTTTTTCTGTTTTTGAGCTTTCTGTCATTTTTTTTCTTTAATATGCATTTCTTTGACTTTTTTTCTTTAATATGAAAATATTAAATATTTTAATAATTATTACATTCAAGTTTTAGAGGGAGTAACAAAGGGCAATTTCATCTTTCAACTTGCAGAATCATGTTTGTATCCTTTTCCCTTATACTTGATGTCATTTATTTCTTTAATTTACAATTTTCAGACATTTTTTCTTTAATATACCAAAAACATTAATTATTTTGACAATTCATAAAAAAATTTATATCCTAATTTTTTTATTTTTTTTTCCTTAGTATGAAAAGATATTGATTCTATACACATGTTTCGTGTATAAGAAGTAAAGACTTTTTATTTCCTTTCGGTCGAGGTCGTAAATAGCACTACAAAAAAAAAGAGACTATTGTGACATATCTATTAATACATTTAAAAAATTATGTCTAAATATATAATTTTTCCTATACTTTCTTAAACACCTTAAACAACATCTATAAGGACGTTTATAAATGTTTGTAATGGTATATATACGCCCTTAAAAAGTTTTGAGCTGAATTAGAAGTCCCGAAACTTGCCCGCGCCTTTTTCTTTTTGGTGGGAGTTATTTTGCAAATATTTTGGGAAGAAAAATACATCTATCGACCTTTCACCAAAACCCTCCCTATCGAAGCTTCCCCTCTTCCTCACCCCACCGTTCTGCTCTACCGTTCGCTTACCGTACCACCAAAAAACTGCATCACCGCCGAAGACTTCCTCTGCCTCTTCTCCGGTTAGAAGTCAGAAGAACACAGTACGTCTTCCTCTTATATTCGCATGCTTTCTTCTCCCCCTTCTTTCCCTCTTGGAACTGATTTGCTAATTACTCCTCTTTTTCTATTCATCTCTTCATACAAAACAGAACTGATGCTCTGTTTGAGCTTAGATTTGAGTTCCAATTAAATCCCTAAGGCAATTTCCGGAATTTGCTGTGAGGACGCAGCAAAGGAGGCGCTGGTTTATAGTTACAAGCATGCTACAAATGGATTCTCGTCTAAGCGGATCCCTAAGCCTGTTGTAGAGCTCCAAAGTTAGGACATCAGTAATCGCATATCTTTTTTGTTGGAATACTTCTGCAAGAAACAATTTGATATTGTGTCAATTATATGCTTTGCTCTCTTCAAAGAATCCATATCAATGTTCTCTGAATATCACTTCCCTGATTTCTACCATGTTGGTCCAATTTCCCTTTTCTTAGCTGCTGAGGAGATGCTTGACATTTAGAGGAAAAGAATAATTTGAATCCAAATTTGATCAAAGTTACAGTTAACTTCTGGATGTTTAGCTATGAAAATATAGGAAAAATTGAAATGTCGTACGCGGAAGGAAGGAAATTTAGTACAACAATTTTGCAAAGTTATGCACTTTCTTTTGTTTTTCATATTTCTAAAAAAAAAAAAAATTGGTACAAATCTGCAATGGCAAGGAAGAGTGTGCTTGGTTGTAAGTTTCTGAATAGTTATTGTGAATCTTGTCTTATGAATAGTACTTGAAAAGCCTTGTACCGTTGAGAATGGATCTTTTCATATTTTCTTTATAACATGTAATCTGGGACAAAGAAGTTGAAGCAAGGTAAATATTGGAAGCTTTAGGATGTTCCGCTGATATTAATTGTTAGTTTGAATGAAAAGTAGATGAAACACCACAGCAGCAAGGTAAAACATTAGTTTTGAGCTTGCTGCAAGTATAACAGTAATGGAGGATAAGATTCACTTGGAAATCTTTTAAAGAACAAATGTGCTCCCAATTAACCAGCTTATATTCATTGTTGGTATTGCAATCCATCATTCCTGTCCTGCAAAATAGAATTGTTCACAAAGAGGTTTTTCTTGCTTTATTTTCCATCTCACTCTTTTTTGTTTTTTTTCCAGTTTTGCCCCACTTATTTTGTGTAATAATACCCTTGCAAATGAATAGCCATAGATATGTTAAATGATTCTTTTTTAAATGTGGACCAAGAAGCATCAAAACATTTTCTTTTTGTAGTGATAGGAGATTTTTTGTTTCTTCTTGGACATGTATAAATTAAAATGGAATTTTACTATATTCACTACAAAAAATAGTCCTTTTACCAATGGAATTTACCTATGGCTGGCCTACCGATGGCACTTCGTGTTGCTTTTTCTTTTTACAATTCCGACAAAAAATCTATGGCAAAAAGAGACAGCAAGGAACCCATGGCGAAAGCCCTTGGTGACTTAGTTTACTGACAGCCTTTGCTACGACTTACTTGTCGTCGGTAATAAAATAAATTTTCCGATAATCTAACCAACGGCCTTATCAACTTTATTGGTACGTAATTGTTTCGTCTATGGTCTTACAGACAATTCCTTCCCTCAGTAATGTATAACCGTCGGTGTGTAGTCGGTAATAAAATCAGAGATGTTCGAAAATCAGGCAAGCCCTTTCTCTTCTTTCTCCCCCTCCCCCCCCTCCCGCTCCCCCATCCAAACCATCCCGCCAGTCATTGACAGAGCCGACCCCCACCGCCGACGACTCACCGACCTCCCTACCGCCACCGACTTTCCGACCTCAGGTAAGCTCTCTCTCTCTCTCTCTCTCTCTCTCTCTCTCTCTCTGTTTTTTCATCATGTCTTCTTATTTTCTTCTTCTTCCAGCTACAGTCATGGTCTCCTTGCCGTCGCTGCCGCCACCAAAAGTCCACCAGACTATTGGTCCCACCCAACTGCTCACAGTGATACTGATCTTTTTTTGTATTTATAGTTTTTTTTCCTTCTGGTTAATTTTTTGGGGGTGCTATAATGAGCATATATATATATGATGGAAATTTTTTTACAGAAGTACACTATTACTGGCAAACCACATGAACCAAAGGAAAAGAAAGCACCTCTAAAACTTTCGAAAATCTCTAATTCGATTATTTCCTTAATTCCTGCATGTTGTCATATGAAAGTATAAAACTTGGAGACTATTCAATGTATGATGAAGAATTTTTGGATGATGATGTCCTTTGTTTTGGGGGTTCATTCAACTTCCATATGATGAAACTCGATAATGAAAGCTGTGAAAAAAGCAAAAAACCTGTAATGCATAATCTTACGCAAATTTTATCTCGTAAAATTTTTTGTAGTGTCATTTTTGGGTTAATTTCATTTATATTAGAATATGAAATACTATACAAAACTGATCTTTTGCTCTTCTTTTGGGATCATTTTTAACTTAAGTTGGAGAAAGAAGTAAAGAAATACAATTATGAACAACTGGAGAGATTATATGAAGATTTCTTGGAGAAATAATTACTAAAAACTTACCAAAGGGAAATTAATTAAACAGAGTAATAGTGTATGGTAGTTAAAAGGAGAGAAAAGAAAAGGTAATGAAGTATGTAAGCAATAAACAGTTTGAAGAAGAATATATTCACGGAGGACTCAAAGACTAGAGAATTGATGGAAATGAATGTAGGAAGGAAGGAGAATTGAGGAGAGGAGTATTATATATATAGTAGAGTATAGTAGTGGCGTGTTATATATGTATATGTATAGTAGGAAAAATAATTACAATATAAATGATCAGTTTTGGGCTAAGGGGTCTATTTTTAGAGTATGAAGACAAAAACATTTGTTATTATTATGAGATGGCCCCTCATGGAAGGTAGCATTTGCTTTTCTCTTTTGATTCTTTGGTTTTTATAATAATTTTTGTTACTACATCATTAACATTACTTAAATATGAACTCCAAAGTGAAAAACATGAAAAGAATTTCTTTGTAGAACCCGTCTAAAGTAGAGCCTATATATAGACAAATTAAAATGAATCAACTCGGAAAGATGAAGAAAGCGAGATAATTGTTTTGGTATACTTGTTCAAGCCGTCCTTTATAAGTCGAGAAATTTAAAGTGAGCTCTTTTGTTAACCCTAAGGGCATTATTGTATATATTTTTTATTATGATTAACATATGTTTGTGTGATGAGTATAGCTTAGTCTCTATAGAATAAAAGAAGCATTTTTGGAGTTTCAAGGCTACACTACATAAGAAGTAAAAGATCTTGGCAATTAAAGCATAATGAAGAAGGAGAGATCAAGCCATTCCAAGATCAAGGCATTGAAGACCTCGAAGACTTATGTCTTAGTTAGGGATATGCTAAGGTATTTTGTAAAACTCCCTAACTCTCATCTTTGTTTCTTGATCAAGTGTGAAGTTTCTTGGATGAATTTCTTTTTATAAACTATTGCTGAAAAATGCAAGTATTTTTGATAGAGTTTTTCATGCCTTCGAAAGTTTTCTTATCTCCAAAAATGCATCAAGAATACATGTTTTGAAGTGTTTTGAAATGTAAAGGAAATTTCTTTTTGTTCAAGAAAAACTGGCTTTTAAATCCTTCTCAAAAAAAGGGGTCATCCGATTTTCAAAAGTGGTCATCCGATTTTCAAAAAAGGTCATCCGATTTTCAAAACTGGTCATTCGATTTTCAAAATTGGACGTCCTATTTTAAAATCAGTCGTCCGATTTTTCTAACTTTAGAAAAATAGGTCGTCCAATTTTTATGAGGGATCATCCGATTTTTGTAGGATGCGTCCGAATCTTTCTGTTTCAAAAATTGGTCGTCCTATTTCAGAAAAGGGCTCATCCAATTTTCTTGTATAAGGAAATCGGACGTCCGTTTTTAGAAATCGGACGTCCGTTTTTAGAAACCGGTCGTCCCGTTTTCCTTTTTACTGTGAAAAATATTACTGTTACACAGTGCAACGGTAACTTTCTCTCTGCTTCATCTATATATATATATATTGATTTTTGAGCAGCTGCAAAAGAATTGAGGTTGGATTGAAAATTGATTGAGATTATTTTCGAACATTTAAAGAGCTTTAAAAGTACATTCTTTCAAAGATCTTCATCTCATACATACAAATAGAAAAATCTTCTTGGAGCTTCATTATTGATCATCCATTAAAGAAGAAGTAAAGAGGTGCTTGTAGAAGTATTCCATTGAATTGTATCTTCCTCTTCTCAAGCTCATTTGGTAACATTGTTCTTTACTCTTCTTATTCTTATATTGCGATCAAAAGTTTGTGGAAAACCCTTTGGATGATCCTTTGATAAATTTGTCGTATTGTTGTATTGTGTAAACTTTAAGGTTTTTGTGTAAAACCCTTGAAGGGTGATCCTCATTTTGTTGTTGTGTAACCAACTTTGAAGATAGTGGATTTGTGGAATCCTTGGGTTGAGTCTCAAGGTAGTGCATGTAGCTCTTTGAGAGAGTGAACCACTATAAATTGTTGTGCATGTTCTTTAAAGTCTAGTTCTATGCTCATTTCTTGATTGCCAAAACTATAAGATTTTGTTTGGTGTGAATTCTTATCAAAAAGAGTTTTAGAATTCTTTCACAAACAAATTGGAGGTTTATCTCTCCAATGACACAAAAGATTTTTTAAAATTAGCCAAAAACCTTATTCACCCCCCTCCCTCCCCTAATGTTTTTCAATTTGTATCAGAGTAGGGCTTCTCTAAAAAATGACTAACACCCTTGAAGCAAAAGATCTTTATTTTACTATGGCTAATGTTTCTAGTTTACCATATGTAGAAGGCTCTTCTACAAATAGACCTCCTCTTTTCAATGGAACAAACTATATTTTTGGAGATCTAGAATTAAAATATATATTTGTTCTATTAACTTTGATTTGTGGGGCATTGTAGAGAAAGGTCCTTATATTCCCAAAAATGATGGAATAGTCAAGAAGGTTGAAGAATTTGATGAGCTCGACTCAAGGAAGATGACTCTAAACTTTCGAGCTATGAACATATTGAGTTGTGCATTGGATGTAAATGAATACAATCGAGTAAGTGGATGTGACTGGGCCCATGACATGTGGAAACTATTGGAAGTCACTTATGAAGGAACTAACCAAGTCAAAGAATCAATGTTAGCTTTGTTAATAAGAGATTATGAGCTATTCATGATGAAACAATATGAAAGCATTAGTGACATGTTCACAAGGTCCACCAACATCACAAATGGTCTAAAGGCGTATGGGAAAGAGTACATAAGGGGAGAAGTAAATAGAAAGATTCTTGATGCACTCCCAAAGGCATGGCAACCAAAAACTCTTGCCATTGAGGAATCAAAAGATTTAAGACAACTTCCTATTGAAGAACTCATAGGATCTCTCCTCACCTATGAGATGAAAATAAAAAGATTAGATGAAATAGAAGATTAAGACAAAGAAAGAAAAAGCATAGCACTCAAAGTGAATGAGGATGATCAAACATGCTCGTCAAACAATGAAGATGAGATTGAGTATATGGCCTTACTAGTGAGGAAATTTAGAAGATTTTACAAGAAAGACTTCAACGAAAGAGGAAAGAATTCTCCATTCAAGAAAGCAGGACAAAAATCATCCCTCTTCAAGGCTAGGTGCGTTGAATGTAGTAGCACCGACCATCTTGTAGCCGATTGTCCCAAAGCTATTGAAAAGGAAAAAGGAGCTTCGGAAGAAAAGCTTGAGGCATTAAAGAAAAAGAAGAAAGGTAAGGGCCTAATTGGTGCATGGGATCAAGATACAAGTGAAAGCGAAGGTAATGAAAAGGGAAACATATGCTTCGTGGCAATGGAGAATGAGGTACAATCTTCATCCTCTAACTCTTTTAGTCTCATTGATGAAAATTATGATGTTGATCCTCGTTCTATACTTATTGAAATGTATGATGAGTGCAAAAAGGTTTCTAAAAGAAACAGAGATTTGAAAAACAAGATTCAACTTTTACTAGATGAGAATTCAAAACTTATTTGTGAAAACAAATCTATTCTTGAATCTTTGGAAGTCTTGAAGAAAGAAAAAGAGTGTTCAAACAATGACTTTCAAAAACTTGTTTTAGAAAACAAGAACCTTTGTGAGAAGGTTTCCTCTCTTGAAAAATGTTTGATTGATTATGAATCTTTAAAGAAAAATGTGAATGATCTCACTTTGTGCATTGAAAGATTTACTCAAGGAAAAGAAAATTTTGAAAAACTTCTTGATGTGAAATGATCTTCAAGAGCATAAAATTTTGTCCAAGAAGTGAGGGAGAGAACAAACAAAACAAGTGTAATAAGTAGAAGAGAGAAAGTGCCTTTGAAAGGACTTGAAAATGTTAAACTTCAAGCAACCTTGGATATATTAAATCCAAGACCTCAAGAATGTTTAAACAAAATATTTTCTTCAAAGTTCAAGCAACCTAAGGTATTTTGAACCTTAGACCTCAATGAAACAAGAAGAAGACCTCAAGATTAGTTTTCTACAAGAGTGTAGTAACTAGTATGAAGGAATTTTTTTATGATCAACCTTGAAGCTCTTGGAACTTTCAACAAGTCTTCAAAGTGATTTTTTTTTCAAGGAAGTTCACCCTTGAAGAAGATAGAAAAACTAAGCTAAGAACTAAGAATACTAAGAGAAGAACCTTTGTCTTGAAAAATTTTCTTGATTAACTTCTTCAAAATGGAAGACTACATATTTATAGAGACTTGAGGGAGAAAATAGGAATTTTTCCCTCTCATATTTTCAGCCCAAAGGATAGATATAACCTATACATACACTTGATAAGACAATAGAGATGTTTTAATTGTATTTGGACTATTCTAGAGCACTAGTCAACACATTGCCAAAAATAGGAAGCAATTTTTTAGCTTGGGCAAAAGGGATTCCAACCATCTACCAAGGTAAATTTCAATTTCTAACTTATTCAAAAATTTAGGATACTGCCCCATAAAGTCTTGGACATCAAAATTTAATCCCCATAAAGTCTTGGACATCAAAATTGACATCAAAATTTAAGCCTTAAAACTTCTCTTGCTCAATTTGATCCTTGTGACTCTTTAGTTGTTTTGCATTGGCTCTTGTCACAACTCTTTGATGTTCTTTCATGTCTAACTGGTTCACATCACTTCTTGGCTCACAAAGATCTCCTTATGATAAATATGGCATTGGATACAACCACTCTAATGCTTCTTCAAAGCAAACATATTTTGTTAAAGCTTTTTCATCCTTCTCCCATTTTTGTTGCACCTATTGTGAAAAGAGTGGTCATAAAGGCACAAAATATTTTATAAAAAGAAAGATTGAAAGGGGAGTAAACACCATTTGCAAAATAAAAGAAAATCCAACTAACATTCATGGACCCAAAAAGATATGGGTACCAAAAGTCTTCTCTACTTCTTCTTTTGTAGGAACACAAGTCAAGGTCATCTAAGTGGTACTTGGATAGCGGATGCTTAAGACACATGACCGGATATGCATCGGTCATGAATGAGCTAAGAGAAACAGAAGGTGGCTTTGTTACTTTTGGAAGAATCATCGGTATAGGTAACATTGGATATAGTTCATCTTCTTTAATTAAGGAAGTGCCTTCAATTGATGGTTTGAAGTTTAATTTATCTAGTATTAGTCAATTGTGTGATTATGGGAACAAAGTTGTTTTTGAAAGTGAATCTTCTTCTATCATAAACAAGCTTGTGAACAAAACTATTTTTGTTGCAAAAAGAGTTGGCATATGTCTATGTCTTTTCTCTTGAAGTTCTCATTTCTCAAAACTTATAGTGTCTCTCAGTTCATGGTGATGATGCATTTTTGTGGCATAGAAGGCTTGGTCATGGTAGTATGGATTTATTGAACCAACTCTCTTCAAAACAACTTGTTAGAGGCTTACCAAAACTTCATTTTGAGAAAACTAGACTTTGTAATGCTTGCCAATTTGAAAAAATAAATTAAGACCGCTTTTAAACCAAAGAAAATGATTTCAACTTCAGAACCTTTAGAAATCATTCACATGGATTTATTTGGACCAATAAGGACCACTAGTCTCGGTGGTAAGATGTATACTTTTGTCATAGTGGATGACTTCTCAAGATTTACTTGGACTTTATTTTTTAGCAAAAAAGATGAGGCTTTTCAAGAATTTTTCAAACTTTCAAAAAAGGCTCAAACCCCCCTTGATTGGTAATTGATCTCAATGAGAAGTGATAATGGGAGAAAATTTAACAACCAAGATTTTACAAAACTTTGTAATGATTTTGGTATTTCACATAACTTTTCGGTAGCCGAAACTCCTCAACAAAATGGAGTTGTGGAAAGGAAAATTCGAACTTTACAAAAAATGTCAAGATCAACGCTTTGTGAAAACTTTCTACCAAAATATTTTTTGGGCCAAAGCCGTAAACACCGCTTGTTACGTGATGAATCGTGTTCTCTTGAGACCTCATTTAAAGAAAACTCCTTTTTGAACTTATTTTCAACAAAAACGCCCTCAATTGGCTATTTCAAAGTTTTTGGATACAAATGCTTTATTTTAAACACTAAGGACAATATTTGGAAGTTTGATAGAAAATCCGATGAGGGAATTTTTTCTTGGCTACACTTCAAACAAAAAGGCATATAGAATTTATAACAAAAGAACTTTATGTGTTGAAGAGTTCATTCATCTAAACTTTGATGAAACTAACATTTTTGAAAAGAGAAATGATGATGACATAGATAACTTGTTAAGCTACCAACCTTTGTACACTTAAGCAATGGAAGAACATGCTTATGGAGGAAGAAGAGATTGAAATAAAACAAGAAATGATCAAGAAGCTCAAAGTCCTCCTCAAGTTGTGATATATCCAAAGGGATACTCCAAAGATGAAATCATTGGTGATGTATCACAAGGGGTAAGAACAAGAAGGTACTTTATTGGCAACTTTGCCCTATTATCTCAAATTGAGCCTAAGTTTATTGATGATGCTTTGTGTGATGAGTTTTGGATTATTGCTATGCTAGAAGAATTAAATATATTTGAAAGAAACAAAGTTTGGACTTTAGTCCCTAGACCACGTGATCACCCACCATTGGCATAAAATGTGTTTTTCTAAATAAACTAAATGATTCCGGATAAGTTATTAGAAACAAAGCTAGACTTGTTACCCAAGGATTCAATCAAGAAGAGGGCACAAATTTTGACGAAACTTTTGCTTCAGTTGCTAGACTTGAATCCATTAGGATGCTTTTAGCTTTTACTTGTTTTAAAAGGATTCAAGCTTTTTCAAATGGATGTTAAGAGTGCTTTTCTAAATGGTAATATTGAGGAGGAAGTTTATGTTGAACAACCTCCCGGTTTTGTGCATGAAAAATTTTCAAATTATGTTTACAAACTTTCAAATGGACTCATAGTTTAAAACAAGCTCTAAGAGCTTGGTATGAGAAATTAAGCGGTTTTATAATTGGTATTATGTTATCTTGCTGACATGTTTTTTATAGACTTGATGATTTTACCTAAATGTTGACCATCCAGTTGTAGCTTTCTTTTCTATGATCCCTTAAAAACTCTCCTAAGTATCTTTTTGATTTATGACAAAAGGGGTAGAAATATGTGTAAGAAATAAGGTGGAGAAATAGTGGCAAGATGTATGTTTTCTTTTGGTTGGCTACATATCTTATGGGCAATATACTTGGAGTTATCTTGATGATTGTTTGATGCCATTCTTGTTGTGAAGCATGATTTTAAAGGGAGCTCATTTTTCTAAATTATCTTTCAAACCCTTGGCATATTTTCAAATTCATAGGGGGAGTTATCTCTCTCTTATGGTGTTTGGTATGCTTTGTTCCTATTGATGATTTCTTTGAAGCATTACCATATTGATCATACTTGCTCTTTTGTTCTTCTTGCATATGTATTTGTCATAATAAAAAAGGGTGAGATTATAAGCCCTAAGGGCATTATTGTATACGTTGTTTATTATGATTAACATATGTTTGTGTGATGAGTATAGCTTAGTCTCTAGAGAACAAAAGAAGCATTTTTGGAGTCTCAAGGCTACACTACATAAGAAGTAAAAGATCTTAGCAATTAAAGCATAATGAAGATCAACCCATTCCAAGATCAAGGCATTGAAGACCTCGAAGACTTATGTCTTAGTTAGGGATATGCTAAGGTATTTTGTAAAACTCCCTAACTCTCATCTTTGTTTCTTGATCAAGTGTGAAGTTTCTTGGATGAATTTCTTTTTATAAACTATTGCCGAAAAATGCAAGTATTTTTTATAGAGTTTTTGATGCCTTCGAAAGTTTTCTTATCTCTAAAAGTGTATCAAGAATACATGTTTTGAAGTGTTTTGAAATGTGAAGGAAATTTCTTTTTGTTTAAGGAAAACTGGCTTTTCAATCCTTCTCAAAAAAAGGGTCATCTGATTTTCAAAAAGGGTCATCCGATTTTCAAAACTGGTCATCCGATTTTTAAACAGGCCATCCTATTTTCAAAATCAGACGTCTTATTTTAAACTCGGTTGTCTTATTTTTCTAGCTTTAGAAAAATAGGTTGTCCGATTTTTAAGAGGGATCATCCGATTTTTGTCGGATGCGTCCGAATCTTTCTGTTTCAAAAATCGGTCGTCCTATTTCAGAGAAGGGCTCATCCGATTTTCTTATATAAGGAAATCATACGTCCGTTTTTAGAAACCGGTCGTCCGGTTTTCCTTTTTACTGTGAAAAATATTACCGTTACACAGTGCAACGGTAACTTTCTCTCTGCTTCATCTATATATATATTGATTTTTGAGCAGCTGCAAAAGAATTGAGGTTGGATTGAAAATTGATTGAGATTATTTTAGAACATTTAAAGAGCTTTAAAAGTACATTCTTTCAAAGATCTTCATCTCATACATACAAATAGAGAAATCTTCTTGGAGCTTCATTATTGATCATCCATCAAAGAAGAAGTAAAGAGGTGCTTGTAGAAGTATTCCACTGAGTTGTATCTTCCTTTTCTCAAGCTCATTTGGTAACATTGTTCCTTACTCTTCTTATTCTTTTATTGTGATCAAAGGTTTGTGGAAAACTCTTTGGGTGATCATTTGATAAATTTGTTGTATTGTTGTGTTGTGTAAACTTTGTGGTTTTTGTGTAAAACTCTTGAAGGGTGATCCTCATTATGTTGTTGTATAACCAACTTTGAAGGTAGTGGAATTGTGGAATCCTTGGGTTGAGTCTCAAGGTAGTGGATATAGCTCTTTGAGAGGGTGAACCACTATAAATTGTTGTACATGTTCTTTAAAGTTTAATTCTATGCTCATTTCTTGATTGCCAAAACTATAAGATTTTGTTTGGTGTGGATTCTTATCAAAAAGAGTTTTAGAATTATTTCACAAACAAATTGGAGGTTTATCTTTCTAATCACACAAAAGATTTTTTAAAATTATCCAAAAACCTTATTCACCCCCCTATAAGGTTTTTCATCTTCAATGCTAACCTCTTCGGTTCCGCTTTGCATTTTTCTATAATTTTCTTCTTTCCTAAACTCAACGAAAAGTGTGAAGAGGGCAAAGTCATTAGTCTGCTAAAGACTATTCAAAAATTTGAATGAATTGAGTGACACAGATATGATTGATCAGAAATCCTTGATTATGCCAGGAAAAAGATATTAGCGTATTGGGACCTATTTGGGCTTGTGTGTGTTTACTGAGCTCCAGAAATGTTACTGAACGTATCCTGTTCTAGATTTTATATTACATGTTGTCGAACTTTTTTGCTCGAGGTTAATAATTATGAATGTAATAGGGCGACGCAAAATAGACAAAAAGAAAAATCGAAGATCATTAGTTTGGATGGGATAATTTAGAGAGAAAAGAAAAGAAAGGGAGAGAAGGGAAGTTTAGGGGCTTTGTTTGGGAGTTTTTTTAAAGATAGAAAGGGAAAGAAAGAGGGAAAAGTGGGCGGATAAATAAAACGGAAAGCTTTCTGTCCATTTTCTTTCTCCATTTTGATTCCGTCCAATACATCATCTTTTAAATACAAATGATATGTTCATTAGACATATATAAATTGCATATGATTTATATATTATTTTATAATATATAGAGTATGGTAATCTTATTAAACATGTATTCTAAGTGAACATATATTAATTATATTATTTCATGAAAAGCAAAATGTAATGTCATCAAACATCAAACTTTTTAATAATATAGAGAATGAACTAACAAGACATCATTACTTAATGTTACATCTTTATTCAATTACCTTACTTCCAAAGTTGTCCTGTTACTATTTATCTAATATTGATTTTCTTTTGATATTATTCTCTTTTTTTCTTATAGTTTTGTTCTTGAGGATTTCAATGACATATTGTCCATTATATACACATTAGAGGTATGTGTTTAATTAGTTTGAACTTTATTTTACGGGAGAGCCCTGACTGTTTGAAGTTTAACAGGAGAGCCATGACTCTTAAAAGTTTTACGGGGGGCCCCTGACTCTTTCAAGCTTTACGAGGGAGTCTTGACTCTTAAAAATTTTACGTGGGGGCCTTGACTTTTAAAGCTTTACGGGGGAGCCCTGACTCATAATTATTTGTTTAATGTATGTTTGTTGCTTGTTTGAGTGGCTTGTGTGCCTGAAAAATATCTATAATACAGAGGGAAATCTGCAAAAAAATTTTCAATTAAATAAAAGACTTTGAACTTTTAGTAATGACTTAATGTTAAATTTTAAATCAAAAGAGATTCATCTTCAATATAGAATTGTTGATTTGCACAAAGACTGGAAATATAGAGGACACTGATCCTGTTGTATTAGCTCATCAAGCAAGAAAGTTTCATTTCATTCATACCTTGGCTCTAAAAGACTGAGGACAGATCGAGTTACTGTAAAGAAATCTCAACCGCGAGTAATGGATGTTCTGATCGAAGGTGTTGCATTCCAAGAAAATATGGACATTGGTGAGGGTTTGACAATAGATGCGTTGATTGAAGATATTGGAGTGCTTGTCCATGATTCTCGTTCATCAGAAAAGTTAGACATCAACATTGAAACGTATTTCGAGGAATTACAAAATAATGAAACTCAAATCGAATGGGATGCCGATGAAGATTCCGAGGATTGTGCCAATGATGATACTGATGAAAACGATGAGGATTCTGACACATAGAACATTGTATGCTTAATGTTTACACTTATATATGTTTATAATACTTTTAACTAATTCATCCACATTCTTTATGTTGCATGGTGGCTCGCGGACAAAGAGAACGTTAGTTGATGATGCTAACCCGTCATTAAGTACACACTCGATGGGTACACAGTCGGTGGAGACACTGGCTACACCAATGATGCAGGCCCCACCCACTACCTCACAGCCGTCTACTTCATAGTCGACACGACCGGTTCCAGATATTAGTCCTTCAGCTTGGAGGCCTCCTCCCAAACATTCTTGGAAGTTATTATATTTGCATGTAAACCAGTAAGTATTCATATATATATATATATACACAAATATTTATATTCTAATATAAATACATACTAATGAAATTTATGTAACATACTTCAACCCTCTTCGAGAGCCGCCACCCATTTCACAACTTTGTTCCAGGAGATGTTCAACGGGCCTTACCACACTTGGTCTAAGATTCCGTAGCGGTCCAAGATATGTGGTGGGGAGAGTTTCAGGTAAATATAATAAATAAATAATAAAATTCTTGTTATTAAAATGAATATTTTTATGTATAACATACAAATAATAAACGAATATTCAATTTTAGACTAAATATAATAAAAGTCTTCTTATTCTTTTTTTCTTTTTTGGTTTATGGTTAGAACCGACCTTTAAGTGCATTTTGAAACATCTATGACATAGTATATATAATCATGTCTTTCTAACATCATATATTCTATTCTAATCTTTCAAAATTTTCAAAAACAATGTGTATAGGATCCGATCTACCCCATGACCAGGATGAAGATGGCATGGGAGTCAAAAGCAAAAGACTGATTAAAGGATTTGTTGGGTGACGTTGGAGGAAAGAGTAAGAGGCCGTCGTGGATTGATGAGAGATACTGGGCCTAGATGTGGAATCATTGGAATACCACTGCGTACAAAGCCCACTCTGAATGAAATAAGAAGAATCGGACTTGGGGACAGGGAGGATGGTGAGTGAGAAAGCACACGGGTGGTTCCATCTCATTCACAGAGATGATTGTGAAATGGGTAAGAAGTTTATTTAATATTAATTCTTCTTATTAATTAAAGTAACTTAGAAAATATATTAATCCTTTTGCTTTGTGTTGCAGGAAAAGGATTTGACTTAGAGGTTCTCCCGGAGCAAATACTTAGAGGAGTTTCACAGTTCCGGTAAGTTTAGTATTGATTATAGCTTAAGTTTATATTATGTTTCATAACTTATAACCTTTAAGTTTATATAATAATTTATAACAAAAAGTTGAAATAAACTAATATTTTATATTTTAGGAGAAATTTCACGAGGTCTGGAGGAAGATTGAGGAGGATGCTAAGACGTCGGCTACTGCTATATCCCATGATCTCCAGCTTATGGCCATTGTAGCTAGTGGGTTTACCCGTGGCCGTTTGTATGGAGCTAGTTCAGAGGCAGCTCATTTCATAGCTAAGAGCAGCCGAGCTGCAGCTGGATTTGCGCCGTGTTGCTTGGATCACGAGCAGTAGCTTATGTGGAGGGTTAAGGATGTTGTTTCGAGAATATCTGCTGCATTCGACGAGCATATGAGGCGGCTATTCAAGCATAATCAGCTGACATATATTCCATTCCTGCTGATGATGTCCCTCGTCTGAGCTGCGATGAGTGCTGATACTTCTATATCTACATCGATTGCAGCAGCAGTGGGGACCTTTGAGGTGCCGACACAAGATTCTAGTACTCCCCCCTCCCCCTCCTATTCATGCTCCTAGACCCACTTCTCCTTTACCCAACCCCACGGATGGTGCTCCCTCATCCTTTAAAGATGCTACATAGGCTACACTTTGATGGATGTTTACGTTTTTTTACGTTTAATTGACGTTTATGTTTTTTATGTTTGATAGATGTTTATGTTTTTAAAGTTTCATGGATGTTTTGATTGGTTTATGGATTATATGCTTAGTTTATTGATTTTTTATCTCTCATGAATGTTTTACACTTATTTTATAAATGGTTTATATGTGCCTGTTGGGTTTTTTGCATTTCCGGGACTTTCAACCCCATTTTCAAATAATATTTAAAAAAAAATTGTTACCGATGGAACACCAACAGCCCTACGAAAAATATTTTTAGTTTAATTTTTTTTAAAATTTTGTTAGCAACGATGGTGTTGTCGGCGAGAGTCATCGGTATGTATTACCGACAAAGCATATAAGCGTCGGTGGTACTGTCGGTAATTGTTACCAACGACTGTGCAGTCGTCAGTAAGGTCATTGGTATGCGTTACCAACGATGCAGTTTTGTCAGAAACAAATAAAAAATCTGACCCTCAATGTCCATCGATAAAGTTGTCTGTAACTCACGTTTCTGACAACTGGCCGTCGATAATCATCGTTACTAACGAAAATCGACCGACAGTGTTGTAGGCATTGTTATCCCATCGATAACGAGAACACCGACAAATGCCTGATGGATTTGTCCGTCAGTGATCGTTTCAAGTTTTGTAGTGTTATTTTTAAAACTTTATGAAAATTTTTTGTTTATCTAAGTCTTCAGAAATATGGATAAGCAATGGATGAATCTACCAAGAAATCATCCGGAGTATGAGAATAGTTTGGAAGTTTTCCTAAAATACGCTTTTGAAAAAACAAAGATAAAGAGCTCATTTGTTGTCTGTACAGGGACTGTAAGATAGATATGCATGTGACAAAGGAGGTTACAAGAGAGCATTTAATTGTAAAAGAATTCATTCCAAATTATAAGAATTGGACAGCACATGGTCACTTAGGGGATAATAGTGCATCCACATCAAATATTCATGAAATTATGCATGATATCTCACATGATATGTGTAATCCTCAAGAAAATGGCATGGGAGGTTTATTACATGAAGCTTTTCTTTTCTCGGGGATAGATGGTTCAGTAGATGAGGTTGATGACATGCTTAATATAGATGTTGAAAATTTTTATAATGTTGTTGATGACTCCCAAAAAGATCTTTATCAAGGATGCACTAAGTTCTCTAAACTTTCATTTATTATTCGATTGCTTCACTTGAAATGCATGGGAAAATGGAGTGATAAAAGTTTTAATATGCTCCTTGAATTATTAAGAGAAGCATTCCCCAAAGAATTCACAAAACTACCCAAAAATATGTATAAAGCTAGTAAGATGATGAAAGATTTGGGCCTTGGCTATGAAAAATATGATACATGTGCTAATGATTGTACTTTATACTTGGGGGATAAGCAGAATTGGAGAGAATGCAAAACATGCAAACCAACAAGATGGGTTCCCTCAAAAAATGATCTTACAGGAGAAAAGAGAAAAATTGCTCACAATGGGCTATGTCATTTCCTTTTAAAGCCTAGCCTTTAGTGCTTTTTTATGTCATCTAAAACAGCGTTAACTATGAGATGACATGCTAAAGATCGTCAAGATGATAGGTGCCTAAGACATCTTGATGATTCCCCAGCTTGGAAAAGTTTTGACCATCGATACCCTGAATTTTCCAAAGATCCTTATAATGTAAGATTAGGATTAAAATCAGATGGATTTAATCCTTTTAAGAATATGAGTGTTTCCCATAGTACATGTCCTTTAATCTTAATGCCCTATAACTTACCACCATGGATGTGCATGAAGCATCCATACTTTATGCTATCTTTGTTGATACCTGACCCTTCTGCTCTTGGGAATAACATAGATATTTACTTACAACCATTAAATGCTTAGTTGAAAGAATTATGGGAAATAGGTGAAAAGACATATGATTGCTCTAGGAAAGAAAATTTCCAAATGCGTGCAGTACTTATGTGACAAGCAGTGACTTTCTCGGTTATGCTACATTATCTAGATAGAGTACCAAAGGTGAATTTGCATGTCCTGTTTTTAACAAGCACACACATTCAAAGTGATGAAAGCACTCTGGTAAACACTACTTCATGGGTCATTGTAGATTTTTGGAACGTAATCATGCCTTTCAAAAGGATGCTAGGTCTTTTAATGGAACAATTTAAAGTGGTAAACGACCATCGTTAGTAACTGGATTGGAGATTCTGAATGAATTGAGTGATTTGGATATTCAATTCGAAAAGAACGTAAAGGACAACCCTAAATTACCTTTTATTGGAAGAAGAAGAGTATTTTATTTGATTTACCTTATCGGGAGCATAATCTTTCGCGTCACAACCTTGATTTCATGCATATTGAGAAAAATGTTTTTGAAAATATTTGGCACACATTGTTAGACTTGGAAAAGTCTAAAGACAATGTTAAGTCAAGACTTAATTTTAGGGTGTAATTAGATTTTCATCCGATTCAAAGGGGAAATGGAAAATCAACCCTACCTCCTACTTCATTCACGATAAAAAAAAAAAAGGGAAAGAAGCTTTTTGTGAAATGCTAAAGAAACGAAAGTTCTCGATTGGATATTCTTGAACATATCTCGCCATGTTCAGTTAAAACCACCAAATATTTATGGTATGAAGAGTCATGATCGTCATATCTTGATGCAAAAAATGCTAGCAATAGCATTGAGAAAGACTCTAACAAAGGCAATGCGATATCTCTTGATTAGGCATTGTCGATATTTTAGAATATTATGTTTTAAGGAGATTCACCCTCATGATATAATGCAACGGGAGAAGGATGTTGCTTTTATACTTTGCCAACTATAGAGTATTTTTCCTCCATCTTTCTTTGATGTGATGGTACACTCAATTGTTCATCTGGTTACAGAGGTTAGATTAGTTTGACCAGTTGAATTTTGCTAGATGTATCCTATTGAGAAGTGATTATATATTAAAATTATATATCATTATACTTATTTTATACTTTGTGTTTGCATAACAAACTCTATATTTATAGGTACTTGGGTACATTGAAAAACTATGTGAGAAATAGGAGTCGTCTAGAAGGTTGCATTACTGAGGGTTATGTAGCAGAGGAATGCTTATCCTTTCGCTCCTTATATCTAGCAGACTACGTTGATGCAAAATTTAATCATCCTAATCGAAATAAGGATGTTTGTGAGGATCAATGTCATGGCCTAGATGTATTCTCAACAGTAGGTAAACCATTGGAAAAAGGATCTCCAACTAAATTCGATGATGCAAATCTTAAGAAGGCCCACCAATATGTCCTTTTCAACTCTAAAAAAGGCCCTAGAACCTTACTTAGAGTAAGTGATGCAATTTACTAAATAATAATTTTTCCATTATCACATACTTTGTATTAATTAGTAATTAGTAATAATATGTTGAGGTAGAATGCACCACAAATTAATAGAAGAAGAACAACTTGAAGGTGTGAAGCATGTAATTGAGCGTCACCATAGTGAAAGATTTAGTACTTGGTTCTCAGAACATGTAAGTGATGTATACATTGTGGTACAAAACTAGCCCTTGAATTTTTATTCTCCTTTCTCTAATCTTAATATTTTAAACCAATATAATTCATAGTTGACGGACATCATTTGGCTAATGGTGATCCTATTATATGTACTTGAAAGCTCTAGCTAGAGGAAAAAATTTGGTGGGAGTGCAATATGAAAAGTTCCTTGCTAATGGCTTTAGGTTTCATGTAAGGGAGGTTGAACGTAAAAGAAAGCCTCAAGTGGGGCTACAGTAAATGCCAATTTCGAGTTTTGAAAGCATGAGGGACAATAATCCTGTTTTGGGTGAAATATCCTATTATGGGATTTTGGAAAGAATAATTGAGTTAAACTATAGGGATGGCTGAAATATTGTATTATTTGACTATAAAAAAGAAAGCGGCTCAAACAAGACGAGGATGGATTCACATTAGCAAATTTTACCAATGTCAAATGTCATAATGAACCATTCATCCTTGCATCTCAAGCATCCCAGGTGTTTTACATTGAGGACCCCACTACAATGGGATGGCACATTGTTATAACAATATGTCCAAGTTTTAAGTACAAAGATGCGGAGGCCGTCAATGTAGAAACATATTTGCAAACTGAAAACTTTTATCCCTCAAGAGAACATTGCAAATGAAATTTCCAATTGGATAAAGGAGGATGTCCAAGAGATTGAAGTTGACTTGGAGCAACTGTGAAAGTAGTGACACCAAAAAAAGAAACGGGGGAGGTTTTTGAGAGATTTCTAGAGTTGCTTGCTTACATTCTTGGTAATTTGATTATATCTCGTACCTTTAAATCCATTCTATTCGTACTCTATAGTGAATTTATGTTTTTAGTTTCATTTTTTTTAATAATATGTAGTCTAATAATCTATCTAATTTTCAACTATGGCTCCTATGACTTGCACCCAAGGAGCTGGTAGAAATTCTAGAAGAGAAGGAGAAGATGAGACGGTACAAAATGGAATGCAATTTTCTGGGATGGAATGGTATAGCTTTCATTATAGTATCTGGTCTTCTTCTATTAATCTAGGAAGCATAGCACTATAGCGATTATTTGTAATTATAAATACAATATTTCAACTGTAGCTCCTAGAACGCGAAACCAAGGACCCCATGTGAGACAAACCCCATTTAGAGATGAAGGACAATTAGAAAATGTTGCAAGAGAAGGTAAAATATAAGTATTTATGTTATTTATACATTTTATATAGTTTGTTATTATTATTTTTCCTCGACTCGAAACTAAATTGATGTAACCCCTTCTTGATATAATATTTTAGTTGTAGTGCCTAGAACGTAAAACCGAGGAACTTGAGTGAGTCAAAACCAATTTATAGATGAAGGGCAGTTATAAAATGTTGCAAGAGCAGTGAAAATATAAGTATTTATGTTATTTATATAGTTTATTATTTTTTTTATTATTATTATTATTTTATGTTATTTTATTATTATTTTTCCTTGACTTGAAACTAAACTAATATAAACCCATCTTCATATAATATTTCAGTTGTAGTGCCTAGAACGCAAAACCAAGGATCCAGAACTAGCAAAAAACATTTAGAGATGAAGGCCGGGCAGAAAATGTTGCAAGAGAAGGTAAAATATGAGTTTTTGTGTTATCTTGGAACCTTATTTATGTGATAGGAGAAACATATTTATGTAGATTATTATTGTTATTTTTCCTTGACTCCACACTAAACCTATATAACTCCCTTATTGTTATGGTATTTCTGTTGTAGCACCTAAAATGTGAAATCGAGGACCCCAAGTAAATCAAAACCTATTCAGAGAAGAAGGGCCATCGGAAAATGTTGCAAGAGAAGGTAAAATCAATATTTTTGTTATTTTCCATTGACTCCACACTAACATGAAACCCCCCTTCTTGATACTATGTTTCAGTTGTGTCGCCTAGATTAGGAATTCAAGGACCCAATAGGAGTCAAAACAAGCCTAGAAATGATGGCCAATTAGAAAACACTATTGGTGAAGGTAATTATGTTTTACACGTGGTCATAATATAAGTAAAACAACCTAAAAATTTAAGACTAGTTATGGAACATAGAGTAAATCTTAAATTAATTCGGCACGTTCAGTTTGCTATTATTCTAGTGCAGATTCCTTGAATTGAAAAAAAAGACTGGATGACACTGTTTTTGTTTATCAATTCTAGTTGTATTTTTTTGTGGAAGAACAAGTATTGTACTTGTGAAATTGCTCACTTGTCTGATTCTTAAGTTTATGTGAACAAGTAGGTGTAAAGAAATTAGTGACAGTTTTTTATGAACTTGATCAGCCCTCCTGAATCAATCCTTGATTCACACAACTAAACAGATTTTTCTGCCCATGTTTCAGAGCACATTTATTGTTGATTCAATCATTTTTTTGCCCAGAATTTTGGCTAGTCTTCCCTTGGTTCTGCCCAGAATTTGCTGTTTGTTTTATCCAAATAGTAGCCCCTTGAATTCGATGTATATCCACTGTGATCGTAGTTTGAATTCTACTCATTCTCAACGATCACCTTCTTTACTTAAAGAACCTCTATTGAGGATTTTTAAACTTAACACTCATATAAGAAACATATGAGGATCTAGACTCATAAACCCAATATATGAGAGGCTAAAGTGTTTTCTTAGATTGATAATTTGAACCTTGAGGAAACAAAGGCCTCAAAATCCCAATTACACAATTTTGAAGACCCAACAACAATTTATTCAAAGAAAGGAAACTCTATGAATCAACTAATGAAAGACATTTAAATATGATCAATTGGTTCCATAGATTCTTCAATCTAAGGCAACAATTGTTGACAACACTAAGGACATTAACCTTAGCAAACTAGTTTAAGAAGGTGAAGAAAACTAGAAGCAATTGGAGAATTCTCTCTCAAATTTAAGCAAATTCATTGTTGTTGTTTTACAATGACTTATAATGGGATGCTTATAGACCAAGGTCTAACCCAAGCTAACCTATAGCTTAATGACTTAAAATACCTATTAAGCCCTTGATTAAAAACTGAAAAGACGACTCAAATAACAAAAATCCTTGAAAATGATCGCATTATCTGAGTTTCACCTGAACCCTACCGGTAACGGGAGGGGGAACGTACTTTCGGTGGTAGGTATGAGATCTTCCCAGCAAGCCCGGCAAAAGCCTACCAGCGATGGTAGGGGCAGGGTTACCATCGGCAGTAGGGTGCCTTTTCTCCTATACTTAGCCATTTTCACCATCAAATTATTCCCTAGAATGATCTTTGCTAATTGAGCAAATTGAGAACAACTTAGATTCCTTTCCTTGGCCTTTAAACTCTTCAAAGCTTCCTCCATATATGCTACCATGTCGTTATCCTCATTACCATTGGAAGCCTTGAGTTTCTTTATCCGAGCTCTAGTCATTGGTCTAAGCTTCAACTCCATGGATGCTTGACTTTCCGAATCTACATTACCCACCCCTCCTTTGAAAAGATTCGTACCCGAATCTTCACCTACATCAAAAGGAGACAAATCAGAAACATTAAAGGTGGCACCAATATTGTATTCACCCAGAAGATCAATTCTATAAGCATCATCATTAAAATGCTCAAGGACTTGAAAAGGTCCATCCCACGAGCATGAAGCTTGTTCTTGCCTTGAGAAGGAAAGCTTTCCTTCCGAAGATGAACCCAAACCCATTCACTGGGTTCAAACACCATACGTTTCCTTCCAACATTCTGTGAAGCAATCAATTTCTTGTTCTTAGATTCAATAGCTTCATACACCTTAGCGTGAATAGATTTGACAAACTCCGCCTTTCGTTATCAATACTAAAAAATGATCTACAAGAAAAGGGACCAAATCAAAGGATTAAAACAATAAACAACCTCAAAAGGAGAATAAGAAGTAATAGAATGTCTAGCCCTACTATAAGAAAACTCAATGTGAGGAATGAATTCCTCCCATTGGTGCAAATTCTTCTTAAGGATGGCCGTAAGAAGTTGCCTAATGGTCCTATTGACCACCTCCGTTTGACCATCAGTTTGTGGACGGCAAGTTATAGAATACAACAAGTTAGTATAAAGTTTCCTCCACAAAACACACCAAAAATGACTACGGAATTTGGTGTCACTATCTGAAATACCATGAAATCGTACCAACCAAGTAAAAAACAAGTTTTCAATATGAGTAGTATCATCGGTTTTCTTGCAAGGTATAAAATGAGCCATTTTAGAAAGCATATCTACTACAACAAAGATAGAATCCACAACCTTTCGTGACCTAGGAAAATCAAGAATAAAATCCATAGAAATGTCAACCAAAGGAACTTTAGGCACTTTCAAAGGAGTATAAAAACTATGAGGCAAAAAAGTTGATTTAGCCCTTTTACATTCTAAGAAATTCCCAATGGATCTTTCAGCATCTTTTCTCATATGAGGCCAAAAGAAATGATAAGTTTTAAGAATATCAAAATGTCCTATTAATCTACCACAATGAGTCTTTTTAACCAACAACAACCAAGTGAAACAAGATGGAATGTGCAATCTACCATCATGATAAAGAAAATAACCATGTATGAGATACTTATCATTAGGCACAGCAAGCAATCCTCAAATACATCTTTAAAATCTAGATCACTAGCATATAAATCCTGAAGCATCTCAAAGCCAGGAATTTGAGCTTGTAAAGGAGAGATAAAAGTGTACCTTCTAGACAATACATCAATTATAATTAGGACTGTAAATGGGTCCAGACCCTCAGGGTACCCTCAGACCCAAACTCGTACCCTTATAGTTAAACTTGGACCCAGACCTAGACCCATACCCTCCAGGGTATAAAATTTTGGACCCAGATCCGACCCTCCAGGGTCCAGGGTAGGGTATGGGTATACCCGTACCCGTATGATATTTTTTTATTTTTCTCTGTTAAACAAAAATATATAAAATAATGTATAATCCTAAAATAAAAATTTTAACATGACTAACATAATCTCCTCAATATTTCTTTCAACAAATACAATCATTTAACATATACATAAATGAATAGGGATATAGACCCCCTTTAACTATATTAATTTCAGTATATAATCCAAATTCCTGGACAACTTTTGAGCAAAGAGTATATGTAACAATACGGTGTCGCCTAATAGATAAATGAAATAGTAGCATATAAGATAGAGAACGACAAAGAAAAATAAAGAAAAAGATTGTCCTTTTTGTGATGATCCATATTTTCAGCAGTTCTATGAAATAAAAAATAAATATTACTATCATAAAACGGGATGAAAGAATATATTTTTAAATTTAGTAAAAATAAATTATTTGTGAAATGGCATTTGAAATAAATTTGAAAATAAATAAATAAATAATTTGAAAGATGTTGGTTGGGCCAAATCCATCAAACAAAGAGACTCTATTTACGACTGAAAATGAGAAAAAAAAAAAAAGAGAAGTGGACTGAAAAGGAGGAAAAAAAAGAGAAAGGGACTGAAAAGAAAAAGAAGAGAAAAGGACTGAAATGAGAAAAGAAAAGAGAAAAGGACTGAAAAGAAAAAGAAAGGACTAAAAAGAATAAAAAAGAAAAATGGACTGAAAAGAAAAATAAGAGAAAATGACTGAAAAGAAAAAAAAAGAAAAAGGGACTGAAAAGAAAAAAAAAAGAAAAAGGGACTGAAAAGAAAAAGAAGAGAAAAGGAGAAAAAAAGAAGGTTAGCAATAGCAGGATTTGAACCTGCGTTGCAAGCCAATAAGTATTTAACTTCACCTCTTTAGTCACTTGACCAGACCTTCTTATGCACCTTTAATACCTTCCATCTAATGTAATATGTATAATATATATTATTATTTTATTAATACGGGTATACGGGTCTGGGCATCACCATACCCTGCCCAGACCCATATAGCAGTATAAATACGGGCACAGGTACGGGTACGGGTCCGCGGGTATAAAATTTAAACCTTACCCGCTAAAACGGGCACAGACCAGCGCGGGTATGGGTAAGACCCGCCCCGTTTACAGCCCTAACTACAATGTTTTCTTTACCTTTCTTATATCAGATGATGTATAGAAAGGTCTTAATAAACTCCATCCATCTTGCATGCCTCTTGTTTAGCTTTTTTGTCCTTTAAGAAACTTCAAGGACTCATGATCGATATGCACCACAAACTCCTTAGGCCACAAATAATGTTGCTAATATTTCAATGTTCTCACAAGTGCATAGAGCTCCTATCATATGTAGTGTAATTCAATGCCGCACCAGTCAACTTCTCGCTAAAGTAAACCAAAGGTCTCTTTTCTTGCACCAAAACTCCTCCAATGCCCACACCTGAGGCATCACATTCTATCTCAAATATTTTGTCAAAGTTAAGTAGTGCAAGTAAAGGTGCACTACTCAACCTTGCCTTTAGACACTCAAATGCCTTCTCTTGCTTCTCCTCCCAGTTGAAGCCATTCATCTTCTTAATTACATCTGTCAAAGGACTAGCAATGGTGCTAAAATCTTTGATGAACTCCTATAAAAACTTGCTAATCCATGAAAGCTCCTCATTTCGGATGCATTCTTGGGAATAGGCCAATTTTTTTTTTTTTTTTGTTATCACCTTCTCGTGATAAACTTGAAGACCTTCAGAACTCAGCGTATAACCTAGGAAAGTCACATTTTCCAAGCAAAACTCACATTTTCCAAGGTTAGCATATAACTTCTCCCTTCTGAAAACTAACAAAACTTGTTTTAAATTATGCGAATGATCTTCATAAGTTTTGTTATATATCAAGATATCATCAAAATAGACAACAACAATTTACCTATGAAATGTCTCAACACATGATGCATAAGTCTCATGAATGTACTAGGAGCATTAGTTAATCGAAAAGGCATAACTAGCCACTCATAAAGACCAAAATTTGTTTTGAAAGCCGTTTTTCACTTATCCCCTTCCCTAATTCTGATTTGATGGTAACCCGATTTCAAATAAAATTTAAAAAATATTTGTGAACCATGCAACTCATCAACTAGATCATCTAATCTAGGAATAGGATGCCTATACTTGATAATAATATTATTGATGGCTCTACAATCTACTCACATATGCCACATATCATCTTTCTTTGGAACTAGCAACACGGGAAGGACACAAGGGCTCAAGCTTTCTCACACATACCCCTTGGAGAGAAAATCCTCAACTTATCTCCTTAGCTCCTTAGTCTCTTCGGGAGAACTCTTATATGCTAGTCTATTTGGCAATACCGCTCCAGGTACCAAATCAATTTCAAGCTCAATTCTTCTCAAAGGAGGAAGTCCACCGGGTACCTTTTCGGGAAATACATTCTTATATTCTTCAATAATCTTCACTATGGCATTAAACAGAGAAGACAAAAGATTATTAGTAGACACAAAAGTACCTTTGCAATAGAGAAGTAAAACCATCTCTTGCTTTTCACTGACTTCTATGATCTCACTGTCTTTTGCATAGAAGCACCTCTTTCTCTCTTTCCACTATCACTCTTTTGATCACTCATTTTCTTATCTCTATTCAATTTTCTACACTTACTTTTCTTTCATCAACTCTTTTTCCCTCTTCAATGCTCTTTTTCTTTTTCTCGCTCTCTAGACTCTCTTTTTCTCTTATTTTCTTTTGTTCCTCAAAGACTTGACTAGGAGTCAAGGGATTCAACACGAACTTTTTTCCATCCTTTTCAAAAGTGTAGGTGTTCTTCACATCATCATGAATAGCCTTTCTATCATATTGTCAAGGACGTCCCTACAACAAATAGCCCGCTTGCATAGGAACCACATCACAAAGAATATCATCATGATATGACCCTTTAGTAAGAGGTACTAGCACTTGTTTATTAACCTTCACTTCTCCACTATCATTTAATCAATGAATCTTATAGGGTCTACGATGCTTAAGAAGAGGTAAATTCAATTTTTCAATAAGATATGTACTAGCCACATTGGTGCAACTACCACTATCTATAATGTTAGCAACTTTACCTCCCACTAAGATTTAGAAGAAAGATGTTTTCCCTTTGAACGCTTGCTTCTTCCTCAAAGACTTGAGTAGACAAGCTCCAATGGTCACCATACTCATTCCTCTTCAATGACTTCAAAAGAGTCAATCTTTTGATCTTCAATGCCTTCTTCCTTGTCAACTATATCATCTTGACAATCATGTTATTCCTTTCAGTCCAACCATTCAATTCTTCATTAAAAATCAAAGTTCTCTTGGTAGGACAATTTATAGCAATATGGCCTACACCATTGCACTTGAAGTACTTTATTGGATTAGTAATCAACCTTTATTTTTCTTCCACCTTGGGTTTAGAATGATCTTGAATGCTACCTTATGTGTATCTTCTTTCTTTAGCCAACTCTTGTAGGTTGATGTTTGAGGTTTAGGCACCATACTCCTTGAACAAGGAAGATTAGTTTTAGATAAATCAATCCTCTTCCTTTGATTTTCAATCTTGATAGCCAAATTACAATTGTCTTCATAACTGGTGTAAGGGTACAATTCTAGTTTATTAGCAATCACTACAAAAAAATGGCTTTGCGAGGGTTATTTTTTGTTTTTCGGTGGTTTTGAACCCCCGCTAAATGGTTTTTTGGCGATTTTGAAAATCACCGCAGATGGAAGGGCCATTCAATTACTGCAGCAGTTTCCCAATAACTGCCATACACACCGTCATTAATAGTTGCAGCGGTTTCAACTGCCGGAAAAGAAGATTTTGGCATTTTGTGACAGAAAAAATAGTTGCGGTTTCAAACCCTCGCTAAAATATTTTTTCTTTTTTAAAAAATTATTTGAGGCGGTTGTTAACCTCCGCTAATAATTATATGTTTTCAAATAAATATTATTTGCGTGTGACTAAAGCTCGCTATTTCTTTGTAAATTTTTTTTTTAAATTACTGAGAATTCGTTCCATTAATGATAAGCAAACATATTTAGTACATTTATTATATATATATATTCAATAAAACTTACAAAATCGAAATTAAATCCAGTTCATAATTTACACAACAGAAAATCAACAATGAGGAAACAAAAAATTTTTAAAAAGGGAGATGATTCATGAGTTGATAACACTAAGCACTTCTTATTAGCTCATAGACCACAGAGACATACTGATATTTATACAAAAATTGCCTCAAATATGCAGCTTTTTCTTGAACATTTAGAGCTAAACATCATCATATACCCATTAATCCTCATCATGTTCCCATCCAGTTATACCATTAAAAAAAAAAAACACCATTGCCAAAAACTAGAAATGGAACGATATAAACTAGTTCTAACAAGAAGACAATTAGAGGAAAGCATGTTCCAAAAGCTCCTAAACTAACCAAAAATTGATATTTAGAAAATTGTCCGACTGATAAAAATCTGAAAACAATAACAATTCCAAATTTATGCCTAACGTACACTGGTCATGAGGCGCTACACCAAAATCATCGATCTACCTATGATTTTGTCCTCTTTAATTTGGCAGAGCTTTCAGCTTCCTGTTTTGAGTTGTGTTCTCTAACTCTTTGCAGACAGAGGTGGTCCCTTGTGCTCTGCTGGAACATGGAAAAAGAGAGAGCAAAACAAAAATGTATAAGCTCTATATCAACAATATATTAAAGTTATAAAAAATATATGTGAGCCACACTTTAGTCCCTAAATAGGGTAAGTTTCAAATTTCAAACTTCCAATCCTTTTTTTTTTGGGGGGGGGGGAGGGATTCGAACTTCCAATTCCACATCCAATAGAAAATTAGAATAGTACAAAAGATTTACAAGGGAGACAATTCAAATTAGTACCAAAGGACAAACTTTGAGCAAAGAAAATGGCCAATGAACATTGGTTACCGAGAATTGTTTTTGGCATGAGAAGTGTGGTTGCAGGCAAGAACGTAAGTTCCTTTTTCGACAACACTACATGACTTAGCTTAACAAAAAAAAAAAAATTATATATTTGGATCGAAAGAAAAAAAGAAAAAAAGGAGTTCTGAAGCAAAACTGTTTTCTGTGGTGATAGTCAGATTTGGCAAACTTAATACCAAAATACTTTAGAACACATTTTAAAAGCATGAATATTCTCACATAAAGCCATATAAACGATACTGTAAAGTTAATGAGAGAGAAACCTGGATATTTGTGGCTGAAAGTATCCCAAATGATATGGCCTTTACCACCTTCTCTTGCTGCTCCTTCATACTGCAAAATAAAACCCCATGTAATTACATTTTATCTATAAGCATTTCACTAATCATTCATTCATTCACTATTAAATTAACTCCTCGTAGAATTTTTGTAAAGTTAGGAGTTAAATATTTCAATGCACATACATATATAAGGCCATTAGTCATTACTTCAAAATAAACTACAGATCAGTCATAAGGAGTTCGTCTTTAGAGGCCCATATTATAATTCTGGTAGCTAGTTTTGTGAAATGCATATAGTATGGATATAATTTGCAAAGACTATATTTTATATTTAAACAATCAAGAAATGAAAACCCTGCTCTTTCTATTGAAATCAAAGTCATGATTCACAATCAAGTTGGTTGTCGCCATTATCTTGTTTCCTCAACTTGACTTTAGGTCATAGAGTCATAACACACAAGGTTCGCCACAGAACGCTTTCTTTCTTCTCTTTCATGATGAGATTCCAAAGATCAGCTGAACTTTTGTTGAGGATAATCAGTTTAGAATATATGTACCGAACTGTCCCAGTTCTTCCATTCGCTCACACAAAAATTTCAAAGAACATGTTCAATAAGTACAGAACTACAGAACATAAACATCACCCAGCTTGAATTACAAACTCAGATAAATAGGTAGACTTGAAGTTTATGCTAATACACATTCGCCGAAAGTTTGATTCGTCGGGACACAATAAAAGACAAAGGAGTCCGAACAAGAACTTCACTGAAGAAGATGAGCTTTCCTTTACAGTCAGAGTTGCGACTTTTTCCTTTTCTTAATTTATTTTGTGGCAAGAAAGAGAAAATGGATTTCTCTGTTGGCTTTGAGGAGAATAAAAATTAGTGTAAACCTCTAGAACATCAGGATTAAGGAAGAACTAGGTTCATCTAGACTCAACTCTGCAAGCACTTGTAAGGTACCAATTTTAACAACTACATATAAGAATTCAAACAATTAGAGATTGCCACAAAAAAATTATGTAGACCCAGCTAATCAACTCCATTGCATCTCAACCTTACTGCAACACCACCGAAAAATCAAAATCTAAATTTACTTATCTACAAAATCTAATAGAACCCATCCATTTTTTCCACATAACTACAGTGACATGATAAAGTGAAACAAATTAAGTTAAATGATAAGAATTTTAACCTCCAAAATTTTAGGAGTTCCTCTTTTCATCAGAAATCATTGAGATAAAATCTTGTACATCAAGAAGAACCCCGAGAAGAAATTGGCTTTGAAAATTGAGACTTATTTATTCCAGCACCCCTAACAGATGTAGGAGCTAGAGCTTGAATC
The DNA here is from genome assembly GCA_028651295.1 of Catharanthus roseus. NCBI lineage: Eukaryota > Viridiplantae > Streptophyta > Magnoliopsida > Gentianales > Apocynaceae > Catharanthus > Catharanthus roseus. The sequence continues at coordinate 1,772,425 of JAPQWS010000033.1, read as the reverse complement.
TTCAATGACACCACAATCAATTTCTGTCCCTTCTCACAGTGGCCTGAGTACCAAAAGGAAGAGGAAAATATTTGTCGCCTTGTCTAAATTAACCCAAAAGAAACTTCAAATTCAAATTTTCGTTAGGAAAGAGAAAGACACAGAGACATGACACATAACCCTAAAGTGGGATTGAAGAAGTGAGAAAAGAGGAAAGATGAAGAAGAGAGGAGAAGATTAGAAGAGAAGAGAAGACTTACTTTGCGGCCTACAGCCAGCGTCCTCAGCGTCGTCAGTTGCGGGCAATGACGTGGTGGCGGTCACCGGTTGTAGCAGAGAGAGAGGGAGAGGGTGAGTGGATGAGGGAGATGGATGATACTAGGACTGTAAATGGGGCGGGTCTACATTGGTACTTGCGAGAATCTATACTCGTTTCTAGCAGGTATTGTTAAAATTTTATACCTGAAGACCCGTACTCATACCCGTATTCATATTGGTTCTATTAAATGAATATGGACAGAATATGATTGTACCCAGATCCATATACATGTATACTCGTTATAATAAAATAATATATATTATATTTTATATTATTTTTATATTTTTATTAATATATAATTTACACAATATTATTTCTCTCACGCACGGACTCTTCTTCCCTCACTCTCTCACAGTACTTGTAAATTATCAGCAATTATCAGTATGCTTTTTTCAGAGATTTTTACCCTTAACACTAAGTAAGCAAGCAATGAAGTAGCAATTCAAGCATAAAGATATGGTGTTTAGTGTAATTATAAGGAACCGTCTATAGAAAACTAATAATTTGGGAGTTCAGATTACCATTTGGAGAAATTTGAGTTCAGGGGTCCAAAAGACTATCACTCCCTATTATTCCAGCAAATCCATCTGGTTGTGGGGAAAGTGAAGATTTTGTGTGTACTTGAACTTTTAATCATTTGAATTAGAGATGTTAAATGATTGTATTTGTTGAAAGAGATGTTGAGAAAATCATGTTAAAATTTTTATTTTAGGTATACATTGTTTTATATATATATATATATATATTTTTGTTTAACAGGGATAAAAATAGAAAAATGTCATACGGGTACAGGTATACCCGGACCCTGGAGGGTCTGGACTGAGTTCATAAATTTTATATCCAGAGGTTTTGAGTATGGGTTTGGGTCCATATTTCGCTATAAAGGTATGGGTTTGGGTCTGATAGGGCTAAGAAGATGAGAATGAAAAAGGGTAGCTAGTTGGGTTAGGTGTTGCCTAAGCTAATCTAAATTTTTTAAAAAAAAATAAAAAACCCCCCAAAAAATGGTTTTCCCTCTTATTCTTAAAAAAATCATCAAAATTATTAGACAAATTGTAGTGGAGGCTTAAACTACCGCAAAACAAGACAATTGTTGCTGCTAACGTTTTATTTTACGATGGTTAAAAAACCGCCACAAATTAAAAGGTTTAGCGGGGTTATTGAAACCGCTGTTAAATAAGCTTTTTCTTGTACTGAATGTTTCTATTGAGGCCAGTTGGAAATCTAGCAACTGAAGTATCTTTTTCTTACTCCGAGCTTAATCTCAAAGTGTATAGTTCCATTTCTTGTCTATACTCTTCAACACTTTTGTTGCCTTGCTTAAGAGTCATCAACTGGCAATGAAACTCTCTCTAGTAATGTTCTGGTACAAATCTCTCCTTCATGAGTGTCTTCAATTCCAACCAAGTTTCTACTAGTTGTCTTCCATTTCTCAATCTTTGGGTGACAACTCTTTCCTATCGATGGAGTGCATAACCCGAGAATTCGGCTATGGCTAGCTTCACCTTGACAATGTCACTATAGTTCCTTACTATGAATAGATTCTCCACTTGGCGTTCCCAATCAAGGAATAAATTGGGATCACTTTCATCTTTAAAGCTTTGCACCACCTTCCATTTGATTGCATCACCTTCTATTTGATTTTATCTAGAGCCTTATCATCTTGTTGATTACCATAGTAGCCACCATGGTATGTTTGTCCAACATTAGGATCCTCTCCAAAATCGTCAAACAAATTATCCTCATACCATGCTTCATGCCTTGGAACCTCTTTATGGGGTCTATAATATCCTATTCCACCTTGTCCTCACCTTCTTCCACCTCTACCTTGTGGTCTTCCTTGAAACCCACCTTCATGAAATGGATAAGGGTTGTGAGCTGACATGTCATGGTATTCTTGAATAGACATATTGTCATAAGGTCTTTAATGATGAGGTGAATTAACTTCTCCAAAATTATCTCCAAATCTTTGCTCCATTGAATTACTACACTTGCCCCTATTAAGTTCTTCTACATCTCTAGCAACACTAAGGAATTGTCTTGCCAATCCTTCAATTGATTGTTACATAGACCTCAAAGTCTCATTTAGATTAATCCTTGTAAGATCACTAATTCCTTCTTGATGAGATTGAGTGGACAATTGACCTCCCGTAAACATTATAAAACCTTCAAATTAAACCAAAAAAAAAAAAAAAAAGACATAAATAAAGGACCTCCCAATCACTCCCTAAGTTTTTACTCTCTTTGATGATCACTTCAATTACTCGTGTTTAACTCTCTTAATTGGCTTTTATCAATATAAGCTCACCCTCTTATCTTTTTCAAACACTCAATACTCAAGCCTCTATGATATCCTTCAACCTCTTAGCCAACTCAAACCAAAAGTAACAATCCCAAGCAAGTAAATCAATCAATGCACTTAGTTGAATAAGTGTTCGATGAAGCCAAATATCAAACACTTGATGTATATGAATTTCAAAGACTGCAATTTATAGATGAGCCAATAAACAAGATTGATCATCAACAAAATACTATAAAAACATAAGGAAACAACTAGAAATAAAAAACAAAGCAATTCAAAACAATTAGACTAAACAAAGTACAAAAGAGTACTAAGAAACATTTTTTTAGAGAAAACAGAGTATGACGATAATCGTTTACTAAAACGACAATATCTTAAAATATGCGAATCCAATTCAGATGAAACCATTTCAAGAAGATTCTTCACTCGATGCGGATGGAGTTAAGAACAAATTTCATTAATCTCCACTTTTTCTGCAGTCATGAATGTGAAAATACATTTCACAAATCAATCTAATTGACCAATCAATTGATCACCAAATTGAGTAAGACTTATTTCAATTGAATCCTAACTCAAAGGAGAACATCTTCATCATAAAACATCAAGTAATTTCGCAATTAATCCGTCAAATTTTTAATTGATTTTTGGAACTATTTTCTGTACTTAGTTTTTGCATGATCTTCATGGAAATTTTATAGATCATCAAGTGCTACTTCTTTTTCATGAATTTGAACAAATTTAAACAGCTTAAATTAACCATCAATTGGATGTTGCTCTGATATCACTTTGATATAGATCCACTTTGATTGTAGTTTGGATTCTGCTCCTTCCAAAGGATCACCCTTTTCTTGAAGAACCTCAATTGAGGATTTTTAAACTCAAACTCCAATAAGAAACCTATGAATATCTAAGCCTCATAAACCTATGATTGAAAGGCTAAATTTCTTTCCTAGATTGATTATTAGAACCTTGAGGAAACAAAGGCCTCAAACCCCCAATTATACAATTTTGAAGACCCAACGACAATTGATTCAAAGAAAGAAAACTATGTGAATCAACTAATGAAAGGCATTTAAAAATGATCAATTAGTTCCATAGATTCTTCAATCTAAGGCAATAGTTGTTCACAAAACTAAGGACATTAGCCCTTAGCAAACTAGTCTAAGAAGGTGAAGAAATTGGAGAATTCTCTCTCAAATTTCAGCAAATTCATCATTGTTATTTTACAATGAGTTATAATGTGATACTTATAGACCAAGGTCTAACACTAGATAACCTATAGCTTAATGGCTAAAAATACCCATTTAACCCTTGATTAAAAACTTAAAAGACAAGCCAAATAACAAAAATCCTTCAAAAAAATCACATTATCCAAGTTTTAGCAGAACCCTACCGGTGACGGTAGGGGGAACCTACTGTCGGCGGTAGGTATGAGATCTTCCCAGCAATGCCCGACAGAAGCCTACCGGCGACGGTAGGTGTAGGGATATTGTCAACGGTGGGGTGCCTTTTCTCCTATACTTAGTCATTTTCACTGTCAAATTGTTCCCTAGAATGATCCTTGCTAATTGAGAAAATTGAGAACAACTTACATGCGTTTCCTTGGCCTTCAAACTCTTAAAACTCTTCAAAGCATCCTCTATATAAGTTACCATGCCATTATCCTCATTTCCATTGGAAGCCTTGAGTTTCTTCATCCGAGCTCTAGTCACTGGTCCAAACTTGAATGAAATAGATTTTTGTGCCCCTGTTTCAGAGCACATTTTAGTGTTGATTCAGTCCATTTTTTGCCTAGAATTTATTGTTTGTTTCATTCCAGCAGTAGCCCCTGAATCAGCCCCTAATTCACACCTTGAACCATATTTGTCTGCCCCTATTCAGAGCAGTTATTTTCCATTGATTCAGTCCAATTTTTATTTTGTTTCTCATTTATTATTTTTCTTTTTCAGCTTGTTGATTCAGTCCATTTTAATAAGTTCATATCTTGCTTTGTTTCTTATTTATTCTTTTTCTTTGTATGAAAGTCCAGAGAATCAGAATGAGATGGAGGATGTGAAAATTTAAAATGCTAATGAAGAAGGTAACGAGGAAGCAAGAGAAGCTAATGATAATCGACCAAGGAATGTAAGAGGTGGCCATTTATGACAAAAACATAGGAGACCGGATAGAAAACCACGTCCCAGACTAGATTTTTCTAAAAATGGTCTTCCTAGAGACAACAACACTAACTTTGTTGAGTTCTTGGGTACAATAGCAAGAAATAAGAAGTATGTCCCTACTAATATTACAAACCGACGATTGATGCTAGAAGATCTTCTGCTTAATATGCTATAAGTTGTGAAGTTAACATATAGTTTTGCTATGAAGGTAACATATAATAATTGATATCTCTTGTTGATTGGTTGATGACTAACTTGAATTACTTGGTAGGCATAGTTTGTTGTTTCGAAAGGGGTTGAAGGATGGATATTGATGTCTATTGGGAGAAAATGGAGAAGCTTCAAAGCTGATCTCGAGGCCAAGTATCATAACCAACAGAACCCCTCTCCATTTGAATAGTTAATGAGGAAACACAAGTCTTGGAAGACCAATAGAAACATCTCTTGGAGTTTTGGGCAAAGGTAATATCTGAATCTGTACTACTATTTTGACTAACCCTTGAATGTACAACTAAGTTTTCTTATACATTTTTGGGAAAATTGACTTGATGCTTTCATTCTTTTTAATATATAATTCTTATAAGGTAAAAAGCAAGAAAAAACAAGGAAGTAAGGACCCAAAAGACAATGAATCATAAAAGTGGAAAATGGTCATTTGAACAAGTTGGTGTAGAGATGATAATACCTATCTATAAGCTTTATGAATTTTTGCTTGATTTCTTTCCTATACTTGAGTATTTATTATACGTGGAATATGAAATGCTTCTTTTAGGAAAAAGAACTAAATCACCATCCTCTCAAGCTAAGAAGTTTAAGAAGTGCTACACATATAAGGATGGTACTCCATCTAGCTCAAAAGTAGCAAGTGCAATATTAAGATATTCTCAAATTACACCTTTTTTTTTGCTGCCTTATGAAATTACACTAAACAACCTTAGAATTTTTATGTTCTAATGTGTTTATTTAAAATTTTAATTTGTGATAGAGTGTCATGGATGAATATGCCAGCCAACTTTCTCCTAATTCACAAGATCCTGTGGCCCTAAATGATTCTTTTGCTCAAGTAATGGGTGATGAAAGAAATGATAGAGTGCGGATGATGGTACTAAGTGTTACCCCTAATGACTTATGGGAAAGGTTCCATCTAAAAAGATTCCTTATCGAGTATTTCAAGAGCAACAAACTATGTTAGAAAAATTGGTTGAAAGATATCGAGAGCAAGAAGAACAATTCGAATGCAAGAGGAGAGAAAAGAGAATATATCATCTATGATGCAAAACCGCAGTCAAAATGGATAACAAGTGAACACTAGAATTCCATCTTCTTCTTCTAGACAAGTGCCACAACCACATTCTCCTATGAATTTAATGGTAATAGTAATGCTTTAGTTTTCTAAATCAGTTTATGAATCAATTGTTCTTCGGAACAAGTTTATGAATAAATTTATTAATAAGTTTAGGAATCAGTTTTATGTTGTGTTGTGTTGTTTGATTGTGTGAACTTTGATGCTATTATTGTCGAGTTATTTTGTGTTGTGTAAACTGTGAATACTTGGCTGCTATAAGGTAACAGAATGAAATTGGTGTGGAAGTCTTTGGCTAATGTTTTGCATATTATGTGGTTGTTTTTGTTGTTTCATTTTTGGTATTTTGGGACCAAACAATTAGGCTGCTAGCTGTAACATAATGGTAAAGTAAGGAGCTGGGGAAAGGATTGAAAATTTATGATTGATGTTTTAACAATTTGTTGAAGGTAAAAAAAAGCTACTAATTTAAATTTTTTGATGTGCTCTGTTAATATACTAGCCTTGTTGCCATATTTTTGCCTACTGTATACCAAGAATCTCAATTAGAGATTCAAGCTGCTGTCATATGATCAATATATTTAATCTTGTTAATATATTCTTGTAGCCATATGATCAAGGTTTCTTATAGCTATCTATTTTTTCATAGATTAAGTCTCGTGTGGTCTTATGAGCCGTGGTTGATCAGAATACTATTGTTGCCAAAGGACTTCTTATGTTAATGGATCCAATTAAAGAAGTCGATGAGCATTGTTTAGGAACAAAAAGTTGTTGTGAAATACATGTTCAAACGACTATGGATTGGGATGAATTGTTGATGTGACCATTTCAAATATGGAAATAATTGGTGATGCTATTGGAGCACCTATTGCTTGGCCCTGCTCATTGGTATACTTTTTAATATTTATTTTCTTTTGGTCGTTTTTAAATAAATTAAAACTTTGTATGTACTGAGTGTTAAAGTGTTTTTGATTTCATTCCTAGATTGGATAACAATAGATGTTTGACCAAGATAATGTATGGCATCATGTGCAATTTGAGAATGTTTCTCTACATCGCTAGTCACGTGTCTTGAAATTCCACGTAATTTTGTATCAAACAATGAATTTGGTGGATTTATTTTGCTCAACACTTATTACTTTTTGTTAAAATGGTACTTGACTTTGCATTTTCAATTTAGGAATATATTTTCAATCTAGGAATATGAAGTAATCTTTCTGTTTTGAACTTTATATATTGTTATAGTATTATTAGTTATATATTAGTGAATATTATGTTATAATATTAACATTTGAATGCCAAGACTTTAAACACACAAATATATGTAACTAAACATTTTGATTTTATAGGCATTTATATGTCCTAATCAAATGCTTCATATAGTTTTTTTAGATAAAAATAAATGACATTACATAGACTTTTAAGAGCATTTATTGAGCAAACAAAAAATTGAAAAAGACTTTTAACATGTTTAAATGGATTTTTAAGGGCATTTATCAAGCAAAAAAATCAAAAAGACTTTTAATGGCATTTAAATGGACTTTTAAGGATATTAATCTAGAAGAAAATTGAAAAGGACTTTTAAGGGCGTTTATAACACCTCAATACCCAGTTTTTCTTGTAGTGTAAATGGTTTCAGAGGGACGAAGCGAGAGCATTTTTATTCTATTAATAAGATATTTTCTTTTCATTTTTCCTTAATTTATTTAATTTATCTTTTATCATATGTATCTTTACCAGTCTAATGCTGATTCTGTTTTGTTATTTGAATCTTCGTTATCGGATTAATTTTCATCCCATGTGTAGAATTCGAGAGAAACTTTAAATATTAGATTCTTATCCAATTTTTAATTATTCTATCCATACACATTGCATACTATTTGGAAAGTTAAAATTATCAATGTAAAAACAGGTCTTGGCCCCGTTTGTAAAATGGACGGATATGGATTTTCAAAATTAGGCCCGTAAAAAATCAGCCCGAATCGGACCGGCCTATTTTGAGTGCGGGCTTTTGCGGTCCGATCCGGTCCAATTCGCGGGCTCGCCCTTTTTTTTAGGATTTAGTACCTGATTTGAATTAATAATTTCTTAAGGTCCTAAATGAAAATTTTCAAGAACCCTAAACCTACCTAACTCTCTCTTCTCTTCTCGTTCATCCTCCTCACTCTCAAAAACTCTCTCGACCCTCACCTCACCCATTCAGTCACCACACCCACACCACGCCGCCCCCCTTTCTTCTCTTCTTCTTTCTCTTCTTCACCATCAAGTTTCTCTCCAATTTCTCCTTTTCCTTCCTCAACCTAGATTGTCCGAACCCTCCTCCTTGTTGAATCCGACGAAACCCAAAGAGTTTCCAACGGCTATTAGCGATTGTAACAGTGAAAGATCCGACGAGTTTCCGACGACGTCTTTCGAAAGCTGATGATTGTTAATTTCTTGTGCGACGGAGAATTCCAACGAATTAATAACTAGCTCGTCTCCAGTCTCGAATCTTCGTCAATTGAGGAACAAAAACAAGCTTGTAATTTGGTTCTCTGAGTTAGTTTGTGTAGTGTTTGTCCTGTTTTTATTGTTAGAGATGGAATAGAAATTGGAAATTGGATTTTTTTTTTATTTTCTACTCTGATTTTTGTTAATCTTCACCATATTATAGCTGTTTTGGATTTTTTTAATTTTTACTACAGAAATAATCCAGTCATCTATTCTCGTTCTGTATTTGCAGAACAGTATTGGTATTGAAGTGGATTTTTCTTTGAGTTTTTGTTTTTGAATTTTTTTTATTTTTTGGCAAAGTCCCGCGAGCGAGTCCGTTTACCCGCGGGCTAGCTGCGGACTGATATGGTTTTATAAATTTTGACTTGTCAAAAATGAGTTTGGACCAGACCGGACTGTTTTGACGCGGGCCTGATGCGGTCTGGCTTGGTCCGGTTGCCCGTTTGATAATGTTAGTTAAAATTACATAATTTTTTATAAATAAATCCACACACAAATTGATATTTAAAATCGATGCATAAATTTAATTTTTGGAGATTTGTAGATCTCGACTTAAAGGAAGATCAAAGGCAGGGACGGAACTACAGGGGACTCGAGCCCCCCCCCCACCCCCTAGCAAATTTTTTTTTTAAAAAAATTTTTAGGGTTTTTACATTCAAGCCCCCCCAAAACTTAGATACTGATTTACAAAAAAAAAAAAAAAAAAGAAAAAAAACACCTGAAAACCCTCTCGCGTTGGTAGCAGAAACCAACCAAGTTTCTCTCTTTTCTCTCTCTCTCTCTCTCTCTCTCTCTCTCTCTCTCTCTCTCTTCGATTCCCTCCTCCGCTCCGCAGGCAGTCGATCCTCCTTCCTCAGTCTGAGCTCGGCGGCGCGCGGCGTAAGACGGTGAGTGGTGTCGACGGTGACGGCGAACAGCAAGCTGCAGCAGCCAGCAAGTAGGCAGACGGCTTCGCTTCCCTGTTCTTCAAACTTTGAAGAAGAAAAAAGTAAGTTTTCTAGATTAATCTATGTAGAAATATTTTTTATTTTTTATTTTGATAAATAGATTTTTGACTACTAAAATTTTGATTTTGGTAGTGAAAATTTTCTAGGGTTTTTTAGGTAAAAATATGATTATTATGTAATTTATATTCTAATTAATTATTATGTTATAAATGTAATGTATTGAATTGTGAATTTAAAATATTTGAATATTATATAGGATTTTACTATGGAGAAATATTTTGGAAAGTGGAAGAAGGGTCCTAAACCGGTAGAAGAAAAATCATCTAATGAAAGAAATGTTAATAATGAAGATCGTGGGAAAAAGCCTCGGGTACTGGTAGAGTTTTCGGATTGTGAAATTATTGGTGATCTAAGATTGCGTAAACCAATTGATAGTTATCCTTATGAAATTAGATATGAATTAAGGAGACGGTATGTGGCTAAAGCCCCAACTCAACCATGTGATCATAAATTTCCGCAAACTGATTTTGGTAAAATTTGAAGATCATTTCAAAACATATGGTTTAAAGATTTTACTTGGTTAGAGTACAATGTATATAAAGATGCAGCATTTGTTTATGTTTTTATTTGTTTGCTAAAGGTCAAAATCACAAACATGGTGATGATATGTTTACAGAAGTTGGTTTTAAAAATTGGAAACGTGCTAAAGAAAAATTTAGAAACCATAAAGGATCTCCAAATAGTCCTCACTCTGGTGCTGTAATTCAGTTGTTGGGTTTCAAAAATCAAAGACATAATGTGGAATATATTTTAGCGAAGCAAACTAGTCAAACTGAGATTGACTACCATGCATGACTAACTGTTGTTGTTAAAGTGATTCGATTTTTATTAAGTCAGGGTTTAGCTTTACGTAGAAATGATGAGTCGATAAATTCAATCCGACGAGATAATTTTCTTGAATTAACAAAACGATATTGTGAGGAATCGGAAGAAGTAAATAAGTTCATGAACTTGAATGCTCCGGGAAATAATCAGGTGACTTCTCCTAAAATTCAAAAAGAAATTGTTAATGTTTGTGCAACAGAAGTGAGACAAGCTATTGTCAATGAGATTGGTGACAAGTTTTTTTGTCTTTTGGTTGATGAGGCTCGAGATAGCTCCGTAAAAAAGCAATTGTCTATAGTTTTGAGATTTGTTTATGATAATGGAGAAATTGTCGAGCGTTTTCTTGGAGTAGTACACGTGAGTGACACTTCTGCACGGACGTTGAAAAAAGTATTGATGATTTCTTTACAATAAATGGATTATCAATTTCACAGCTCAGAGGTCAAGGTTACGATGGACCGTCTAATATGCGTCGCGAGATTAATGGATTGAGACAAAAAATTTTAGATGAAAATAAACACGCATATTATATTTATTGCTTTGCTCACCAACTTCAATTAGTGCTTGTGGCTACTTCAAAGAAAAAAGCTCACTTGTGTAGTTTTTTTTTAGTACCTTGCTAAGATTGAAAACATTGTTGGAGCTTCATATAAAAGAAAGGATGCTCTTTTGCAAAAGCACTATGATGATCTTGTAAAACGTCTAGAAAGTGGAGAGGTTGCTACAGGAAAGGGCAAGAATTAGGAAACAAGTTTAGCTCGGCCAGGTGACACTCGTTGGGGCTCTAACTTCAAATAATAACTCGAATTTTGCATATGTGGGATGTAGTGACACATGTGCTTGAAACTATATATGAAGACGTTGATGAGGTCAATAGTCGAGGCATTGCCCGAGGTTTAATTGATAAAATGTGGCAATTTGAATTTGTATCATTGCTCACTCAATGGTAAATGTATTGGCAAAAATAAATACATTGTCAATGTGCCTCCAACAAAGGACTCAAAACATAGTCACTACTGTCCGGATGATTCAGACAATAAAAGAAGAATAAAAGAAATACAGAAATGATAATGATTATTGGGAGGAGTTATTGGGTGTCGTTACTGCATTTGGTATCAAAAATGATATTTTCGTGCCGAATATGCAAGATCCTTTACCAGGCCTAGCTAGATTATACAAGAGTGTGGATGGGCAGCCAAAAACTTACTACCATTTTTTTCGTCGAGACATCTTTTTTGAGGTAGTTAATTTCTTTTTTTTTTTAACTTATTACCTAATACTCAATTATTTATAATATTACAAATTATTAACTGTTTTTTCTCTATTTAATATTAGGTACTTGATTTTATAGCCAAGGAAATGAATGATCGTTTTACGGAGTCAACTACAGAGCTACTTATTTGCATATCATGCCTTGATCTCAGATATTCCTTTGTGAATTTTGATCGGAATCAGTTACTCCGTCTATCTGAGTTCTATTCAGATGATTTTCAATCTCTGATAAGTTTGAGCTTAAAGAACAACATGATACATATATCTCTTATATGAGATCAAGTGATGGGGCAGCTTTCTCTGGCCTTACTTACATTGGAGATCTCGCAAAGAAGATGGTTGAGACGAATACTCACAAGTTTTTTACTTTAGTTTATCGACTAATTGAGTTGGCTTTAGTCTTGCCTGTTGCTTCAGCGACCGTTAAAAGATCGTTTTCTGCTATGAAAATGATTAAGAATGATTTATGCAATAGGATGGGAGATGAGTTTCTCAATGACAGTTTAGTTTGTTATGTGGAGCAAGAGATTTTTATGAGTATTGAAAATGAAGACGTCTTGCAGCGGTTTCAGAATATGCAAAATCGAAATAAAATTGTCATCTTAATCATTTCGTTCACATGTAAAACTCTATTTTAGATCATTTTTCAGTAGTGATTTCTTTTTCATTTTTAAAGTATTTGTATGAATATTATTTGTTTTCATATTAATCTTCTGATCGTTCTAAATCAATTGCATTTCGTATTGGATTTCGTCTTTTGATCGTGCTCATCTGTTATCTCAAGATTCTGATCAAGATTCTCAACTTTGATAGATGTATTTATCCTGTGAGTGATGGGTAATCATTGCTCGTGAGTGATGGGTGATCACTCCTTATTGGTAATGAACGATTACCTATTTTTTGCTATTTTATTTGTAAATTTAGGATTGTAATGCTAATCCCGTGAGTGATGGGTAATCATTCCTCGTGAGTGATGGGTGATCACTCCTCATTGGTAATGGGCGATTACCTATTCTTTTGTAATATTATATGTAAATTTGGAATTGTTTGAATGTCTTTTATACGTGGAATGCATCTATTTTATAGATGAAATTCGGGCAAAATTTTTATTGTTCTCCAGCCCCCAACATTTTTGTTCTGGTTCCGTCCCTAATCAAAGGTATCACCTTATGGCTAATATATCCCGTGAGGTAATTGAGTTGTTCTTCTTGAAGTATTATCTTTGTGAATAATATGTACTTTTTACAGAGTTCTTTCTCAAAACTTTTTTTTAAAAAAAATTTATTTACATACTTTTTTCTCATGAGGTGGACCTAATTCGAAGCATAAATTTCATTCATAATTCTTATAAATCTTTGAAGATCTTCTTTACGGGCTCCGTTGATTATTAGGTTTAAATTTAAACTTTATTTATTTTGGTTTGATTTACATTTATATATAATTTATTCGATTTTTGAATTTAGATATTTAATTTCATCGGTCTTTCAACTAAACTAAAATTACTTTATCCTAACAGTGGATAAAAAGTATGAGTTGTTATCCCGTTTTTACTTTGATTTGATGAAAAAAGTACTGCTGGGCTTCTTGATTTTGTTTTGAGGAGCAAAATAGGTAGGTAAGACTTGAAATTTTTTGTTCTACTCAATTTCAAAATTTCAAATTACTTTCTTAGAACAATTGAAACAAAATGAGATTATTGGACTTCTCAATTTGATATTGATGAACGAAATAAGTATTTAATGGGTGAAAATATTTATTTACTTAATTTCATAATTTCAAATTACTTTTTCGGACAATTGACAAAAAAGTAATATTGCTAGCCTTTTTTATTTGATTTTGATGAAATGTTGCTTTTGTTGTGTACTAAAAAGAATACCACTTCTATTGCAATGTAGTTGTATTTCTCTAAACTTGAGACCAAAGTAAATGGGAGGAAATCAATGTAGAAAAGTCATTTGTGTATTTGTTTTTTTTTTTTTTCTCTTCATCTACAAGGAAAGCAATTTTTTAAATGATATTTTTTTATAAAACGTCAATTGGAGAAAACAAAAATGAATTTTTGAAGGAACTTCTTGAAATAGCGTTTCCTTTAAAGTGAAAAAAAGAAATCATTCATTTCATGTTTGAGACAATAATAATTTGATGAATGTTACAAATAACAGGAAAGGGAGAACTGAAGCATAAATCACGATTAATTATTTTAGTCTTTCATATTCCTATTTTGAATGCAACAATTACTTTCATATTCCTTTTCTAATTATTTTTTATTCATTTAAGAAAATTAACATAATATTTTAATTTTTTTAATATTTTTTTAATAAAAGTATTCATTTTACATTTTGGTTCTTAAGTATTTTATTTAGAAAAATCTTTCTTTAAAATTCGAATCTTCAATTCAGAATGATATTTGTCATTTTTAAAGAAAAATTAGTCCCTGTACATAGCATAGATTGTTTAGCTGAATATACTATAATTAATTCACTCATTCAATTTAATTAAGGTTGTTTAGCTGAGTATACTATAATTAATTCACTCATTCAATTTAATTAAGGGGATAATAAAGCCAATTTGAAAATCTAAAAATACGGCACGAAAAAATTTTAAAAATTCATTTTTCAGCACTAACTTTCTCTCTCTAAACCTATTCTCTCTAATTTCTCTCTAACTCAAACTAATTCAATCTCAGATCTATGTAAATCGACCATTGAAAATTAAAAAAAAAAGATTAGTACATCGGTCAATACTCATTTATTTACAATTTTATCGGTTTAAAATTCAAAAAACGCCCCAGATTGAAAAAAAATTTGTTTGAAATTCATTGTTGAATTTTTCCTAATATGGAGAAATTCCTTGAATAATTTCTCCAGGTTTGGCGAAATTCAACAAAGAATTTCGCCAGTCTGGGCGAAATTCAATAGTTTCGATTTTTTTTTTTTTAACTTTCTGTTAGTTATTTTTAAATTTATGTTTATTTGTTGATATTATTTAGTTTTATGTTTAAAAATATATAAAATTATGTTTATTTTGTTTATGTTGATTAGAAAGGAAGAATTTGTATAGGTATTTGGAAAACTTTAAATATGAATAACTCTGCAATCGGAGGTCCATTTAACACGTATGTCTACTCGTTTTGATGGTTCTCGTAAAGATAAACGCAACGACATCACCGAAAAAGTGATCCAAACGCGTTTCGGGGCAAAAAATTTGTCCCATAAAATCGAAAACTTTGACGGGGCATAACTTTGCACTCGTACGTCCAATCGAGGCAATTCTTGTGGACATTGCGGGTATTGTTTGGAGATCTATGTAGGCGCTTTCTATCGACCGTTTTCACAAAAACACCCTATTTTTATTTTAATTTATATTTTTATAATTTTTTAATACTTTTCATTTTATTAACTAAAAAAAGTACAGCACCAATTTTAAAATTAAATATTGGAGCAGTTCTTTTTTCGCTCTAATTAAAAATTTAAATAATTGAAGTTGGTAAAAATTATAATACGTAAATACGTTATTATTATATAAAATCCATGCATTCATTATTATAAAGTTTCATGTTGGTCTTTTGGTAAATATTCTATGTTATTTTTCGTAAGCTCATATGTTCAAAGATCTCACAAGACCTTTTTCTTTTCTTTCTCCCTGAATCACAAGACGACTACTTAATTGACAAAAAACAAATAAAATATGAAACAAATTAATTATTCATCTTATATAATTAAAAATATTTTAAAAAGCATAAAAATAATATTTAAATTTTTTTTAAAAAAAGCGATTGACATGAGTTTCTCCTAGATAAGCAAAATTCCTAAGGAATTTCGCCAACTTGGGCGAAATTGTTTCAAAAATTTGGCCGGATTGGGCGAGAATTTTGCCCATTTAGAGAAACTCATGTCAGTTGCAAAAAATTATATTTTTTTGTGTTTCTTTACCTCAAAATCGATATTTTCTCGCAAGAAATCTTCAAAATCATCATTATTTATCTTCAATTCGTATTGAAAGTGAAAGATTTAAGTTCATTTCCATTTTTTCAAAATAAGAGGATACGCAAAAGTACCAATTGAAAGAAGAAGGTTAATTGAAAGTTTGTTATTCATCTATCATTATAGACGGCACTAACAAAGATAAAGTGTCTTCCCCGAAACCCCCAAGTAACTAAGGTAAACAACGTTAAAAAAAGCACTCATTTCTATACCGGTTCCGGAAGAGCGAAGAAAAAGGGGATGTTTTGTTAATAGGAAAATAAAAGTGTTTATAGCCGTTGCGATATAAATAAGAATACTCATCCGAGCCGCAAGAACATGTACGTATTCAAACCAAAGGCCTTTTTTGTCTTGCAGAAAAAAGCTTAGTAAGCCGTTTTTCGAGAAGATCCAACTTTCGCTTACCTTTTTTGGTAGAGGAGTCGATGCGAAGGGCTATCTACAGATAGAGTTCTATCGACATCCTAAAAGCAAATACATGGAGAACTCACATCCGATTCCGAGAGAAGTTAGAGAGAAAATTGGTGGGAAAAAATGAATTTTTTCGCACTGCACTTTTAGATTCCCGAGTTGGCTTTATTATCCCCCTTTAACCAAACTAAAAATAGCCAACTAAAAAGCAAGCCTTTTAGCCCAAAGCCTAACAATATTGAGACCATAGTCAATGACTCTTAGCACTACAAAAAAGGTACTATTTAACGACGAAATGGTTGCCGTAGGTATTTACCGACAGTATACCAACGCGGAAATCCTTATCATCAGAAAATTCACATTTGCAGTAAAAAACTTGGAGGAAAAGGCGCCCTAAAAATGATGACAAGTTACCGATGGATCATCATCGGTAACATAATTTATCGATGGATTTAGGAACGATAAATTCGCCGTAGTACCTTAATAAAGGTTTCGACGGCCTTGATGACCCAGATGTTCAACTCGTGGGGAAGTAATTCATGTTGCTGACGGTCATACTGACGCAATGGCTGTCAATAACTCTTTTCAACAGAAACTACAAAAAACTGTCAATTAGCGAACAATGTTTGTCGCAACTCTGTCGCAAATTGTGATATCGTGGCAGAAATATGACAAAACAAGTCAATCACAGTAATAGAGTCACAAGCATTGTTTTGCGACAGACATTCAGTCGCGTGAATGGATAGCGACAGGTGTCGCGTTGAAATTTGTACGCAATAATATTTAGGACGTGACGAATTTCTGACAGAATGTCGTCGCATATTTGTCGCAATAGTTGCGATTGACTTTCAGTCTCAGTTCTGTCGCAACACTTGCAACGGGCTATCTGTCACATATTTTTAATTTTTTTAAATAAATTGTGTGTTTCTAGACTAAACCATCTTGAAAATCAAAAAATATACCAACAAAGTTAAAATGCACAACAAATGAACGCATGATAATGAACTATCAAATATTAAAAGTACACATAAAAGCCCTAAAAAATTCGTCATTTACTATACTATAATAAACAAACAAATATATATATCAAAATTTTAAAATATATAAAGTACGTAATAAAAAGCATAGAAAGCTAACTAGAAGGAGGGATCTCCTCATCTCCAACACCCTCATCCTCACTATCATGAACACTGTGGCCGCTCATCTTACCAAACTCACGATCAGGCGTATGTCATTCAGGAGATGGCTCGAGAGGTGGCATCTGCAAAGGATCAAGTCCCATACTACAGAAGTTTTGAACCGTCCACTCATGCATGATGCGATGCAAGTAGCTAATCCTCCTCTTCCACTCTCGTCGCCACTCTTGGTCCATCATCTCATTAAAGAAATGGTGAATGATGGCGGCCATATGCTCCTCAAAACCCCCAAGGAATGGGCGGCCGCCAACTGTAGTATGCTGGGGCTGAGCGCGAAAACGGGCAGACTCTGCTGCACCGAAGCCATAGGCGTGTCCCCCTCTTTAGCCCCTCATTGAGCTCTAGTATCAACTCATGGTCAGTGGGCATAGGGGAGCCAATAGTCCTACGCTCATGTTCCTTCTACTCCTTAAGCTTGCAGGATATACACTAAAATTAAAAAACATGTTACAAATAAACGAATATATAACAGAAGATTAGATCTCAAATCATTAGACCATAAAACTTAAATAAGAAACAAATAACTTTCAACACTTACCCAAAACTCGTTAGATCACTCATTGACGAACTCGCCCTCCTTCTTGATGAACATGAAGCTTTTTGTAAAGCTTCTAATGAGAGAACTTAGTCCCGAGCAACTGACACTAAAAACTACAAAAAATTAAAAATGATAGGAAAATCATATATATATATATGCCTTTGGCAATAAACATAACCGTGTACATTATAATAGTAGTATTACCTTTGAAGCTTCCATTCAATAAACGAGCGAGAACCCACCGTATGCTTACTAGGACCCTCGTTGTTTTGTCCCTCGACCTTGTTTTTTGAGGCCTGCTCACACTTAGCCTGATACTCCGGGCCATCCCACTTAGCCTATAGTCCATCATAAACGTCCTGGGGTATCTATGATGGCTTCTTGGAAGCAATCCGTAAGTTCTGCATCAACTGTCGGTACCGTTTCACGGTGGTGGCTCCCTAGCCTCAGTATTGAGCTAAGGATCCCAACAAAAGTATTTCTACGATAAAACAAGTTAAACATCAGCAAAATAAATGTAATAAACAATATTTGTATGATAATTAACGAAAATATTCGTTATGTACTCTTACCGAGTGCTTACGATCTTTTGACATAGAAATGCACAAACTTTCAACACTTATTCAATGGAAGGGTCAACCTCGTCAAAATTAAGAAGAATGTTGTACGTTATTGCTTTAAATTCTTGATCTATCAAGATTCTCTTCACGATCTTACCATATGCTCTTCCCGATGCTTTGCAAATTGAAACAACAGACATGTCTTGATCTATAGGCTGCTCACTATCATTATTGAATCCAATAGCTCTACTTCTAGTTTCGATATTTGGTTCAAAGTAATAGCTAAAGAATGTGGCAGCCTCTTTAACTAGTTATGCTTTACATATTGAGCCTTCTACCCAAGCTTTATTGTTCATCTTCTTCTTAAGGTGGTTCGAATACCTAAAAGTGTATGTTTTAATACAAAAAAATAATTAAAGTAAGAAAGATTAAGGACAAGAACTCTATTTCTCTTACCTCTCCAATGGATACATACACCTGTATAGCACGGGACCACAAACTCTAGCCTCGTATGGTAAATGAACTATCAAATGTTCCATTACATCGAAGAAGCCGAGAGGAAATATCCTTTCCAAATTTCATATCAAGATTGGGATAATCATCTTCAATTTGGTGCATATGTGTCTCACTTATCTTCGGTGCACACAAGTCGTGATAGAAGAGGCTGAACTCGGCCAATACACTCCAAACATTTGGAGGGAGGATCTCTCCAAAGGCAATTGACATTAATTGCTCCATGAAAACATGGCAATCATGACTTTTCATTTCGATCATCCTCAGTTCTTTGAAATCCACACACCTTGCCAAATTAGAAGCATAACCGTCCAATAATTTCAAATCCTTTACCCACTCAAGAATACACTTTCGTTGTTCATTTGTTAACGAGTAACATGCTTTTGGCTTTGAACCCTTCCCCTTACTCCATCATGGATAGTCATATCTGTTCAGTTACAATACTTAGCGAGCTCGGTGCTGTTCTCTATAATTTTTGAGAACTCACGAACTCTTTCCCACATTTGTTTACCCAAAAGGCGCTATGGTGAAGGCGAATGATCTTCACCCTTACATTTCTTAAAAAACCTTGTATCTCTTCTAAATGGATTACCTGGTGGTAAGAAGCATCGATGGAAATCAAACCAAGATTATTTTCCCCCACTAATTAGTCTGAACGACTTTATTTGTTCCATGCAATATGGACACACAGTGCCCCTCTAGTACTCCAACCACTCAACATTCCATATAAGGGAAAGGCACTAATCATCCAAATAAGGGCAGCCCACATGTTGAAGTTCTATCTCTTAGATATGTCATATGTAAGGGCTCCAACATCCCACAAATTCGTCAACGCTTTTATTAACGGTTGCAAATAGACATCCAATTTGCTGTGGACCCGAAATAAGGACAGTCAAGAACATAGCTTCTTTTTTCAAGAACATCTATGGAGACAAGTTATAGGAGTCACAATCACCGGCCAAGAAGAGTATTATTTTTCGGACATTCCAAAAGGAGAGAAACCATCCATACACAAACCAAGTCTAACATTCCTCGATTCAACAGAAAATGTAGAATGTGTCCTATCAAAGTGTTTCGATGCTTCCCCATCCCTAGGATTGCTCATCATATCTGCTTGTTACTCGCTCTTTGAGTGCCATGTCATATGCCTGGCGATTCGTTTTGATGCATAAGATCTTTGCAATATAGGAGTTATGGAGAAGTAATACATCTTCTTCTAAGGTATCTCTTTTTGTCTATTGTTCTTTGTTTTCTTCTTTTATTGGTACCGTTCACAACAATAGATCTCCTTAGTTTTCTTCTTTTTTTGGTACCGTTCACAACGATAGATCTTACACTCCCTTCTCTAAGAGTCTTCTTTCCAATAACGCATGCAACTGTGAAGACATACGTCAATCTTCTGAACTGGCAAGCCTAAGCCGGACATTAACTTTTTCGTTTGTTACTAACAATCAACCCCCTTATTGTTCTTTGCGAGTAAACGTTTAACGTATTGCACTACCTGATCAAACGACTTCTCAGACCGGTTGTTCTCACATTTAATGTTCAACAACTCCTCAGTCGCAGTAATTGTGAACTCCCTGTACACCCTTCGTACGATGTCGTATCTCCTGATTTTAATGTATCATAAAATTTCTATGCCTTCGGATTATATGCTTCCTCATAGGTACAGTTGTACAAATTGGGGTCAAAGCAGGGTCCAGCAGCATAAAATATCATTTCACGATACGTGCTACTTTCTCTAGTTCTACTCAAACTTGTTTCCCTGACAATACTCACATTCGTGCTCACATTCATTCCCCCCACCACTTTTCAATGGCATGTCCAATTATGATAATAAGACATACACCCATATTTAAACAAATGCAACTTCAAATCAACCACAGTTATTAACTTTCTATTTTTAAACTTCACAGACGAACACCTTATCTCATGTTCCTTGCCATGATTTGTTGAAATACACCAATCTATAAATTGGTGTATCCCATTCACAAATTTGCTACTAAGTCCCCTAACCCTGAGTACACATCTCCTACATATCCAACTTCTATCCTGGTCCATAACTTTTCTGCATTCAAAGGAATAGAAGGAAGAAGATTAGTCTTATTCAGGATAAGAAGGAAGCGAAGACATATGTTTAAAGTAAGAAGGAAGTGAAGAAATATAGTACAAGTACAAATGAAACGTTCAAGAATGAAATGCTCGTCCAATAGAAGAACAAAGACTTGTACTTTTGACTTAAGTAAGAAGTAAAGAGAGAATAGAAGTACAAACACTTCAATCAATTGATTTAGATACCGTTGAAATGTTCAAGAATAGAAGAACTAAGACTACTACTTTTCATTTAAGTTAGAAGTAAAGAGAGAATAGAAGCACGAACGCTTCTATTTTTTCAACTTCCATACCTATGAAACGTTCAAAAATAGAAGAACAAAGACTTCTACTTTTGATTTAACTTAGAAGTAACGAGAGAAGAATAAAAGCATGAACACTTTTATTTTTTGTGTTGGGTTCTTAAAATGAAATACTTAGGGTTTAATTGGTTTAAAATTTCATTTAGTTAATTGTAGTCTCTCTGGTTCACTTTATTTATCTATCTCTAGCTATTTAAAAAGATTTTCTCAGTATTTTTCTCAAACATTTAAATGATTTAAATGGATTTTTATTATATATTTTAGGTGCGAGTTTAATTCCTTATATATATATTAAGAAATTTAGGTGCTTTGCATAAGTGCACAAGTTAAAAATCCATGAGATTATAAGATTTTAGGTTTTCCATTGGGGTTGGTAAATGTGTATATGTATCCTAGGAATATAAGAAGATAATTAAAATTATATTCATTGGCGAATAAAGATATGGTGATTTTTTTTAATTAAGTATTTTTGTTACTTTATTTGTAGGATCATAGCACCAGGTTGCACTTATGTGAGTCCACAAACCCCCTAAATATTTTACAAGTGTTGCTAAAGATGTTTTTTATATGGCTATGCATTTTATAGAATGCTTACTGCTTTTGGGAAGATATAACATGGTGTAATTTTGAATTAGAGATGTTCTCAAACAACGTTTTTAACTTGTACCTTAGAAATGCATAGGAACGGTGGTCCATATTGGAGTGCTTACTTTAAAAAAGAATGATCATGTTTTTTTTTTCCAAGAAAAGTTACTATTACTACAAGCTGAATATATTTTGATGTTGTTTAGTTACATGGTTAGAAAGTTGACATTTTTTATAAAAAGTGCATATGAATTGTTGACGGGCGGATGGGAATTTTTTTATCCTAAAGTAGTTATAACTTGAATGTATGTTACGGTCGTGTGAGTGGCCTTTTGATTCGTAAATGGATATGAAAACCCCATTCGACTAGGGACGAAGTTTTTTTGACAATATTTTGTATGCATCCGGAAGCGTTAGAGGATTGGAGAGTGCAGTGGTTATGGAACTGTACTCGTAAGGTGTTTGGCTGGTGCTGGGTACGGTATGATGGAACTTGTTTCCGATGACCTCGTTATAGGTTTCGGATTTTATTCGTGCAGCCCGATTTTGAATGGCATGAATTTCGAATTCGGGTGTAGAAGTTGTGTTGATGTGTCTTGATTCCCTCAGACTTCCCAGTTGCATTCAAACCCCTTATATAGGTTCAAGCATCAAAACTTTTAAAACAGCCAACAAAATGCTTTCTTATAACATTGCATTAACTATTTTGGAAAATTACGTCATTATTTTTAAGAAAAATGCAGAAGCACACAGACATGTGAACTCATGAGTGTTCAATCTCACGTCTTCAAGTGTCATGTTTCTTTCGAAGAACTCGGGATGAAAGATGGCACAGTACGTTATTAGAGTATTTTCGCACGAAGTTTTGGGGTTGGGACATGTTGTATATAGTCATTTGGAAAGGATATGTGTACTTTTTATGCTCGACTAGCTTGAAATGTCCTTTTGTGGTGTTTGTTTTGTAAAGTATTTTTTGTCCTCGAGATATTATAAGAAGTTTCCCTGAATCTTGTATAGCGGTTGCCCTTTTGTATTCAGTTTATTCCTTTTTCGCTATGTAGTATATGTGTATATATGTATATATATTTCTAAGTGTTATTCAGAGTTTTTCTTTAGTTTAGAGGCTTGTAGTTTAGTGCTGAGAGACATACCGATACCTTACTCAGCTGTAGTTAACCTAGCGGAGGGGTTAGGGTATCACAGTTGGTATCAGAGCTTCTAGGTTAGGTACTAGGTTCGAATATTTGGATCCTAGACGAGCTATAAGACCCAACCGCTTAAACCTTGATGATAACCATGAGATTCTATTGCTAGTGCTGACTCTAAGATTTTTTATTTTTTTGGGGGTAGGTGTAAGATGGCACATCATTCATGTGGGTGGATATGCCATGAGGAAATTCTTGTGAGCGGGTTCGGTGGGGCTTCATTGTCATCATTCTATTCCCTTAGGGAATTTATCCCAAAGAGAGCCCCAGTTCCGGTAGTTGGTCTTTATAATGGTGTCTGTAGAGGGACCAATAGTGCAGGAGGTAGAGTTTGGGGATGAGATAGAGGAGGACCCCATCGAGCCCGAGATAGATTCTGAGAAGGTAACGGAGCCGGATGGAGTGACACTAGTTGAGACGGGGAGGATGGACACTCTTATAGCGGATAGTCCCCCCCGTTAACTATATCACCTACTCCTATTTCACGAACAAAGTCAATATCCTCTTTCCCATCGTTACCACTATTCAGCGAGTCTGGGGAAAGTATTTCTATAGATACTGTGTGTGCCGCAAGCAGCGACTTGAGGATGCGGGTTGGCACATCATGGAGCTGAGGAGCGAGATTCAATAGACAGATAGTTTATTTTACTCAGCGTGTAAGGATGAACGGTAGGAGACAGCGAGGGCCGATAGGTTGGAGATCGAGCTAGCTCAAATGAGAGAGAGAGAGAGAGAGAGAGAGAGAGAGAGAGAGAGAGAGAGAGAGAGAGAGAGAGTTGAGCTAATGGAGGAGCGAGATTGGCTGAGGTAGTTCTTTACTCAGTTCCTCGGCACCACTAGAGACTTTGCTGATAGGACTCATCCTGAGCTAGAGGTCCAACCAGGATGTTCCAGTAGTCAGCACCATTAGACAGAGGTAGACTTTCGTTGGATTACTAGGATGTTTTATTTTTTAGTTATTCGAATAGTCATGATTGATGTTTTGACTACTGCTTGGTGTGGTAGGTTTGGAATCATAGATACGAGATCCCAAGTTTTGGTATGTACGGTAAACTAGTCATATGTTTTGTGTATTAAAATTAGGATGGTCTATTTGGATTAGGATGGTGTTGATGCATCACCACAAGTGCTGGAAATCATCATGTTGAGTTGTATATGTATGTATGTGTTTGTATATAGTTATGCTTATGCCTTTATGCTCGTAATGGTTTGATACCTACTTGGTGTTGTTATAAAGGCAACTATAATGGTATATTTGGGAACTCAAAGTTTTATTAGTACTGGAACTTCTTGTTATTTAGAAGAATGTTGGGTTCACAATCTCCAAATCGAATGGAGGAGGTCATATCTGAAAATTCGCAAAATAAACAATCTGAGCTAACTGGGGAGGCCACACCCAGTCTGTAAGAAGCTACACAGAGAATAATTGAGAAGTTTATGGTCAAAATGATGGAGTTATTAGAAACTTCAATGGAAACTAGGAAGATCGAACGAGTACCTACTATTGGAGCCGATGAAGCATTTGGGCGATTTTTGAAGTTTCGACCTCCAAAATTCTACGGAGAGGTCGAACAAGAAATCAAAGCTAAATTATTTCTCGAGCAACTGAACGGTATTTACGATAACCTTAAGTATGATGATGCCATGAGAGTAAGTTTGTAGCCTTTAGACTACAAGGAGTGGCAAAAGATTGGTGGCGTAGAGCTTCTAAAGCTCGTGCACTTAAGGATCAACGATAGACTTGGAATGATTTTCAAGAAGAGTTCAAAAAGTAGTACATACCTCGTTGGATTCGCGAACGACAAGAGGACGAGTTTCAACAACTAAAGCAAGTAGCATGATAGTTAAGCAGTATACGTCGAAATTCAATAGGTTGTCTAAGTATTGTCTAAGTTTGATAGACACTGAAGAAAACAAGACACGACAATTCGTAAAGGGTTTAAAGATTGAGTTACAATGGGCTTTGGCTCCTTTACCACCAATGGGATTTGCAACAGTAGTGGATGAGGCCATACAGATGGAGATGGCAGATTAGATAGTTATGCAAAGGAAATTGGCCACTGGCACAGCTACACACCATTATATAAACATCCTGGACAAGGACCATATAAGCTTAGAGATTCTAAGAGGCCTCGAAGTGAACTAAGGACGGGAAATGGAAACCATCAAAACCCCACCATTGGAAGTGTCCGCGGAGTATGCATCTATTGTGGACGAAGTGGAAATGTTGTAGAGACGTATTATCGGAAGTTAAGATTATGCTACTGGTGTGGAAAACCTCGACATGTTAGGGAGCAGTGCCCTGAGTTCTAGCGAGCACCTCCAGAGACTTTCAAAAGAGCTTGTCAACCCCCGACTATGGCAAGAGAGGTAGAAGAGAGTAATAATAAGCCACAAGTGAAAGTAAAAGTCTATGCCTTAGATGGACAACTTGTAGACACCGAAGCTGAGGTGGTTGAAGGTATGATTCAAATCTTCTTGCAACCAACAAAATGACTTATAGATCCTGGAGCTACACATGCTTTTGTGAGCATACATTTCGTAAAGCATATCCCTATACCCTCTTCTGCTATGTATTATCAGTTGATAGTTAGTACCCTTATGGGCATGAGTAAAGCAAGTAAGATAAAGTACCCAAATTTTGGCATTTATGTCGAGAATGTAATGCTACCTAGTGACCTAATTGCCTTACCATTTGAAGATACAATCTAATATTAGGTATGGACTGGTTGGCTAAACATTATGCCTAGGTAGACTGCTGACGGAAGTTGGTAAAATTTACACGACAAAGTAGCCAATCCTTGAATTCTAAGGAAACAGAACGAAACGAGAGAATCCCTTAATATCCGGCATAAAAGACAGAAAGTTACTGCGAAGAGAATATCAAGGATACTTAGCATATTTACTCAACAAGCCTAAGGAAGAGGTGAAGTTAGAAACAGTACCTATAGCGAAAGAGTTTGTGGACATTTTTCTAGAGGAGTTAAAAGCCTTGCCTCCAGAACAAGGAGTGGATTTTGGCATTAGAGTTTGTACCTGGTGCCAAACCTATATCTCGAACCCCATATCGAAAGGCCCAGGAAGAATGGAGAGAACTGAAGGAACAGTTGTATTGCGGCAAGAATTCATCCGCCTAAGTACATCTCCTTGGGGCGCGCCAGTTTTTTTTGTAAAGAAAAAAGATGGGACCCTTAGGATATATATAGATTATAGGGGGTTAAATAGTGTGACAGTTAAGAACAGGTACCCACTTTCTCTTATTGATGAGCTATTGGATCAACTCCGAGAAGCAAGATGCTATTCTAAATTAGATTTAAGACAAGGGTACTATCAAGTTAGGATAATAGAAAAAGATATTCCGAGGACAGCTTTCAACACAGGATATGGACATTAAGAGTTTGTTGTTATGATTTTTGGGTTGACCAATGCACCTGCGATGTTTATGGACTTGATGCATAGGATCTTCTTCCTTACCTGGATAAGTTTGTGGTGACTTTCATTGATGATATTCTTGTCTATTTTGTTGGATTTCTTAGGCAAAAAGGAAAAGCATAACAAAAGAACCGATAAAAAACCATCAGTAGGAGCCACACATACCAATAAAACTGATTAGAAAGATAGACTACCTCAACGATTTTTGATGCTGCAAGGTGTAGAGGCCCTGCTATTTACACTTCTCCCTCTATCGGTATCCACGCAACGACCTCCTATGAAAGCGATCGGATGCTAGGTCTTGGTGTTCTGAAAGCTATTCAGAACCAACCATAACTATCTTGCAATACTTTTGAATTTTTGGAGAGAGAGGCTAGAGAAAATTCTGTCCGTTCTAGGGTTTTTTTTAATAATTAGAACTCAGCTGCGAAAAGGTTAACATAACCTTTTATAGCTGTCAACATTGAACCCTAATTGTCATCTAATGACAATTTTAATCTCGTCTATCTATTCATATAACCATCCAAAGGTTGGATGAATAATATTAAGAAATTAATTTATTTATCTGATAAACAAATTAGTTACTTATTAACTTACCAAAATAGCTACAACATAAATCTGAAAACCTCCTCAGATCCCTTTTGTATACGTTCAACGAACATGGACACGATCATGATTCATTGGACTTGGACATAGTGCTCACAAGATCGTCTATGCGTGTGACCCTATAGGTTTACTTAACGTTTGCAGTGGAGGAAAAATTTTCTAGACATTTATCCACAAAATATAAGTGGCCTCTAGCACGACATTATGCTTACCCAAGTTAAGTAAAAGATATGATAACCTATCATCAGTTTTAATATTTAGTCCTTTTATCACATGATATCCTAATTAAGTATAAGGCATGGATCGAGTCATCCTTATATAACTTAATTAACCATTTACTTGATCACCTAGCAGACTGTTCCGGCAAATAATATTAATAACACTTTATTAGTATATATATTTGAGCATGGCCATGCGTATTCTACAATCTTCCCTATCAAGGAGCCCATAGATATCTCTCTCTAATAAGAGAAGGACAAATCCCCTTCACTATCTCTAATATTCAAGTCATGATAAGAAAATTGTCCAACCAATAGTCATAATAATCACCTAATTAAAAGTGATGTTTGGACTATGCCAAAACATATTTCTCCCCATGTAAGAAGCATTAGAAACATTAGGTCAAAGAAGACCAAACAGAAAACTGAGAAGAAATACTTATGACTTAAACTACATGCAATATTTCTTCTTTATTTTGGCTCATGTCCAATACAATATTCTCAATACTTATTTATGAATTGATTTTATATCTCATATCATGATCAGTAAAACTTAATCATCAATCAATTTCATAATAGTACATGTAATAAAACTAGGGAAAACAAGAATAGTATTTTATTAACAAGAAGGGTTTTACTATCAAGTCACATACTTGATTACCAAGAACATAAAATACAATTCAAAATACATGCCTAATAAATAACCAATATAAATGGAAGTCAATTCCCATGACAGCTTTCAACACACGATACGGATATTATGAGTTCGTTGTTTTGCCATTTAGGTTGATCAATGTACCCGTGACATTCATGGACTTGATACATAGGGTCTTCTGTCCTTACCAGGATAAGTTTATAGTGATTTTCATTAATGATATTTTGGTATATTCACCTAACCCCAAAACATATAAACAACATATTAGAAGAGTGTTGCAAATCCTATGGGAGCATAAGCGGTACGCCAAGTTTAGCAAATGTGAGTTTTGGATGAGTCAAAACAATATTAGGACGTGTTATTACTAATGAAGGGATCTTAGTAGATCCAGAAAAAGTAGAGGCAGTGACGCATTGGACGCAACCCAAAACACCAACCGAAGTATGTAGTGAAAAACCTTAGAGGAGGGGGGTGAATAAGGTTTTTGGCTAATTTTAAAAAATCTTTTTTGTGATTAGAAAGATAAACCTCCAATTTGTTTGTGAAAGAATTCTAAAACTCTATTCGATAAGAATCCACACAAAACAAAATCTTATAGTTTTGGCAATCAAGAAATGAGCATAGAATTAAACTTTAAAGAACATGCACAACATTATAGTGGTTCACTCTCTCAAAGAGCTACATCCACTACCTTGAGACTCAACCCAAGGATTTCACAAATCCACTATCTTCGAAGTTGGTTACACAGCAACACAATGAGGATCACCCTCCAAGAGTTTTACACAGAAACCTCAAAGTTTACACAGCAAACCAATACAACAAATTTATCAAAGGATCACCCAAAGGATTTTCCACAAACCTTTGATCACAATAAAAGAATAAGAAGAGTAAGGAACAATGTTACCAAATGAGCTTGAGAAGAGGAAGATACAACTCAATGGAATACTTCTACAAGCACCTCTTTACTTCTTCTTTGATGGATGATCAACAATGAAGCTCAAGAAGATTTTTGTTTGGGATTGAAAATGATTTGCAATAAATGGACTTTTGAAGCTCTTTAAAAGTCTTAAATGTTCTCTATGAATATTTCACCAAACTTGTCTCATTTATTGCTGATCATAAAGTCTATATAAGAGTTTTAAAAAAAATGACCGTTGCATTCAGTGCAACGGTAATATTTTTTACAGTAACTGTAAAAATCGGACGACCGGTTCCTGAAATCGAACGACCAGTTCTTTAAAACAGAAAGATTCAGACTTGTCCAAGCTAGAAAACGGACTGCCGAATTTTTGATTTAGAGAAAAATCAGACGACCGGTTTTAAAACCGGATGACCGAATTTTTGGACAGAAAGATTCGGACTTGATTTTCTGAAAAACGGACTGTCGAATTTTTTACTTTGGAAAAACCGGACGACCGGTTCTAAAACGGATGACCGAATTTTTGTTTCCTCAGCCAAGTTTCTTTTTAAGACAAAAAATTTCTTCCTTGTTTCAAAAGCATGTATTCTTGACAATCATTTTAAAGAGAAGAAAAACTTTTCAAAAACACCACAACTTTAGTCAAGAATACTTAGATTTTAACAAAAGTTTATATCTGAGAAAATCATAAAAGGAGCTTCATATATGATCAAATCAAAGAGTAAGACTAGGGAGTTTTACAAGGTAGTACCTAATTCACTCTAACATGAACAATGCCTTCAATGTCTTCAATGATTTGATCTTGGCATGGCTTGGTCTCTTCTTTCTCTATTTTGCCCTCATCAAAAGATCTTTTGCTTGTAGACTTTGAGACTTCACAGGTGCTTCTTTTGTTCTATGAGAGGTTAGCTAAAATACTCATACAAACATATGTTAATCATAATCAAAACATAAGTATTAATGCCCTTAGGGCTAACAATATCCCCCTTTTTGATTATGACAAACACATATGCAAGAAGATCAAAAGAGCAAGAGTAAAGTATGGTGATGCTTCAAAAGATCAATAGTAAGAGCAAAGCACAACAATCACCAAAAAAGAGATAACTCCCCCTAAACACATGCTTTTATGTCAAATATGGCTAAAGAATATTACAAGATCAAACTAAGCCAAAAAGCTCTTAGCATCATAACATAAGCTGCAAAGCACCATCAATGATCAATATATTATCAAAATTTCTCCCCCTTACATCTTGCACTATTTTCTCCCCCTTTTGTCATAAATCAAAAAGTTTTAGGAGAGAAGTTCCAAGGGATCATAGAAGAGGTAGCAGTAGGACTTTCAACATTAAAGTATCATCATGAAGTCCATAACAAGAAAGGCCTATCAACAAAGAAAAAGAGCAACAAAAGCAAAAGCAAATTAAGATTAGAAATAAGCAAGTTAAAAACCATATCATTAAGAGAATGAAAGCAGGAGTTTGAAAAGAGTTACGGACAAACAAGAAAGAGAAAAAAAGGTTTTATAAGGGAAATCTCAATCATCTCTATCTCCTCCTCCTTGCTCGAGTCTCTTAACCCGTTCTTGTGTATCGTTCATTTTTTGGTCCAATGTGTCAAGTCTTTCTTGAATGTTGGAGACTTTCCCATCCAAAGCCTCAAAGCGACCGTCGAATGCATCAAACCGGGTGTTCATTGATGTTTGTAGAGAGGCTATCATATCCATCAGATGACTCATGCTCCCCGAAGATGAGCCTTCCTCTGTTCTTTCTTGTTGCTTCTTTTGCCTTGTTTCTCTTCTTTGTATTTCAACCTCCGTTTCTTCATCACTGTCCTCTTCTTCGATATCCATGTCCTCTTGATCGTCATCATCATCTCCTCATCACTGTCATCAACATCTTGTCCACCTCGGATGAATGTCCCATCTTCATCTTTCTCAAACCCCATTCTTTTGAAGTTTTGCTGAGTGTGTATCTTGCCATGTCCAATGTGATTACCCATCCCAACCAAATTGATCACAAAATGTTGGAGGATTTTTGTGATAAAGCAACCATACGGCAAGCATTTCATTTGGGAAGATTGTGCAGCTAGCATATGTTCTATGGCCATAAATCCGAAATTCATTCTCTTATGCTCATGCAAGGCTAGCATCACAAATGAGTGCATGTTGGTGATAGATAATTTTTGCCCAACATTTGGAATGATGATGTTAGAGATCATGTGATGGAGCACTCTCCCATAAGCATCCAATTTGTTAACATTTCTATCATCATGTCTTTTTAAAACCTCTCTCTTAGTGAAAATTTCTGCAAATCTTTTTTCACTGTATAAATTTGGATCATAGCATTTTTTGTTCTTGGTGTAAAATCTTATACCATCTTGAGGGGTTTCCAAAATTTCATTTAACAGTCTATCATCAAATGCAATATCCCTTCCCCCAATTCTAGTCACAATCCATTGATGTGAGACATTATACCACTTTTTCAATTCTTCCTTTGTGGAGATTAGCATAAAATTCATATATCATATCCATATAATAAAGTTTATTTACAATCAACAGAGGTGTCCAACCGATCATTTCAAAAAGATGAGGAATAGCCTCCATACCTTGCATATCATGTAAGTCCACCCTATGACCCGGAGCAATTTTCCTTCGATTTCTAGTCCATTCTTCAAACCTGGCAGTCTCCTTCACTGAAATAAACCTCTCTGAAACTCTAGAAACCCTAGCTGCAGAAGCCCCAGTTCTAGAAGGTACCCTTTTTCCCTTTCCTTTCCCTCTACTGGTGTCTCCTTCTTCAGGATTTTGCCCTTGACCAACTTGAGCATTCTTTGTTTTAACCATTTTGGAGAATTTCTTGGGTAGGGTTTTGAGAGGAGATGAAGAGTTTGAGATTGGTGGATTGTAGTAATCAGAAAGAAAAATAGCCTTTTTGCTGTGATAAGAGATGAATTTGAAGAAAAAGAAGAAGGAAATTGAAAATCGGAACAAGAAATCGGATGGGTCTTGTGAGGAGGGGGTTTTCGGTCGAGAGAGTGAGAGAGAGTTGAGAGAAAAATGTGAGGAGTGTGAGAAAATTCTGACTTTAAACAGCAGATCCGACCCTAATTTTTTGAATTCGGTCGACCGTTTTTTAAAATCGGTCTTCCGGTTTTTGGATTTTTGAAGAATTCGGACGTCCGAGTTTTTGTGCAGGCGTCCGGTTTGATAGTCCGAATATCTCTGGAATTTTTTGAAAGGAAAAGTCTGAGTCCGGTTTTAAAACCGGATGTCCTAATTTTAAAAAAGGCGTCCGAATTTTTTTAAAACATCAACAAGGCAGAAAATAAGGGAAAAACAAATAATACAAGCAACAAACATTACTCATTAAATCTCACTATACCAAGTAATTTTCTTAAGTAGCAAAAGCGATCTTCTGAAAGAGGTTTTGTAAAATCTTGGTTGTTGAATTCTCTCCCATTATCACTTCTTATAGAAATCAATTTGCAAACAAGGAAGGTTTGGACTCGTTTGAATAATTTAATAAATTCATGAAATGCTTCATCCTTTCGGCTTAAAGACAAAGTCCAAGTGAATCCAAAAAAAATTCATCCACAATAATAAAGGCATATCTCTTACCACCAAGACTAGTGGTCCTCATTGGTCCAAATAAATCCATGTGAATGAGTTCTAAAGGTTTTGAATTTGAAATCATTTACTTTGGTTTAAAAGAGGTATTAATTTTTTTTCCAAATTGGCAAGCATCACAAAGTCTAGTTTTCTCAAAGTGAAGTTTTGGTAAGCCTCTAACAAGTTCTTTTGAGGAAAGTTGGTTCAATGAATCCATACTAATATGACTAAGCCTTCTATGCCACAAAAATACATCATCATCATGAACCAAGAGACACTATAAGTTTTGAGAATATGAGAACTTCAAGATAAAAGACATAGACATATGTCAACTCTTTTTTAAACAAAAATAGTTTTGTTCACAAGCTTGTTTATGATAAAAGAAGATTCACTTTTAAAAACAACTTTGTACCCATAATCACACAATTGAATAATACTAGATAAATTAAACTTCATACCATCAATTAAAGGCACTTCCTTAATTAAAGAAGATGAACTATATCCAATGTTACCTATACCGATGATCCTTCCAAAAGTAACAAAACCACCTTCGGTTTTTCTTAGTTCATTCATGAGGGATGCATATCCGGTCATGTGTCTTAAGCATCCGCTATCCAAGTACCACTTAGATGACCTTGACTTGTGTTCCTACAAAAAAAGAAGTAGAAAAGTCTTTTGGTACCCATATCTTTTTGGGTCCATGAATGTTAGTTGGATTTTCTTTTATTTTCCAAACGGTTTTTACTCCCCTTTCAATCTTTCTTTTTATAAAACATTTTATGGCTTTATGATCACTCTTTTCACAATAAGTACAACAAAAGTGTGAAAGGGATGAGGAGGCTTTTACAAAACGTGTTTGTTTAGAAAAAATATTGGAATGATTATATCCAATACAATTTTTGCCAAAAGGTGATCTTTGAGAGCCAAGAAGTTTTTCAAAGTTTTCTTTTCCTTTTGTGAACTTTTCAACACATAGAGTGAGATCACTCACCTTTTTCTTTAAGACTTCATAATCAATCAAACATTTTTCAAGAGAGGAAATCTTTTCACAAGGTTTTTTGTTTTCTAAAACAAGTTTTTGAAAGTCATCATTTGAACACTCTTTTTCTTTCTTCAAAACTTCCAAGGATTCAAGAATAGCTTTATTTTCACAAATGAGTCTTGAATTCTCATCTAACAAAAATTGAGTTTTGCTTTTCAAATCTTTGTTTCGTTTAGTAACCTTTTCGCACTCATCATACATTTCAATAAGCATTAAACTAGGATCAACATCACAATCATCATCAAGGATACTAGAAGAGTTAGAGGGTGAAGATTGTACCTCATTTTCTAATGCCATGAAGCATATGTTTCCCTTTTCATCACCTTCACTTTCACTTGTATCTTGATCCCATGCACCAATTAGGCCCTTGCCTTTCTTCTTTTTCTTTAATGCGTCAAGCTTTTCTTCCAACGCTCCTTTCTCTTTTTCAATAGCTTTGGAACAATCGGTTACAAGATGGTCGGTGCTATTGCATTTAAAGCATCTAGCCTTGAAGAGTGATGAACTTTGTCCTCCTTTCTTGAATGGAGGATTCTTTCCTCTTTTGTTGAAGTCTTTCTTGTAAAATCTTTTAAATTTCCTCATTAGTAAGGCCTTATCCTCAATCTCATCTTCATTGTTTGACAAGCATGTATGATCATCAACATTCACCTTGAGTGCTATGCCTTTTCTTCCTTTGTCTTCATCTTCTATTTCATCTAATCTTTTTATTTTCATCTCATAGGTGAGGAGAGATCCTATGAGTTCTTCAATAGGAAGTTGTCTTAACTCTTTTGATTCCTCAATGGCAAGAGTTTTTGGTTGCCATGCTTTTGGGAGTGAATCAAGAATCTTTCTATTTACTTCTCCCCTTGTGTACTCCTTTCCATACGCCTTTAGGCCATTTGTGATGTTGGTGAACCTTGTTAACATGTCACTAATGCTTTCATATTGTTTCATCATGAATATCTCATAATCTCTCACCCACATAGCCAACTTAGACTCCTCACTTGATTGGTGCCCTCGTGAGTTACTTCAAGTAACTTCCACATTTCATGAGCCGAGTCGCATCCGCTCACTCTATTGTATTCATTAGCATCCAAGGCACAGCTCAATATGTTCATAGCTTGAAAGTTTAGAGTCATCTTCCTTGAGTCAAGCTCATCATATTCTTCGACCTTCTTGACTATTCCATCCTTTATAGGAACATAAGGTCCTTTCTCTACAATGCTCCAAAGATTAAAGTTAATAGAGCAAATATATATTTTGATTCTAGATTTTTAAAAAGTATAATTTGTACCATCGAAAAGAGGAGGTCTATTTGTAGAAGAGCCTTCTACATATGGTAAACTAGAAACATTAGACATAGTAAAAGAAAGATCTTTTGCTTCAAGGATGTTAGTCCTTTTTTAGAGAAGCCCTGCTCTGATACCAATTGAAAAACCTTAGAGGGGGAGTGAATAAGGTTTTTGGCTAATTTTAAAAAATCTTTTGTGTGATTAGAAAGATAAACCTCCAATTTGTTTGTGAAAGAATTCTAAAACTCTTTTCAATAAGAATCCACACCAAACAAAATCTTATAGTTTTGGCAATCAAGAAATGAGCATAGAATTAAACTTTAAAGAACATGCACAACATTATAGTGGTTCACTTTCTCAAAGAGCTACATCCACTACCTTGAGACTCAACCCAAGGATTTCACAAATCCACTATCTTCGAAGTTGGTTACACAGCAACACAATGAGGATCACCCTCCAAGGGTTTTACACAGAAACCTCAAAGTTTATACAGCAAACCAATACAACAAATTTATCAAAGGATCACCCAAAGGATTTTCCACAAACCTTTGATCACAATAAAAGAATAAGAAGAGTAAGGAACAATGTTACCAAATGAGCTTGAGAAGAGGAAGATACAACTCAATGGAATACTTCTACAAGCACCTCTTTACTTCTTCTTTGATGGATGATCAACAATGAAGCTCAAGAAGATTTTTGTTTGGGATTGAAAATAATTTGCAATAACTGTACTTTTGAAGCTCTTTAAAAGTCTTAAATGTTCTCTATGAATATTTCACCAAACTTGTCTCATTTATGGCTGATCATAAAGTCTATATAAGAGTCTTAAAAAAAATGACCGTTGCATTCAGTTCAACGGTAGTATTTTTTACAGTAACTGTAAAAATTGGACGACCGGTTCCTGAAATCGGACGACTGGTTCTTTAAAACAGAAAGATTCGGACTTGTCCAAGCTAGAAAATGAACTGCCGAATTTTTGATTTAGAGGAAAATCGGACGACCGGTTTTAAAACCGGATGACCGAATTTTTGGACAGAAAGATTCGGACTTGATTTTCTGAAAAACGGACTGCCGAATTTTTTACTTTGAAAAAACCGGACGACCGGTTCTAAACCGGATGACCGAATTTTTGTTTCCTCAGCCAAGTTTCTTTTTAAGACAAAAAATTTCTTCCTTGTTTCAAAAGCATGTATTCTTGACAATCATTTTAAAGAGAAGAAAAACTTTCCAAAAACACCACAACTTCAGTCAAGAATACTTAGATTTTAACAAAAGTTTATATCTAAGAAAATCATAAAAGGAGCTTCATATATGATCAAATCAAAGAATAAGACTAGGGAGTTTTACAAGGTAGTACCTAATTCACTCTAACATAGACAATGCCTTCAATATCTTCAATGATTTGATCTTGGCATGGCTTGGTCTCTTCTTTCTCTATTTTGCCCTCATCAACAAGATCTTTTGCTTGTAGACTTTGAGACTTCACAGGTGCTTCTTTTGTTCTATGAGAGTTTAGCTAAAATACTCATACAAGCATATGTTAATCATAATCAAAACATAAGTATTAATGCCCTTAGGGCTAACACGTAGTTTCTTGGGTATAGCATAATACTATTAGAGATTCATAAAAGACTTTTCTAGAATTGCTAGACATTTACAGTAACTAACCAAAAAAGCAATCGAGTTTAAATGGACGGAGAAGTTTGAGAGGAGTTTCTAAGAATGAAAACATCGATTGACTTTGGCACCAGTTTTGACATGGCCCAATTCGAACGAGGAGTTATCCCTACAGACAGATGCTTTAGAGGAAGACCTACGAGCCATGTTGATGCAAGACAAGAAGGTTGTAGCTCATATTACGAGAAAATTGAAGGATCATGACTGGAATCATCCAACACACGATTTGGAGTTAGCAGCTATCGTATTTGTGCTTAAGAAATGGCGACACTAATTTATAGGGCCAAGTACGAGATCTTTACTGATCATAAAAATTTGAAGTACTTATTTTCCCAAAAGGATTTAAACATGAGAAAACATCGATAGATGGAGCTACTGGAGGAATATCGATGCCCAACTAACTATCATCCGGGAAAAGCGAATGTGGTGGCGGATGCTCTAAGTAGAAAGAAAAAGATATCAAGTCTTAGCTTAACATCTACTCTACAACAAGATATTAAAAGTGCCCAAGGATAACATGAGATTCCAGGAATTTAAGAACCGTGTAGGAGCCAAGAAATTGATGGATTTTCGAACAATAGAAGCCGATGAAAGCTTGTACTTTCGGAATTGGTTGTGCGTACATGATGAAATAGAACTCAAGCTTAAAATACTAGAAGAGGCACACAAAAGTACGTAAACTATGCATCCTGGAGAGAATAGAATGTATAAAGACTTAAAGCAAAAATTTTGGTGGAGTTGAATGAAGAGAGAAATTGTTGAGTATATGGTATATCTTACGTGTCAAAGGGTTAAAGCGGAGCATCAGAAGTCAGTAGGACTACTACAACCATTACTTGTCTTGGAATGGAAATGGGATCATGTGACTATAGACTTTGTTAATGATTGCCCCGCACCAAGGGATATAAGGATGCTATTTGGGTGATTGTTGATCGATGAACAAAGGCTGCGCATTTCATTGCCATTAATATGACATACCCCTTGGATAAGTTAGCACATATCTACGTAGACGACTTCATGGGGTGCCTATTGATATTGTATCAGACCAAGATCCAAGGTTCACTTCAAGATTTTGGCCCAATTTCCAATCAACCATGGGGACCACAACGTACCTCTAGACTGATAGGCAATTTGAAAGAATGATTCAAACCCTCGAGGACATGCTAAGAGCTTGCGCTTTAGATTTCAGGAACAAGTGGGTTGACAATCTTGCTTGTGCCGAGTTTACTTATAATAACAACTACCACTCCTCAATAGAGATGGCACCATTTGAAGAATTGTATGGTAGGAGATGCAGAATACCCCTGTATTGGGATGAGGTTGGAGTTCGATCTCATTGGAAGCAAAGAAAATTGATGTAAGAATTGGAAGAGATACAGAAACAAGTAAAGATAATTCAAGATCGGTTTTGAACGGCTAAGAGTACACAGAAGAGCTATGCTGACAATCGGAGGAGAGATTTGGAGATTAAGGTGGGAAATAGAGTTTTCCTAAAACTTATTCATTATTGCGAGAAGCTTCGATACCCGAGAGGAGGAAACTCAAGCCCCAGATATATCGGACCGTTTGAAGTTGGTAAAGTAGCATATTAGCTAACTTTGCCGACAAAGTTTATAGGTATACATGACATTTTTCATGTATCCCAATTAGAGAAGTACCATCTAGTACCTGATCATGTTTTGATGATGAAAAATTGGAATTAAGAGCTGATTTGTCATATGAAGAAAAACCAACTAAGATCGTAGAGCGAAGCGTAAAACAGTTACGCGGGAGGCAGATTACAATGTGTAAAAAGTTGTATGGAGACATCATGGAATTGAAGAGGGAACCTAGGAGAATGAGCACATGAAGAAGAAGTACCCATAACTTATAGGTATGTGATTCTGAATTTCGAGGATGAATTTTTTTAAGGGAGTAGAATGTGTCGCCTTGCTCTGTAAGCACCTCTCATATGACCCTAAAGAAAATACGGAAAGCCACGAACGTAGAGTCTGGGGTCTGACTTAATGGAGTAATGTATTTAGGGTGTAACGATAATTTTGTAGATATTTAGGAAAGAGGTCAAACTTATTAAGATAAGTTCTTGTTGGGGGAGTTTATGAGTATCATTAAGTAGATTATTTTTTTAGTATGCGTAACATGCACATTTTAGGAATTAGAATACTTGACATTTCTTAAAGAGGTGAATTCAAGAAAATGATATTGTTTTTGGAAAGGAATTTAGGATTCAAACATAATTTTTATGGGACAATATTAGGTATGTTAGACATATTTTTGGTACTAAGTTATTATTATTATCATTATTATTATTATTAGTATTAGTATTGATTATTGATTATGATTAGTGGTAAAAAAACCAAAAAAATAAAAAGCCATGTTTTTCCCCACTACCACGTGCCCACCTTTTGACAACTCATCACCATCCCTCAACCTATATATATACCTGTGTGTGTGCATACGTGTGTGTGAAGAGAGAGAGAGAGAGAGAGAGAGAGAGAGAGAGAGAGAGAGAGTTGGATTTTTTTTCCTCCTCTTCGTCCCAGCATATCAGAGGGTTTATAGGTAAGTGCTTTCTGTTCTTTTCTTTTGTTAGCGCTTGCTTTAGTTAATTTATATATATTTATATATATATCTTGTATTTAGAATTTGTTAGTTACTTTTTTTTCTTTAGTTAGCTTGTTATGGTTTATACTTGGGTTCTTAAAATGAAATATTTAGGGTTTAATTAGTTTAGGATTTCATTTTAGTCTCTTGGATTCACTTTATTTATCTATCTCCAATTATTTAAAAAAAGGTTCCTTAGTGTTTTTCTCAAATATTTAAATGATTTAAAGGAATTTTAGTACATATTTTAGTTGTGAGTTTAATCCCTTATATATATACATATATATTAAGTAATTTAGGCACTTTAGGTAAGTGTAAAGTTAAAAATATATGAGATTATAAGATTTTGTGTTTTTTATTCAGGTTAGCAAGTGTGTAAATGTATCCTAGGAATATAAGGAGATAATTATAATTATATTCGTTGGCGAATAGAGATGTGGTGATTTTTTTAATTATTAACGTATTTGTAGGATCATAACATCAGGTCTGCACTCAGGTGAGTCCACAAACCCCGCCTAAATTTTTACAAGTGTTGCCGGAGATGTCTACAAGTTTTTTTTATATAGCTATGCATTTTATCGAATATTTACTACTTTTGGGACGATATAACATGGTGTTATTTTAAATTGAAGATTTTCTCCACAACGTGTTTAACTTGTATCTTAGAAATGCATAGGAGCAGTGCTCCATATAAGGGTGTTTACTTTAAAAAGAATGGTCATTTTATTTTTGAAGAAAGGTTACTATTACTACAAGGTGAATATGTTTTGATGTTGTTTAGTTGCATGGTTAGACTTAGTAGATGTAAAGTTGACATTTTTATAAAAACTGCATATGTATATGTTGATTGGCGGATGGGAATTTTGTTATCCTAAAGCTGTTGTGACTTGAATGTATGTAAACGGCAATGTAAGTGGCCTTTTGATTTGTAAATGGATATAAAAACCCCATCTGACTAGGGATGAAGTTTTTTTTGACAGAATTATATGTATCCAGAAGCGTTAGAGGAATGAACTATATGTGGCTAGTCCTCTGTACTAGGGCCTCTTCCTATAAGGTGGATGGTTAGAAACTTTGGAGGGTGGATCCACTAGAGAGAAGGCGTACTACCATTGAGGGGTTGGCCTAGTAAGTATTGCATCAGACATTGCATCATGCTCTGCGGTTGGACGGCCGCCTTGTGGAGAGTTAGGAGTAGCTCGAAACTGAGATTGGTCTCAGGGCGAACCTGGTAGGTGCCCCGAAATTTGTAGACTGGTTTTATGTTATTGGAGAGTGCGGTGGTTATAGAACCGAGCGCTGGTAAGGTGTTTGGCTGGTACTAGCTACGGGATGCTGGAACTTGTTTCCCTGACCTTGTTATGGGTTCCGGATTTTATCCATGGAGCCTGACTTTGGCATTGCATGAATTTCGAATTCAGGTGTAGAAGCTGCACTGATGTTTCTTGATTCGCTCAGACTTCTCAGTTGCGTTCAAACCCCTCATATAGGTTCAAGTGTTGGCACTTTTGAAATAGCTAAGAAAATGCTTTCTTATAACATTGCATGAACTATTTTGTAAAATTACATTTTATTTTAAGAAACACACGGAAGCACACACAAGTGGGCTCACTGAGTGTTCATGCTCACGTCTTTAAGTGTCATGTTTTTTTCAAAAGACTTGGGACGAAAGACGATGCTATAAGCTACTGTAGTATTTTTTGCACGAAGTTTTGGGGTCAGGACATGCTATGTATAGTCATTTTGGGAAGGATATGTGTAATTTTTATGCTTGACCAACTTGAAATGTCTTTTGTGGTGTTGGTTTTGTAAAGTATTTCTTGTACTAGATATGTTATAAGAAGTTTCCCTAAATCTTGTATAGTAGTTTCCCTTTATGTATTCAGTTTATTCTTTTTCCGCTGCATAGTATTTGTATATATATATATATATTTCTAAGTGTTATTCATAGTTTTGCTTTAGTTTAGAGGCTTGTAGTTTAGTACCAAGAGGCACACTCATGCCTTACTTAGCCCCTGTTAACCTAGAGGAGGGGTTAGGGGTATCACAATTCTTCTTTTTTTCTTTTTTCTTATAGCTTTGTTCGTGAGGATTTCAGTGACATATTTTCCACTATATATATGTTAGAGGTATGTGTTTAATTAGCTTAAACTTTGTTTTAAGGGGGAACCCTGACTATTTAAAGTTTTACAAGGGAGCCCTAACTCTTAATTATTTTTTTGTATACGTTTGTTGCTTGTTTGAGCGGCCTGTGTACTTGGAAAATGTCCATAATACATAGGGAACTCTGCCAAAAATTTTTCAATATTATAAAAAACTTAGATTTTTTAGTAATGCTTTCAAAGAGAGGAACCTTGTTTCAATACTCAATTTCTCTTTTTGAAATCGTATCAGATATTTATGTCAAAGTTTATATCATGTACTCACATATACCATGATCCCTATTAATATTTCATATTTGGTCCTAAGTTCATGTACTAAATTATGATATGCATTATTTTCTTCTTCTAATTTTGCAATAAAAAAAGTGTAAATGTTATCAAAGGCATAATCAGGTAGAGTTTGATGCATTCTAAGTGTCATGTTCACCATGTGGGATATTGCAAAAGTACTTTTGTTTCTTATTTTAGCTTTGTGAACTTCCATCATTTTTCTCCAAATAAAACATGTGGAGACCTCGATCTGACTTCGATCATAGCTTTGTGAATCCAATATCCAAACTCTAAAAGACCGAGGACCGATTGGATTAGTGTTATGAAATCTCGAACACAACTAAGGGATGTTCCCCACCAAGATAAAGTGTTCCAAGAGAACATGGACATTCATGAGGGTTCGCAATAGATGTGACGATTAAAGACGTAGGAACTCTCTCGTCCACGAGTCTCGTTCGATGGAAAAATTAATATTGCGGTCGAGACATATTTCGAGGAAGTACAAAATGATGAAACTAAAATAGAATGGAATTCCGATAAAGAGACCGTCTAAGATTCTGACGCTACATTTGATGATGATCTTGATAAGGATTTCGATACATAGAACATTGTATGATTAACTTGTGTTATCATTATAATTACGTATGTTATATTTATCTCACCATACTTATGTTATTATACTTTTGTTATAATTATACTTATGTTTATCATCTTAACTAATTCTATCATTGACTAACTTATATTACAAGTTCGATGGCCCGAGGATGTAAGAGAAAGGATTCACCGCCCTCGACACAGTAGGATCCACTGCCTACAACATAGCAGGATTCACAAACTCTGACACAACGAGATCTATTAACTCCGGCACAGCAAGATCCACAGACATGTACACATCAAGATCCAATGACACATACACAGCTACCGACACGTTCCGAAGCTCCCGCTTTATCTTCCGCACCTACCACACAACTGTCATCATCTATGGCTCCCTCTATAGATCCTGCGGCTTGGAAGCCGCTTCCGATGATACTCGGCAGTTATTAACGCTGAAAATAGATAGATAAGTTCAATAAACATAAAAAAACATATCGTTATCATTTATAAAATATAATTAAATATAATATATACTAACATTAATATGTACAAACTACATCTTTTTTTAGAGCTACTAACCATATCTCAGCTGTCATGCAGGAGCGGTTCACTGGCCCTTACCACAGTTGGTCTGAGGTTCGCCGGATGTTCGCGACTTGTGGCGGGGAGAATTTCATGTAAATGAATCCAATATTGTAGTTGATTTACTTTGTCTTAATTTTTTTACAAGTCTTTATATTTATAATA
Source organism: Catharanthus roseus (assembly GCA_028651295.1). Lineage (NCBI taxonomy): Eukaryota > Viridiplantae > Streptophyta > Magnoliopsida > Gentianales > Apocynaceae > Catharanthus > Catharanthus roseus. Next base: position 1,729,551 of record JAPQWS010000033.1, on the reverse strand, counting down.
TTTTGAATCATTCTTTGAATCTTATACTTGTTATACTTATATTTATACAAATATTATTTTCTAATGTTTTGAAATTTCATTAAACTTTCAGAAAAGATGGGTATGGGACCCATCTTTATGCATGACCAAGATAAGATATGCATGGGAGGTCAAGGTCGGTGATTGGATGAGAAATTCACTTCTTGATGCTCAGGCCATAGGGAAGAGGCCCATTTGGGTTCCGAAGATATTCTGGGAGCAGATGATGAAGTATTGGGAGAATCCTGAGTACAAAGCTTTTTGTGAATAGAATAAAAAGAAAAGGAATGAGGGACGGGGGGTCGGGGAGCGGGGAAATACACAGGAAGTTCTATCTCTTTCATAGAGCATCAGTTGAGTACGTAAGAACTCTTTGATTTCATTACTTCATTAGAACATGTTTGGTATCTCACCCTTGTCTCCTTTGTCGGCAACTTCAGCAGCAAGCCAAATCAACAAAGAGGTTTTCCAAGAGCAAGCACATGGAGGAGCTCCATAAGCATCAGACTGGAGATAAGAAGGGGCAGTATGTGGATGTTTAGTCATAGGAGTTCTGGGTAAGTTTAGTGAAATTTATAACTTAAGTTTATATAATGTTTTATAACTTATAACTCTAAATTTTATATCATAGTTTATAAATTATTATCCAACTACATTTCATATTTTGGTCAAAATTTCAGAAGGTTCGATAAAAGGCCGATGAGGCAGCCACAAGCGCTACTATGCCCCATGAGCTCTAGCTGATGGCCACTATATCTTGTGGATTGAGTCGCGACCGGTTATATGGAGCTAGTTCAAAGGTAGCTCAACTCAGAGTCGAGAGCAATCGGGCCGCAGCTGGATTGCCACTTTACGATTTAGATGCGGAGCATAGGATCATGAGGAGAGGAGAGGCAGTTGTTTCCAGTGCCTGTGCTACCTTTGACGAGTACATAAGGCAGTTTGCTGAGTCAAGCCATTTGTCGTATACCCTTTTGCCACCAATGATGGGCATTGTCAGAGCTGCTATAACTATCGTTCCATAAATATCATCATCAACGATAGCAGGTACGGGACCTCAGAAGCGAGGGTATCTTCCTCTACACCCCCTTGCCCCTCTATTGATGTCCCAGGCCCCAGCACTGTTGATCCTCTCCTCCCCCCCCCCCAGTGATGATAGAGATCCTAAGGATGTTTGACACTTATAGATATTTTATGTTTTTTTATGTTTACGGATATTTTATAGATTTGATGTTTTATTTATAAGCATGAGTTTATGAATATATATTGTTGCTGTTGGGTTTTTTTGCATTTCACGGAGTTTCAGGTCTGTTTAAAAAATTAGAAAAAAACATTTCATGGCGAGGTAACGACGGCTAGGTCATAACTAAATTTTTTAAAAAAAATTAGTAACCAAAAAACATAACTATCGGAAACTGTCTTCGGTACATAATCCGACAGAAAAAAGCCGTCAGTAATGTCGTTAGCATGAAATAGCAATAGAAGACATGGGCCGTCAGCAAAGTTGTCATTATTTATTACCGACGGAAGACAAGCGTCAACTAGTGACATACCATGGCACTATAAACAATTGTCAGTAAGTGCATCAAGAACAGGATGCACCGATGGCCGACCGTCGGTAACAGTTGTTACCAACAAGAACTGGCCGATGGTGTCCTTTCCATCGACGTGCCGTCAGAAAGTATCTACTACCGATGGTTGGTATTTGCATGTATTTTTGTAGTGCAGATACCCAAAAAGAAAATGCCCAAAATCTCCCCAAGTTGGAAAATTTTGTCAGCTAAGATCCTGAATTTTGTTTTTGCACAAATAACCACCCAAACTTTTCTTACGATTAAAAAAAAGTTGAAGGAAATAAGTCTACAAATCTAACAATATCCTTTAATGGAGATACAAACTTTAGGAATATAAGTTCGAATTGTCAGTTCATGCCATAATTATATATAGAGAGACTAAATAATTATGTTCTTGATTGACAAATTTTCAACTTCGGGGTTTCAAACTTGCATTTATGAAATCTTTTTCTCTAATGATGGGTATTTAAGAAATTATACATATATTTTGATCAATTTTCACCGTGGAAAAATTGGGCTTTGGTGGCACTTATTAAGCTGCTTAGTGCTACGAAAGCTCATTTGTGACACTTAAGCGGCACTTCAGGAAAATTTCACCAAAAGTGGTGTCTTTTTTTTTTCTTTTTTTTTTGGGCGCTTCATAAATGCCCCAGATATATTAGTGGGAAAACTTGTGGCACTAATATAATGCCAGAAATACATTAAAAAATATTATACTTATTGTGGCACTTTTTGATAAATGCCACAAAAGTATTTTAATCGTATTAAATGGAATGAAATTTATTAAATGTTATTTTATTAAAAAATTAGAATCCAATCAAAACTAAATACGTGACCGTATCTCAAACCCACATATTACCTACTATTTATTATTTGTGGTAAGAAAGATTCAAACACGCTCTCTTCCCACCATAAGTGTTTCAACTAGTGCATCACATATACTTTTTTTTATAATTTCTAAATAAATTTTATCTATATTGTACATTAATAACTTAAAACTTAATAAATCTGACTATTTATAATATAGTTATTTAAGGACTTGTCTTTACTAAATAATAAAAAATAAAATTTTCTCATAAACACTAAATTTCTTACATTTTAGAGATTTTCTCTAAAACATATGCTTTTCTATCTCTAAAGTGATTTATGAGTTTATAATTTTTCTCTCTTATTTCATTTATATAATGATGTTATAGATTTCATATATGTAAAAATATTTTTAAAAAAGCTACAACTAATATAATTATTCAAATCTTTTAATAATTTTGACAGATCACAACAATGAAATTAACAAAATTGTTATACCAAACTTAAGATGTACAATATGCAAAGTATCATTATATTCTCTTACTATTTTATATCAAAAACAATTTTTTCATGAATTTGAAATGACATATGAACCTTAGTCATATATATATATATATTTGTAAAAAAAGTTGATATTTTATTTTAAACATCAATATTTACAAAAAAATACTTTAAGTTCTTCTAAGTATTTTTTATATTTAGTTATATAAAAAAATATGTATATATATACACACACACAGATGTGTGTTAATTAGTGGCTTTGAAAATTTGTGTAGTATTTTTGCGACATTATTTGTAATATTTGAGTTTGTGCCATATTTAGTGACATTTTCTGTGGTATTTGAGTTTGCGTCATATTTAAGTGGTAATATTGTGGCGTTTGAGTTTGTGCTATATTTTCATATAATTTCTTATGGCATTTTCTTATATTGATAAATTTTGTGTTTTTATGTGACATTTTAAAAAGCGTAACAAAATTTATGCACTTATTAAATGTGCCATTAAAATATTGCATTTTATAATAAGTGTCACAAATTAGTAACATATATAATAAGTGTCATAAGTTAAGTGCTATCAAGTCTAAAATTACCATAATATTTTTAATATTAGGAAACAAATAAGGGGTTATTGATCAAAATAAAAATTAACTTTAACTAACCTAACTTTGATGTGTTTTTGGACTTAAAACCTTTGCATTAATTACATCTCCTTCCCCTTTTTTGATGAAGATTTTTCTTTCCTTTGAGCTCATGGACGTGGGCCTTGTATTAGAGATTGAATTATATATATGTATATATATATATATATGAATTAGATTGTATCCTTTTAAATGTTTATATCCTTATTTTTTATTTTGTCTTTCTAATATTTTTTGTTATTTTCGTGCCTTGTTCCGTGCCTTGTTCATATCTCTATAATATTTCGTGCCTTGTTCCCGACCAGTAGTATCAAAATTGGTTTTGATTTATCAAGTAGTATTAGAGAAATATGATCATTAACTTTGCTTCACAAAAGAAATGACAAAGTTGACAATAATTGTAACAAGTAGCAGTAATTAACCTGGTTTCCACCAATAAAATTAATAATCAGATCCTCTCGCAGTTTTTCTATCACCTCTCAGAAGTGTTTCGTATTTAAGTGTTTATGATCGTAATTAATTCGAATATAATTTAGAAAGTATTTATAAAATTTAATTATTATTTGACTTATAAATTTGGTCTAATTTTAATATGACCCTAAGTGTCGGTCTCAAACTTGTAATCTCATATTAAAATTAACAACTCGGTTACAAAATACTAATATAGCTAGATAGCTACTAGGTTAGATCCCTGGCAGTTTGCTGGTAAGTTCTCGACCACCTTCCCATCCCTTCACCATTTTCGTAACCAAGGAAAAGAAAAGAAAAAAAAAAGGTGTGAATGAAATGAAATTAACAATAAGAAAAACAGGCTTCGTTGGAGGAATTTTTTTTTATATACATTGGGAGATAAACGTGTGAATCGAACCGTTGATCTGAATTATCAACTTCATAATCATTCTATCAATTAGATTTTATTGTCAATCGTGAAATATCCACAATTCCTATAGATTTCTAATCATAAATGTTTTTTTTATGGAAATTTCATGTGTTTTTTTAAGGAAAAGAAGATTATTATATATTATTTAAATTAAAAGAAATCGCACAAACTATATAGAAAAATGTTTTAATTCATTCTAAAATTAGATCAAAAGATGAAGTTATCTTGGTCAAAAATGGGTCACACCATTGACTGCTCTATACATGTGAAAAAAGTAGTAAAAGAACTATCAATGCAATTAAGAAAATTAAAGGATAATATTTTTTTTATATCTGTCTTGAGAGAAAAAAACAACATTATCGTTACATGATTCCTAAAAATTCATCATACTCCACATAAAAATAACCCAAGAGACTTAAGGCTATTACGAGTAAGGAACCCAAATGATTCTTAACAATAATTTTGATGTCGACTTTTTCTTTAGAGAAAGCCATCTCAGTGCTAACTTTAAACATTTTAGAGTATGATGGATTTTAAATAGAGGAATATATAAATCAAAAGTTGCTAACTCTGTGACGAATTTTTACATGTAAAATTGTTACCAATGATTTTACTTTCGAAATTACATTCCGTAAAAAATTTGTAATAATTCCGGATAGGACTAAAAAATTAAGTAATCACCAAAAGAAATCAAGATTGGAGAGCAAAGCTCGTTTATTATGTAAGATTGATATTGGCTAGCATATGAAGTCCAGGGTACAACAAAAAGATACGCTAGTAACAATCACTTAATAATTAGAATAGTCATCACTGCTTGCTGCTGATGGCGGTTTTATCGGTTGTTGGAGATATCACATCAGTATATGATTCTCCTAGATTATCTTGGATTCTATAAGAGATTATTTGGTTAGAATCCTATATTGATTATAACTAGGATACTCTGTATTATGTTATTATTATAGCAATAGTCCTTATTAGTGGTTGACTAGAATCCTATATTGATTAGGATTAGGATACTTTGTAACTTATAATTATTAGATCATAATGAATAACAAGACGAATCAAATTGAAGCATTCAATATTATTTTTCTCTATGCCCTAAATTTCTTAACATGGTATCAGAGCCAGAGCCAGCTTTGAAGAAGAACTAAAAGAGAAAAAAAAAATCTTTCACATCTATGACTTTATTCTCTTTTCATTCAACTTGAACAATTCTTTTCGTTCAGTTTGGACAAGTTTTTTTTAGGTTTCTAATATTTCTTCTAATTTTCTTCAATAAAAATTTAGGAGATTATATTTTTTTTGTAAATCATATTTAAGTCAGGTAGCTTCATCTACAAATATTTGAAGCACCTAGATTTAGAAATTGAAATTGGACATTGATGGTTGCTTTATCGAAAAAAACTCTAAAGCGACATCAAAGGAATTTTCAATGATGGATTACAGAAGCCACTGCGACTGATGGAAGAAAACCACAACGACTGCGACTGATGGAAGAACCACAGCGACAACGATTAATGACAAAAAAAAAAAAAAAACCACAGCGATAGCGATTGATGATAAAAATTATAGCGACAACGAGTGATGGTAAAGACCACAGCGACAATGGTGGAAGACTACCAGATGTGCAATTTGCACGTTACAAAAAAAATTGAAAATTGTGGCAAGTTGGACATGCAATTTTGCACGTTACAACTTGAGGGAGGGTGTTGGAGATATCACATCAGTATGTGATTCTCCTAGATTATCTTAGATTCTATAAGAGATTATTTGGTTAGAATCCTATATTGATTATAACTAGGATACTTTGTATTATGCTATTATTATAGCAATAGTCTTTATTAGTGGTTGGTTAGAATCCTATATTGATTAGGATTATGATACTTTCTAACTTATAATTATTAGATCATAATGAATAAGAAGACGAATCAAATTGAAGCATTCAATATTATTTTTCTTTGTGCCCTAAATTTCTTAACACCGATGATGCCAACGGTGGTTGGTGACAGTGGTGATGGCGGTGTTTATGGTGATGATGGTGGCCGTGGTGCTTTGGTGCTCCGGCGTGTGGGTGGTGGTGGTGGCTATTATTAATAGTTCTTGAAGTCACTCATCTTCAACTTGAAGAAGGGTTCTTGAAGCATCAGAAATTGTGAGAACCACAAGGAAGAAAAGGAGTAATAGTACTAAGTTTTTAGTAGACATTGTTCTATCATTTGAAAAAGCTATACTAACCTTTTGTTATGATCTATCACTGCTTTTTATTTTATGAAATGAGTCAGAAGGAAAGGTGATGATTTTATAGTTGTATTGGTCATAACTTTTAGTATTTACCAACCAAAAAAAAAAAAAGAAAAGTAATAACTTTTCTGTGCTCATTAATTTTCTTGGAGTATCTTATTCATTTAATTTTCCTATTAACGGTAATCTAAAAAAGTTCAACAAGAATTTAATTATTTGATCATGAGAAATTAGTTCTCCATATTTAAAATTTATTGTTACTTTTATATGCATAGTCAAAATTTTCTTTATAAAACATTCATACTCAAAAACTACTTTCAAACTTGCAAGTATACTTCGGTCAAATTTTAATACGCTTCATTCATGTGATAATTTAATAAAAAAAAATATGTTGGCATACGTGAATCTTTTAAATAAATTTTGCATATGAATATTTGAAAAAAAAATTGACTATACATAAAAAAAATTAACAATAATTATTTAGTATGAAAGAGCCACTTTCCCTTTGAACATTTAAGATGAAGTTTCAAAGAAAAGAAGAATTGGATTCTTTTTTCAAAGTTTAAAAGCATTTGTACCTTTTCATTTACTTTTTAGATACCACTCGTTTCGATTTTTTTATTTATCATATTTGTAACACTGCATATTTTAAGAAAATATATAAATTTAAATATTTGTTAATATAAATTAGAACACCTTTTAAATTAACCTCTCTTCTGAATATAATTTCTACAAGTTTCCATGTTAGAAAAATTAGAAGTAGTTAATTTTCTTTATAGATAGGTATTAGATAAAAGTTTATGAAATATTGTATTATTTTATTAATATCACAAGTAAAAAAAATATAGGTATTAGTCATAAAATGTAATATGTAAAAAAAAAAAAAAAACATATGGTGTACAACTTAAAAAATAATGTAAAAAGTCATTGAAATACGTTTTTTTTAATTTTTTAAAGTAGAACTTTACGTTATATATATAGTATAAATATATTAAACTTTCGGTCTCACTTTTCCGTTTTGAGTTTGTAATAAATTCAAATTGAGTCTATGTTTTGTAAATGAAAAGTTTGGGGAAATTAGTTCAGTCCAATTGCGCATACTGAACTTAATTTCTGCAGGATCAAGTCAAATAAATAATACTGTATATCTTTGTAAAATAACTCAAATATATTATACGACTATTGGAAAAAGGAAAAATAAAATTTAGAGAAAAAAACATATACAATGAAAAAAAAAATTTGATTCTTTATTACTTTTGCCCTTCTATATAAAATGCACAATTTACATTATATGGTATTTCCTAGTTAGTAACTACGTAGTTTTGATTAGTAGTTATGGTTTCTTTTTTTTTTTTTTGGGAGAAAAAGATTATTTATTATTAGGGTCTCAGGATTTTTGCTGGCAAGTCTTTATCCTTTCTATAGTCGAGCTCAGACTTGCCCAAGATCTAAAGAAATAGATGAGCTACATCGAGTGGAATGTTTTGAATCTATTCCAAAGAAGTATTTGAAAGCAAAGCAGCCTTAGCTAAAAGATGGGTCAGAAAATTTCTCGACCTGTATATATGTGAAAAAACAGTAGTGTCAGAGTCTAAAAAGCTAAGGAAATACAAGGACAAAGAATCCACTCTAGAAAAATTATTCACATGGGATGAGAGACTACGAATGGCCATCAAGGAATCACTTTAAATAATCAGTTAGTCAGAAAGGGAAGATCTAGTCACGTAACATTCTAGGATACCACCAAGTTCATCATATTCCAATGTGAAGCGTCCTGACGAGGTACAACTCTTGCCAATAGGGGTACCCTCTAAATGATTTCAAACCATGATACCAATCCCAATTTTATTATCAAAAAAACAATATCAGTGTTAATTTTTTAAAAAACCAAATAATGGAGGCTTCCAAACACGTCATACTAGTAAGGAGTAGCTACATCTGCTTATATTCCTAAGCAAAATATAATGCCTTTAGTGCAATCTGACTCGTATGAGAATATAATCTTTCATGGCGGAGTTTATTACGGGCAAACCAAATCAACCAGGTACAAATAGTAAAACTAGAGATTTCTTCTGCATTGTATTGAGTAACGACTTATTTAAATAAGTTTTTGAAACTGTGGGCTCAAATTCTCCTCTATTTATTGCCTGAGGATAGCTGGTCCTAGACATTTTATGCAAATACACAATCAAATAAAGTATGCTAGTCATCTTCATCATTTGAAACACAGTTTATACAAGTTGTATTGTCCATCATGCCTCTCTTCCTAAGGTTTTTCCCGATTGGGAGAATCTTTAGTGCTGCTGTCCAGAGAAACATCCTAATTTTAGACTTACTGCAAAATTATGTATAAATCTTCATAATTAGTCACTTGAACCAAATTTGAGGGGCCATGAGTTAATCTAATGGATCTCTTGTAATTCATTTCCACCTTGTATCCTGAATTTACAGTGTAAGAACCACTCGAAGTGTGGTGCCAAATTAGCTTGTTCTTTGGCCAGGCTGGATTTAAAAGGATTTGCAAGATTACTTCTGCTTCATGATGCAAGAAGAGATGTCTGATGAGATCTTCTCTCCAACATATCTGGTTGAAGTCAATAAGGTCTGCCACCTGTCTTTCCACGCCCCTAAGAAGAAAAAAAGAGAAAATGTATACCAATGAAGGGAAGGAATCCACCTACTATGCGGATTGCAATAGAGAGACTGTTGCCAATACGAGTTCGCATCCCTAAGAAAAGTAAATTTCTTCCCTCAAGGAGACTTCGCCAAAGATATGATGACTTATGCCCTAACAAAGTACCCAGGAAATCTCGAGTAGGATAATATTTATCCTGGGGCCATTTAGCCATCAAAGGTGATGGAGAAGTTACAAGATGCCAAGTTTGGCGAGGAAAGCAATATTAAAAGATTTAAAATCACGAAACCCAATTTACCTAAATTTTTGGTTTACAAAGATGTTCTCAAGATTTCCAGCAAAGTTTTTTATTTCCTTCATACCCACCAAAAAAAAATTTGAAGAACCATGGAACTCAATGAGCGAATAATGTGCATAAGTAAAAGAAAACAAGGCATATCATAAGTAGGGATGGTTTGGACCACATTTTTAATAAGAATTTCTTTACCATCTTGTGATAAAACCTTCTCCTTCCATCCGTTAAACTTTTTCCAGACTCAGTCTTTAGCGTATTGAAAGATTTGGTTTTTTTAATGTCCGATGAGGCAAGGAAAACGTAAGTAAGTGCTGTAATCCCTTGTTTTGGTGATTCCCCGAACTACAATAATGGACTCCTAAAGAAGAAGAAGAGGAACAGATTGACAAAAATAAAGTATATTTCTTGAAATTTACCTCTTGTCCAAAGATAGAAGCATAGTCCTGAAGAACTTTCTTGAGAACATCAGCCTAATGGACAAATGCTTTATTGAAATTAATGCTATCGTCTGCAAAAAATAAATGAGCAATAGAAGGACACACAGAATTGAACCAAAGCCCGAAAAAGAGCCCATGTTGATCAGTATCGGATCATGGAGGACAAACCTTCGTCACACTAGTTAAAAAGATAAGGAGATAGGGGGATCTTCTTGATGGATCTCATGGGAGGGAGAAAAATTAGACAAGGGTCTGCCATTAATAAGCACCGAAAAAATTGAATAGAATATAGACACCGCATAATAAGAGAAATAAGACTTAAGTGGAAATGCATAGATAACATGACAGATTTAAGGAAATTCCATTAAACCCTATCAAAAGCCTTACTGAGATCAAGTTTAAGAGTAAAGTGGTTAGAGCCATTTATTTTACCATAATTCATAGAATGGAATGCTTCAAAGGCCACAGTAAAATTATCAGTAATAAGTCTTTTTTCAACGGAACCACTTTAATTATCATGGACAACAGTAGGCAAAAAATGTTTGAGCTTATTAACTATGATTTTTTAAATAAGCTTATAAGTAACATTACAAAGGCCGATGATTTTATAATCTTTTGACAAGGGTAAGGGATTTGAGTTTAGAATTTAAAGAATATTCGTGTTATTAATGGCATTAATATTTTCCCCATCATTCAAGATATAAAGAACATGTGTTAGATTTGTTCCCAGTATTTGTCAATATTTTTGTGGAGAGCACGCTTGTAATCCAGGGCCCAGCGCTTTTCTGCCCTTCAACTGCTTGTATTCAGGACATCCTTAAAGGTAAAACGTTAGATTCTACATCTGTATCAGATAAAGTCTGATCAATGGTACCTTCCTACAAAAGTCAAGACGAGCTATTAGTAATATAAATAGATTCAAAATAGTAAGGGATAGCTTGTCCTATCTCTTTTGGTTCAGTTGTGTCCATTCTATATGAATCCTTGAGCTTGGATATGCAATCATGTTTCTGCCATTGTGATGCTTTACAGTGAATGAAAGTTGTGTTTCTATCCCCGTCCATGAACCAATCAGTTCTCGATCTAGTGTTTCAATAATCATCTTCAATCATGAGAAGTTTCTCAAGTTCAATTTCATGTTTCGATTCATCATGAGCTGCTTAACTGGGTCGGGATCTGATAGAATCTAACTTTTTTCTGATCTTTCCAATATTATTCTCGAGATTTCCCTGCTTTTTTCTTACTCCATTCCAAAAAGTGATCAAGAATGAAGCTAAAATTTTTTTTAACATCTTCAACAGAAGGTATTGGGTCCGATAACCGAGCTTGTCAAAATATTTCAGGTAATCATCGTCTTTGATCAAATGTGGCTAAAATCTTTTAGGTCTAATTTTCGTGATAGAATGTGTAGTAGAGTGAATCCTATCTACTCATTTCAATTTCTTCCCTACGCGCCTTCCTCATTATAAAAATAAAAAATAAAATAAAACTATAGTAGAAAGCTTGTTCCGCTTCCCCAATACAACTACCATCTTCTCCCATCTCCACCGAGCCTCCACCATTACCAGTGACGATGAGCGACAAATGGGGATCGACGATTAGGGTTTGATTTCCAAAAGTGTACTGAGAAGGTAAAGGCCAGTGGTAAGTGAGAGAATCATCGAAGGGTTGAGTTTGAATTGTGATAAACATCGAGAAGAATGGACGAGAGTGAAGAGAGAGAGAGATGAAGAAGACAATTGTTGTGAGATTGGATCCTGCTGAGTTCGAACTCGAAGTAGAGAGTTTAGAGGATTTTTTTTGACAGCTTTAATTTCGGGGAAATTGATGATCAGATTTGACTCGGTGGCATGGTAATTCGGGGAGTTCGGTGGTTTGATCGGAAAGAGAGTTCAGTGGAGGGGAGAAGAAAGTTTTGGTGAAGGCACGAAGATTATGATTAAAGTTGACTTTTTAATTATTGGACAAATAAATGCTTTTAATTAATTACTCTCTTCCGTCATGGGCCGCGGCAGCAAAAGGCAATTTGAAGTTGGTGGACGCTCGTTTTTTTTTTTTTTTGGCTAATTTACGATTTGAAACAAGAAAGAACTGCTTTCGTAGAATGAATACTTTTGTGATTCTTTCTGCGCTCTGTTTCTTTGTTTTTTTTTTCCTAATTTGAAAAAAAAAAGAATATTTGGATGGATAAATTACACATTAAAATATAAATTTACATATGAAAAAATTTAAATATTTTTTTAACCTTCTCTAAAAAAATGTGGTAATATTTTTAAAATTTAAAAATTTTAAAGTTAAAATTGCATAATTTTGAAAATTATATACAATGATAAGATCAATTTTGAGATAAAAGCATAAAAAAAAAAAAATACGCTATTTGTACGCTTGAGTCATGTCCTGTCTTTAAGTGAAAGTTTCCAGTGGGAAAAACAATCTTTATGTTTTCTGTCTCATTAATGTGAGAATAGTGTACAATTTATAGATTGTCCAAGTGACAAATCCTAAGCAGATTAGAAGTAGAAGTCCTAACTAAATACAACTAGGAAACACAATTATACACAGTTTAGGATTAATAGTAATCCTATTTTAAATATATGTCTAACACTCCCGCTCAAGTTGGAGCATGAAGGTCAGAAATGCCCAACTTGAAAGTTAATTGATGAAAATGTGTCGGATGAAGGGCTTTAGTGAGAATATCTGCAAGTTGCTCTTCACTTCGAATATATGCAGGAAAGATAAAACCGTCTTGAAAATCATCACGAACAAAATGACAATCTATTTCAATGTGTTTAGTGCGTTCATGGAAAACAGGATTTTCGGCGATATGAAGAGCAACCTGGTTATCACAATGCAATGGAATAGGGCGAGTGACAGGGACATGAAGATTCCGTAGGAGAATAGATAACCATTTAAGTTCACATAAAGTCATAGCCATAGAGCGATATTCAGCTTCGGAAGATGAATGAGAAACAGTATGTTGTTTCTTTGTCTTCCAAGAAATAGGAGACCCACCAAGAGAGATAAAATAACCAGTGAGAGATCGTCGAGTTATCGGGCAGGTGGCCCAATCGGGTCACAATATGCAGTTAACAAAAAAGGAGAGTTAGAGGAAAGAAAAATGCCACGTCCAGGGCTCTCTTTCAGATAACGGACAATTCGGATAGTAGCATCTCAATGAGCATGACGAAGGGCGTGCATAAATTGAGCAAGTGTATGTACAGCATATGCGAGTTCGGGCCGAGTGAGTGTGAGATATATTAGCTTGCCTATGAGTCTGCGGTAGCGATCTGGGTTATCAAACAATGATCCAGATGCTTTTGCCAGCTGATGGTTAGGTTCCACAGGAGTAGATGCCGGCTTGGCACCTAATAAACCCATTCCTGAGAGAATTTCCTATCTGTATTTTCTTTGGCATAAAAATAATCCCGTGGAGTTTCTCACAATTTCTATGTCCAAAAACTATTTGAGCGATCCCAAATCCTTCATATGAAAGCACTTATGTAATAAAGCTTTGAATTTTTCAAGTGTGGATAGAGAATTTCCAGTAATGAGTAAATCATCCACATAAATAAGAACATATACATAAATATTCCCTCGAGAATATGTGAAAAGAGAGTAATCTGCATAAGACTGAGAAAAACCATACCTACGGAGAGCGGTAGTGAGTTTTGAAAACCAACATCGAGGGGCTTGGCGAAGACCATATAAAGATTTCTTTAAACAATAGACTTGTCCTTTGTAACAGGTACGAAATCCTGGAGGTGGTCGCATATATACTTCTTCTTGTAAATCTCCATGCAGAAATGCGTTGTGAACATCCATTTGATGGATAGGCTAGTTGCGAGCAGTGGCAACGGAAAGTAGAGTACGAACGGTGACCATTTTAGCAACGGGAGCAAAGGTGTCTGTGAAATCAATACCTGTCATTTGTGTATTTCCCAAAATTACCAAACGGGCTGTATATCGCTCGATGGTGCCATCCGCTTTGTAATTAATTCGGTAGACCCATTTACTTTCCAGTGCACGTTTTCCAGGAGGCAAGGAGGTTAAAGTCCATGTACCATTTTGTTCAAGAGCATCAATCTCTTGGCGCATAGCGGTGCGCCAGAGAGGATTAGAAACTGCCTCAGAATAAGTGGTAGGCTCGGATTCCGTTGCTACAGATGCTAAAAATTGCCTGTGTGTATTAGAAAATTTACTATAGTCCACAAATTTTGTTATAGGATAAAGAGACGTACCTGAGAGGTCCGAAGAGGGTGAGAGAGCAGAGGAGGAATGGGATATAGAGGACTTCCATATGACATTGCAATCATAATCTTGGAGCCGAGTCGGAATATGTTTAATTCGAGTGCTTCGTCTGGATGCATTAGTTGCCGAATTGTCTTGCGGCAATCTGGCAGGAATATCATCCTGAAGTGGGCTATAATTTGGCTCAATGTTTGGTTTGTCGCAAGGAGGCGGATGTGGATTGCTACTTGGGCTAGTTTGGAGTGGGGTTGCGGGAGAGGTTGGTGGTGGGCTTCGCTGAACTGGGCTGCGGGGTTGTGTATTTGACGGGCCGGAAGAGAAGTGTGGATTAGTGTGTGAAAGTGGAGGTGGGCTATGGAAAGGGAATAGTGGAGCTGGGCCGTGGGTTAGTGGGCTGCGGGAAGGGGTTGGTGGATCTGGGTTTGCAGGTGGGTTGTGGGTAGGATTTATTTGATCTGGGCTAGGTGTGTTATGTGCTAAACTCCCCCTATCTTGCATACTATGTTGCTTGGAGCCCAAAACTTGTTCTCCAAAGTTGTAAAATTGTGTGAAGTCTGTAGAAATTGAAGTATCTGATTTTTCGTGGAATGAAAATCTTATTTCATCAAAAATCACATCTCGAGACACAAGGAATTTTTCTGTTTGCAGGTCATAAAATCTCCATCCTTAGCCAAGAAAAACACACGGTCTGCTGCGGGCGCGAAATTTATCTTTTGGGGTATCGTGGTTATGAACATAAGCTAAGCACCCAAAACTCTTAATGTGAGAGTATGATAGTTTCTTTTCGTATAGCAACTCATAAGGAGTCTTACCTTGTAACAATTTTGAGGGAGTTCGATTAATGAGATACCCAGCCGTCAAAATGCATTCTCCCCAAAAGTTTATAGGTAAATTTGCTTGAAATCGTAATGCCCGAGCTACATTTAAGATGTGTCGATACTTGCGTTCAACCCTTCCATTTTGTTGTGGTGTGCCAGCAATAGTAGTTTGGTTGATTATGCCATGGTTAGCAAGATACGACTTTAGGGGTGCAAATTCTGTCCCATTATCGCTACGGATTGTCTTGACAGTTTTGTGAAATTGGATTTTGATCATGGTAAGGTAATCTTGAAGAATACCTCACTTTTCTCTGACAGTAGATATATGCAAATAGCCCTACAATAATCATCTAAGATGGTAAGAAAATATGAAGCACCTATAGTGGATTTGGATTTATATTGGCCCCATAGATCGCAATGAATTAGGTAAAAAATTGTAGATGCTTTATTGATGCTAAGAGGAAAACAATCACGAGTTTGTTTGGCACGTAGGCAAATATTATAAGGTGATCTTCCAGTTGTATACTCTTTAGAATTACCCAAAAAATTATTGACGACACAATCTGAAGGATGTCCCAACCGTATATGCCATAATATGCTTGAGTCAAGGACTGTGCTAGAAAAGGTGTATAATTCCTTCAATTCCATAGGTTTGTAGAAGAAAATCCCATTCCTCTGCTCACCCACTCCAATCGGCCTCATCGAGATACGGTCCTGTATAAAACAAAATTTGTCAGAGAGTGTGATAAAACATTGCAAGTCTCTTGCCAATTGAGACAAAGAAATTAAATTGCATGTGAGTTCAGGAATTAGCAACACTCGGTGGAGTTTTAATGTAGGACTTAAAGAGACCATTCTTTTGTGCACAGCAAAAGTTTTGGCACCGTTAGGTAATCCAATAATATGTGGACAGATAGGATGTATATTTTGTAAAAAAAATTTCCTACCAGTCATATGGTTAGAACACCCTGAATCTAAAATCCAAAAATTTTCCATACCAGATAACTTTTCAGATTACGTATTATTTGAGGTCTGGAGTGCGGTCAACAGCGTTGACCACTGGTCAACTGTCAAAGCTGGGAAGGGGCTCGGGCCCGGCCCGGTCCAGCACTGCCCGGCCCGTTGCTGCTGGAGCTCGGCCCGCTGCCCGGCCCGTCACTGTAGATCGGCCCGTCCGGCCCGCGTTCCTCTTCTTCTCCAGCGCGCCGATGTCTGCTGAAATTCTCCGCCGCTGTTCGTGCCGCCGTTCGTGCAGAATACGCCCACGCCTCCGACGGTCTTCCTTTATCTGTGGCGCGCGGTCTTGGCGTCGGCGCTTTCTGTCTGCTGCCTCGCCCAGACCCAGATCTGCCGCCGCGCCAGTTGTTGCTGTTATTCGCCAGTGAGAAACGCGGCCGGCGAGCTTGGGTGAGTTCCGAGGCCATCAATCCGGATAACCAACAAGCTGGAAACATCCAGTGACGTCGTGACCTGCTCGTTTGCAGTAGGTGCAGTAATTTTGTGCAGAAAAATTTCTGCGATTTTTTTCAGAGGCGGCGGCGAAGGCGGCGCCATCTCTAGAATAGTCTTCTTCTCGTGTAGAATTTTTGTGTTGTTCTTCTTTGCAAATTTGAACAAGAACTCTACGTAATTTGAGTATAGGTTCGAGTTGGATCATATGGGAACGGACAGTGCCATAAATTGCACTATTTAATCCCATTAAAAATTGGAAAACCTTATCGTTTTCTCTTTCTTTTATGATAAAAGTCAACAGATCTGTGTCTGTGCTGGATGGAAGTTGAGTATAGTTTTCTAGTTCGTCCCATACATTTTTTAGACGTGAAAAATACACGTGTACTGAATCACCGCCTTGTTTACAATTTGCCAATGCTGCTTTTAATTCATATATTCGCGGGCCGGTGCCAACTAGAAATCGTTCCTTCAAGTCTATCTATAATTCATCAGCTCTCTCAGAATGATATATGGTGGATCGGAGAGAGGGTTCGATAGAGTTGAGAATCCAAGAGTTTACAAGATTATTGATCTCCCACCATTCTTCTTCTTTATCTGGATCACCTTCAGGAATTGGAATTATTCCATCAATGAATCCCAATTTCTTCTTCGAGCTCAAGGCCATGCGCATGGCTCTTGCCCATTCTGCATAATTATTATATGTTTCTGTCTCTTTTAACTGGACCGTTGTTAGAATCAATCCAAGTCCATCGGTGGAAGCTACATAATAAGCATATTTCTTTATTATGTGAACATGACTTTCTTCCACCATGTCATTATCAACATTGCCAATATTGTCGTGACTAATTTTGAGAAATTTCAGACAATTGGCTCTGATACCATGAAAGTTTCCAGTGGGGAAAGCAATCTTATATTTTCTGTCTTATTAATGTGAGAATAGTGTACAATTTATAGATTGTCCAAGTGACAAATCCTAAGCAGATTAGAAGTAGAAGTCCTAACTAAATACAACTAGGAAACACAATTATACACAGTTTAGGATTAATAGTAATCATATTTTAAATATATGTCTAACAGTTATCTTTGCACCAAGTCTTGGTACAGACAATGAGACAGTCGCGCCAAGGCTTGGTGTGGGGATACCCTATTCGCATCAGGGTTTGGCTCGAGCGTACAAATTGTGTATTTTTAAATTTTTGATGTCTTTTTTTTTTATCATTTTTAATTATTAATTTAATTATTTTTAATATATAATTTAGTACCATTATATTAATTTTTAGTTTAATATTATAATTTGAGTTTTTGTTACTAATACATATCTATATGTTAGCATTTAATTTGTTTAGTTGGCAATTAAATATTTTTAATTTTAATTATATATAATTGTGTTGAGTTTCTTAGTGATTAAATAATTTTATAAATATATTAAAAACAATGAATTATTAAAAAAATAATATAACAAATTAAATAACATTAATAATTTAAAAAATTAAAAAAAAAATAGCTTTGGTGCCAGACATTGGCGTGAATACCGGATACCCTACACCAGTCCTTGGCGTGAGGTCTATTTGGTCCATGTCAAGTTTTAGCGTGAAACAGTCAAGGTCTGCGTCAATTTCTGATTTTCTTATTTCGGCGTTTTTTTTAATTTTTAAGTCGATAAAAATATAAATAAATGAGCATAAGACAATATATATGAGTTTTTAGTGGTTAAATTTGAATAAACCATCGTTTGAAATGTTATGATGTAAAGAAAAGTTGAAGAGAAAAAAAATTGAAAGAAAAATATTAAGGTAAAAAAATTTTTATATATAAATATTAAATTTTAGCGCGTAATTTATCGTGCCTAAAATATTTTGGCCCAGTGGCAGTATTGATTTATTCATGTATTTTGCTGTCAAACTTTCTTTAGAGATGATTCAGTAATGGCGATTCGGTTTGTTTCTATTCCCAACAGAATGATTTTTTTCTATTCTTTATGGGCTCTATTTTCTAATCATGTTGAAATGATCTTTTTTTGCAGTAAATTTCATTCATTTGTTTATAGAATTTTTTTTTTTATATAATTTTTTAAACTGAGGATGCCTCAAGTTTAAGTTCTTGTTGTATGTAACAACATTCCATAATTTTGCTTCAGTTATAAATTTTTATTTCAAAACCATTTCTCTTTTAATCTTTATAAGGAATGATTATAATACTAAAATGTACAAATAGTTTAAATTTTTTTATAAACTTAAAAGGATATCTATTTTTCATAATCAAGGAATTCTGATATAAAATATACAAAATGTATGACTCCCTATAAGAATTCAATCTATTACTAACCGACAAGTCGGTTGGTAATCGGTCGGTAATTGGCAATTACTGAGAGGTTTTTTCAATCGGCAATATTTGATTACTAAAGGCGTTTGAAATAAGAATTCGGTCAGTAATTTTTGCCAACCGAATTTTAAGAGTTATTGACTGAATAATCGGTCGGTAACTTTATTTTTTTAATTAAAATAATCAGTTTTAAAAAATAAATTTCCGATCGATTTTTTTCAATTACCGACCAATAATTCAGTCGATATTTTTTAATTAACGATCGAAATTCAGTTGGTAACTTTATTATTTTTATTTTTTTAATAAATAGTTACCGACTTTTTTTCGATCGATGTCAGTCGATAACTAAAATTAGAAATCGATAACAGCAACAAATAATATAAAACAAATACAATCAATATATATAATCTACATCTAATATGATAACAAATACAAATATATAAATATCTAATACAAACTGAAACAAGTGTAGAATACATAATATATAAATATCAAATACAAAACGTAATAAGTAAGAAACGAATTCTCTAAGTATATCAAATACAAAACCGTATTATATATGAAACGGATAAGTGCTAAAGTACAAAATAAATAAGTATCAAAGCACTGCATAAGTGGAGATGGACTAGAGATGCATCGGAAAGAAGGTTAGATTAACCCCGAAAAAGTTAACCAAAAATGGATTTGACCTAAAGTTTCAGGGTATGTTTGACCAAAGATTTTACCTACCCAATAGTTATCTATGAATTTCTTTTTCTGTTAGGTAGCTTACCGATCATGACTGCACTCTTTCATTTTATGCTTCTTCTTGCTCCGTACAGGATCTTCATACCAGCAGGAGGGAGGACCGACCGATTGCTGATATGTGACGTCATCTGTCAGATAGAAATGAGGGAACATAGTGGGTAGCGAATCAAGCTACATACCATACTGAGAGGCGAACGAGATCATTAAGTCGGTGAACTTATCTTGTGTCTGTTGCATGTATCCCCATAATCTCTTCCCCTTCTCAATGCAGGACTCTTGGGCAGCCCTAGAAGATACCGACAAAACCAATTACGAGTTGCTGTTGCTTACCCTTTGCTCGGCGGTGATGACTGCATATTGTGAGTCAAAACCGTACACATGACCCTTGTTGCTACCACCGGTAACCTCGAACAATAATTGCTCGTCAGTTAGCATGGGCAAGCTGGTCTCAATATGAAGTTGTTCTGCCTTTAGCTCCTGATATTTCGCCTAGAAGAAAGACATTGATAAGTTATTGTTAAGCAATATACAAAAGAGCAATAAACGATAATATGACATTAAACTAAAACTATTAAATAACCTTACCAAGAAATTGTCGAATCAGTATCGACCCACTGTCATTTTTGTTGAGGCAGTAGGACATACAACTCTGATTATGCAAATGCTTCACCTATTTTCTCCCGCTACAAAAATAATATGGTTGTAAGTTAAAAAAATATAATAATTAAATATGAAAACTATGTAATTGACTTACCCACTCAATGAATGACCTAGACCTGCCAGTGTGCTTGTCGGGCCCTTGGTGACCAAGCCCCTGCAGACAATTCTTCTGTGCTGCCTCCCACTTCTTCTTATAAGCGTCTGAGCTCCATATATCATAGAAACTCGTTTATTGCGTGGTAGTCATCCAGTCAGGCTGATACCAGTCTACTGGAACCTCGTACATCAAGTCCTTGTAATTTAATGAGGCCTGTTTCTCCCAAACGTCCCATATGGCACGCTCATACATTGGGTTCTATTGATACCTTTTCTGCAACTATACAAACTTTGTTAATGAATATAAACTTATATATTTAAAAATTCTTGTAATGACAACTATTTAAACACTTACCGCGAACTATATATACTATATGTTCTTTATTTTATCCGCAATCTTCCCAAAACTTCATGAGCCTCAACAAAGCTTCCTTGAGGACTTCAGTGATCAACTTTGTACATGCAGATTGATTGTTGAAGCTGTAAAAATGTTAAAAAGAAAGTGATATTTAATTAATCAAATCTAATCAAATTGCAAAACAAAACTTAAGAGTTAAAGAAACAAATAAGTTTTGAAAAACTTTTGACAGAGTTTTTTAGATAAAAGTAACGATTCCTAGGCACAGAAAACAACTACACGGAGCAATTCAATATATAATAAAGCTTTAAGAGTTAGGTTCCCCTATATAGTTTGAAGACACAATTTCATAATCAACACCAATATATAAAACAACAATTCCATAAAGACAATAATTTTGTACTCATAACGGAACGTCTAACGTCCACCCATACCATAGATGATCTATTTGAACTCTTTTTTGTCTACAAGTTATATAATGATCTATTCTAGCTACGACATGTTCCTATTAGCAGTCGGTATGATAAGAATCCGAGAGTCAACAACACTTTCACAGATGGCGCAGGTGGATTTGCTAATGATGAAGGGCAGGCCTCGATGATGTTCCCGCAATAGATGATGAAGAAGGAGTACAAATGATCACCGGAATCGAGTATGGCAGCTGTAGAAATGGACTCAAGGTCGCCCGAGGTGTAGACGTCGCAGCAAGATAAGTAGACATCCCCAGAGGAATAGAAACCACCGTCAGAGTAGTAGACGTCTCTGGGTGAGCCCTCTTTTGATTCCCAAATACCATCTGTAATATAAAAGATAAAAAAATTTTAGAAAGTTATTCAAAGTTACATAACGGTAAAAAAAACAAACAAGTTATTATAAATAAAGTTCCTTAAATATAAATTAAGAGAAAAAGAAACAAACAATGCTATTTAGAAATAAAGTTACTTAAATATAAATTAAGAGAAGAAGAAACAAACAAGTTAGTTTTAAACAAAACAAATTACCAATTAAGCATTCTAAGTTTTGGAATCGGACTCCGATTTTTCAATCACCTACCTTTAATTGATATGGAAGGTAGTAGCAATTGATCTAATGACCTATCATGAACCTCTAGCATCCTTTTGCAGTAACGTACATTTTTAAGTATTAAATATAATTATTGTTTTAAGAGTACAGGCTCCCTCATAAAGATAACAAATTATTCATAATGAAAACAAAATAACTATATATTTAAGAGTCTGAATTCCTCCATAATAACAATAAAGAACGAAATGTGATTGCATAATGGGTTACTTTATGTAGTACAACCAGGAGCGCATATTTTTCATAAATAAGGGTGATTATTGATAAACATACAAAATGGGTTATTGTAAGTAGGTATGCCTACTTTTATAACTTGGAGTGCCTACTTTTATAACTGTGAGTGCCTACTTTTATGACTGTGAGTGCTTATGCTGTAAAACATGAAAAATGTGTTACTTTATGCAGTGGTGCCTTTTTTTTTTAATAACTGTGGATACTCATTTTTACAACTAGTGGTGCCTATTTTTCATAAACAATGTTGATTATAATATAAAACATGCAAAATGGGTCTGTAAGTATGTGTATCTATTTTTATAACTTAAAATGCCTACTTTTATAACTGTGGGTGTCTAGTTGTAAAACATAAGCGACAAGTTACTTTATGCATTGGTGCATTTTTTT
This sequence comes from Catharanthus roseus, assembly GCA_028651295.1. Lineage (NCBI taxonomy): Eukaryota > Viridiplantae > Streptophyta > Magnoliopsida > Gentianales > Apocynaceae > Catharanthus > Catharanthus roseus. The sequence goes on along the minus strand of JAPQWS010000033.1, from coordinate 1,707,124 downwards.
TTATAACTATGGATACTCATTTTCACAATTAGGAATGCCTATTATTCGTAACTAAAGGTGTTTATGATATAAAATATGCAAAATGGTGACTCTAAGTAGGTGTGCCTACTTTTATAACTTGGAATGCCTACTTTTATAACTGTGAGTGCCTACTTTTATAACTATGGGTGCCTACACTATGAAACATGTATAATCAGTCACTTTTCACAGTGGTGCCTTTTTTTTTTTTTTTTTAATAACTTTGAGTGCTCATTTTTACAATTAGGGTGTGTGTATTATTCACAACCAAGGGTGATTATGATACAAAACATACAACATGTGTTATTGTAAGTAGGTGTGCCTACTTTTATAACTTGCAGTGCCTACTTTTATAATATTGAGTGCCTAATTTTATAACTGTGGGTGCCTATGCTGTGAAACATGCATGATGTGTTACTTTATGCAGTACAACTAGGAGTATCTATTCTTCATAAACAAGGGTGATTATGATATAAAACATGCAAAATGGGTTATAGTAAGCAGGTGTGCCTACTTTTATAACTTGAAGCGCCTACTTTTATAAATATGAGTGCCTACTTTGATAACTGTGTGTCTATGCTATAAAAGATGCAAAATTGGTTACTTTATGGAGTGGTGCCTTTTTTTATAACTATAGATGTTCACTTTTACAACTAATGGTACCTATTTTTTTGAGAAACAAGGGTGATTATGATATAAACATTCAAAATGAGTGTCTATTGTAAGTAGGTGTGTTTATTTTTATAACCTGGAGTCCCTACTTTTATATTTGTGAGTGTCTACATTTATAATTGTAGATGTCTATGCTGTAAAACATGCAAAATGTGTAACTGTAAGTAAGTATGCCTACTTTTAAAACTTCAAATGCCTACATGCATAATGAGTTACTTTATAGAGTGATGCATTTTTTATAACTGTTAAGAGTGTCAAATTGTTCACAACCAAGGGTGCTTGGATACCAACTCGAGATGCTATCTGTCATTGCAACAAAGATAAAGATAAAGAAGTAAAAGGTGAAAAGTGTAAATGAATGCTTAAAGAATTGTTTAATGGCATATGATTATCACCGTAAAACGGGCTGAATTAGTCTGGATCGGACCGGACCGCGTTTAGCCTACACTCAAACGGTCCGATTCGGTCCGCGTTGATTTTTTATGGGTCGTAATTTATATCTGTCTGTGGTTAACCCGGGAATAAACGGACCAGCCCACGCGGTTTTTTTTCTTTGAATAAAAATTATTTTTACACTTAAAAATATTAAAAATTATTTTTATTTAAAAATATTCCACTAATCATAAAAATTATAGTAACTTCTAAGTAAGAAATAAAATAATTATAAATAAATAACACTTTTTTTGATAAAAATTATTTTTAACCTTAAAAAAAATTAAAAATTAATTTTACTTAAAAATATTCAAATAATCATAAAATTACACTAATATTTAAGTATGAAACAAAATAATTACACATTAATAACACCTATATAGTGTCTAAAAAATGAAAAAAAAAAAAAGACCAGCCCGCGAGCCTAACTGGACCGGACCGCAAAAGCACACACTCAAAACGGGTCTGTCCAGTTCGGACTGATTTTTAATAAGCTTAATTTTGAAAATTCATATCCGTCCATTTTATGGACGGTCCGGACTAACTCGTGGGGCTAGACCCATTTTAAAAGTGCTACTGATGATGTTCCTAGCTTTTGTTAGGATCAAAGCCAACTAAATAATTTCAATCCCAATCCCACCCATATAATTGATTTTAGAAGGGAAATAGGAACACTTAGAATTGGCAAGAAGGAAGAGTATATATCCAACACGGATAAAATTGTTAATCTCTGTGCTTGTAAAGAACCGGAAGCTTTGCTATCAATATTGGAACCTCCAGAAAGTCATTGAAGAGAGTCATACGTATTGCAAAGTAGAGTGCACTAGGATAAACCTCTCCATCATCGAGTCTTTATGATGCCATTATAGTTTGAATTGGAGGGGAAAAAATCAAAATCAACCATTATAAAGCATCCCCAACAGAAACGCAATGGCGTTGGAACCATTGCCACAATTTTGAGCTTCCTTTCATCGACTGAGTCGAGACCAGAGGAAGAAAACCCTCGTTGATTTCGCCGCCACAGCTACCATCTCTGAAACTCGCCTTCCGATCACTAGGAAATTGGTGGTGCAGGAGTGTTTCTGATGGGAGAGGCACGTGGATTTAATCTCTTGGAGTGGGAGGGAGCTTATTTTTTTAGTTAATTCTAAAATAAATAAAACTACTACATAGTTTTAATAATTAAGTATGCCTTGGTATAAGATATAACAATTCTATACAATGTGCCAAAAAGTCCATTTAGACCATTAACTAATTAATATGTGAAGAAAAAATATTCTACAAAGAAAAATAAGAAAGCAATCTAAGAGATGACATTATGGGGAAAAATCAATGGGATAGTCACTAATTGTAATTCTCCCACAATAAATATTTTAACTATGATATACATTCCGTCTATATGTATAAAATATAGTTTTTATGCTTTACAAAATGATTCACTAAAAGCAAATTGTGCCGATTTTTTTATTTTTTCTTATGAAACTCGAATTGTGCCGACTTTTGTTTTTCATTTTTCATTTTTTTTATGAAACTCGAATTGTGCCGACTTTTTTTTTTCATTCTTCATTTTTTTTATGAAACTCAAATTGTGCTGACTTAGATGCGCTAATTTTCATTCATTTCAACAAAAACTAAGAGAAAATGGACAACCATTTGTATTTATTAAGATTTATAGGCTTTTGGTAATTATTTAAGGGCAAAGCGATTCAAAATCTTTTTCGATTCCAAGCCCAAAAATTCTAACATGGTATCAGAGCCAGAGCCAGTTGTTGGGCTGGCCCAAGCAGATGTCCAATCTTGCAAAATTCCACGCACCAGATGTCCATTCCTGGGCGAAGAAAATAATTACAACTTATAAAAACTTGGGCAGTCCTCCCCTCTTGAGGTACCTTTTGGGGTGAGTTAGGCCCAAGCCCAAAAATTCTAACATGGTATCAGAGCCATGATGTTGGGCCACCCGCAGATGTCCAATCCTGCACAATGTCACGCTCCAGGCCCAAAAATGATCAGCCTGAGCGTGAGGGGGTGTGTTGAGAATGAAAATCCCACATCGGCTAATTAAATAAAATAATTACTCCTTATAAAAACTTGGGCAATCCTCCCCTCTTGAGGTATCTTTTGGGGTGAGTTAGGCCCAAGCCCAAAAATTCTAACACTTGTCAATCTCAAATAGAATGCGTGAATGAGAAATTTAATAATTTATAAGTTTAATAATTTTAACATAGGAGGTTCATCAAATTATGTGCAAGGGAGGGACATCTAATTGAGTTAATTTTGACTAGGGGAAGAATTATTGCTTCATTTAAAGGGTATATAGGCAGATTTGTGTTTTTTTTCTTTTTTGAATTAGGCGGATTTGATTTGTATATGATAAAAATTATATTCTTCATCTGAATTAATATACTAATTGTTAAAAGGTGAAGGCCCATTTTTATCCATTAGTGTTGCGAAATTATACGGTATTCTTATTTAGAATAAATTTATTTTGAGAGGGCTTTTGGACTCTGACTCTCCCATATCTCCTATCTTCTTCAACTCTCTTTTGCTTCTTCTCATCTCTTTCCTTTTTTTCGAAAAATTCTCTTTCTCTCTCTTTCTCTCTCTCTCTCATTGAGGGGATTCTCTTGCAATTTATTCAGCCGCTTCGCTCCTCCTTTATCAAAGTCTCTCTCCAACCTTAGAATCAGACCAAGAAGACTCTTTTAATAAATCTTACAGGAAGAGGAGAGGAAGAAGATTGGGACCCTCATGACTCTCGGAGTTGGTTCTTTAAGAGCCACATCCTAACTCCTCTCTTTTTCTACGAGAATTGACTGTTTCCTTCCTGTTTTCCTGATATTCTTGGAAGTCTGTCCCGAGTTCAAAAGATAAAGATTCAAACGTAATCTCCTCTTTTTTTTTTCTTTTGAGAAACAAAAATCTAGAGTTTCCAAGGATATCTAACTGGAACCTTAATGTTTCTTTAATAATTGGTGTGCGGATCTGAAGATCCACGACCGATTTACTATTACGCAACTTTCTTATTTAGTATTACAGCCCTTGAAGAAAAAAGAAAATAACAAAAGACCCCTAAACTATTACAAAATAGTTGTTTGGTCCTTCTTCTTCTTCCTCGGCAGAAAGCCTCTCTTCTTCTCTGGCAAGACCGTACCGGTGACTCCAAGAATTGCAACAGAAGTCGGTTAGTAGAAAAGGAAAAGGAAATGGAGTTAACGGGGGTTACCTAAGAGTGCGGAAGGAGATCCAGCTGGCGATGAGCAGGCGAGATGCGACAAGCTGCTACGACGTCGATCCGCTGCAACCAAACACTAGCTACATGAGCGGCAGCAAAGTAGCGAGCAGTGAGCAGCAAGCAGCTGCGTTGATGGCTAGCAGCCTGAGCTACGGCGATGACGACAGACAGCGGGAAGCTGCGACGAGCTCAGGACTGCGAGCAGCCAACAATAGCGAGAACGACAGTGAGGTCCAATCCAGCGTCCCTTAGTCGGGCGGCCTCACACAACACAAAAGATGGTCTCTTTCTCTCTCTCTCTCTCTCTCTCTCTCTCTCTCAGCTCTCTCGTCCTCAACAAGATGACCGAGCACAGTTAACAACGGCACCAGCGTCATGGCTACAGCGGCAGCAAGCAAGGAGTCCCGGAGGAGGCAGCCAAGCATGGCAGTGAAGAATAAGAAAGGAGGAGAAAAGAAAAGGGTGGCTGCTCTCATGAATTAGGCAGCTAAAAATAGAAAGAGAGATTTAAATAGCACAAATCACCATTGGCGGGCTGCCGCGTTGGCCCGGCCCGGCCCGGCATCTTGGCCCAGTAAATTTAAACCCATCTTCTTTGCTGAGTCCCAATCCATAATATATCATAGGGATGGTTTTTGGCAGAGAAAAATAAAATGAAAAAGTGTGAAAAATGGTCCAAAATTGGCCTATAATAGTAATCATAATAATGATAATAATAATATTAATAATAATAGTAACAATAGTAATAATAATAATAGTAATAATAGTAATAACAATGCTAATAATAATACTAATAATAAAAATAATCATAATAATACTAATAAATAATAATCATAATAATAATCACAATAAAAATCATATTAATAATAATAATGGATTCTGATTCATGGATACGTTTTCTCTATTTTTTTTTTCTTCTAACAGAAATCGGAATGGATTTTTTTCTTGGTTTGAAATTGATTTATCTGTAGATTGATTTTGCGGAGATCCTTTTAGAATGAGAAATATATCTTTTCAGAATTTGGAGAAGGCTTTACTTTTTTTTTTTTTGAAAGGGAACCGTAGGACTTGAGGTGATGTTTATTTGCTCATATTCAAAATATCTTGTTTTGGGCATTTCTGTTGCAAAATTTGGACAATTTCCGTAAATGTTTATCTTTACAGGTGCAAAATTACAAAGAGCATCAAAGTTCATTGGAGTTGATTGGAGTGAGTTGTTTGTTCACTCTTTTCATTAGCACATTTTATTTGTGCCCAAATGATTTACAGATTTTGACAATTTAGTTTTGAAAATTGACTTTTTCTTTTGGAGTTTTCTTTTCCCCTAAGTTCAGTAGATGTAGCCAAGGGATAAAGTTTGAATTGGTGAGACTTTGGTAGGCTTAGGGGTAGAAGGCAACAGAAGAAGAATGGGAAGATGGGGGTTTACAATAGTGCGGTGTAGGGGGTTACTAAGGGGAATAAAACTCTTTAGTTTCACTGGAAAGATGGGGGTTTGCTAGGGTGAGTGTAGGGAGTTGCTAAGGGGAACAAAAATCATTAGTTTCACTGTTGAATGATCTGAGCTCTCAGCCATGACTATGATAACTGGTTTAAGGGCTTACCAAAATCCTTATCTTATTTGGTACAGGTTCTTCTATTGTATTTACAATATTCAGGGAATTGGTTTTGATGTTTCACCTTTTTCCATCTTCCATGGTTTAATATGATCAAATACTGTTTTTCTTTTTTTTCTTTTGTCCTGTAAAATATGGTGACACTATAATGGTAAAAAATGGCATAATAGTGGAATTATTTCGCAAACTTCAAAGCTTACAAAATTTACAGTTTCCCCCCTTGAAGTAAAGCAAAATTTAAAGAAGCAAGGTATTTTTATTTTTCATTCTACGTTATGTTTTGTTTGCAAGTTTTTAAATGTAATGTTTTTTAGCTTACCGGTTATATCACTATACCAAGGAGAATAATGAAGATAGAAGTGGATGATCATGGGTAATGTCCTTTGTTTATCTAATGATGATAGTTTGCTGTTGTTTGTAGATTTTGCTTGGATGCCAAATGATCTTCTTTTTCATAATAAAGTTGAAATTTGAGTATTATGATCTACTTAACACTGAAAATCTCTCTCTGCCCCCCTTTCCCACCCACGTGTGAGAATTCTAGACAAAAAGTCCTCTTTTTGTGTTGTGTGATTCGAACTTGAGAATTGTTTTTTCATTAAGATAGAAATTTTATAGGGTACATAGGCAGATTTGTGTATGGTAAAAGATCTATTCTTCATGCTACTATAAAGGAGATGAGCGAGTTGTGTAAGAAAATAAAATTGGGTTTTGACCATAGAGAAGGTGATGGCGAGTCTAGTGGTGCACGAGAAGGAAAAGGTCGTATCTGATAGCAATTCTTGTCTTCACCATAAGAGTGCTTAGTGCTTGCCATTAAGTGGAATTAATGGAGGGTGCAGACAATTCTCGTCTCCGCAATTAGGTGGACTTGATGGAAGGTTTCGTAGAATGACTGGAATCACATAGCGATTCTTATCCTTGACGTTTGGTAGAATTGATGGAGGATGTTGTCCCCGTAATTAGGTGGACTTGATGGTGGCTGTCGGGGAATAATATGGAGCATAGGTGAAATATCATAGCAATTCTCATCTTTGGCATTAGGTAGAATTTATTGATGGTAAAGGCAATTCTTGTTCCCGCAATTAGATGGACTTCATGGAGGGTGTCACGGAATGACATGGGGCATAGGTGGAATCATGTAGCGAGTCTCATCCTTGACATTAGGTAGAATTGATGGAGGATGAAGACAATTCTTGTTTCCGCAATTAGGTGGACTTGATGGAGGGTGTCGCGGAATGACATGGGGCATAGGTGCAATCACGTAGCGATTCTCATCCATGACGTTAGGTAGAATTGATGGAGGGTGAAGACAATTCTTGTCCCTGCAATTAGGTGGACTTGATGGAGGGTGTCTTGGAACGACATGGGATATAGGTGGAATTACATACCGATTCTTGTCCTTGACGTTAGGTGGAATTGATGGAGGATGAAGGAAATTCTTGTCTCCACAGTTAGGTGGACTTGATGCTGGGGGTCGTGAAATGACATGGGGCATAGGTGGTAGAATCCCTTCTTCTCCAAAATCCTGCTTATTTTCAGCAATGGTTTGCGTGGTGAGAACAACAATGCCAAGGAACAATACTAAGAAAGAACACTGGATGGTATCCTGATTTAGTGTTATTGGATTTGTGATAGAGTAGTATTTGTGGTGTAGTGATCTTTTACAAAAAGCACCTATTTATATTAGATCACTTATGTGTATTTTTGTTACTTGAAGCCCTTTAAATTAAGGGGCATTAATAATTTCTTTACCATAGATGTCCACATCCATCAAAGCAAATAAGTAGAATTACCATGTAAAGCTTGGTCCACCATTTATTCAGTTGATGAGTGAAGTTTATTCCTTACTTGGGACACTTACCATAATATGCATATTAATTTACTAGTCAAAACCCTTGTTATGCATGGGGATGAAATTTTTGTAATAAAAAAGTGTACATATATAATGTTATATTTTTAAATGAAAATATTATTTAATTAAAAATACTATAAATTATTAAAAAAATAAAGACTAATATACGATTCGTCTTTTCCACCTTTGAATTCCACAAAAATATTCAAGGTTTTCCCAAAAAAAAGTTTATGTAGCCCATTAATTTTTTTCTCTTATATCATCCATGATTAATATACTTATGCTCTTGATTTTCTATATACTGTTAGAGGTGCCGTGAAATTAGACAGTGATCGCATGAAAATTGACCACTAAGTTAGTGAGTAATCATGACTTTTTTGAGAGCTTGATTTAAGACATGTGTTTTATCACTTCTACTCCTATGATAACCACTCTTTCCTCACTCCCACTACTTCATGAAGTGACCTTTTTAGTCACATGATTAGTTTTGTTTTCTATAAATAATCATTAGTAGATGGGTGAAAGAGGGATGGAAGTAGAGAGAAATTGGTATAGAGAGCTTTTGTGAGGTTGTCCTCATTTTGTAATCTCTTTTCATATAGTGAAGTTCCTTTCGTCTTCGCCTGTGGACATAGGCTTTAAGGCAAACCCGTAAATCCTTGTGTCTATATTTTTCTTCTCTTTTATCTTTAACCTTCTTTGTTAAACAATTTCTTAACACATTTAAGTAAGGCTTGTCCCTAAAAAACTGCTATCAGAGCTAAGCCGTGCATTCAGTTTAGTGCTACTATGTCAACCAAAACGATTAAAGTCGAGAGGTTTGGTGAATCCAAGGGTTTTAGTTTGTGGAAAGTGAGAATGTTTGGCACTCTTACTCAAAATAAACTAAAGAAAGCTTTGGATGGAAAAGAGAAAAAGTCAGTAGATATGTCTGAAGAAAAGTGAAAGGAGTGGGATGAAGATACTCTATTAGTCATCCATTCTAGTTTAGATGATTCTGTCCTCCAAGAAGTTTTATTGGAGAAAACTGGACCTAGATTATGGAAGAAATCAAAGGAGCTGTACCTAACAAGGTAAATTGCAAATAGACTTGTTTTGAAGAAACGGATATACACGCTTCGTATGTCAGAAGGTATTTCTCTTAGATCTCACATTGATGAATTTAATTTTCTCATCTCTGAGTTAAGAAATATTGATGTAAAGATAGATGTTAAGGATCAAGTAATTATGTTGTTATGTTCCTTACTACCTTTATATAAAGGTTTTAGAGAGACCATGATTTATAGTGGTAGATAATCTCTTACATTAGTAGAGGTTAAGACAAACCTTTTAAGTAAAGAAAAAATTGATAATGAATTAACTGGTGATAGTGAAAACCAAGTAAGAGCCTTTAGCATAAAAGGAAGGGAAATGGAAAGAGATTATGAAAGAAATACAAATATATTCAGGTCCAAGTCAAAAAATTGAGACAAAGTCTATAGTTACTGTCATAAAAAAGGGCATAAAATCTGAATGTTTTAAGTTGAAGAGTGAGTCAGAAAAATAAAAAAAACAAAGTAGAAGAAAATTCAGCAAAAGCTAGTATTGTGGAATAATATGGAAATGATGTTTTGATGGTAATGTGAGTCTCATTCTAAAATTAAAGATAAATGGAAACTTGATTCAGGTTGTTCTTTTCATATGTCTCCTAATCCAGATTGTTTTTCAACTTATGCTTCTATTGATGATGGTGTTGTTTTGACGAGAAATGATGCAGTATAGAAAGAAGTTGTAGGAATTAGTAATTTGAATCAAGATGTTTGATGGCACTACTCGTACATTCACTAATCATTTGCATGACTTGAAAAAAAACCTCATTTCCTTAGGCACTCTTGATGCAAATGGCTACAAATACTTAGTTGAAGGTGGAGTTTTGAAGGTTTGTAAAGGTACTCTTCTGATACTAAAAGGCAACAGAATTGGCAGATTGTATGTTTTATAAGGTTCTATTATTATAGGTGCTCCTGCAGTTACCTTATCATCTTTGACGGAGTCTGATTTCACAAAATTATGGCACATGATATTAGGCCATATTAGCATAAAGGGGCTTGCAGTATTAAGCAAATGAGGACTTTTGTGAGGTCAAAATACAAGTAAATTGGAATTTCGTGAGCATTGCATATTTGGTAAGCATAAAAGAATCAATTTCAACACTGCAATTCACAAAACCAAAAGTACACTTGATTATATTCATTCTGATCTTTGGGGCCCTTCTTGTGTTCCATCTAAAGGTGGTCCTAGATATCTGCTTACTTTTATTGATAATTTTTCTAGAAAAGTGTGGGTCTATTTCTTAAAACATAAGAGTGATGTGTTTTTTAGGTTTAAGCTATGGAAAACTCTTATAGAGAAATAGACAAACAAGCAGATCAAGTGTCTCAGAACCGATAATGAACTTGAGTTTGCTAGAAGTGAATTTACTAAGTACTGTGAAAGTTAAGGAATTGTAAGATACCGTACAGTTATCAGAACACCCTAATAGAATGGTGAAGTAGAGCAAATGAACATAACTCTTCTAGAAAAAGCTCAATGTATGCTATCGAATGTTGATTTGGAAAAAGATTTTTAGGTAGAAGCTATCAACATGGCTTGTTACTTGGTGAATCATTCTCCATCCATTGCAATTGAATTAAAGACTTCTGAAGAGGTATGGTGTGGAAATTCTATCAAATATTCAAAGTTGAAAATATTTGGTTGTCCAGCTTAGGCACATGTAAATAAAGGTAAACTAGAACCTAGAGCTAAAAAGTACATATTTTTGGGTTTTGCCTTTGGGATAAAAGGTTACAAATTGTGGTGTGGTGAACCTAAGACATCTAAATTTGTTATTAGTAAAGATGTTAAGTTTGATGAATTTTCTATGTTTCATCCAAGAAAGGAGTCTATTGATGCAGGAAAAAGTTGATAAGGCTATCAAGAAGGTGGAATTAGAAATAATACCTATAAAGGTGTTTCAAAATCAACCCACTAACTAGAAGCCTTCACTTATTGATGATACTGATGCCATGGTATTAGAGCAGGAGCAAGAGCAAAGGCAAAGGTAACATAGTATTGCTACTGACAAATAGAGGTGACAAATCAAACTACCATCAAAGTATGCGATCGTGGTTTTTGCATCATATGCAACTGAATCTACTGGTGCTGAAGAGCCTATTAACTATCAAGAGGCTATCACATCTTCCAATCTAAAGAATCGATTGTTGTAATGAAAGTAGAGGTTAGTTCCCTTTAAAATAAGAAGACATGGGAGTTGGTCAAACTTCTTAGAGACAAGAAAGTTGTTGGTTACAAAGCTTCAAGAAAAAAGAAGAAATTCCAGGAGTTGAAGCACCAAGATACAAAGCACGGTTTGTTGCCAAAGGCTATAATCAAGTAGAGATTGTTGATTTTAATGAAGTATTCCCTCAGGTTGTCAAATACAGCTCTGTACGAGTATTGATTTGACTTAGAGCTTGAGTAGCTTGATGTCAAAACAACATTTCCGCATGGTGAACTTGAAGAGAAAATTTACATGCATCAACCAGAAGGATTTGTTTTTTAGGGAAAGGAAGATCATGTCTGTTTATTGAAAAGTCCTTATATTGCTTGAAGCAATCTCTGAGGCAATGGTATAAGAGATTTGACACTTATGATTAATAATGGTTATTCTCATAGTAACTATGATAATTGTCTATCATAGAAAACTCTTGATAATTCATTTGTATATTTTTTACTCTATGTGGATGATATGCTTATTGTAGCGAAGAGCATGTTTGAAATCGATAGGTTAAAGGCTCAACTTAACCACGAATTCAAGATGAAAGATTTAGGTGCAGCTAGAAAATTTTGGGCATGGAAATTAAAAGATATCGCCAAGTGATAGGAATGATTTTTTATAAAAATAAACATCTTAAATTTTAATTATTAGTTCTTTAAGAATATTATTTCAGTACTTATTATAGTTATTATACCTTATTTATGGAATTTGTTCTTTTGTAAAAAATTAAAAAAATAAGTGGGACACATGAATTAAAAAGAGATTTTAAGTGGCCATTGCAATTCTAAGGAAATTAGTGGGCTGAAGTTTTAATAAGACAAAACCCATTACATTAGGCAGGCCCCTAAACAAAGGAAAACGAAAAGGGAGCCCATGGACTCTTTAAGTGATCTAAAAAGGAACAGCCGCAAGAGAAGAAGGAAATGGAAATTGGTCTTGTGTGAAGTGGTGGCAAGAAAAAAATAATAAAATAAGAGAGAGAGAGAGAGAGAGAGAGAGAGAGAGAGAGATAGAGAGAGAGAGTTCTTGTTATATTGGGATAGAAATATAGCATTGGAAATTCTTTTCACCTTGTCTTATGTATAGCAAGGGGGCTCTTGTCTTCTTCATATAGAGCCGTCGCGGTTGCGCGAACAGAAATGAGTCCTTCAGCACAAAACACAGGATGTCGCGGCAACCATTAAAGGAATTGAAGCCATGTTCTTCTTCAAAAATTTGGTTCTTTCTTTCCTTATAATCATGAACTAATTTTCTTTTAAAATCTTGATGAAACTCTAGTTATGTATTAAGTTTTTGTATTAATTGACATTTATCCATACTTAACTCTTGTAGTCTTGAGTATGAGAGATATGTGATTTTGGCAAGTATATTGTGGGTTTTAGAATTGAATAGTTCATACTAATTTTAGGTGATTTATGTTATGAAATTGAATAAGTCATGCTAATGGTTAAATGAGTATTTAATGTATTTAAGTGCAGTATATTTCTTTAATAAATTGAATTTTGTAACCTAGATCACCACATGTAGGTCTAATCATTTATCCTAAACAAAATTAAATCATTGTTATATAGGTTAGTGATGGATTTAACGTTCTAAATCATCTCTTTTGGTTAAACTCTTATTAGTTTTTAATGTGGTTGTTTTATTTCTTAGTTTTAATTAATTTAGGAATACTATTAGATAAAAAAAAATTGATTCTTTTTATAAAATTAGTTTAGGAAAATACTCCATCTAATTTTTTACTTGTCACATTTTCGTATTTTACTTATCACATTTTAATTCAAAGAAGACATCTAATGAAAATTTTTCCTATAATACCCTCTCATTAATAATAAATTTCTACATCTTTTTGTTCTTCTAACATTTTTTTTAAATAAGTAAAACTTCATTAAAAAGTATAAAAAATTACACATAAGCATGATAGTCTAGGAAACACATTATCCATGGTAACAGAAAACAAACCACACCTAAACGTATTAAGTAAGTTTAGTACATAAAACGAAAAATACAAGAAACTAAGAATAAGTACCCCATCTTCATCATTGCATCTTTTCTTGAACTTCATCGGTGTGACAAACTCAGTACCATCTAGATCTACAAGCACCGATCTACAAAACCTTGGGTAATGGTTCTCAAGAGACTGATCTTCACCAATTATCCTGCACTGAGAGAAAAAGATGACTGGAGAGGGGCTTTATCTCAGTTTCACCTTTGATGCTTAAATCAGATCAATCCTCACAAAGATAGTAATGGAAGAGTAGAGAGAGTAATAAGAGAATAATAGTTTGTTATGAATTATATCTTTTATACGTAAAAGGTGAATAAGAAAAGTTCACATGATATCATCATGGAGATCTTGTAATAGTGACTCTAAGGACAAATCAGGAATTGTGCCCAAATAGGTTGAGAGAATGTATGCCTCCGCATGTGGGCCAAGGCATTCTCTTAAGATAAAAGAGTATTGGGCCAAGAGGGTTGAGCCGAAATAGAATAGCTTGAGGGGCTGCTCCCATCATAAGCCCGCGAAAAGAATCTATAAATGAGTTATCGTTCTTTGATTTTAAATTGTCACCTTCACTTGCGAAACATTGTCTAACACTTCTGAGAAGAAGTTTCATTGGCACCGGTTTAGGTACCATCATTTCAAGCGATATATAAAGCTCTTAGTTTTCAAATTTGACTCACACTTTACATTTCCCTTTGCAGATCTTTCTTCATTTTCCATAGATTTGCACTCTATTTATCGCAATGTCAACCTCTCAAACAACTCTAAAGCAGCTTCGAAGAAAGGTTCGAAGGCTCACACTTGCAAACAAGGTATTTCTTCTCGTTTTGAAGTAAGAATTATCCCTCCCAAAGATAATCTTGGTTTGCGTAGCTGGATTCCATCAAGGATTAGTCTATTTTGTTTCATAATGTTTATGAGATCGAATCTGTAGATCATATGAAAAAATATTTCGGGCTGCAGAAATGATTCATTCTTACAACCCTAAGGATGAAGCGCATGTTTGCGAATCGGCAACTGCCAAACATCCTTCTAAATTTTGCTATAATCAACTTGGGGCCATAAGGAAGGAGTTTGTGATTCCTGATAGTTTTAGGATAAGTGCATCGAGTTCCGAGGATAGGGCCCATATACCCCCGAAAGGATGGATGGTAGCCTACAGGGACCAGCTAAAAGCCGGGTTGAGATTTCTCCTACACAACATGTTTTTGGATGTAACAAGTTATTGGGGAGTCGACATAGGTCAAAAAACCCCTAACGGGATAAGGACTATCGTGGCCTTTATTTTGATGTGTAAGTGTTTTGGTGTTCCTACCATTCTGGAGTTGTTCTTAAGGTTTTTTGATATAAAACCTGTTAGAGATGGAGCCGGGTGGCATATATTTTAGAGGAAATGTGGCGCAATAGAACTTATGAAGAAATTGCCACAATATATCCATGGATGGAAGAGACAATGGTTCTTTATTACTAGAGACGGTCCAGAAAAACAATGGAATAGGATGAAGAAGATCTCAAATCTGCCTATCGATTCTAAACATTCTTATATAGAAGAATGCGTGAAAGTTATCCAAGGGTATGGCTTTGGGATGCTTTTGAGAGAAGAGAATTAGGGTGAAGATCTTATGAAGGCTGTTAGGTTTTACAACTGGGAAGAATGACACTTTCATGAACTGAGTTAGTATTAGGATGGGATGCTAGCTAAATAATAATTATTGTAATTTTTGCTAACTATTGGATGTTATGTTTAGTTGAATACGATTTATTAATGCTATAATTTTTGCTGGGAGACTGATGCTGCTCAACATGGATGATGCTACAACAAAATTGAAAGTGCCACCTGAAAGCTTATTTGGGGAATGACGGTATGGATGTTTGGCGGGTTTTTAATATGTAAGTTTGTATGTGTTTAATCTATTAACAAAACTATTGTATTTTAGAGTAGGGGAACGTCTTTCTGCTGCCTGTTGGATCAAGGGGAAAAAGAAAGAAGGAAAACAAAAGCAGATATTGTCAATGCAGCTTTCGGGAATTTTATCCCGACAAATGAATCTAGTACAATGGAAGTGGTGGAGACTATGACCCTAAAGAGGCAAAAGAGAAGTGATTCAAGGAAAAAGAAAGGGATTATGCCTTTGATCCCAGAGAATCAGCTAATATCGGGGAGTAAGAATGTTGAAACTCCAAACGTCGGGGAAATGAAGAAGACTCCTTAGAGCCTGTAGGAGTGGAGGAAGAAACTTTGGAGAGTTGACTGATTGATTTCCCGACATGGACAGTCAATTTGAAGAGGAAGAGGTCCAATCCGGGAAAAAAGATTATCCCTGGAGAATCAAGTGTTGACCCTTTCGAGATGAGGGCGGCAGTAGACCTGACTCCTGAGGATATGGTAGAAGAATTTATCATGAATAGTGTACAAATACATTTAATTTACAATATGTTATTGACTGTTGCTTTGGAAAATATAGCGTGTGACATATATATATATATGTATTTTGTTGCAGAACTTCAACATTTTGAATCAAGCTGCACAACGTATGATATATAATTGGGTTACAGAGGAGCAGATGGCTGACACTTATAAGAAAAATCTGGAGCAAAGCAATTAGGAACTAGGAATCGCGATTGGGCCAATGAAGGAATTGGAGAGAAAGATTTCTGATCTGGAGAGGGTAAACTTAAAGCTGACAGAAACCAATGCCACCTTAACAGAAATAAATGAACGATTGAGGAATGAGTGTACCGTCAAAAGTGGGGAGTTGCAGAGCCTAAATGAGGTGTTGTTCAAACACGGCAAGAAGTAGGTGAACATTAGGAAGAATTAGCTCGAAAGAACTAGGAAATTGAAGCAATGACTACAGAACTTACCGACTTGGTAGACAGCGAGGGCAATGTGCTTTCCGGTATGAAGGACAAAATTGTGAAAGAATTTGTGAGTCTTCTATTGGAGGGAATTGGTTTTATTCGTTAGCTATGCCTTGACGGAACTAGTTAATGCAATCTGTAATGACAATCACAGTGTGAAGATGTTGTCTATTGTAGATATATACTACAATAAAAAGGCTGAATACCCTAAGTTTCCATGGGAAGTTAATAAGGAAGAGGAGATGGAGGGGTCTACGGTGAACTCAGATGATGAATTAGCTAATGGAGACCAAGAGAAAAATGAGGCATCGACTACAGGTAACCAGAATGCTCCAGGTAAAGAGCCAACTGAAGCCCCTGAGATAAGGGAAAGTGAACAAACTCTTGATGATCAACCTGATAGTATGATAGAGTCTTAGGGAACCTGAGAAGAAGCGAGATAAGGGTGTGACGGAGGATCAATCAGGAACCGACCTCCCCGATACCCCATCTATGACTACTTGTGGCTCTGAAGACTATACTTGTAGGCTTGGTTCGGAAATATCATGAAGTGATCAGGTTCTTGATGTGGGTTTATCCGAGGGTGGAGGTGGTGGATGCCAAGTGAAAACCTTTGGTATGGTGGTCATATCGGGGCAATACCGGGGCATGTTCCCTGTTTGAAGCAAGTTACTTCTTAGCGACAAAAGGATTCCTTGGTAGATAAAAAAAGGGTAAGTTGAGTTGTTCCTCGATAGGTCGTAGTTTGACCTTTGTTTAGGGTGAAGCTGCAACCATCCTGTCTTTGAACCTTGTCCTAGTTCTGTAGGCCTTTTTTTACTTATCTTTGTAATAGATATATCGGGCATTTTAATCCTGTTTAATAAAATGCATGTTGTTTGTGTAATGCGCTTTTTCAATTTACCAAAGTTAGCTAGGATCAATTGTGGTAAAGTTGAATGTGGTTAAAGGTGAAAAAATGCAATGAAAAGATAAGTTGTGACATTACGTGTCAGAAGCATTTAATAGAAACTCCAAGGTATATCCACGTGATGAAGCGTGATAGGCCCTCGGTTAGGTTTCCAAGATTAATAATGATAATTACAACCATAAAAAGGAAGTAAAAAGTGGAAACGTACCTATACGTACCTTTTTAGCTTCCTTCTGAAATGGCTTTCTTATATAAAGGATTGTAACTGTCATTTCTAAATGATCCCCTTCAACCTCCGATATTTCTTCTGTTAAGAGAGAAAATGAGTCACCACTTTGCGGCCATTGATGGGACTAAAGTCCCTTATGTAAAACCCTTGGCTTTATACTTCAGGGATTAGTTTTCGGAATTACGCATTTGTCGTACCCATTTCCATCAAATCAAGAATATCTGAATATTCCTCTTATGGCTGTCTTGGAGAATCATAGACATTACTCCTTTGAGTGTTTTGTGTCAATGTTGAAGGTGTATCTGGGACTCTGTGGAGGAGTTGTGGAGTTAGAGTTGGACCTGTATGAATATTGCCATAAACTGACCATAAATACTGGTCAGTTTAAAGAAACAGTGAGGGCCACTCTAGCACCACAAGAATGCTATCGATCTTTTCCATCGCCACTTTGAAGAACCAATTGTATATACATGCAGATGCTCTCCAACGATGGAAGCATTTTTGGCTTGGATGAAAATAGTCAAAAATCAAGATGAAACTTAGTGGAAGGTTCCAAATCTGGTCCAGACATGAAGGTCTCTTCTTGAAAAAGAAGAGAAATTTGTAGATCTAAAAAGATCAAGAACATAACCTACCAATAAAGTAGAAAATTTGCAAAACTCCAATGGAAGGAATAATCAAAGTTTGAAGACAAAAGAGATAAAAAGAAAATAAGTAACAAGATAAGGAGAAAATTTTCAGCCATAACATAACTCCAGCCAAAGTCGAAGCTTGGCTATGGCCGAATAGGAGATGAACTTTGAGAAGCAGAGCAGAAATACGAAAGGGAAATGATGTGGAATGATCTTCAAAGGTATAAAATTTCGTCCAAGAAGTGATGGAGAGAACAAACAAAACGAGTGTAACAAGCAGAAGAGAGAAAGTGCCTTTGAAAGGACTTGAAAATGTTAAAACTTCTAGCAACCTTGGATATATTAAATCCAAGACCTCAAGAAGGTTTAAACAAAATATTTTCTTCAAAGTGCAAGCAACCTAAGGTACTTTGAACCTTAGACCTCAATGAAACAAGAAGAAGACCCCAAGACTAATTTTCTATAAGAGTGTAGTAACTAGTATGAAGGAATTTTGATGATCAACCTTGAAGCTCTTGGAACTTTCAACAAGTCTTCAAAGTGATTTTTCTTTCAAGGAAGTTCACCCTTGAAGAAGATAGAAAAACTAAGTTAAGAACTAAGGATACTAAGAGAAGAATCTTTGTTTTGAAAATTTCTTAATTAGCTTCTTCAAAATGGAAGACTACATATTTATAGAGACTTGAGGGAGCAAATAGGAATTTTTCCCTCTCATATTTTCATCCCGAAGGATAGATATAACTTATACATACACTTGATAAGATAATAGAGGTGTTTTAATTGCATTTGGACTATTCTAGAGCACTAGTCAACACATTCCCAAAAATAGGAGGCACTGTTTCAGCTTGGGCAAAAGGGCTTCCAACCATCTACGAAGGTGAAATTTCAATTTCTAACTTATTCAAAACTTTAGGATATTGCCTTATAAAGTCTTGGACATCAAAATTTAAACCCCATAAAGTCTTGGACATCAAAATTTAAGCCTTAAAACTTCTCTTGCTCAATTTGATCCTGTTCAATTTGATCCTTGTGACTCTTTAGTTATTTTGCCTTGGCTCTTATCACAAATCCTTGATGTTCTTGCATATCTATCCGGTTCACATCATCCTCCCCCTCTTTAAAAGGATTCGTCCTCGAATCTCCATCACCTATATCAAATAAAGAGAGATCGGAAATGTTAAAAGTGGCACTAATATTATAATGTCCCGGAAGATCAACTTTATAGGTATTGTCATTAATTTTCTCAAGGATTTGAAATGGTCCATCTCCCCCATCATCATGCTTAGAATTTCTTTGTTGGGAAAATCTCTCCTTTCTAAAATGCACCCAAACCCAATCACCGGGTTTGAATACCACTTTTTTCTTACCACATTTCTTTTCTTTACAAGCTTTTTGTTGGAGTTGACAATGGCTTCATGAACCTTTGCATGAATTGCTTTCACAAAATCAGCCTTCTTGCGTGCATCCTTTCTTAATGCTTGATCTATAGGTAAAGGAACCAAATCAAAGCGGGTTAGAGGGTTAAAACCATAAACAACTTGAAATGGAGAATGAGAAGTAGTAGAGTGAGGTGCCCTATTTTAGGAAAATTCAATGTGTGGCAAACACTCCTCCCATTGCCGCAAGTTCTTCTTCAAAATAGCCCTTAGAAGTTGAGCAATTGTTCTATTTACCACTTCGGTTTGTCCATCCGTTTGTGGATGGCAATCTGTAGAATAAAGCAAGTTAGTACCAAGTTTCTTCCAAAAAACTCTCCAAAAATGGCTCAAGAATTTGGTATCCCTATCCGATACAATAGACCTTGGAATTCCATGGAAGCTAACTATCGAAGTAAAGAACAAGCTAGCTACATGACTAGCATCATCGGATTTCCTACAAGGAATAAAGTGTGCCATTTTAGAGAACCTATCCACAACAATAAAAATAGAATCCATACCTCTACAGGTCCTAGGTAAACCAAGAATTAAATCCATAGAAATATCAACCCAAGGTTCTTTAGGAACTTCTAATGGTGTGTAAAGTCCATGTGGAAGAGTTCCAGATTTAGCTTTCTTGCATTCAATACAACTTCCTACAAATCTTTCTACATCTCTTTTTAAATGTGGCCAAAAAAAATGTTCATGAAGAATTTCATAGGTTTTAGTGACACCAAAATATCACATTAAACCCCCACAATGTGCTTCTTTGACAAGTAGAATTCTAGTAGAACAAGATGGTAAGCACAATCTACCTTCACAATAAAGAAATCCTTCATGAAAACATTTCCTTAAACATTTCCTTCTAGTAGAACAAGATGCTAACAAGCTTTTCTTAAAAATTTCCTTAAAGTCATGATCACTAGAATACATTTCTTTAAGCATTTCAAAACCCAAAATTTTTGTTTGAAGGGTGGATAAGAGAGTATACCTTCTAGATAGAGCATCGGCCACCACATTCTCCTTAACTTTCTTGTAACGAATGACATATGGAAATGTTTTAATGAACTCTATCTATCTTGCTTGCCTCTTATTGAGCTTATGTTGGCCCTTGAGAAACTTCAAAGCCTCATGATTGGTGTGCACAACAAACTCCTTTGGCCATAGGTAGTGTTGCCAATACTTTAATGTTCTTATTAAAGCATAAAGCTCCTTGTCATAAGTTGAGTACCTCATGACTACCCCATTAATTTTTCACTAAAATAGGCCAAGGGCTTTCCATCTTGCATAAGTACACCACCTATACCAATGTCGGATATATCACAATCTACCTCAAAAGTTTTCTCAAAGTTTTGTAGTGACAAAAGGGGTGCACTACCCAACTTTTCCTAGAACAATTGAAATGCTTGTTCTTGTTTTGTTTCCAACTTAAATCCTTTAGTTTTCTTGATCACATCGGTCAAAGGGCTAGCAAGTGTACTGAAATTTTTTATGAATCGCCTATAGAAACTTGCTAGGCCATGGAAACTCCTCACTTTCGATGCGTTTCTTAGTGTTGGCCATTTCCTTATATGCTTGGACCTTACCTTCATCTACTTGAATCCCTTGTGAGCTCACCACATAACCTAGAAATGTAACTTTCTCCAAACAAAACTCACATTGGTCAAGGTTAGCAAAAAATTTTTCAATTCTCAAGACATTTAGTACTTCCCTAAGATGTTGAACATGTATTTCATATTTCATACGTCTTGCATATATCTAAGGTATTTGAACCTTAGACCTTAATGAAACAAGAAGAAGACCTCAAGACTAGTTTTCTACAAGAGTGTAGTAACTAGTATGAAGGAATTTTAATGATCAACCTTGAAGCTCTTGGAACTTTCAACAAGTCTTCAAAGTGATTTTTCTTTCTAGGTAGTTCACCCTTGAAGAAGATAGAAAAACTAAGTTAAGAACTAAGAATACTAAGAGAAGAACCTTTGTCTTGAAAAATTTCTTGATTAGCTTCTTCAAAATGGAAGACTACATATTTATAGAGACTTGAGGAAGAAAATAGGAATTTTTCCCTCTCATATTTTCAGCTCAAAGGATAGATATAACTTATACATATACTTGATAAGATAATAGAGGTGTTTGAATTACATTTGGATTATTTTAGAACACTAGTCAACACATTGCCAAAAATAGGAGGCAATGTTTCAGCTTGGGGAAAAGGGCTTCTAACCATCTACCAAGGTGAATTTTCAATTTCTAACTTATTCAAAACTTTAGGATATTGCCCCATAAAGTCTTGGACATCAAAATTTAAACCCCATAAAGTCTTGGACTTCAAAATTTAAGCCTTAAAACTTCTCTTGCTCAATTTGATCCTTGTGACTCTTTAGTTGTTGCCTTGGCTCTTGTCACAATTCCTTGATATTCTTGCATGTCTAACCGGTTCATATCAGGAAAGGAGGTAGAGAGAGAAAGAGGATAAAATAGGTCCTTCCATAATGGAAACTAGTGGAAATAATAATGAGGAGAGAAAAAACTATGAAGGGCATCCTAGTCTACACAATAAAAAAATCTAAGCCATATTTTTTTAAATAGTATGATGACCAAAATATGACAAGTAAAAAATAGAGGGAGTAGTAATTTAGGTAGTTAAGCATTTTTCTATGGTTCGGCACCCTTTTACTCGACATTTTTTACTAATCTTGTGCGCTTGTAAGTATTGGGTTTAAAACATTGTTAGAAAAATCCCAACCAAGTTTTTTGCGCTGTTGACGGGGAAAAGTTAAATTAATTACTTATATTATTGTCTCGTAATTTGATTTTTTTAAAATTATTTATTCATTTAGTTAGTTTCTTTTTTTTTTAAATTATTCATTCTTTATCTTTAAAACAAAAATTCCAAAAAAAGTTGTTGATTTCCGTGCTCTGTTTTAGTAGATTTATATGTTTTTAGTGCATTCTTTGACTGGGCTTTTCGTACTTTTTTAAATTCTTTTTTTCTTTTAATTGTTTATTTTTTATTACTAATTGCATTGTTTTTCTTTTATATATCTTTTATATCTTTTTTCATTTGACTCTAAGATAGAGTGTACACTTAAGGCACTTAAACCACAAAGTAAAATCACTAACATTTGTGAGCTTAAGATGGTTGGAAACTCCCAACACTTATAACTCACCATTAAGTAACAGACTACCTGAAATTGAGGCTAATCACTTCAAAACTAAATCTTCTATTATTCAAATGTTACTATTTTTTATGGGCTTGATTATGGAAATCCTTATAAATATATTGATGAGTTTTTAGATATTTGCTCAACTTTTAAACTTTTTGAAAGATGATACCATTCCCTTGGCATTTTTCTTTTTTCTTTTAGTGATAAGGCTAAACATTGGTTAAATACACGTGATAGAGTAGGTATATGAGTTGGAGTATCCACTACAAGAATTTCCGCAATTAATTAACAAATTTAATTGTCACAATAGAGGTGTATTGGGAAATTTAAATATTTCTTGACATATAAAAGGTCACCTACAGTGATGCCACAAGCCTTTTTCAAGAAACATCTATTTGTTGACATCTTCAAATGATATAGGTGAACATCCATCGTTTTTTATGTCAGGAAAAATATGCAGCGGTAAAAATTTTAAACATTTATGACATATACAAGCATTACAATATTTGTACATGCTGATGTTTATAAATATCATAGTTGTTATATATTGACATTTTAAAATGCTTAATACAAATATTTACATCATTGGATGTGAAGTTATTAGATAATTGCAACATTTTAAGTGTCTAGATAAGTTTCCTGACACTTACATTTTTTTTAATAAAATTATGTCACTAATCTTCAATGTTTCGACATTTGTTTACACAGTAATTATATATCTATATGATGAAATAAGCATGGTTAAAAATAGTTCAATTTACAATTATAAATTCTTTTGACAGTACTAATATATACTATTTTGCACATTACTATCTCCACAATAAATGAATAAAATATTTATAACAAAAGACATCAATATGTGACATTAAGTGCTGACCTCCAGTCTGCAGAGCTGCTGATTCACCTGATTTACATCTTCCACCTGGGCGTCGAGCAGTCTAGTGGGGGCCTTGTGGCGAGGGATTTCGCCTTTTTGTACCAAGTTTAATCCACTGCTGAAATACACTATTAATTATCCATTTACCAATAATAAATTCACAATACCCTAATTCAAATTCTATAGAACTCAAAATATATCCAAAGCGTTCAAAATACATGAAATGGAAAGAAGAATATGATCTCTTGGAAGTCACTAGCATATCAAGCATGTGGTGCAATGAAGGCATCACATATTTTTATCACATACTACGTAAATTCAAAAGAATCCATTATTTTGAGAGTAGAACAATAAAACATATTTATACTATTAAAATACTTCATATAAGTACAATCTTCTATATATATCTAAAAAAATTCAATGATATATCTCGAATACAGCTTCTAAATTCTTGAGAAATTAAAATCTAGCAAACTTTAAACCATTTTAATCTAAAATGAATATAAACCTTCAACTCGCACAAGAAAACTTTAACGAGTGGTATTATTTTATTCAACCGTCCTGTTTGGAATATAAAAGTCACCAACATTCAACTTCTTTTTTTTTTTCTTTTTGGATGAGTAGTCACCAACATTCAACTAAAAATAATGATCCTTCTACTCCGAATATTAACCCTAAGCATTAGACATATAAATGATTCTCAAGACTAAGTAAAAACCATCCAAGAAAATTTAATATAGAGAAGAGCTTATTAATCTCCCATTTCATATCTTTATGAACAAGAACCTATAGAAACTAACTCAAACACCAAATGAAAAGATCAATTTACCCAAATTCTTTAAGTATTTATATACAAATCAGAATATTTTCTCCAACACTCCCATTTGGAATATAAATGTCACCAATATTAAACTAATAATAATGATCCTTTTTCTTCCAATATCACCCCAAAGCATCCAACATAGATGATTCTGGACAACAACCAAATAAAAACCATCATAGGAAACATGATACAAGAGCTTATTAACCTTCAGAATTGATCGAATAAGATGCACTCTACGGTTTCTGCATCATATGACTAATGAAAGTAAATACGACAGAAAGGAAGTTCAACATTAGCATAAAAATGCATTTTTAGTTACTTCTACATTTGGTATGGCTCAGATTTCCGTCATTGTAAAGCATAATGATCACTTTTAGGCACCTGAATATGTATATTATACAATAATGAAACAGATAATCATAGTAAGTCAAAAAATTGTATACAGAACTATGGAAAATACTTCTACAACCCGAAGGTAGTAAAAGTTGACTTAGAAAGAAGACCGCTAAAAAATTTTCCTTAGAATAAGCTAACAAGATCAATATATCTATATAAACAGGAACCCAATACAAATTACTCAAGCACCAAATGACAAGATCTATTTCACCAAATTTCTTCACATGAACTTGTAAATAAAAAGAATATTCTAAAAAAAACATAAAAAAGCTCATTCTTTCCCACAGAATATTCAAAAGACCAATAAAAGCACTAACTTTCAACCACAAAAGCATTCAGCAAAATAAATCCATAGAAAAGCAACTCAGAATTACTAGCAAGAAAACCATGCAAGAAGATTATGTGAAGAGATATTATACACTTGAAGACCTTTGTTGGTTAGTTACGTTGGAGATGACTGCGCAGATGTACTTTCCAAAATGAGTAGATGTCACCTATAATCAAATAAGCTTGCCTCATAAAGTCAGACAATAGAATTCCATCCCTGGCATTTCAAATTAAACGTCCTTCACCTCTTCTATTCCAATAAAATTTGAAATAGGAAAGAAATGGGAAGTCAGTAGTTGCAAAAGAACTTTCAAAATAGAGTAAACTTAAAACTATCCTACTTCAATCTCTTCAATAAAAAAGTTCCCACAAAATTACTAGTTCCATTGTCAACAAACTTTGAGTTTATATATCATACCCCACTGTAAATGATTAGATGTTAGTATATGCCCTAAGACCAATTGACTCACATTTATGATTTATGAAGCATGTATTTTTTGAATTGTATTTTATGCTCTTGGTCATCAAGTATGTGACTTGATAGTAAAACCCTTATAGCTAATAAAATACTATTCTTATTTGTCCCTAGTTTATTACATCCTGTAAACTAGTGTGAAGTCGATTGATGGTCAAGTTTTACTGATCATGAATATGAGATAGAAAATCAATTCATAAATACATATTGAGAATATTGTATTGGACATGACCCAAAGTGAAGAAGAAATATTGCATTAGGTTTAAGTTATAAGTATTTCTTCTCAGTTTTATATTTGGTGTCCTTTGACCTAATGTTTCTTGCATAGGGGAGAAAATATGTTTTGACATAGTCAAACATCACTTTTAATTAGGTGATCATTATGACTATTGGTTGGCTTATTTTCTCGTCATGGCTTGAATATTGGAGAGAGTAAAAGGGATTTGTCCCTCTCTTTTTAGAGAGAGATATCCATGGGCCCCTTGATAAGGAAGACTAGAAAATATACATGGTCATGCTCAAATAAGTATTAATAAGGTGTTATTAATATTATTTGTTGGAACAGTCTGCCTGGTGATCAAGTAAATGGTTAATTAAGTTTTATAAGGATGACTTGATCCATGCCCTATACTTAATTAGGATATCGTGTGACAAAAGGACTAAATATTAAATCTGATGCTAGGTTATTATTACATTTACTTAACTTGGGTAAGCATAATGTCTTGCTAGAGGCCGCTTATGTTTTGTGAATAAATGTCTAGGACATTTTTCATTCACTGCCAACGTTAAGTGAACCTACAGGGTCACACGCATAGACGATCTTGTGAGCATAACGTCCACGTTCAATGAATCTAGAATGTGTCCAGATTCGTTGAACGTATACAAAAGGGGAATTAGATTCTATATTTCATTTTCTGGTAAGTTAATAAGCAATTAATTTTATTTAATCGAATAAATGAAATTAATTACTTAATATTACTTATCCAACCGTTGGATGATTATAGGAATAGACAGACGAGATTAAACTGTCATTAGATGACAGTTAGGGTTTTGATATTGACAGCTATAAAAGGTTATATTAACCTTTTCTTGGTGGCCGTCCTTTATCTGATTAAAGAAAAACAAAACCCTATACCCTAGAACGGCGATATAGTATCTAGCCTCCTCTCTCCGAAATACGACCGACTACCAGATAGTCAGGATCAGTTCTGGACAGTTTTCAGAACACAGAAGGGGTTAGCATCCCGATCGCTTGCAGAGGAGTTCGTCGCGTGGATACCTGTAGAGGGCGAAACGTACAAAGCAGCGCCTCCACAACGAACAATAAAATACAGAGGTAATTTGTATCCAATCAGTTTTTCTAGTATATGCAGATCCTGTTGGTGGATTTTCGTAGTTTTATTTTACTTTGTTTTTGCCTACGGAATCCAACAGTAGTATCAGAGCCTCGTATATACTAGTTTTACTGATTTTATCTGTTACCGCTTTGATTATATGTGTTGTTTTCAATCGGCCTTATAGTAAGGTTTCTGATTAGTGTAATAATCAGAGTAAATTGAATTATAGGATTCGCATATATCATATTCTGTTTTACTTATTAATGCGATTAATTAAACAGAATGTTGTTACTGCCAAATTGTTTGGTGTACAGTCTGTAATCTGTGCAATTTAATTGTTAAACTAATATGCAGAATCACATGATTTAATGTTTAACTGTTAAACAAAATTTTTGGCGGCATGATTTTAGGGTTTATGACGGCAATAACTCATTCAATGAGTTAGAAAGAAAAATCGTTTTTCTTTCCGGGGGCGCTGCCCCCTGAGACTCCCGCAAGGGACCGCCGTTTTCTTCTGGGGGCTTCGCCCCCGGAACCCCCTGGTTGTTTTTTTGCATGTTTCTTCCTATCTTTAGATGCATGGTGCATAGCATGGCCCTTTACCTCTTGTGATTGATTGGCTTATTTTGTTA
Source organism: Catharanthus roseus (assembly GCA_028651295.1). Lineage (NCBI taxonomy): Eukaryota > Viridiplantae > Streptophyta > Magnoliopsida > Gentianales > Apocynaceae > Catharanthus > Catharanthus roseus. The sequence goes on along the minus strand of JAPQWS010000033.1, from coordinate 1,679,917 downwards.
ATGGGTTGTATGTTTTTAAATACGGCCTGCGTGTCGTTGTTTTCGTTGATGTAATATTATCAAAGGTTTACTAGAATAGGTTAATTTTATTTCTTATTCCTATGTATGTTTTCTATCCTATGTAACAAGATTAGAAGGCCAAGACATTGGAGGCAAGCTCATGGAGATGAAGACTTACCTAGATTGAGCTTTGACTTCCATGAGGCTTGTGGAAGTCAATATAGAGTTGGGGCCATGCTATGACACGTTTTATTTGATGTATATATATTATGCATGTGATGTTTAGTTTATTTCCTTTTATTTTTTATATATGTTTTGTGAAATAATATACAAATAAAAAAAGGAAGAAGGTTTTGAAACCATGTAAAAAAAAAAAAAGTCGTAAAATGCCTTCCATGATCATAAGCACTTCTCCATGCTTGGATCATCATTTTGTCTCATTGCCAAAGCAAGAGATAAATGGTTACCTAAGTAGGAAAGATGGAAAATGGTGATTTCCATATGCTTGGAATGGTTTGGCTTAACTAGGCTATCAAAACGGTTTTGAGCCTAGGACATCATATGGGATTTGCCGGTACATGTAGATGTAAATCCCATTAATAAATTGTTCTCTAATTATGGTGTTAAGCCAAAGCTTACTTATGATTAGAATAAAATGAATTTTTATACCCATTATTTATATCAAGTGTTGAATATTTCAGGGAAATTTTAATGCTTCATTTATTTAATTTTACTTTGCAAATTCTATGTAGATAATGGCCTCAAACAATTCAAACACATTGTTGCGATCCGTGCTTGAAAAGAATAAGCTTAGTGGGACTAACTTTCTTGATTGGACACGAAATTTAAGGATTGTCCTTCAACAAGAAAAAAAGCTATATGTACTTGAGAACCCTATCCCTAATCAACCAGCTAATAATGCCCCTAGAGTCGAAAAGGATGCTTATAGTAAGCACAAGGATGATTCTAACGATGTGACATGTCTCATGTTGGCTACGATGGAATATGAGTTTCAAAAGCAATTCGAGGAAGTTGAGGCTTATGAGATGATAAAACAGCTCAAGGAAATGTTCCAAGAGCAGGCACGTCAAGAGAGATATCTTACCACTAAGGCGTTGATTAGCTGCAAAATGACCCCTGGCACTTCAGTTAGTGCTCATGTCCTTAAGATGAAAGGGTATTTTGATCAGCTTGAAAAACTTGGAGCACCTGTAAGTCATGACTTGGCTACTGATATGATCTTGGCCTCTTTGACCTCTGACTATGATTAGTTTATCATGAACTTCAATATGCATAATATGGAAAAGTCCATAAATGAATTGCACGGGATGCTCAAGCAGGCTGAACAAAACATTAGGAAGTGTACTCCTAATATTCTGATGGTTCAAAAGGGGCAGTTCAAGAAGAACAAGGGAAAGTATATGGCCAAAAAGGGTAAAGGCAAGTATAAGCCCAAGCCCAAGGTTAAACCACCAAAGGAAGGGACTTGCTTCCACTGCAATGAACTTGGTCATTGGAAGAGGAATTGCAAGCTCTACTTGGAAGAAAAGAAGAAGCAAAAGGCCAGTGAGACTGTTGCTTCAGGTATTTTCGTTATAGAAATTACCGGATGTGGAGCTCACATTTGTATAAATGTGCAGGTACTCAAAAGGAGTAGATCTTTGGCAAAGTGAGAGGTGGACCTACGAGTTGCAAATGGAGCAAAAGTTGCTGTTGTAGCTGTAGGAACATTTGATTTACTTTTGCCTACTGGGCTTAAAATTGAACTTAAGGATTGTTATTATGTTTCTGCTTTGAGTAGGAACATCATTTCAGTTTCTTGTTTGGATATTGATGGTTTTGAGTTTAATACTAAGAATGGTAAAAGTTCTATCTATAAAAATGGTATTTTCTATGGGGATGCCTCTTTATGTAATGGACTTTACATTCTTAACCTACATGATTCCATTAGTAAGCCCATCTATAACATGAATACAAAGAAATTTAAATCTAATGATTTAAATCAAACTTACTTCTGGCATTGTCGTTTGGGCCATATAAATGAGAAACGCATATCAAAACTCCATCAAGATGGACTTTTATCTTCATTCGACCTTGAGTCTTATGAAAAATGTGATTCTTGTTTATTGGGAAAAATGACTAAAAGTCCATTTACAGGGCAAAGTGAAAGGGCTACCAATTTATTGGAACTTATACATACTGATGTATGTGGACCAATGAACACACAAGCCAGAGGAGGTTTTCAGTATTTAATTACATTCACAGATGATTTCAGTAGATATGGTTATGTCTATCTAATGAAACATAAATCTGATTCCTTTCAAAAGTTTAAGGAATTTCAAAATGAAGTACAGAATCAACTTGGAAGGAGTATCAAATTACTTCGATCAGATTGAGGTGGTGAATACTTAGGCCAAGAGTTTGACGAACATCTAAAAAATTGTGTGATATTATCACAATTAACTCCACCAGGAACACCACAATGGAATGGTGTGTCTGAACGCAGAAATCGAACTCTATTGGATATGGTTCGATCTATGATGAGTCAAACAGATCTTCCAATTTCTTTTTGGGGTTATGCCCTAGAAACTGCTGCATTCATATTAAATAGAGTTCCATCTAAAGTTGTTTAGAAGACACCATATGAGATATGGACTGGGAAACAACCTAGTTTAGCATTTCTCAAAATTTGGGGATGTGATGCTTATGTGAAGCGATCATTATCTGAAAAACTAGCACCAAAATCTGATAAGTGTCTGTTTGTGGGATATCCTAAGGAAACTAAAGGATACTACTTTTGTCTTCCATCTGAAAACAAAGTGTTTATTGCTCGGAACGGAATTTTTCTTGAAAGGGAATTCGTTTCCAAAAGAGTTAGTGGGAGTAGAATCCATCTTGAAGAAGCTCAAGGATAGCAGACCATTTCTGAACCGAGTATGGATACTCAGTTGGACTCATGTATTCATATTGAGCCTGAACCTTTGACACAAGGGCCAAGAAGGTCTGGTAGGATTTCTCAGATACCACAGATATATGGATTTCTTGTGACTGAGGATCATAATATTGATCTTATTGATCAAGGTGAACCTAATTCCTACAAAGATGCTATTCATAGTCCTAAATCTAGCAAATGGCTAGAGGCTATGAAATCAGAAATGCAATCCATGCATGATAATCAAGTTTGGACTTTGATTGATCCACCTGAAGGTTGCAAGACCATAGGGTGTAAATGGGTTTTCAAAAAGAAAATTGACATTGATGGCAATGTGCACACTTACAAAGCACGATTGGCAGCAAAAGGGTATAGACAAACTCATGGTATAGACTATGATGAAACCTTTTCTCCAGTTGTAATGCTTAATTCAATTAGAATTCTACTTGCCATTGCAGCATATTATGATTATGAAATATGGCAAATGGATGTTAAAACTGCTTTTCTTAATGGAAATCTACTGGAGGATGTGTATATGACACAACCTGAAGGTTTTATTCATCCTTCGAATTTTAGGAAAGTGTGTAAACTTCAAAGATCTATTTATGGCTTGAAGCAAGCATCTCGAAGTTGGAATCTTCGTTTTGATTAAGCAATTAAAGAATTCAATTTCATCAAGAATGATGATGAACCTTGTGTCCACAAAAGGGTTACAGAAAATACAGTAGTCTTCTTAGTACTCTATGTCGATGACATCTTGTTAATTGGGAATGATATCCCCACTTTGCAAAGTGTAAAAACATGGTTGGGGAAGTGTTTTTCAATGAAATATTTAGGCGAAGCAGCCTATATTCTAGGCATTAGGATCTATCGAGATAGATCTAAAAAGCTTATTGGCCTAAGTCAGAGTGGATATATTGACAAGGTACTGAAAAGGTTCAGTATGCAAGATTCTAAGAGAAGATTCTGGCCAATGTCACATGGCGTTAAACTCAGCAAGTCTCAAAGTCCTACCACAAGGGAGGATACAGAACGCATGAGTAAGATTCCTTACGCTTCCGCAATTGGATCTATCATGTACGCCATGTTATTCACTCGCCCAGATGTCTCGTATGCATTGAGCATGACTAGCAGATTCCAGTCAAATCCTGGTTAACCGCATTGGACTGCAGTAAAAAACATTCTCAAGTACTTAAGAAGGACTAAATACATGTTTTTGATCTACGGAGGTCAGGAAGGAGAGCTTGTTATAAATGGTTACACGGATGCTAGCTTTTAGACTGATGTAGATGATTTTAGATCGCAATCTGGATTTGTGTTTTGTTTGAATGGAGGTGCTTTGAGCTGGAAGAGTTCAAAGCAAGATACCGTGGCCGATTCTACTACAGAGGCTGAATATGTGGCTGCTTCTGATGCAGCCAAAGAGGCAGTTTGGATTAGAAAGTTCATCATAGAACTAGGTGTAATTCCTAGCATTGTGAACCCACTGGACCTATATTGTGATGATACAGGAGCCATTGCACAAGCTAAGGAACCTAGATCTCATCAATGATCCAAACATATTCTCAGGCGTTTCCATCTCATTCGAGAAATTATTGAGCGTGGAGATGTTAAAATTTGCAAAGTGGACACCAATGACAATCTCGCACATCCATTGACAAAGCCACTCCCACAACTTAAGCATGAGAGTCATACTAGGTCAATGGGTTTGAGAGTCATGTCAATTTGGTGGTAGGGCAAGTGGGAGATTGTTAGTATATGCCCTAAGACCAATTGACTCACATTTATGATTTATGAAGCATGTATTTTTTGAATTGTATTTTATGCTCTTGGTCATCAAGTATGTGACTTGATAGTAAAACCCTTATAGCTAATAAAATACTATTCTTATTTGTCCCTAGTTTATTACATCCTGTAAACTAGTGTGAAGTCGATTGATGGTCAAGTTTTACTGATCATGAATATGAGATAGAAAATCAATTCATAAATACATATTGAGAATATTGTATTGGACATGACCCAAAGTGAAGAAGAAATATTGCATTAGGTTTAAGTTATAAGTATTTCTTCTCAGTTTTATATTTGGTGTCCTTTGACCTAATGTTTCTAATGTTTCTTGCATAGGGGAGAAAATATGTTTTGACATAGTCAAACATTACTTTTAATTAGGTGATCATTATGACTATTGGTTGGCTTATTTTCTCGTCATTGCTTGAATATTGGAGATAGTGAAAGGGATTTGTCCCTCTCTTTTTAGAGAGAGATATCCATGGGCCCCTTGATAAGGAAGACTGAAAATTATGCATGGCCATGCTCAAATAAGTATTAATAAGGTGTTATTAATATTATTTGTTGGAACAGTCTGCCTGGTGATCAAGTAAATGGTTAATTATGTTTTATAAGGATGACTTGATCCATGCCTTATACTTAATTAGGATATCGTGTGACAAAAGGACTAAATATTAAATCTGATGCTAGGTTATTATTACATTTACTTAACTTGGGTAAGCATAATGTCTTGCTAGAGACCGCTTATGTTTTGTGAATAAATGTCTAGGACATTTTTCATTCACTGCCAACGTTAAGTGAGCCTACAGGGTCACACGCATAGACGATCTTGTGAGCATAATGTCCACGTTCAATGTATCTAGATTGTGTCCAGTGTGTGTGTGGTAGTGATTTCTTTAAAACCATGACGATGCCGTTTCACAAAACAGTTCATGCAATGTTATAAGAAAAATATTTCTTTTACTATTTTAACAAAACTGATGTTAGAACCTACATGAGGGTTTCGAGCGCAGCTGGGAAGTCTGAGCGAATCAAGACACATCAGCGCAGCTTCCACGCCCCAAAATTTTAAAAGAACATGTAATGCAACATTGGGGCTCCACAGACAAAGTCTGGATCACCAAAACGAGGCTATCGGAACCAAGTTCCGGCATCTCATAGTCAAATACCAGCCAAACAACATACGAGCGCTCGATTACAAGCAACCGCACTCCCATATCACTAGTCAAAACAGGCTAAAGACTCCTGGGGCACCTACCAGGTCTGCCCTGGGACCAACCTCAGTTTCGAGCCCCTCCTAACTCTCTACTAGGCGGCCAAACCCTACCGCAGAGCATGATGAGGTGTCCACATAGACCGATTGGGCCACACCCTCTGCGGTCTACGCCCCTCTTCAAGTGGATCCACCCTCAGAATCAAAAACCCGTCCACATCATCGGAAGAGGCCCTCGTACGGGGGACTAGCCACGTATAGTGCAATCCGCTAACGGTCCGTTCACTTGATTTTCAACAAACTTTCACCCTGGTCGAAATGAGGTTTTCATATGTATTTACAAATCAAAGGGCCATTTGCCCAGCCATAATAACGGATTCAAGTCATAAACATTTTAGAGCACCAAAAATCCTCATCCGCCAGTCATCACATGCCTATGCAATTTCACAATTATGGCAATGCCAGATCTATATTTATGCATGTCAAAATATGTAACTTTTCAAGCTATAACATTTTCCAATATATAAATATTTCCGAAAAACCTGCGTACAAAAAATTTCTTATGCACCACCATGATAGTCTGCTAAGAAACACCTATATGGAGCACCGCTCCCATGTATTTTTCTAGGAAATATGTAACATATTGTGGAGAACATCTCCAAAACACGCTGAGAGATATCGTTCCAAAAATAGCAATATTTTGTAATGGTTCAAAAAAAAAACATATTTATATGTCTTGTAATATTTGAATTAAAACGGAGTTTGTGGACTCACCTGTATGTTGATCTAGTGCTAAGATCCTACAAAATAATAATGCGAAAATACTTAATACCTGGGTATCGATCAAATAATCCTATTCCCTAAATGATATCGAAATCCTACGAAATGAACTTTAGGATGTATACCTATATAAGGATACCTATATAATGATATATATACTTATAATAATTCTTTCAAAAGATCGAAAATCCTATAATCTTAAAAATATATATATATATACTCTCCCAAGAAACCATAATTAGTTATATACTATACACTAAAAATTCATTTAAAATATTGAAATCCTAAAATAAATAACTAACTTAAAATATATATATAATCTAACTAGAAATAGATCTCGCTGTATATTAAAGAAAACAAAAAAATAATACACTTAAACTATATATATATATAGATATTATAGTGAAATTACAAAGGAAAGAAGAGAAAAATAAAATAAAATAAAAAACCATGCAAACTAACCTTCTTGAGGAAACTAATATGAGAATATGACTGCCCTTCTTGATTCAAGAAAAAAAATAATAATGCATGCATATATAGAGAGAATAAGACGGCTAAGGAGGAAAAGAAAAGAAAAGAAAAAAAAAGAGAAAACAGTGAGGGGGTAACGGGTGGGTATAGGAGGTGGCAGCCGAGCCGTTTTCTCAATTGCAAAGTTTTTTTTTTGGAAATCTTTATATGCAAATGTCAAGTATTTAAATTTCTAAAATAAATACACTAGGTATTAGAAATAGAATACACTTACTTATAAACCTTAAAATAAAACCTCAATGTAATAAAATTTTATTCCTATTCCTAAATATCCCCAAAATACTACTAAGTGCCAAAAACACTATATCCCACCAATATAGATCAAAACTCTATTTTTATTACGTCCGTAATTTTAAAATCATGCTAGGTGCTTAGGAATAGGGCGTTACAGACTCTGTTTTCGTAATTTATTTTTGGCGAAACTCACATAATATTTTGGCGGAAAAGTTTGGAGTACCTTGACCTCCTTGTAATATATTTAGAGAAACTGAGTGACATACAATAAATGTCATATATATTTTTTATTTATCAGAATCCTATCACTTTCTTAGTTCTAGCAAAAGTCATATGTGAGGATAAATATATTTACTGGCATTTGTAAAATGATGTCAGAAAAGCTATGTCAGGAAATCTATTTTTTCTTGTAGTGATCTAAAGACTTTCTTAAAAAATACTTCCCAATGGGCAAACTTACGAGGTTAAGGAGAGAAATAACTACTTTTTCCCAACAAAATAATGAACAATTTCATGAGAGTTGGGAGAGATTTAAAGAACTTCGTCATACTTGCCTATACCATAAGGTCCTTAATTGGCAACAAGTATAAAGTTTTTATTCGGGATTAGGTAAGAGAAATCAAGAAATGGTTGATACATCTTGTAGTGGTACTTTTCTTCATAAAACTGTAGATGAGGCGTGAGATTTACTTGAAAATTTAAGTGATAACTCACAACAATGCGCCACATCCTCACGTATAGGTACATCTAGGCAAATAGGAAATAGAAGAGGAATGTATGAAGTTCTCAAACTATTGATCTTTCTAGTAAAGTTGATGCACTATCTAAAAAACCTTGATCAATTGTAAGCTTTAAATACATTGCCTGCAAATCCTCCTAACGTTCAAAATGTCAATGCAATTTGTTCTAGTTCTTATTATGCTATCTATGATTGTCCTAGTTCTTTACTTTTCCAAGAATTTTTGCTGGAACAAGTCAACGTGGCTCAAGGATTCAATATACAAAACAATTTGTATTCGAACACATACAATCTAAGATGGAAAAATCATCCTAATTTCTCATGGAGGCAACAAGGAGGGGAAGATCAATTAGGCCAACAAAAATATCAACATAATAATCAATCTGGTATGAAAATTCCCTCTGGTTTTCAATCTCAAAGATATGTACCTCCTCACTCTTCTCAAATTGGAAACACTATTTTTGAAAAAAAAAAAGTTTTATCTACTTTGAAAAGTTTTGAAGCTAAGATCCAAATTTTAGACTCACATACTCAATCTATTGCTAAGTTAGAAACTCAAATAGGACAACTGACCACTAGAATGAGCAGAAGATATGAGGGTAAGCTTCCTAGTCATGCAATAGAGAACCCTAGAGCTAATTTGTATCATGAGCAAGTCAAATCTGTGATCACTCTTAGAAATGGGAAGTTAGTAGATAATAATGTAGGGAAACCTATAAAAGAAAGTGAGCTAAATGAAAATGAAACCAAGGGTGTTGATAATAGGGCTAAAATTGAAAAGAAGATGGAGAAGGAACTAGTTTCCTCCTCTAATTTTAAGACTTTAGAATCATCTCCTATGGCTTCATATATGCTAAAGGTTCCTTATCCACAAGTTTGTACCTCCACATCTTAGAAAGATAATAAAAGGGAATATATTTTAGAAACTTTCAAAGAATTTAAAATTAATCTTCCACTTTTAGAGGTCATTATACAAGTCCCAGCTTATGCCAAATTTCTTAAGGACGTGCACTTTTAAAAGAAAATCGAAAAGTCCTTACTATTTATTATCCTATTGGTGATCATAAAATAGATAGAGCGCTCATAGATTTAAGTTCTGGTGTTAATTTGATTTTTTACACTGTTTATAAGGAGTTAGGATTGGGAAATTGTACCCAATTAATATGCCTTATAGTTAGCTGATTGGTCTATCAAAGTACATATGGGAGGATAGATAACATCCTAGTTCAAATAGATAAAGGTATTAGATATAGAACCTAGTAGGTCATTTAAGAATCATATCCCCGTTATTCTAGGACGTCCTTTCTTGGCTACTATAGATGCCACTATTAATTGTAGAATTAGGGTTATGGATGTCTCTATAATGAATATGAGGGTTCGATTAAATATTTTCAAAACTTCTTCACAACATTCTATGGAATATGATTCTGATTGCTATTTGGTAGATGTAATTGATGAATTAAGTGAAGAACTCTACCTTTAATTTATTCTAAAGAATCAAATATTTGTTGAGAAAGAAAATCTAACGTGTATTGAGAATGTCAATTTTAATCATGCTTGCATTGCTTCATTAGAAAATTCTTCTTGGATATTAAATCATGTGCCTAATATGAGAGGAATAGATCCTAGATAAACACAAAAGAATAAGGGAGTCTGGCTGAACATTTTAAATTTAGCGCTTTGGGTAGGCAATCCAAAATTTATTTTGTTTTATTTTTTTCATCTTTTCTGTTTTATTTGTTTTTTCTCATTTGATTGGTAGAAAGATATGAAATGTTTATTTTGTAGGGTAATTAGGAAACTTATTATCGTCATGGAGACTACATAGATGGTCTACTACTCTTATGGACATGGATTAATATTGCTTCTTCTACTAGGTTGTGTTGTTTTTTTCTTTTTCTCTTCCATACTCTTGCCATTCTTTTATTAAATTTCAGAAAATATATGGCCTAAGTGTGGGGGAGAAGATGCTTTTGTTTTGGTGTCAATTTTTTTTCCTTTTTTCTAATGATTTTAGTTCATTTGATAAAATTTTGTTGGATTTTTTGTTTATAATTTTGCATTATTTTGAGAACAACAAAAAATTACGACTTCACTTGTGAGAATGGTTATTGTTGAGTTCCTTTAAAAATGTCTAGGATAAGTTAAGGAAAGTGTTTGTTTTCTTGTTTTTAATTTTTGGCGACGGACTTATGTTCTATATCTTTTATAACTTAAGCACTACTAGCGCTTGAGCACATGGGTTATGTTAATATTTAATAAATCCTTTACATTACTTTTGAGTTACATAGAGTTGATGCATCTCTTTCTTACATTTTAGAAATTACTTGAGTACTTCTTGTGGCGAAATAGAAAGATTTCCCTTATTTGACTCAGAAACGATGGTCATAGGACTTCTTTGAATCATTTATGCCTTTCAAACTTATCAAGTTTCCTGATTTTTATCTTCGAACTCTTTTGAGCCTTAAGTATTATTTTCTTTCTTTTAAACCACTTAAATATTAACCTTAATCTTGTAGAGAGTTTAATAAAACTTCTAACTTGTGCTTCTTTGGTTGTTGATGTTTTTGGTTATGGAAGGAGAATAAGTGATTTTGACAAAGGGGAGAAGAACAAAATATGACTTGTTCTGATGAAAAAAAATATTTTGAGCTAAAAAAAGAAAAAGAAAGAAAACTTAATACATGATTGTTACAAGTAATAAGGTGCAAAGAAAAAATATTCAAGAGGCCAAATTTGTGAATGTAAGAAAAAAAAAGAATGACTTTAAATGATAAAATCTTGAAGAAAGAAGCAGGTGATTGTTGAATGTGCTAATGGGAAAAAAATGAGCAAAAAAAAGTTAGAAAAATTTGAAGTATCTATATTCTTTGCAAACTCTCTTTTTCTTTGAATTTGAATTCCTTACCTTTGTTTGATAACAAATACCCTAACCTTACATTACAAGCTTTAAAGTCCTACCTGATCTGAGTTGAGTTTAAGAATATTCAATTAGTGAAGAGAAGGTACAAATAGGGCTGTAAACGGGGCGGTCTTACCCGTACCCGCGCGGGTCTATATAAGTTTTTAGCGGGTAAAGTTTAAATTTTATACCCGCAGACCCGTACCCGTACCCGTATTAATTCTGTTATATGGCTCTGGGTAGGGTATGATGATGCCTAGACCTGTATACCCATATTAATAAAATAATAATATATATTTATTAGAACATTTTACAGGACGAATATCTGATAATAGTGAAAATATTCGTACCTTATTACAAAATTTAAGATGTAAGACACTATCTGATTTCAGATGGTATAAAGATGCTTTCCTTAATAGGGTTATGGAATTACCTGAGAGTAATAGTACTCATTGGAAGTCTAAATTTATAGATGGACTACCCAATTTATTTGCTGAAAGAGTTAGGAAAACTCTTAGAATGGATAGAATGACTATTCCTTATGAAAGTTATACTTACGAAAACCTTATAGGAACTTGTTTACAAGAAGGAATAGCCTTATGTAATAAAATTAAATTAAATCAACAAATTAAAAGACAAAGATTAACTGAAAGAAATCAATTAGGACAATTTTGTAGTCAATTTGGGATGGAAATTTCATCACAAAGAAAAATAGTAAATAATAGAAAAGAAGATAAATATGTTAAAAAGAAAAAGAGAACATATACTCAAGAAAAACTAGCTAAAAATTGAAAAGAAAATCTGATAGATTAGAAAAAAGAAAAGATAAAAATAATATTGTGTGTTATAAATGTAAGAGAATAGGACATTACGCTAATAAGTGTAAAATGAAGAAAAAGATTAATAGTCTAGATATTAGTACAGAATTAAAAGTTTCTTTAGAAAAATTATTTATCGAATCTAATGAATCTGAAGATATCACTACTTCAGAATCAGAACTTGATAAGCTAACTGGTCATTCTGAAACCTCAGATGATAATACATGTTGTATTTCTTGTAGAAAGGAAATTACTCCTGATAAGGATAATAATGAAGATGATTACTATAAAATCATATCTCAATTTAGAGATTCTGATATAAATGTCTTGAGTAATAATAACATTTTAGAATCCTTGAAATTAGTAAAAGATCATGAACTAAGATCTAGAATAATTGAACAAATAGATAATATTCCCTCTTCTAGTAATAATACAGAAGACTTAGAGTTAATAGAAAATAATAATTCTTATACAATGTCAGAAGTTTATAAAATAATGAAACAAAAGAATAATAATTCTCACAAATCTCCTAGTACAAGAAATGATTTATATGAGGAGATTAATACTCTTAAGAATGAAATTAAATTTTTAAAACAAGTTAATAAAAATTTAGATATTCGAATTTCTAATTTAGAAATTAAGAAAGAAACTACCTTAATAAATCCTTTTGAAAATCTTAATAAGGTTGGAGAAGAAAATTTTCTATCTGTTTTTGATATTATAACATCTTTTAAATTTTATGTCAAAATAACATTATTAATAAATCATGATGAAATTATGGAGTTAACTGCATTAATAGATACAGGTGCAGATATTAGTGTCATACAAGAAGGATTAATTCCTACAAAATATTTTGAGAAAACTACTCATAGTTTGAGACATGCAGGTGGGCAGAAATTACAAATTAATTTCAAACTACCAAGTGCATATATTTGCAATAATAAAGTTTGCATTCCTGAAAGCTTTTTATTAGCCAAAAATATAACTAACCAAGTTATACTTGGCACTCCTTTTATAAAGAAGATTTTCCCTATTACACATATTGGAACAGATTGCATTAGAGGTACGTGTGAAAAAACTCCAGTATCTTTTCAGTTTATAACTGAACCAAACACTAGATTTGTTAATGAAATTAAAGATTTTATTTTAAGAAAACAAAATCAAATTAATTTTCTTAATTATGAAATAAATTCTTTAAATATTGAAGAAGTTTTAAAAAATCCTAAATTACAGGATAAGATTAAAAGGATTCAAAATAATATTTCATTAGAAATTTGTAATGAACATCCTAATGCTTTTTGGAATAGGAAAAAACATATTGTTAATCTCCCTTATATTGATAATTTTGATGAAAATAATATACCGACAAAGGCAAAACCTTGTCAGATGAATTCTAAATATTTAGAATTATGCAAAGAAGAAATTACTTCTTTATTAAAAAAAGAATTGATTAAAGAGTCAAACTCTCCTTGGTCATATACAGGTTTTTATGTTAATAAACATAGTGAAATAGAAAGAGGGGTACCAAGATTTGTAATAAATTATAAACCCTTGAATAAAGTACTAAAATAGATCAGACATCCAATTCCTAATAAGAAAGATTTATTGGATAGATTATATGAATCAATAATATTTTCTAAATTTGATTTAAAATCAGGTTATTGGCAGATTCAGATAGCTGAAATTGACCAATATAAAACAGCTTTTAATGTTCCCATAGGACACTTTGAATGGAAAGTGATGCCTTTTGGATTGAAAAATGCACCTTCTGAATTTCAGAAGATTATGAATGATATTTTTATTCCTTATAGTGAATTTATACTAGTCTATATAGATGATATTTTAGTATTCTCTAAAAATGTTCAACAATATTTTGAACATCTTGATATATTTAAAAAATTAGTAATACAACATGGTTTAGTTATTTCCAAACCAAAAATGGTTTTATTTCAAACTAATATTAGATTTCTAGGTCATAATATTGACAAGAGAAAGATAATTCCTATTAACAGAAGTATTGATTTCGCATCAAAATTTCCTGATGAAATCATAGATAAATCTCAATTACAGAGATTCTTAGGAAGTTTAAATTATATTTTACCATATTATAAAAATTTAGCTTATGATACAGCTATATTATATGATAGGTTAAAAAAGAATTCTAAACCTTGGACTACTAAGCATACTGAGATAGTCCAGAAAATAAAAGAAAAAGTAAAAATATTGCCTTGCTTAATATTAGCAAATCCTAATTGGGAAAAAATTATTGAAACCGATGCCTCTAATATAGGTTATGGAGGTATCTTAACTCAAGTATGTCCTGATGATAAAAAGGAAAGATTAATTAGATATCATTTAGGAAAATGGACTGATAGTCAGAAAAATTATGCTACTATTGCTAAAGAAATTTTGGCAATAGTAAAATGTATTTTAAAATTTCAAGTTGATGTTTATAATTAGAAATTTATAGTTAAAACTGATTGTCAAGCAGCAAAATTTATGTTTAATAAAGATTTTAAACATGATGTTTCCAAACAAATGTTTGCACGGTGGCAGGCTCATTTAGCCCCATTTGATTTTGACATTATTTAAAAAAAAAGAGCAGATAATAGTCTTCCTGATTTCCTAACGCGTGAATTTTTGCAGCATGATACCGCGGGGACGAGGTAATGTTCGTGGCCGTGGGAGAGATAATACCTCTCACAGTACAGAAAAAAATGTTCTTGTCCAAATGGGCAACAAAAAGCTTATAGCTGAAAAGATTACTGATAAAGATGCCTCATTATATGAGGAATTCAAAAAATTTATTGCTGATAAGCGAAAACAGGAAGGTGAAACCTCCTCATCCGGGTCATATTCCCAAATTTTATCAGAAGAGGATAATACAGCCTCATATCATACTAATACACATAAAGAAATTATATTTCTTTTGGATAATAAAGATCTCCAATGGAGAAATGATCCCTGGATACTCATGAACAGGTATCTGGATACAGCATCATATGCTGTAACATCATATAAACAAAGACTATATTATGAGCATATACTTAAAGTAAGCTCGTGTGATATCACTCATTTCTATCCTAATACTAAAGTTGCTAATATTTATAATTTTAGCAAAATCATAATTAAACAGATTATATCTGTTGAAGAATGGGGATTATCTCCTCTTAAAGAAAAGGAGTTTATAATTCCTGAATCTAAATTACCATTTAAATATAATTATTGGGATTATATCGATGCCTTTTATAAAGCATTCTTATATGAAAATCCTAATAGAAAACACACTTGGTTAATAAAAGTTTGTGGGAATGTTTATAACAATCCCTTACCAAATTGGTTCATTCAATGGTGGAATATTTATGGCACCTCTGGGAAGATACTCCCTGACAAATTCAAACCATTATATGGAGAATGGATTAATATATCCCCAAAAATAGCTGATTATATCAGTTCAGAACAATATTCAGAGGAAATAGCCTCTATGTTAATTTTTATTGAATTCTCTATACCATGGGTATAGAAATGGACACCTGAAGTGGGTTATACTCACCAAAACATCCCATGTCTCAAAAGAGTTACTCATAGTAGGTTTTGGGACAGGTTGATCAAAATCAACCCAGAAACAAATGAAATTCATGGAAAAAATATTTTGGATGAAATCCAACAGAAAAATGATTTATATAAAAAAAGAAAGAAAAAGTCGAGATCAAATCAGCAAGCCCTTTCCATCATATTTCAACAAAATTAAAATTACAAAAGGAAGTCATCATGAATGAAGATCTTATCCGTTCATACATGGAAGAATTAAAGAAAGATCTGATTAAAAATTTGATTGCAGATGATAAAACAGATGTGTCGATGACAGGCTCCTCTAATGAAGATTGTCTAGCCGGAGAATCTCAAGATCCTGATGTGGAAGATTTTTCAAAAACTGACATTGATCAAATGGTCAAAGAAATTGAAGAAGAGACCAGAAAAGAGATAAAGAGATAAAGATAAAATGTTGAAAAATTCATTATTGCATAGCAATAATTGTACTCTCAGAGAAATTATTGTATAACAATTATTGTACTCTAATAGGGTCCACATGTAATAGTAGTAGTACTATTCGGATTTAAAATCCGCAAGTAAATTAGAATAGATAGGAGATCTGAGGTCCGACCCTTCCTCTTCCTATAAAAGGATGGAAAATCATCCAAAGGGGAGGACTCAAGAATTTAGAATATTAATTAGAAATCTTTCCCTCCCTCTCTCCTTGTAAAAATCAATAAGAAGTTTGAAGTTTTCTTTTCCATTATCCCTGGTAAGTTTTTAAGAGCTTTCTTATTTCAATTTCCTATTATAAAGTTTTTTTTTATTATTATTAGATTTAGCCTAATGGCAGGCTAAATCTTTCTATGTTAAACTATGCAATCATATATATCATCGTAACTATGTTGAGAAGATCCTATTTTATTTGATTGTATAGTCTAATGGAGGAATTCAAGGTTTGGGTTAGGAGATCTGGAACCGGCCATAATTATTGAAAGATGAGGGCTAGCCTGTTTAAAGCCGTTGTGAAGGCATGTTAAGGCGTTGATCCCGGTTTTATCTTTTGTAATTATGCTGACGTATCTGGATTTCCCGTAAAATTTCTACCTTTTAATCTGGATTCTTACATGGATGACTACAACCGGACTTAATTTGGCTCTGATACCAAATTAAGTCTGGTTGTAGTCATCCATGTAAGAATCCAGATTAGAAGGTAGAAATTTTACAAGAAATCCAGATCCGTCAGTTTATATTAATATCTTATTTATAAATTTTTATATTACAATTGATATTATATTATTTATTTATATATTATATTATTTATAGATATTATATTATATTAAATACCCATTGATGCGAGTTTTTTTATCTTTAACTACATATTCATAATTATCTCTATTTTACATACACTTGTAATATATACTCACTTCTATATTTCTTTTGCAGGAGACAAATAAGATCAAGTGGTATCCAAAATCCAAATGCTTTTATTAATATATTGTATTGAACTAGAACTTTTGTTCTTATTGGATTAATGTGCTGTGAAGATTTTGTGTATTTGAACTTTTAATCATTTGAATTAGAGATGTTAAATGATTGTATTTGTTAAAAGAAATGTTGAGGAGATTATGTTAATCATATTAAAATTTTTACTTTAGGGTTATATATTATTTTATATATTTTTGTTTAATAGGGAAAAAATAAAAAAATGTCATATGGGTACGGGTTTATCCAGACCCTACCCTAGACCCTGGAGGGTGGGGTCTGGGTCTAGAAATTTTATACCTAGAGGGTATGGGTCCGGGTCTGGGTCCAAGTTTCACTATAAGGGTATGGGTTTAGGTCTGGAGGTACCCTGAGGGTCTGGACCCATTTACAGCCCTAGGTACAAAGGGTGAACCTATGGAATGAATATTTTTTGAGATTTATCTTTTATGTGTAATTTGAACATTTTGTTTAGTATTTATTTGACACTTTCTTATGACCAATCACATTATTCACAAGTCTTGCTTTAGTTATGGAAGATAATTGAATATTTGTTTGTTAACTTGAGTTTGAAAATAAGAAGAAGAGTACTTTGTCTTGATACATTTAAGATTTTATTGAAGGGTACTTAATTTGAATTATTCTATATTTTTTTTCTAAAACTTGTTGCTTATTTGACTTTATGTTATGTCGTTTGCAAACCTTCATGAGACCATACTCATCTACTAGGGGGAACTTAGGGGCTTAAAGGGCTTGTTGCAAATGCTAAGTACAATCGTAAGTCCTACAAAACTGGCCAGTTAATCTTTTTTTTTATTTTGCTTGAGAATTAGAAAAATTTTAGTGTGAGGGAACACATTAATTATTTTTATCACAGAAAAACTACATTGAGAATGAGCTTAAGGGAATTGGCATGGAAACTTCTAAGTCTGTAAATACTCCATTAGCTACTCATTTTCGACTTTCAGCTAATTTGTCACTACAATCAAATGAGGAGGAAGAGCACCTGACTAATATTCCTTATGCAAGTGCTGTTGGAAGTCTGATGTATGCCATGGTATGTACTCGTCCAGATATTTCACAAGTTGTTAGTGTTATAAGTTGTTATATGGGAAATCCTAGAAAGTTGTATTGGCAAGCTATGAAATGGATATTTCAATATTTAAATGGTACTAATGATGTTGGTTTAGTTTTTGAATTAAATTCAGACACAAAAAATAATATTGTTGGCTATGTAGATTCAGACTATGCCAGAGACTTGGATAAGAGAAGATCCTTGACTGGTTAAACTTTCACTTTTTTTGGGTTGTTTTGTTAATTGGAGAGCAATTTTGCAGTCCACTATTGCTTTGTCCACTACAGAAGCTTAATACATGGCGATTACTAAACCAGAGAAAGAAGCCATTTGGTTAAGAGGCTTGGTTACTGATTTGGGGTTTTCTCAAAGATCTACCATTGTGTTTTATGATAGTCAAAGTGCAATACACTTAAGTAAAGAACAAATGTATCATGAGAGCACCGAACATATTGATGTTAGGTATCACTTCATTCGAGAAATTATATCTAAAAGATCCATAGATGTGGAGAAGATTTCTACCATGGAGGATCCAACAGACATGATGACTAAACGAGTGACACTTTCAAAGTTCAAGCATTATTTTGAGTCAATTGGCATTGGTAGAATTGATTAGCCCTCCATGGGCTTTGGTAAAGATGATTTCAAACTTCATGTCCATGTGGAGATTTGTTAGTGGTGCTATGAAGTTAGATAGTGGTCTCGTGAAAATTGACCACTAAGTTAGTGGAGTGGCCATGACTTTTTTTGAAGCATGATTTAAGGCATATGTTTTATCACATCAAATCCCATGATAACCACTCTTCCCTCACTCCCACTACATGAAGTGACCATCTTTCTAGTCACATGATTAGTTTTGTTGTCTATAAAGAATCATTAGTAAGGGTGTGAAAGAGAGGTGTGAGTAGAGAGAGAAATTGGTGTAGAGAGCTTTTGTGAGGTTGTCCTCATTTTGTAATCTCTTTTGATATAATGATGAAGTTCCTTTCGTCTTTTCACGTGGATGTAGGCTTTAAGCCGAACCATATAAATCCTTGTATATATATTTTTCCTCTCTTTCATCTTTAATCTTCTTTGTTAAACACTTATTGAATATATTTAAGTAGGGCTTGTCCCTAACATATACATTTAGGGGGAAAGATGTGGTTTAAACCTAAAACTTCTATCTTGATAAGAGTTGTTTCTATCATTGAGTTACATACTACCTATATAAGGTATTCAAATAACCTATATAAATAAAAACGATGAAAATATTGTTAAATAAAAAAGAAGTATCAGAATAAGATGAAAAAGTTGAATATTAAAGGGAAAAATACATAAGAATTCTTAATATTTTTCTTTTATACTCTTAAAATTTGTATACCTCTCAAATTGAATCTTTCACGTAACCCAGCCTTTTCCCTGGCCCCTTCCCCTCCTCTTTCGTACCCTCTATTTCCCAAAAACTCTCATCCCTGCCCTCTTCCCAAAAACAAAATCCCTCTTTCTCTAAAAAAAAAAAACCCCTTTTCCACAAACTCCCACCCTGTCTTCCCCCCTTTCCTCCCTTCCTCCCCCCTCCCCCCCTAAAAAAACGAAAAGAAAAAAGAAAACTGTCTCCCTCCTCCCTCCCTCCCCGGCCCCCTCCCAAGAGAAAAACCCTCTTCTCCTACACCCCCTCTATAAAAAATAGGACATAAATAATACATAATCCTCATATTCTTTTTTTTTTTTTTTTGTAGAAAACGTGACTAACAAAAGAATCCTCATATAATTCTAGCAAATGAATTTTGATCAATGATGTCAAACGTCTAAATTATAAGAATATTGACTAAGGAATTTTACCTCTAACTTTATTGAGGCAAATTATAATAAATTGGAACTAAAATTAAAGGATGTGAATGTTTACTTTTCCACTAAAAATAGTTTACTTCTATAATGGCACACTACTAACGTCAATGGTTATCTAAAGATAGTTTACTTATGTAATGGTTTATCTCTAAAAATTAGGCTCTACTTGTTTATTTTTTTAAGTTTTACTCAATTTTTCACTTTAGATCCCACTTCTTCTCTCATAAAAAAATCATTTCACGAACTCCACGAGAAAAAAATACACTTTACTCAACAAAAACGATGAACCAAATAGACCATAGACACTATAGTTATTTTATTCCAAAATTCTTGGTGTATTCTACAATAATTCTTTTTCTAATATACCCCTCTCGTATATCTTAAAAATGAAAAGAATATATTGAAAAGAATATCAATATATTTTTTGTAAAATAAAAGAATTTTGCGTCAAACTCTCGTGTCTCCTTGCTTCAATAAAAAAAACAAAATAAAGGAGATAATTGTAAAAAAAAAAAAAAGATATTTGTGAGATTAATATTAGTGATTCTACTAAAAGTTTTTTTCTCCTTTACTCTTTTCTACTTTCCTCTTTTCACAAAATGTTACTAATAACATCAATTCATGTATATTAAAAAGAGTTCATTTCCTTTCCAAAACAAATGTCATTCAATATCTAGAATTCACAAAATTTGAAGAGTTAGCATCAATCTCTATACTTCTATTACTTTATGACTAATGTCCTAGGTTTTACTTTATACAAATATAGCGATTCTTGTCATTGACGTTAGGTGGAATTGAGGGAGGGTGAACGAAATTTTCGTCCCCACAGTTAGGTGGACTTAATGGAGAATGATACGGGGCATAGGTGGTAGAACTCTCTAAAATCGTGCTCATCTACGCAAGGGTTGGCGTGGTGAGAACAATAGCCAAGGAACAACACTAAGAAAACACAGTTGATGATAGCCATGATTTAGTGTTGTTGGATATGCAATTGAGTAGTGTTTTTGGTGTAAAGATCTTTGACTAAATAACCTGTTTATTCTTGATCACTTGTCTGAACTTTTGTCACTTGAAGCCCTTTAAATTGTAAGGGGGTCTCAATACTTTCTATACCATAGATGCCTACATCCATCTAAGGAAAGTAAGTTAAATTACCATGTAAAACTTTGATCCACCATTTCTTTAGTTACTAAAGTTTATTCCATACTTAGGACTCTTACCATGTTAAGCGTAGAGATAATAGCCATATTTTCTCGCAAATTATTTACGGATATCTATTCATACTTTTTTTCTTTAAATTTAGTAATATTTTCCAATTATTTACATGGTGTTCTTACTGTCTTAACTCTAAACTCAAGCCAGTTTTAGCCAGAGTATGTGCACATGCTTATGACACGCGATATGCGATATTTTCAGGGGGCAAAAAAGGCATTTCATATTATTTACCTTCAAACCACTGCTATAAACTATTCAGGACTGAATTTCATAATAAAAAGAATTAGGGCCAAAATCAATGATCAAAACCCTACTTCTTTTTCCGTCTCCCTCTCCTTTCTCCCAACCAACGGTCCTCCCCCATCACATCTTCTTCCTCTTTCCTTCTTCCCCTTTTTTCCAACCGACGTTACCCAGCTCAAAAAGAACACAAGGATCCAAACTTCTTGAATCCAGTTTCAGTTTCCTTGATCTTCTTTTCCGAAGAGATTGTACTTTCCATTCTTGATTGTCTTCTCCCTTTAACACCAACGGTAGATAGTGATAAAAACCTACTTGACCTTTTGTTATACCCCAAAATTACAGATGTTTTCCTCTCGTTACGCCCCAAATAAAACGAAATTGGGTTCAATTGAATTTTTAAAGAAATAATGAACCAGATGAGCCAGTGGGTGGAAAAGTTTCTAGTTAAGAAGAATCAATGAGAATCCTCTCCCTAGTCTACCACCCTTTTCCTCCCCCTTTCTAATTCCAAACAGACCTGAATGCAAATTTGAGTTTTTGATCGCATTCTTGGATTCAAAGATAATCTCGACACCGAATGAAGAGAAATCATCTCTTATGTATATTATGTGTAAATGGGTTTCTTTGTTGTTTGTTTCCGTAGCTCCAAGGGTCCAGATGCTGCAAAAAGAGGAATGTTCCCAATATTCTGGTTACTTCTTTTTTTTCATGATTCTTCGTTCTGATGAAAGCTCTTGTTTGTTTGTCTTTTTCTTTTTTTAATTACATTTTCCCCCGTTGCGGTTTGTCTAAACTACATATTCCATCCCTCTTATTTTTTATAAATTATAAATACCATCTTATCATTTAATTATCATAAATAATTATTAATTCTTACTAGTAATTTTAATAAAAAAATTTATCAAAAATAATGATTATGTGGTAAAAAATTTATGATATTCCAACAATATTATTTTGCAAGGTTACTTCTTGTTTATTATCTTATATAAAAACAATAATACATTTACAAAGATTTTTTAATTAGTCCAATTTTGGTAATGAAGGATATTATTGTCTTAATATATAGTAATAAACAAGAAGTAAACTTGCAAAATCATATGATAGGAAGATCTTAAACTTTTTACTGCATAATCATTATTTTTTTGAGAAAAAATTTCATTGAAATTAGTAGTATGGATTAATAAATTATAAATATATAAACAATATGAATGTATTTATAACTTATATAAAATAGAGTGATGAAATTGTACTTTTTCTTGGAATCTTGAGTATTGGCCATAAATATATAATTTTGATTTCTTGTTAATTACTTCACAAAATTGATAGGGGGAGAAAATGGAGATGCAGAGGGATTAACAGGTAAGGGGAAGAAGAGGAAGAAAAGTCCCAACTATTAAGGGACCAAATTGAAATTTATCTAAAGAATTGCTAGCTTTTATTTTATTTTTCTAAGAAATTATAAATTTATCCCAACTAGATTTTGAGTATTTATCGAACCCCAATTTTTTTGGTTGGGTAAATAATATGAAATGCCTATTTTGCCATTAAAAAAAGCCATGTGTCAAGCACGTGCACAAATTCCGATCAAAACTAGCCGAATTTTAGAGTTAGGGACAATAAGAGCACCTTGTAAATAGGTTGAGGGCATATCGAATTAAAAAACAGAACAAGATAAAAGGGCATGGATGGCTATCAGTAAATAGTTTAGGAGTAAAATGCAATATTAAAAAAAGTAGACCGAAGATCAAATTGATCACCCTATTCGTTCATTGATTTATTGGTTCAACTAATCGAATCAGTGATCCATTTATATTTGCATATCACACATGTTATGTAATCCTAAACATAATTAAAGAATATAATTCAATAATATGAAGCTTTTTAATTAAAAATATCTAAAAGTACTTTATAATTTCTTCTACTTTATATTATCTGTCACGTTAAAATATTATATTGAGATTTAAAAAATTATTAAGTTGTCTCTCTTAAGGGATTTTAAGTTATATAGATTAAATGGCTCTTACTTGAAAATTATGAGTTTATTTGAATTTTGTATATTTATTTATTGTATCATTTAAATAATACTAAATAATAATTTAAATAATACTAAATAATAATATATATAAAAAAATTTTATTTAATATTTAATTAATTTACTGAAATAACATATATTTTAAACTTAAAAAATTATGTCATGGTTAAACCAGAGGGAGTATTATATTTTTTTGGACTAGTCTTCACAAGAAATAATTTTTTCCGGTTCGAACAATAACCATTTCTTCAATTAAAAAAAAAAAACCTCAGATAAATAAGAAACGGGCCTAAACTTTCATCTAATGGGCTAGCCCATTTTCTCCATATTTGAGGACTACAGAATGGCAGATCTCCTTTCCATAATATTAAATTAAAAAAAAAAAAAAACGACATTGCACCCTATACGAATCTTTCCTGTCATTTGTTTCACAAACTCTTTCCAGATAAGTTTTGCACCGCCGCTGCTGTTTCTCTTTTTGTTTTTCTTTTTTGAGTAATTCTCTTCTTCTTCTTAACAAACAAGAGTAGAGAACAGAGAGAGTCGAATCTTTTTCTTTTTAATTCTGGGAAGAGAGAGTCTGTCTTAATTGCTTTGGGAATTGAGGAGTGAAGACGCGAACAGAGGCAGGGCTTTGAAAATTTTTTGGCAAAAAAAAAAAAAAAGAAAAACTTAAAAACTAAAAAGTCGAGTTTTATTGGTTCTTGGTTGAATCGATCAAACCGTCCAATTATAACTGAAGTAGTTCATTTAGTGGCGGGACCAGGACAGAAAATTTGAAAAGATTGATTAACATATTAAAAATTTTACTAGAATTTCGTCTATTAAAAATTCAAACTGGGAGTGTTTGAATGTAAAAATATTAAAATTTTTAAAGTATTTTTTTTCCGGGGCCCTTAAGTCTATCCAAGCCCCTAAGTAGTTTCGCCACTGAATTTAGTGTTAGGGTGAGTTTTAGAATGATCAAATCAATAAGTGACCCATTCATGATTCCTGATTTGATCGTTGAACTTACAGATTGATCTAATTTTTTTAATATTTGTAAAATGACTATAATCTCTTATGCGTATTAATTTATGGTCCACGCTACTTAAAAATAATGGAAGGCTAAGATTGACCAATCCTGGTCAAATATACTTTTTAATTTTTCTTTTCATTTTAAAGCTATAATTAATATTACTTGCTATCCTCATATTTTGGAGGGTACATTAATTTATTACATGTACTTATAAATGTGCTAAATAAACTCCTCTATCCTATATTTAGAAATTAGGCTCGACATGTAAATTGGGCTTGGATCTCTTTAAAACAGGGGCCTTGGTGGGTCTCTTTCAAAACAAAAAGCTCCCGTTGACGATAGGTTACCCCTACCGTCGACGGTAAATTTTTCTCGATAATTTGACCTACCGTCATTATCGGACTAGAGGTCTATGGACGGTAGATATCATTGAGAAAATAAAGTTATTGTCGTAGGGTTCACCCCTATCGTATCCGATAATCCAGCTCTATTATATTTATGCTTTCTTAGGGAGCTATAGGCAAGTTGGGCCTTTATTCACACATTTTTCCCTTTTCTTTTTCAAGCCCATGTTCCTATTACCTTGTGATGAGTTGGACTGAGCCTTACAACCCAAATAGAATGAGTTTATTTTTTAATCCAAGATATCGGGCAGGTCAGGCTGGTAAACAACCCAATCTTCTTGTGTTTTACCCAGGTTACTTTGCTATTGATCCTTTGAAAGAGCACACATTAGAACACGAGCTAGAACCTGAAACCAATGAGGAGTCTGGTAACCCAACTAGTATTCTTGAACCCAATGAACTTGATTTAGGTAATTCTGATGATGATGAGGAGCATCCAGAAGCACAAGCACAAGCCCTTAGAGATTACCAACTATCGAGGGATAGGGTTAGAAGAGTGATAAGGGAACCTCCTAGGTATGATTATTCATACATTGTTTCTTATGCCTTTGTTGCTGCATCTTTTGTTAACGAGAAATAACCTGGTTGTTTTTCTGATGTTTTAAAGAGTCCTAATCGCTCTTTGTGGATGCATGCTATGGATGAAGAAATATCTTCTTTACATAGGAACAAAACTTGGGTGCTTGTGCCTAAACCACCTAAACAAAAATTGATTGATTGTAAATAAATTTTCAAAGTTAAAGAACCTGAATCTGTTAATGAACCTCCAAGGTTCAAGGCTAGACTGGTTGCAAAAGATTTTTATCAAATTGAAGGTATCGATTTTAATGAGATCTGTTCTCCTGTTGTTAAGTATAAAACTATTAGAATGATGCTTGCTATTGTTGCCTTCTTTGAACTTGAGCTTGAACAGTTGGATGTTAAAATTGCCTTTTTGCATGGTGAACTTGATGAGCTATTTACATGCGCCAACAACCTGGTTTTGAGGTGAAAGGTAAGGAGCATATGGCTTGTCAGTTGAAGAAGTTCTTGTATGGATTTAAGCAATCACCTAGACAGTGGTATAAAAAGGTTTGACTCTTTTATGCTTAAAACTGGTTTTGTTAAAAGTAATTATTATAGTTGCTTGTGTTTTTCTGGTGATACTATTGATAATGCCATCTATTTGCTTGTTTATGTTGATGATATGCTTATTGCCTATAAGAATATAAATAAGATTTTGCACTTGAAATCTTTTTTGAAATTAGAGTTTGAGATGAAGGATCTTGGATCTGCCTCTAGAATTTTAGGCATGAACATTGATAAGGTTAGAGCTGACCGTTCTTTGTTTATATCCCAGAAGTCCTTGCAGAAAATTGTTTCAAAATTTTCTATGCATTTGTGTAAGCTTGTTTGTACTCCTCTCGCAAGTCATTTTTAGCTTTTCTTCTAAAACCTGTCCCAAAACTAAAAATGAGAAGCAATATATGGCCAACATGCCTTATAGAATGGCTGTAAGATCTGTCATGTATTCCATGATTTCCACCCGTTCTGATATTGCTTATTCCATAAGCCTTTTGAGCCGTTTTATGTCTAACTCACGTAGGGATCATTGGGCTGCTCTTAAATGGCTATTGAGGTACATTAACGCGACTATTAATAGAGGCTTGTATTATCATAACTGGTCTGAACATTTTAAGTTGGTTGGTCATATTGACTCTGATTTTGCAGGTGATAGAGGAGGTAGAAAGTTTACCACTTCTTATTTCTTTACCCTTGCAGGTAACTGTGTTTCTTGGAAATCACAGCTACAGCCTATAGTTGCCCTTTTGACTACGAAGGCTAAATATATTGCCGCCACAGAGGCAATTAAAGAAGCCATCTGGCTTTTGGGACTTTTATCTGAACTGCATCTTTTACATTCTAAAGCTATCATATTTACTGATAGTCACAGTTGTCTTCATTTGTGTAAAAATTCTTTTTATCGTGAAAGGACTAAACATATAGATGTTAAGTATCATTTTATTCATGAAAATGTTTCAAATGGTATTGTTAATATAGACAAAATTAGTACTAAAGATAATCTCGCTGATTTTTGTACTAAAGTGGTGACAGCTAACAAGTTTGTTCTATGTAGAGACCTTTTACATATTGATGCAGGTTGATTGCCTTAGCTGGAAAGTTGACAAAAATGTGTTCAAGGTGGAGCTTGTAGGCCAGTTGGGCCTTTGTTCACACATTTTTCCCTTTTCTTTTTCCAACCCATGTTCCTATTACCCAGTGATGAGTTGGACTGAGCCTCACATGCCCAAATAGGATGAGTTTATTGTTTAATCCAAGATGCCGGTAGGCCGGCTGCTAAACAGTCCAATCTTCTTGTGTCTTCCCCAAGTGACTTGACTATTGATCCTTTGAAAGAGTCTTCCAGGTATTAGGCTGTTCTGTTGTCGAACGATCCTTCTAGATGACTGTTCTGTTTTGAATGAGTATACCTCAGAAACTCAATAAATACTCTTATCCTTTCCTATTAAAGACCAATGAGGTGATTATTTACTTTGTGTGAAGCCTACGTTCTTTTCTATCTTTTCCTTCTTCTTTGCAGTTCCTTATTCTTCTGTTACTGCTTGTTCTCTGTGAATTCTTCTGTTGCTGCTACTGTTAGTCTCCATTCTTGGTTGACTGCGAGTTTGGGTGGCTTGTGAAAGAGAACCGAGAGTGAGAGATTAGATTGTTGTTGTGTGAGGCTCATCCATAGTTCTGAGGGTTCGATCGAGATTCTGACTTACATAGCAAAACTGGTTCGATTTTGCTCTTCTTCATCCTTTTTGGTCATCCGAATATCTCTATTCCCTTTATTTACACATAAAATGGTCGTCCGTTTTTCTATGCTTGGCCTCCGATTTCTGAAAGCAGATGTCCGGTTTTTGGTTTAGTTCATTCGATTCTGTATTGAGGCAAAAATCGAACGTCCGATATTTGCTAGTCTCATTCAGTTTGTTTATCTGTTTTGCAAGTATTTGAAGAAGAATCGGTAGTCCGTTTTTCGTACACCTCATCCAATTTTGAAGATCTTTGCTTAAGAGTTGTTTTCCTGTTCCATCATCTGGTTTTGTAATAGATTAGTTATTTAATAATATGTTTTTCCGCAGCTTTTGTAATAGTAGTTTTGTAGAGGTTTTGTTAATGTAACAGGGCTGATCACCAGTATAACTCTTCTCAACAGTGGTATCAGAGTTTAGGCTCTTTCTAATAGGAGTGATCCTTAAGCAAATATTAGAGTCTTATATGCCAAGGCTTTGAACTCTAGATTATCACGAACAATCACAAGGAGGTGATTCTCATAGAAGCAAACACATAACTCCATCGTAACTAACCAAGTTTATTTACATAACATACAAAGTACATCGATCTCATGAGTAAAGATCTTTATCCACAGTATATCTAAGTAGACAAGCCGTAGCTTCGCTTGACTGCCAACTCATATGAAATGTCATAAAGCATTAGCCACGCTTTAGCATGTGAAGACTTTAATTTCTTTCCTTTACAGTACTTTTTAAAAACTAACATTACATAGTCCGGTTCTATATATACTCAAAGTATACTTGCATAATTAGTTATAGAAAAGACACTATTGACTTAAGGTAAGTCACCTCTTTTAGAAAACTATTGTACAATGACCTTTACATGATGGCATGTCCAACTCCATCAAATAGTCAGGAACAGAACACAAAGTTTTATTAATTATAACTTAAATGACCATAGTTCACATCTTACTATGAAAAACGACCCATCATGTGGACTATGTTTTTAAGTTACTTGACCTTATCTCTTCATTCTTAACCATCACTCCCCATTCCTTTCAGACATTAAGCACAAAAAGAGCCATTTTACTTGTTTTTTCTTTCCTGATTTTTTAAAGTCCAAATTAATAAGCATCATGAATCGACGAAATCTATACTCTTTAGCTATCACCTTTCGAACTCTACATGCAATAAAATTATGGCTCTTAAACCACTTGTAGATCCACAAAATTCATGTTATTGAATTCTTCCCGAGATTAAATTAGAAGTACATATAATTTGTTCATCATTTTCAATAGATAATTCTTCTTGGTTCATGTGTTGATTTAATTGGAGCTAGCACTTTGTGGAGAAAGTTTGGCGCATTGATGGCGATGGTGGCACTTGTGATTTGGTTCCTGTTGGGGTACTGGTGTGGGCAGTTTTCTTGGTTTATGCTTATGGTGACAGTTGTGATATCACCAAGGGTGTCAATATATATAATCCATGGGCTTCAGAAGCTCATTAGGCGGTAATGTAATTGTTTTTCCTGTGATTCATGTGATTTTTCCACCTTTGATTTGGCCACAAATACAGTAGTTAAAGAATTGATCATTAGAAATACAACCACGAGGAACAACACCGACAGACTTTTCCTACACATGTTTTTCTTGAATATAATTTTTATGGTTTATGAAAATACTAGTTTTTTTATTTCTTTTTGTTGAATAAAACCCATTAATCTTGTGATAAATGTTTTCCATTTATTTTCTTTTTGAAAAAGATTTACCATATCAAATGTGTATTTAGATGTGGGTCCCTATTAAATAAACTCTTTTCACTTTATTATTTATTCCAGTACAATTAAGTCTGACTTTTAATTCTTATATATCTCTTCTTAAATTCATAAATATGATTATCACCTTTTTTTAATGTTAAGGGGAAATTAATTATTATTTTGTTAGTGTTTAAGCTTTAGCATTAGAAATGAAAATTAAATAAAAAATCATGGTAGATTTTAGTTATTACTTTACTTAGGGATTAAGAAAATCCTCTTTTACTAAATTTTAAAAAGTGAAGCAGTTGAATTTGGAGTATATAACTCATTCTTGTTGAAGAGATTAAGATTTAATTTAATTCTTCCTCAAAAAATTATATGGCATATGGCGTAATATATGAGACGATGTCAGTTTGACAAGGGTGTGAAAGGAGAAAAGAAAAAAGAAAAGGGTGAAAAACCATACGTTCTTGCATGTTTCGAGGTATTTTTGTGATTTGCAATCAGAAAATTAACCTTTATAATGAAAAAAAATTAAAGCATATAATTAATTCAACAAAATTTAAATAAATCATATGGATAAATTTTTTCTATATGAAGATCCATATTGGATTACGAGAGGCAAGATCCATTCTTTCAACTAATAGTTAATATTCCAAATTTGAAAGAATTACAAAGTTTTATCTCTAATATGCTTATGCTATAGCAGATGGAGAATGTTTGCAGTGGTGATGATGGTGGTTATAATGCTTACACGATGGTGCTTCACTTGATAATTTATGGTGGTCATAATAGAGATATTCTTTAGTTGGTGATTCTTCTTTGCGGGATAGCATAGAGACTTGTGGACTTGATGGAGGGTGTCGCTGAATTATTAGAATCACATAGTGCATAGGAGGACTTTATGAAGGGGTTCTGAGAATGACATGGGGGCATAAGTGGTAGAATCCCCTCTTCTCCAAAACCATGCTCAGTTTCAGCAAGTGTTGGCGTGGTGAGAACTAAAGGATATTAGAGGGGCAACGGAAGAAAAAAAGGGCCCAAATTCGGAACCTTTATACTTTAGGCTATCTGGAAATCGCATAGTCGCAAGTTTCACTTCTGGCGATCGGTTTTGTATCAGATTTGAGTGTGGACTTTTGCGTTGTTTCTTTCGAGTGAAAGTAATGCTATTCCTCATGAAAAACATAGGCTTTCTAAGACTTTTAAGTATCCTCTTTGACCCCACAAGAACCTCCGTTGAAAGAGTATAATACAAGAGAAGAAGAAGAAACTTTTGTTTTGGAAAAACTTGAAGAACAAGTGTTCATCTTTTTCCTAAAAAATTCGGCCATTTTCTTAGGGTGAGAGAGGCTGCTAATGTTGTCTATAATGATGAATGGCTGAATTGGAGAGTCTTGGTGTTAGAGGATCAACTAGAGATAGATTCTGATCAGAATAAACTCTCTAGAGATCACAACCAACTCTCCAAGTCTATCTAACCAGCTAAGACTCCAAATGTCCAAAGGAGGCGTTTTAGACATGATGGATGCCACCCTATATTGAAAACACCAAGGGTTTTGGCCGTAGACTTCCATTCTGGGCATTGAACTTTTTTGATCTACTTAGAACAAGCCCGATCCTCTTTTTTTAGTCTAGCTATTTCTGGGCTTCTTTTAATTAAAGGAATTAATTAAAAACCCAATAACCACCAGCCCAACAAGTAATAAAGCCTTGCAGCTTCTTTTTTAATAAAATAGTTTGGCCAATTTAGTTAATAAATATCACACGCCCTATTAATTAAATAACCTTATTTCTTCTCAAGTCTTTTTATTCTTGTATTGTGATAATTAAGTCACCCAGCTATTTTGAGCTACGCTAGGGACCAAAGATTAAATTAGTATACTAAAATGACCAAAATACCCTTGCTATAAATAGCAATATTTCTTATTTTAAATATCTCCATTTATCACCATATGGAGATATTGACCCCCAGAACAATACTGTGTAAATAAGTCTTCGACCTATAGGTGTAATGATGAGAATGCCTCTACGTAACACCCGTTATTGGGTATAGGTTGAGTGTACTAACTCCTTCCTCAATGACATCTATCATCCTTA
This sequence comes from Catharanthus roseus, assembly GCA_028651295.1. NCBI lineage: Eukaryota > Viridiplantae > Streptophyta > Magnoliopsida > Gentianales > Apocynaceae > Catharanthus > Catharanthus roseus. Next base: position 1,648,508 of record JAPQWS010000033.1, on the reverse strand, counting down.
GATGCCTACCTAGTCAAAAGTACAATAGTCATGAGAAGACCACCAGTTGAACTAAGATACGGTCATCCATCAAGGAGACTATCATACAATGACCTTTAATTCAATGGCATGCCCAACTTCATTGACTAGCCAAGAACAAAGTTGCTTGTACTTTAAGTAACAGCAATCAACACCTTACTGTAAAGCATGACCCGACACATGGATTGCCTACTTAAAATACATGAACCTTATGTATGTATAGTAAATAAATGCATCCAAACAAATAAATAATAATAAAGAGTGTTTCATATTCATTCCATATAATATAATGTTTCATATAATATAGTGTTTCTTATTCATTCCATATAATATAATGTTTCATTCCATGAAATGTAATGTTTCATATTCATTCCATATAACATAATAAATATCGTTTCATATTCATTCTATATAATACTGGAGTTTTTTTGGACATACTTCCCAACAAGGCCAAGAAATAACCTTAAGAAAAAACACTTGATGGTAGCCATAATTTAGTGTTATTGGATTTGTAATCGAGTAGTAGATTTTGTGTAAAGATCTTTGACAAAAGTGCCTATTTATTCTAGATCACTTGTGTATATTTTTGTCACCTGAAGCCCTTTAAATTGTAAAGCGGCTTCTATACACTCTTTACCATATATGTCCAAATTCATCAAAGGATAATACGTTGAATTACCATGTACAGCTTTGGTCCACCATGTATTCAGTTATTGATTGAAGTTTATTCCTTGGGATACTTACCATATTATGCATATTAATTTACGGTCCACTAGGTGGAACATCTACTTAAAACCTATAGAAAGCTAAGATCGACGGATCCTAGTCACATTTACTTAATTTTTTACCTTCACATATAAAGCTTTGGTCCACCATATATTCAGTTATGGACTGAAGTTTATTCCTTAGGATACACTTGCCATATTATGCATATTAATTTATATTCCACTAGGTGGACCATCTACCTAAAACCTTTAGAAGGCTTAGATTGACCAATCGTGGTCAAATTCACTTTTTAATTTTTCTTTTCACTTTAAAGTTACAGTTAATATCATTTACTATTCTCGTATTTCGGGAGGTTCATCAATTTAGTGCATGTACTTATAAATTAGTGTGTAAAATAAACTCCTTTATATTATATTTATAAATTTAGCTTGGCTTGTAAATTGTTCTTGGATCTCTCTACAAGAAGGTCTTGATAAGGGCTTTTAGGTGTTGTTTGGTACCACCAAAAGCTCTTTTGGACTACCTATGAGCTATAGATAACAATTGGGACAAAATGGAGAACTACTGCTCGCATTAGTTGGGTTAGACTGACCCGACTTGATTCGAGTGAGTTGGGCTGGCAAATTATGTCCCTATCACCGAGGATGGAGATATGATTCTCTTCATCCCTAACATTACCACCCATTATCTTTAGAAATTAAGCACAAAGAGAGCCATTTTTACATTTTTTTCTTTCTTGATTTTTTAAGTGCAAATTAATAAGCATCACGAATCGACGAAATCTATATTCTTTAGTTATCACCTTTCATACTCTTCATGCAATAAAATCAAAGGCTCATAAACTATTGGCAGATCCACAAAATTTATATTATTGATAATTCTTCAGAAGATCAAATTATAAGTACATATAATTTGTTCATCATTTCAATAGATAATTATTCTAGGTTTAGGTGGTGGTTTAATTGGAGCTAGCACTTGGTGAAGAAAGTTTGGCTTGATGGTGGCACTTGTGATTTGGTGACTCTTGTGGTGCTGGAGTGGGTGGTTTTGTTATTGGTTTATGTTTATGGTGGCAATCGTGATCCCACCAAGGATGGCAATAGATGTAATCCATGGGCTTCAGTGTCTCTTCAGGCGGTGGTGCTTCTGTTTTTCCCAGTGATTCTTGCCATTTTTCTGTCTTTGATTTAGCTATAGCTGCAACTGTTGAAGAATTGATCATTAGAAATACAACCACAAGGAACAACAATGGCAAACTTTTCCAACACATGTTTTTCTTGAATGTAACTTTTATGGTTTATGAAAATACTGATTTTTTGATTCTTTTATGTTGAATCAAATCCATCAACTTTGTGACACATGTTTACCGTTTCTTTTTCTTTTTGACCAAGACTTCTCTATAATCAAATGTGTATTTAGATGTGGGTCCCATCATAAATAACATCTTTTCACTTTATTATTTTTTTCGATACAATTGAGCCTGACTCTAAATTCTAATCTTTCTCCTTAATTTCATTGTTATGATTATCAGTTTTTTTTTTTAATTTTAAGGAAATTAATTATTATTTCTTTTAAGTCTAAGTTTAGCATGGAAAATGAAAATTAAAAAAAAATCATAAAAGATTTGAGTTATTACTTAGTGATTTATGCAAATGCTCTTTCACTAAATATAAAAAATGTGAAGGTCTTGAATTTGGAGTATCTAACTCGTTCTTGTTGAAGAGATCAAGATTTAATATAATTCTCCCTCTAAAAATTATATGGTATAACGCAAAACAGGGAAAATAAGATATATAGACGCCAACATGAATTTTCTTTGTGTAATATTTTAGGCGATGTCGGTTTGATAAGAGTGTGAATGGAGAAAAGGAAAAAGGAAAGGAAAAAAGCCATACATTCTTTCATTTGCGATAAAAAAGTTAACCTTTATCATGACAAATATCAAAGCATTATAATTAACTTAACAAGGTTTAAATAAATCTTATTGATACTTGTTTGAATATGAGAATCCATATATGGATCACAAGAGGCAAAGTGCATTATTTCAACTAATAGTTAATTTTCTAAATTTGAAAGAATTACTAAGTTTTAGTTCTAATATGTTGATGGTGCAGCAGATGGAGAATGTTTGCAGTAGTGATGATGATGATGCTTAAGTGACGATGCTTCACTTGGTGATTTATGGTGGCGATGATAGATATATACTTTAATGGTATGATCCTCCTAAGCCTTCCTTAAGGATTAATTGCTCACAAGATTAACTCTCTTCTAGAGGGCACCTTGAAGGGTTGTCTTTGGAGAAATTTGAAGAAGAAATAATACTTACAAGAAAAGAACTAAGAAAGAAAACAATGAACCTCCTTATATTTGAGGGAGAATCAACAAGACTATAGAAAGTCTCACCTATTCTCCAGCTCTAAAGAAGGACCTAAACCTAAGCAACACTAACTATGGAGTTGGCACCTCAAGGGGATATTAGGATTTGGAAATTAGACTTGGACTCTTGAATTGAAGATTTAACAAGTTACTTGCCTTGAAATATGCAATGGAAAACTATTAATATACAAGGAAGATGAAGAAATCTAAAGAAACCTCAAGTTCTTCTCTCTATTGAATTTTCATATATCTCTACTTGGCCAAAAATGAATGTAAAGTATTTATAGTGTGTTTCACTATTAGTTTCAAAACCTAGGTAATATACTAGCTTAAAAGAGTTTAAATGGTGCTTAGACTACTTAAGTATAAGTCAAAATAAGTTTACAACAAAATTGAAAGGTTAAAGAAGTTAAAAACTTCCCAATATCTTTACCAAACGAGACCTACCGACGACAGAAGGTATCGACCTACCATGCGCGGTAGGTCAAATGCCTCCAATATCTTCTTGACCAGAACCCTACCGGTGATGGTAGGATGGACCTACCGCCGAAGGTAGGGTCAAAAAAATTCTTCCTCTTTTGACTTTAAGCTCCCAAAATTCCCAATCTTGCTTCCTTGGATTCCTTCACTCGCACACTAGACAATAGGAAGGTTTTTGATCTTCTAAAGTCCTGTTATATTACCTACGTAATTACCATCTTCTCCCCTACAATCGGGTTGTAAAATAGATGTCCTTGGTCACACATTCTTAGTTTTCCCGGGCCGAGTCAGTTTTATTAGAAAGGGCAGGCAAAGCCCGAAGGCTGCTATCCCAATAGGCCAGCGGGCCTCCTCGATTTTGATACAGCCGGTCGGTGGTTACTATCTACCCGGGATGCAAGCAAATCTCGAAAAAGCATAAAGGCTTGTAACTTAACCAGTAATGGCCCGATTCTCGTCCCCGTCCCCTATTCAATCTAGCATGCATTACGCCAGGAAACAGCTCGCGTTTACTTGCTTTTTACATCCTTTTGGATGATAAGACATCTGTCGCCTTCCTGTCTGTACTTAAGGAAGCCGACTCTCATTCATCCTATATCCTATATTCTACCTGAGAACTAGAAGCAAGATCAGATCGAGCTTAAGCTCTTATCACTTACCAAGTCAAGTCTTGGATCATCTCTTTAAATATTGCTATCTTTTGGTGCTCTTCCTCCATTCTTCTAGCTATGGCTCTTGTGACCGGACCTTGTAATAGCTCTACGGTTCCTTGAGCATACTGGGTCATACCATTTAGTTAGGGTTTTTCTTCAGGAAATGGTACAGGGACTTCAGTTTCTAGGTTTTGTTTGGGAGTAGTTTTGGACTTCAACACCATATACTTTCTTATGATTTTGGATAATGGTGATGTTCGGGTGACGGCACGGGTATCAATGTTGGCGCTTGGCACTTAAAATTGAAAATGTTGTCATATTTGTCTGCTTCCATTGTTGTTAGCATGAAGCGTTCTGGTGCTTCTTATGGTGGCTTGGGCTTATTTGGGCAATGGAAGAAGCGGTAAGAACCACAACTCAAGGGAAGAACAATACTAAGAAACACTAAAAAGACAATGCTAATTTAGAACAAAGTTATACATATGAATTGGCTGGTGATAAAAATAGTTAAGAAAGGGTTATTTTTATAATAGTGTAATACCCTAATCCAAGTGGACTTATTAATTAAGGTAATTAATCCTCGGCCCTTATTTGTAATCTCAGAATATTGAGGAAAAGGTCTTTAGGTGTATTTAAGAAAGACTTTTAATATAAGGATTTAATTTTGGTTACTTATTATGTCTAAGGATTATTGTGCAATATTTAAGGAGTTAGTTAATTAAATTATGGTATGCTTATTCTTTTCGAAACAATCGTTCAGATTCAGAGAGGTTCCAAAGAGGGGGAAGTATAGAGTCATCTAGTGAATTAGGAGTTTTCTCTCTAGGGTCTGAAACAACTGATTGAAGTAAGTCTATGACTTTACAGTGTTTAAGAACCCTAATTATTGCTTTATTTGAGTAGGATTTTGATCACTATTTAAAGGAAGAAATTAGGGTTAATTTGATTTGGTATTTGGGATTCTTTCTTATGCTTAAGGATTGTTGTATGATTTATTAGGTGATTCGAATCGTTCCTGAAATTGGAGTTTTTGTTGACATTATAAGGCAAGTGATATAAACTTCCTACTCTTATGAACCACCTGTTTCGATTCAATTGAGTTTATGAAATATTTTGGAAGTTTTGCGAAGAATATGTTTGAGTCAATTTAATACCTTATGCTGAATGGTCAAATTATTCTTCAAATACTTTTCGTCAATTTTATTTCTCACAAGATCGAAAGGCGGCTTTTTCCCCTATTTGGGTTAAAAAATGCCACTAAAGTGGCCATTTTTTTCCTCTTTTTTTTTTATATATTTTTGATGTGGCCATAACACAAAGCATGTTCGTTATCTTTGCTGATAACACATATACTGTGTGCGTTATCCTTAATCCGGAATTAAAAATTCCGGTTAATTCGGATTAATGATATTGCCTCAATTAGGTGGGTACGTGGCGTGTATGTGGCAATGAGTTGCATATGTGGGTGATAACGCATGTAGTGTATACGTTATCATTACGGTAATGCACTCTGTGTATGCGTTATTCTTACTGATAACACATACACCACATGCCTTATCAGTATCCAGAGCTTAAAAAACACAAACTCTTCCCCGTCGTTTTCTTTCTTCTTCTTCTAAAAAAGAACGGTAATCTCAAGCTTCTTCATTCTTCTTCTACTTTCTCCAATATCTTCTTTCTTCTTCTTTCTCCTTCATAACTTCTCTTCCTCTTCTCCTTCACAAAGCTTCCTTCTCTTCTCTTCTCTTCTCTTCAAGTGCTTCTATTTTATGTTTTTCAACTTCTTCAACCAGAAATTCAAAAATTCATTCATCAATCTTTAACTTCCAGGTAGAAGAGAAGTAATCTTCAGTTGAATTCAATTTTTTAAACTTTGATTTGAGTAATTTGTGTTGCTTCTTCTTCATCTTGCATCTTGAACCCTTTCTTCATTTGCTAGGGAAATTGGATTTCACTCTAGTAGTGGCGGAGTTGATTCTGACAGCAGTAATAAATTCTCGAGGTGGCAATTTCATGAGAAGGTTAAATATATAGTATACATTTTTTTAATGGTAGTGTGGTATTGGATTTACAAATTCCTTTTGTTGAACTTTATTTTTTTTACTGAATATCATCAAATTATTGAATTGCTATACAATTTTGGTAGATGATTTGTAAAAAATTTCTTGATTTTCCTGCTTTCTAGGCTTTCTTTTTTTGAGAGAAAAAATTACACATCTTTTGTAATTAGAAAGAAATACATGTTGAATATATAGTTTTGTTAGAGCTAGGTTTTCAGTAGGCTAGGAGAATACACAGTAAACATTATATTGTTTTGTGCCATTTTGTGTTTGTCTTATAAAGTTTGGGATTAACAAGTTCGGATTTTCATAATTGTAGTATAGATATTGATATTTTTATAGTACTACTAGTAAATTTTTTTAAATTATGAGGTAAAAATAGTTTTCCACTTAAACTACCCAAAAGATGAATGGTTGACGTTACACAAATCCAACTTTTATCTGGTTGCACTCGAGGAATTTTAGAGAGATGACCCTTACAATTTAATGTTCTACCCTCCAAATATGAACAATCAACGGGGTTGGAAATAGGTATACAAGGTTTCATGGAGAAATAGACTATCAAAACCCGGATTCTCCTACAAGATGTAGTAGATGCCATATGCTCGGACATAATAGAAAAGCTTGTAATAACCTCGGTCCAAGCAATGTGTAAATGTCTTTTTTTCGAAGTGTTGTAGTATTTTAATTTTTATATTAATGATATTTTTTTCTTTGAATTTCTTCTAGGTACTTTTTAATAAATTCTTTTAATTAAATCGGTTATAAATTACTATCGTAAAATATATAACTGAAAAAAACAAAAAAATACTTTAAATTACTTCTACGTAATTTTTTGTAAATTATTTTAATAAAAAAATTATAATTATTATAATTAAAAATATACACCAAGTGACATAAAAAAAAATAGTCTTTTTTTGGGGAAAAAAAGAAATAATTATAAGTTTTATAAAAAATTATTAAAAAAAAACCTTATGTAGCAGATAACGTATACCGCAAAAGGGATATCAATAAGGATAATGCATTTGTTGTATGCGGTTATCAGTCACATCAGCTAATTAGTGGGGTGATTTCTGGTTTAAGGATAATGCACACGTTATGTGTGTTATTAATGCACACTGTGTGCGTTATGGCCACACCAAGAATAAAAAATAAAAAAAAAAAACTTGGCCACTTTAGTGGTATTCTTTAAAAAATAGCCCTAATAAGGCAAAAAGCCCGAAAGGCTCTCTGCCTTTGTGAATTCTACACGATACAACTTTTCTTCAATTTTTTATTTGAAAGAAAAATCTCGTCAGTGGGCACGGGTAAAGCTCTTTGAATTTAGAGGAAATTTAAGGATTGCAACATTCCTTCAAAATAATTCACAATGGCCATTAATTGAAATGAGCTTGTTGAATGTAGGTCTGAGCAAATACCTTGAACACTTTCATTTGAGGTTTTTCTTTTTGTTAATGGGGGTCGATAAAGATAACTCAAAAATTTATAAGGATAACTAGAAAATAACTCATTTTAAATATAAATCTTTCTCTCTCTACAAACTTTCTCTCTAACCTCTCTCTAAAAAGAACTCCAACTTTGAATACTAAAACGAAATTAGAAGAAAATATGGATTCTGTTAAAGAATTTTTGCAAGAAAATGTTGGTTGTGAGATAAGAAAATCGATCGAATTTTTTTTTCAGTTTCTGGGTCACTTTCGCCCAGATGGGCAAAATTATAGGGTAACTTTTGCCCATCTAGGTGAAACCTCAACACAATTTTCGCCCAGACAGGCGAAATTTCCTTTGCGTTTTTGCTCCCTTGGGCGAAAGTGTTTCGAATTTTTATTTTTTGGTTTATGAATTTCATTTTTAATTTTTTTTGTATTGCTAATATTTTTATTTTACATTAACAGGGTGATGAAGATCTAAATACCTTTGAAGAATTTTTAGAACTGGAAAAATATATTGATCTTGGACATTTATTCACAACCGATCGAATTTTTAATTCAAAAGATGAGTTGGTCAACTGGAAAAAACAAACTGCAATGAAGTCAAGACATATTTGATCATCAATCGGTATTAGAGATCAAGAACAGCTAACCGTCGACCGTATTTTCACATTGTCTAGCGAGCGCGAAGGTGCAGTTAAAAAAAAAACGAAGCCAATAGTTGACAATGAGGAAGAAGAAATTCCAATAAAAAGACGGATACCTTATGGGACAGAAAAATGTGGGTGCCCATTTAAACTAAAGGGAGAGCAAATGACAACAAGCGAAAATTGGCAATTGTTTGTACACAATGGGAGGCACAACGATAAAATAGCTGTTTACAATCACGGTCATGCTCAGGCTGCAAGACTTACGGAGGAGTAATTGCAACAGACTGAGCAGTTTAAGAAGAGTCATGTGCCGCATCGTAATATCCTACGATTTTTCCGAGAACATGACATTGGTTGTGAAGTTAGGTGTGTTAGAAGGGAATTATTTTTAATAATTTATTAAAATATTTTAGATTTAGTTTTCCTCCGTTAATAAAAATAATTTTATGATATATGTAGTGCACAGAAAATTTACAATGTTGTTGCAAAAATTAAGAAGAACCGGATGCAAAGAAGAAACACGCTATAGGAAGTTCTCTGCATAAGTGCACAACGGGGTTACATGATCTTCTATAGAAACCGTGAGGAGAACAATGTACTTAGTGATATTGTCGTTGCACACCTAACATCAAGTGCAATGATTAGAACGTGGCCATATGTACTGATAATGGATACCACGTATAAAATGAACAAGTAAGTACTCTAGTGGATAATTGTATTATTAAATCTCTTTATTAATTTAAATGCATATTGTTTTTTTATCATTTTTTAATAAATAGTTAAAAATATTTTGAAGTTCGTTTAAAAGTTTCCATGTTAATCATTAATTTTCCCTTTATTTTTTTCTATTAAGGTACAATGAACAGTGGCAACAGCTTTTATGTACAATGAACAGGCTATGACATACAGATAGGTTATGCAACAAATAAAGCACTTATATGTTACATCTGCTATGTCAACTGGGCACGGTTCAATTCTTAATGACGGTGAGCCAATCGTGATTCTTACTGATAGGGAAAGCGGACTTATGCCGGTGATTGATGATGTGTTCAGAAATTCATACCATATGTTATGTAGAAGACACATCGATTAGAATGTGTTGGCAAAGTTGACCAAGATGGTTAAAGACGAAGAGGTGGCACAATGGTTCGTGAGTGGCTCGTGGCACAAATTAATAAATGAAATTGATGAGGCAGAATATCGGAGAAAGTTGGAAGTGTTGAAGACTAGGTGGCAAAGTAGGCCGGACTTTCTACATTACCTGTTTAACACATGGTTGAATCCATTTGCGCATAAATTTTGCAGGATTTGGACATTCAAGTGCTGCATTTTAGGGTTGAGACAACGAACCATACTGAGAGCAAACATTCGGTGTTAAAGCTATCGCTCTCAACTTGTCATGGTGATCTGGACACCGTGTTTCTCAATATCGACTCTCATCTAAGATCAAATTGCCGAAATAAAAACTTCATTGGAAATTGCCATAGCACTGTTGGAATCCGTAGGCAAAAATAAAGTAAAAATAAAACTACAGAAATCCACCAACAGAATCTGCACATACTAGAAAAACTGATTGGATAGAAATTACCTCTGTGTTTTCTATCGTTCGTTGTAGAGGCGCTGCTTTGTACGCTTCGCCCTCTACTGGTATCCACGCGACAAACTCCTCTGCAAGCGATCGGGATACTAGCCCCTTCTGTGTTCTGAAAACTATTCATAACTAATCCTGACTATCTTGTAATCGGTCGTATTTCGGAGAAAGGAGGCTAGATACTACATCGCTGTTCTAGGGTTTAGGGTTTTGTTTTTCTTTAATCAGATAAAGGACGGCTCCCAAGAAAAGGTTAACATAACCTTTTATAGCTGTCAATATCAAAACCCTAACTCTGATCTAATGAAGGTTTAATCTCGTCCTTCTATTCCTATAATCATCCAACGGTTGGATGAGTAATATTAAGTAATTAATTTCATTTATTCGATTAAATAAAATTAATTACTTATTAACCTACTAGAAAATACAATATGGAATCTGATTCCCCTTTTGTATACGTTCAACGAATCTGGACACAATCTAGATTCATTGAACGTGGACATTATGCTCACAAGATCGTCTATGCGTGTGACCCTGTAGGTTCACTTAACGTTGGCAGTGAATAAAAAAATGTCCTAGACATTTATTCACAAAACATAAGCGGCCTCTAGCAAGACATTATGCTTACCCAAGTTAAGTAAATGTAATAATAACCTAGCATCAGATTTAATATTTAGTCCTTTTGTCACACGATATCCTAATTAAGTATAAGGCGTGGATCAAGTCATCCTTATAAAACTTAATTAACTATTTACTTGATCACCAGGCAGACTGTTCCAACAAATAATATTAATAACACCTTATTAATACTTATTTGAGCATGGCCATGCATATTTTCCAGTCTTCCTTATCAAGGGGCCCTATGGATATCTCTCTCTGAAAAGAGGGACAAATCCCTTTCACTATCTCCAATATTCAAGCCATGACGAGAAAATAAGCCAACCAATAATCATAATGATCACCTAATTAAAAGTGATGTTTGACTATGTCAAAACATACTTTTCTCCCCATGCAAGAAACATTAGAAACATCAGGTCGAAGGACACCAAATATAAAACTGAGAAGAAATACTTATAACTTAAACCCATGCAATATTTCTTCTTCACTTTGGTTCATGTCCAACACAATATTCTCAATATGTATTTATGAATTGATTTTATATCTCATATTCATGATCAGTAAAACTTGACCATCAATCAACTTCACACTAGTTTACAAGATGTAATAAACTAGGGACAAATAAGAATAGTATTTTATTAGCTATAAGGGTTTTACTATCAAGTCACATACTTGATGACCAAGAACATAAAATACAATTAAAAAATACATGCTTCATAAATCATAAATGTGAGTCAGTTGGTCTTAGAGAATATACTAACAAGCACGATAGACACTTGAATAAATCACGATCTTGAAGATAAAAGAAATAAATTTTGCATTTGAGAAAAATCAAATAAACTATTTATAAAAATATAAATATTTGAGAAATTACATAAAAATAAATTAATAATAATAATAACATGTAACTTTAGGATAAAGATATGTATCTGTCCACGCCATATCAGACCTACAACATGACCACCGTATGACAGGATGAGATCAAGGTCCACAGACCTCGCTCTGCTGGGCCTGTCTGCTCCTAGTCTGAAGCCTTCACTTTCCTCCTCTTCTGGGTTAGAGCCAGAACTTCACGAGCCACATCGGGTCTTTTGTTACGAGACCCTGAAATTTTACTCATAACCGACATAAAACTGCTGGTCAACCCTTTCCCTTTCCCGTGACGAGGCCGCCCGTCGGATTCGTTAACAGGTGCCATAGGCCCGGGCTGCTCCTCGTCTCCAGCATCCTCACCATCATCCTGATCATCATCGTCACCATCACCATTATCATCAACTCTCTGATCCGCCTCATCCTCAATATAGATTGGACCCTGTCATGCTCCTCGCCAAAACCCCTATCACCCTCAAAGCCCCTATTTGTAGAATGCCTCCCTATGTAAGGCTCAGTAGATGAAATAACATAAGCTGTAGCAGTATGGCCATATGTGCTGTATGAAGAATCCCGAGGGGTGGTACCCACCATCTGATAAAAACACTCTACCCCTATCTGGCTTATATGGTATAGGAGTGTGAGAAAGATGTGATGGGAGGGGAGACAGAGATCTAAAAAGTACAACCGGTGGTTAGGTAGAAGACCCGAGTGCACAAGTATCATAATCAAAACTAGCAGGAAAGGGGTTAGGGTTAGACGGGAGGTCGGATGTACTATGTCGCCCTCTCAAACCTCTAGACGAAGCTGTGATAGTGCGCCAGTCAACTCGACCTGTCCTATTCGTGACAGGACCAAGATCATCATCTACTCTACGGCCGCTAGGTCGAACTACCTATTATTTATTCAAACTCATTAATAGTTGTTTATCATATATTAACATTTACTTTAACATCTATTATTTTGTCTTATTATTATCGGGATCTATTATTTCATTTCTACTATTTCTTTTATACTATTATTATTCACCACTAATATTACTTAGTCATAGTTATTAATTTATATATTATTTGATCTTATCTCCTAAACCCTAAACCTAAGGCCAAGAATAACGGTGAATTCAAATTAAAATTCAAATAGTTGAGCAATCACATAACACATTTTCTTATTAAACACATAATTATAAGCAAACAATTTTAAACCAGTTACATTTACTCTATATAGACAAAATTAAATGACATTTGAAATAATATTTATTATTACTTTATTATTGACCTTTACGGGATTTATTATTTCACTTTTGTTATTTTACTTGTTCTCACTAATAATAATTCATTTCATATTGTTCATAAAACCATAATTCATAATCATGTTAATAATGAAAATTATAACATAAAATATTTTAAACAAATAGTAACACTCATTCTACATATACAAAATAAATAACAATTCAGATAAACAGTTATGAACAAAAAAACTAAAATATATAATAAAAAATAAAAAATTTAATGCAGGCATTTTCGCCCAGGTTGGAGAAATTCAACGGTGATTTTCACCCAGCCTACAGAAAATCACCCCCCAGAATCGCCAGCCCCAGAGAAGGTATGCAAGCATTTTTGCTGCACCGGGTGAAAGTCACCAGAGATTTTCTCCGGCCTAGGTGAAAGGGTACCTTTTCGGTAGAAAAATGTGAATCTAAAATTGTATTTTTTTTCAAATTAAAGGCATTTTTCATGATCTAAAACGATAAAATTGTAAATAAATGAGAATAAAAGGGCACATGACGAATGGGACCCCAACATATGAGATGTGGATGATGGAGCTGGTTCGCGTAACTGGTAGGTGTATAGAATCTTGCATCAAATAAGGAAATTCTTGTTGGCTAAGGGTTTCGAAATTTTTCAATCATTAGTGGTTAAGTTGTTAAGGTTCATGTGGATTGGATTAGGAAGTTCGACTTATTGAAGAACTAACCTTTTTTCTGAATTTTGATGGTCAGATCTTCCAAGATCTGAGATTGCAGTGAAGAGTCCTAGAGAGTGTTTTGGGAATTTTTTTTAGAAAGAAAATTTTCAGGTGAAAATGAAAATATTTGAATTTTTCGAGTTATCCTTATAGATTCTCGAGTTGCCTTTATTAGCCCCCATTGTTGAGTATGTATTTAAATAGTGCCAATAAGCCTGTGTTTTAAGTGTTTGTAAAGTGTCTGAATTAAATGTGATGCTCATGTGTTCGAGTCTAGTGGAATATGTATCCTAGGTTGTGAAGTGGTCCAATTAGGGGATGTTATACCTAGTAAGTGTCGTATTGTGGCCCTTTCCTAATGAGTAGAATAGTTAGGGATCGGCATCGGGTACCATTGAGTCTTTAACATTTGAGCATCCATTTTGGTTGGGTAAAAGTTGTGAAAGTGTATAATTTTATGTCTGGTGTTTCTTTCGTTTCATTCATTTTTTTTTTAAAGTTTAATTAACCTTTGAGGTGCTAACTATACTTTAGTTTAAGTAGTTTTATATGAAGTTAATTGCTTATAAAGAATGGAAAATATTTCGTGAAGTTTTAATGCATTTGTAGGAGTTTTCGCGACAAGTTATAGCGCTAGATATAAGTAATTTCAATTCTTTAAGCTCAAATAATTTGACGCTATTTTTTCTTGGGTGGCCCTGTCTCAACCTTAATAAGATAAGCAATTGAATCCTCTGCATGAAGAAGTCACCTCTACATCTTAGAATGTGGGTATTGAGGAAAGACAAGACAAAAATAAAGGTTAATAAAAAGTTCCCAAGAAATAGATTTTTTGAATCTACAGACATACCATATATGGTTTTAGAATTGAGCCTGTTCTCACTCGTATAATAGCCAAATTTAGGTAAAGAGGCTTTCTTTGGCTTCTGCACTTAGAATCTCCCTTCTTTCTCTTAGAGAGAAGCACAAAGTTCGCTATCTTTTCCTTCTGACTTCCCGATTTGCGTTCATGAATCAAAGAGTTAGAATGATGAATGAAAGGTTTGCCTTATGTTGGGATGGTTGGCAAGTTCCTGTACTAAGTTCTAGGTAGTTTGTTTTGCTGTAAGGTACTAATCAAGCAATTCAACTGAGCAGATCGTAGGAAACCCATTTTTCTTGTGTGTCCTCCTTCTCATGGGAATATGCACCAGTCTCAGGTAAAGAGACAGGGGCTTCAGCTCTTGGAAATCCGTACACTGCTCCTACACAATCAGAGAAAGAAGAAAGGTAATCTTTCCCGACAGCCAGAAAGTTAACTCCAAAAGCAATCACGGTAAGTTCACTTCAGGAATCAATATCACCAGCCATGTTTGCATCTGTATACCCATCCAAATGACCTTTCCATTACCAACATATTCCTAAAGTGTCTCTGAGATACCTGAGAATCCAATCCACTTCAGTACTTCCCGAAAGTGCCCTGCTTACACTGCACTGCTGCCCAATGTTATCTTTTGGGGTTAGAGAGAAATCAACTAAGCATTTCAGCTGCATGAACAATGTCTGGCCCTGTGCAAACCATAACATATATTAAACTTCCAACCATTAAAGGCACTTTCTTCATATCTTCTTTATCTTTCTCCCTTCTAGGGCACTGATTGATACTCATGTTAAATCTCCCAAGCACCTTTCAACATATTTTTCTTGAGATAACTAAAACTTTCCATTTTGTCTGTCCCGAGAGATTTTCATTCCAAGGATCTGTCTAGCCAGTCCCAAGTTCTTCATTGTAAAGGACTTGTTAAGCTCTCTTTTTAAACCTGTCAATATTGCTATAATCATGGCCAACAATCAACATGCCATCAACAAAAAGTAAGAGAATAATCAATTCACTATCAGCAAATTTATTTATAAACACTCAATGGTCTGATGTGGATAAGCATTCAGGAGTCAAATTTCATATACAACTGTCTTGGTGCCTATTTCAGTCCATTCAAACATTTCTTCAACCTGCACATAAGATGCTCCATGCCTTTGACCCCCTCTGATTTTCCGTATAAATTTCTTCTTCTGAGTCACTATGAAGAAATGAAGTCTTCACATCAAGATCTTTAATTTAGAAGTTCAAGCTGAGGCTGCCAACAGGTTGTATCTAATGACACTGTGGCAAATCGATACAAGTAGCTAAACAGCTTCTTATACCATAGAAAGGCCTTTCCGAACCAATGGTTAGGCAAGATTATGGTACCTAGGTAAACATCCAGTTCATCAAACAAGATATTGAGAGTGTCACTTAACCATTCCCCTCCTGCAGCTAAAGTGATAGCGGCTGTAGCATCCACCAGTAATGTGTCGAAGAAAGTAAGCTTTCTATCTATACGGAGAGGACCTATCAATACCTTTTGAATCTTTTAAAGGAAATCTATAATAAGAATAATGTGTTGGGGCCTAAGGACCAGGATGGCAAAAGATCTCTAATAAGAATAATGTGTTGGGTCCTAAGGACCAGGATTACCAGGGGTTGATCATTGCAGGCAGGGCAATAACGATGAAGGAATTTGAGTACCAATATAGCTAACAACCATCTTAACAGTCAATTCATTGGGGTCGGCATCTTTTACCCGAAAAACTATCCACCATTTTCTTTATCGTCCTACAGCTATGGGACTTCCTAAAGAAAATGGCAATTATAATTTATCAAACATTCACAAGACCACCGAGATCTTCGACTTAGCTCCCAAAGGTAATCTACCCAGTCCTTTCCCAAATTATACAAGGGGAGCGGAAGATAACTAAAGGGAGACAAGGTTCTTAGCAAATCATAACACAAACTATCATTCCATCTATCATATTAGTTGAGTCGATCCAATTCGTTCTTATCTGCAAGAGAGAACCCTTAGTAGCCTCGCAGCCAGGGCAATAACAAGGATGGAATTTGAGCACTGTTATAGCTAACAGCCACCTTCATAGTCAATTCATTAGGGTCGGCACCTTCTACCTGGAAAAGTATCTACCGTTTTCTTTGTTGTCTCATAATTGTGGGACTTCCTAAAGAAAATTGCAATTGCAATTTATTAACCATTCACTAGACCGCCAAGATCTTTGACTTAGCTCTTAAAGGTAATCCACCCAGCCCTTTCCTAGCTTATACAAGGAGAGTGGAAGATAATGAAAGAGAGACAAGGTTCTTACTAAATCATAACACAAACTATCATTCCATCTATTATATCAGTCGAGCTGATCTAATATGTTCTTATTTACAAGAGAGAAGCCTTAGCGGCCTTGCGGCAGATGGGGAGGTATTTGAACCCCCAGTATTTCTATCAATATTTCAGATTTCAAGACCGACTCTTTCAACCGCTCAGACATCTATCCTTTCGTGCTTTGCTCATCCTATATATTTGCGTGCTGGTAGGTATATGCTTATCTATGTGATTCGCTATGCTTTCTTGTGCCTATTTGTTGATTATTGCATGCTGGTTAGCCAAACGTTTCATGTAGTACAAATCGCTCTGGTTTGCCTCTTTTTCTATATGATAATATATACCTTGGTTGTTGTGTTCCCTGCGGGTAATAGCAAGAGAATGAAGGACGAATAATTCTCCTAACAAAACAAAAGGAGTGATTGAGTCCGAGTCAAGCAAGTGAGTAAAAGACGCAACAAGAGAACAAGTTCGATTTGCGAACAATAAGGAAGTAAAGGACCAATCCTTTTGCACTAATACTATTGCGAGGCTGGTACTTGGCCGCTCACGAGCAACATATAGACTAAGGCCGTTAAGGTCACTTTCTCAC
Organism: Catharanthus roseus; assembly: GCA_028651295.1. Taxonomy (NCBI): domain Eukaryota; kingdom Viridiplantae; phylum Streptophyta; class Magnoliopsida; order Gentianales; family Apocynaceae; genus Catharanthus; species Catharanthus roseus. The sequence goes on along the minus strand of JAPQWS010000033.1, from coordinate 1,631,297 downwards.
TTTTTCAAGCCCTTTCTATTCTCTTTCTAGTATGGTTCCTCCATAAAGAACCTTGAACGCCCAGTTTTGCAGAGCAGCTCTTTTCCCAGCTCACAGCATGTGTGGAATCTGGATCCTTTTATCGACACCATTTTTTTAGCGTTTTGACTCTATTAGATCCAGTCATAACCTAAGCCTTCTACTAACTTACTATGGATAGCCTAAGCTCTATTTCAGAGATTGGACTCCCTTATTGTGATTAGCTCCTACTAGTAATAAGTTATTCCCAGCTGGGTTCCCTGGATCCACGTGTTCCAAGTCAGGCCTAAATAGATAAATTAAGAAGCACGCCTAGGGAAACTCTAAGAGCTCTTGCTCTGCCTATCCTCCTACTTATTATTCTGGGGTCATGAAAGATACGAACCACCTACTCTTTAAATTAAAGCCCTACTATTAAGTTTAATAAAATGAAAGCTGCTTGCCCTCACTACTAAAAAAACAAAAATATCTCAGTTTGCTCTAACAAGTAAATAAACTACGTTTTGTAACCTAATTTTAGTCATTTCTTCCTTAGAGGCTCAATACAAGACAGGCTCTGAAAAGGATATTTAACCAAAACTGGGCTATTACCCTATTCTCTCTCAATTACCTATTCTTTATAGATGAGGGAGAGTCCTTTAGCAGTAGCTTCCAACACTTAAGATTGACCTCCTCAAGTGTTAGATATTAATGTTCTATGAATTTTATACAGGGCTACTTACTCACCTAAATTTCACTTTTAGCTTACCAAAAAAGTTTACTGAAAGAACTTACTAAGCACAGCTCTCTCTCTCTCTCTCATCAAATAAAAATGCCAAGAATAGAGAAGGGATTCCTTGGATAAGTAAAAAACGCTAAAAAATTCATGTTATTTCTCTTTTAAGGCCTTTATCCTACTTATAGAATCAGTCCTCCCGCCTATTGAAATGTTTTTTTTTTTAGTAACCAACAACACATGCACTTTGTTGGCACTAAAAAGATCTCATAACCACTACTTGTGAACAGCTCTTCTCAGGTGAAGGTGCATCTACTGTTACTGGATGTCTAGTCTCTCTCAGGTGCAATTTTGATCTCGAACTAACTTTTTTTAATAGATAGGGTGGAAGAGAGATATTCAGAAAATAAGATTTCCTATCTTACGACAACCTGATTCAAAAGAGGAAAGAAGACTGGACCAAAAGAGATATCACTTTCGATGATTGAACTTTACTTTTATATCAAGATTGGAACTAGACTTAAAACGTCTTTGGTTCTTAGTTAGGGTTGGCTTTCACTAAAATTTCACTTTCATATCAAAAACCACTTGCAATATCGAATTTGACTTTCGAGAATCCTTGCTCCTGACTCATATTCACATAGGCCACTCATAAGAATAAGATGTTAAACTCCCTAAATACGTGTAATTTAGAGACTCAGAATATATGTACCTTGGGTAAATGTCTACCTTCAGGAGAATCTTACCGATTTAGTTTCAAATATGTCCTTTTCGCTTCCCAAGATATTTAGGGAAAAGGGCCTTGTCGGCCACCGCTTGCGGATGACACAATGCATCATAAAAGGTCTTTCCTTGGACTTAGTTGGAAAGGTAGGTTTCGGCAATCCTTTGCTTGCGAACCTGTTTAGTAGCATACTTTGGAGGTCCTATTCCTCGTGGTTATTGTTTCCCTAAACTTAACTCTTTCAATACTTTTATACTTTCTAAAAAGTCAAGCATACCCCTATCCTTGTCTCCAAGTGTGTGATCCACCAATTCGGAGAGTAATTTCTCTTACCGCTAGAGTCCCTTTCTTTTAAAGCCTTATCAGGCTTCCCCTTTGTTTGCTGGTTGAAATTGAAGAAAACTTTATATGGTCTCAAACAAGCGAGAAAGTCCTTATTAAGGCCCTGCAGTAAAGAAAGAGCGCTAACACATATCCCCTTTCTTGCTTGTTAGCAAAACGGTATTCACGCAACTCAACTCTTTTCTTCTTAACTTCGAGCCCGGGAGCTTGCTGGGTAGTGAAGTGGCATGTGAAAGTTAAATAAAACTTGTGTTAAGCAAGCTGAGTAGTTAACGTTGGAAAGGCAAAAAAAAACAAGAAGCGGTTTTCGTTCGGTCGACGGAATCAATTGTACTTTCACTGTTGTGGGTTAGCTTTCATAAAGCACCTTTGGGTAGAGCTACTCTTGGGATAAAATTTCGAGATCAATTCAACAATGAAACTATTTAAGCGATGATCTTATCTATGACATTTCTCTTGACACGATACAAAATATACTTTCGAGAGTCACTTAGCCCCTTGATCTCTTCTCTAAAAAAAAGGCGTTGTGCGGGTATGTCGATGAAAGTAAGAGTGGGGATCTTGAAGAGAGGGGTGATACTGGGTCAACTATGGCAGTGACTAAGCGAGACTTGTTCTGTGATAAAAAAAATTACTTCAAAGCTTAACGCCCTCAGATTAACCTCTTTTCTTTTCCTAGGTTTCAGTCTGGAGAAAGCTAATTAGCTACATCCTATCTTTCCTAGGCTGAGTCAAATCAAAGGTGTACCAAGCAATCTTGTATTACCTGTCCTTGCAGGAGTGGCATTGCTTCAGATATGCATCCTGCGCCCCTTATTTTCATTCTTTATGCGAACTCTGAAACCAACAGTATTAATACTATTGCATCTGATGTAATCTAGGAATAAGCTTTTCCTAGGGTTCAATAGCAACATTGTAGAAAAGGAACTATCATTGGTAGTAGTGAGAAATAAATTCAAATGCTGCAATCCCCCTCTCCTCTCTTTGTGATATTCAATAGGACCCTTTCCTTGGAACCAAACGACGAACTAGGAGTTGTATTCTTATTTCCCTGCTATCATCCTTGTCACCCTATAGTTTAAGAGGTCGGTGGTAGGACCTTCTTCTCTTGCTTTGGACTTAGTTATGGTCCTTTTACTACCTCTTCAATCGCTTATTTAAGGCTAATTCTATTGGGTGGCGTCGGGCTCATGACAAGCTGAAGGCAAAGCGAGAGGGTTGGCAACTTTCCAGCTTGCTACTTTCACTATAACTTTCTCTATCTAATCTTCCTTCCATATAGGCGGGGTATGGGAGAAGTCCCAGAACTATGCTTGAAGCTTCATTCAAATCGATTGCAGTCACTGTTATGCTAAATGAATTTATTACGACTTGACCCTCTTCTTTAGTAATTACGGATTCTCTTGGCAGCCATATTTGCATGGAATGGTTCCCCAATTGAAACAAGCTTCGACTTAGATCCCTTTGATTCTACTGCTCTGGGGCTTTAACCTATATGCTTTCAAGATCATTCAGATTAGATGGCGATCCAGTAACTCTTATTGTAAGAACTTACTGAAGAATCAGTCTCACAAATGAAGATCAAAGCTATTTTGGATATATGAATGTGCGCAGCATCGGGTAGATTTTGTTGCTAATTTAGTCTACTGCCCACCCCTTAAATGGCCGGACCAGAAGGATTGGCAGAAGAAAAAGAAATTCCCCCAGACCACCTTTCGCACAACCTCCATGCAAACCTGAACATAGAGGTTCAAGCATGAAAGTAAATTGATTCCACAGAATCCACATGTTGATATAGACTCTATAAAAAAGAGGGAGAGCATTCATCTTTCTGAGGGACTACCTTTTAGGAAAATAAAAATAGCAAAAAAAAGAAAAAATATAGCGTATCAGGAGCTAAGAGAGATTGGAAAGGTTTAAATAAGATTTTGTCTAGCATCTTACGCTGTCTGTTATTTGAAGAAGGAAGAGATAGGTGGAGGACTAGAAAGCCAGAATGCAGAGAATAATGCTGGGAAGAAGAGAAAGCAAGGGTTGAGGCTGTAGTTTCAAATCAAACTTCTGTAGCAGAGTCAGCTTAAGTGTAGGTTCTATCACTGAATCATCTAGGAAATTTGAGTCCTGGATGTTTTGCTAGAAAAGGCACCTTTCAGGCTAAGAACAAATGGCAACTTCATATGGAAAAAAAAAGATCAGATGCTTAGCGCAGGTAATGTTATAGTATATCCTAACAGAGAAGAGTAGCTATATAGGGAATTTCTCTATAAGGTAGGTTTTTTTTCTTCTACAGGCAAATGTATTTGTTAGGTGCTTTGACGGTGCCTTAATTGTGGATTAGCTAGCCGCTATCGAAAAAAGAATGGAGGTAGACAAAGTCTTCCACTTGACGATATGCCTTAGTTAATACCCAAAACTTTCTTTGGGTGCCTTACATCTGTCTTTCTTTCCTTGGTTCCTATGCTTGCGTTAATACCTAATAGATAGATGTGGGCTTTTCCTCGGGGTTCTCCCTATAGTGCAGTGGAAGTAAAGTAAGCAGAAGTAGGGAGAATTTCAACTGCTTCATATGTACTCGACATTGCTCCTTTATCTTGGTTAACAGAATCAACTTCTGCTAAATATACTGCTATTGCATCATCCAACTCAACCCCTCCTATGAGTACTTACTGAACTGACTAACTAAGTTCTCTATGAAGCTACTGTCTTAACTGCTGGTCATAGAAAAATGGATGAAACTGAACGGTCTGCTTTGATGCTTCTAACCTTCCACTCTTGACTCGGCTCTGGCTTTTGAACTTATATGGGAGCTCCTTTCAGCTATACTATAGTTAGTCTCAATCTTAGTTCAGTTTGAATCTGAAGTCAAGGAGGCAAAAAGATCGGGAAGTGTCCATATCTAGGGCCTGAGGTCGATTAGAAGACTCAAGGCTCGTGCACATCAGTTCGCGAAAAACCACCTGAGGTAAATTCTTATTAGGTTACCTCCTGGTCGGGATTTTTATAACTAGGTTTTAAACCCAATACTTGCAAGTGCACAAGATTAATGTAATACGGAAGTATTAGGGTATCGAACCACAGAGAAAGGCTTAACTACCTAAATTATTATCTTCCTAAATTAATTTTATAAAAAGAAGAATCAAATTTTGTTATCTAAGATTTATTACTAAAATAATTAAACTAATGAATAAAATAATTAAATTAAAGATAACATGAGCTTAACCAAAGAAGATGATTTAGAACTTTGAATCCACCACTAACCTATATAACAATGATTTAATTCTATTTAGGCGAAAAGATTAAACATTCATGTGGTGATCTAGGCTACAAGCTTCGATTCACTAAAGAAATATATTGTGCTTAAATGCATGACATAATCCATCTAACCATTAGCATGACTTATTCATTCCTATGACATAAATCATCTAAAATTAGCATGAACTATTCAATTCTAAAACCCACAATATACTTGCAAAAATTACATATCTCTCATACTCAAGACTACAAGAATCAAGCATGGAGAAAAATATCAATTAACCCAAATAATTATTCTACAAGAATAATCAGAAAGAATTAATTGCATCAAACCAAGAAATATCCCAAGATATGTAATCACATATATAATAGAATAAATCTCCCAAAAATAAAATAAACCAAAGTCACATGACTAGGGTTTCATCAAAATTCTAAAAATAAATTTAGTTCATGGCTAAAGGGAAAGAAGGAACCAATTTCTTGGAGTAGATCATGGCTTTCTTCTTCTCCAATTGAAAAGTCGCCGCAGCTCTTCTCCTTTTTTCTTCTTCTTGATCTTCCTCCCCCTACCTTTCTTGTGTGGCTCTTCTATATATAGACAAAAGAGAAGAAAAATCCTAAACCTTAAAGGATTCAAATACTAAAGTTCTAATCCTTAAAGGATTCTGCTAAAGTTTTAATCCTAATCCTTAAAGGATTCAAATACTGCAGCTTCCCTTTACCAAATTTAATATGGAATCTTTATTTTCCATTCTTTTTTAGAAATCTGCACAAAGATAAATAAAATAAAATAAATATAATAATTATGACTAATAAATAAATAAAATATTTTCAAAGGCTAATAATTAAAACTCAAGGTGTTTATTTGTATTAAAAATCGACTCTATCAACTCCCCCATACCTAAGTTTTGCTAGGCCTCAAGCAAAAATAAAGAATAAAAAGAAAAACTAACTAGCCACTTTCGTAGGACTCACGATTGCACTTAGCATGTGCAACAAGCCCTTTAAACCCCTAAGTTACCCCCAGTGGACAAGTATGGTCTCGTGAGGGTTTGCAAATGACGTACCCACAAAGTCAAAATAAACAACAAACTTTAGAAAAGATAGAGAATAGCCCAAATTAAGTATCCTCCATCAATATCTCAAACTTATCAAGACAAATACTCTTCCTCTCATTTTTAAACGTAAGTAAACAAACAAATATTCAATTATCTCCCATAACTAATGCAAAACTTATGTAATGTGTGATCGTGGTCATCAAAGAGTATGAAATAAATACTAAATAAAATTTCCGAATTACATATAGAGAACAAATCTCAACAAGAGTTCATTCCATAGGCTCACTCTTCGTACCTTCTCTCCACTAATCAAGGATTCTCAACTCAACTCAGACCAGGTAGGACTTTAAAGCTTGTAATGTAAGGTTAGGGTGTTGGTTATCAAACAAAGGTAAGGAATTCAAATTCAAAGAAAAGAGAGCTTACAAAGAAGATGGATACTTTAAAATTTCGACAAACTTTCTAACTTTGTTTTTGCTCTTTTTTTTTTTCAGTAATACATTCACCAACTACCATATTCTTTTTCTTAGGATTTCATCATTTAAGGCCATTCTTTTTTTCTTACATTCACAAATCCGGGCCTCTTGAATTTTCTTTTCTTCTTTTTTTTTTTTATGACTTGTAACAATCATGTATCGACTTCTTTTTCTTTTCTTTTTTTTTTTCAGCTCAATACATTTGTTATTTTTTTTTTCAACAGAACAAGTCATATATATATATTTTTTTTCTTCTCCCTTTTGTCAAAATAACTTCTTTTTCTAAAACACACAAACAATAACCCATCATTGAAGCACTAGTTAGAAGTTTGCATTAAGCTCTCTACAAGATTAAGGGTTAATATTTAAGTGGTTTAAAGAAAGATATAACATTTAGGCTCAAAAGGGTACGAAGGTAAAAATTTATGAAATTTGGTAAGCTTGAAAGGCACAAACGATTCAAAGAAAGCCTATGACCATCGTCTCTGAGTCAAATAAGGAAAACCTTTCTATTTCGCCTCAAGAGGTACTCAAGTAAGTTCTAGAATGTAGGGAAGAGATTCATCAACTTTATGTAACTCAAGAATAATGTAAAGGATTTAGTAAATACTAACAATAACCCATGTGCTCAAGTGTAAGTCATGCAAAAGTTATAACAAATATAGAACATAAGTTCGTCACCCTACTTAAATACAAGAAAATAAGTACTTTTCTCAACTCATTCAAGACATTTTTAAAGGAACTCAAAAAGAATCATTCTTTAAGTGAAATCATATTTTTGGTTTTTTTTTTCAAAATAATGTAGAAAAATAAATTTAAAAAAATAAAAAATATAAAAAAAAAATTGAACAAGAAATACGAGAAAAAAACGAAAATACTAAAAAAATAGTAGATATCAGAATAAAAGCATCTTCTCCCCCACACCTAGACCTTACATTGTCCACAATGTAATAAAATAATGCCAAGAGTAGAGAAGAGACAAAGAAAAGAGCAACACAACCTGGTAGAAGAAGCAATATTAATGCATGTCTGCATGAGTAGTAAACAATCTCTGTAATCTCCATGACAATGATAAGTTGTTTGATTACCCTACAAAACAAACATTTCATACCTTTCTACCAATCAAGTGGAATAAAAAAAATAAAAATAAAATAAAATTTGGGTTGCCTCCCAAGAGCGCTAATTTTAAAGTCTTCAGCCAGACTCCCTAATTCTTTTGCATTCAGCCATGATCTATTTCTCTCATATTAAGCTCATGATTCACAATCCAAGAAGAGTTTTCAGGTGGAGCAATGTAGGCAAGATTAGAATTGACATTTTCAGTGCAGATAAGGTTTTCTTTCTCAATAAAAGTATAATCTTTTGAACACATTAAAGGTAGAGTTTCTTCAATTAATTCATCATTTACATCTACCAAATAGCAATCAGAATTATCTTCTATAGAAGGTTGTTAAGAAGTTTTAAAGATATTTAATCTAACCTTCATATTCATTACAGAGACATCCATGACCCCAGTTCTATAATTAATAGTGGCATCAGCAGTAGCCAAAAAAGGACGACCTAGAATAATGGGGATATGATTCTGAGAAGATCTACCAGGTTCCATATCTAGGACTACAAAGTCTATAGGGAAAACACCTTTATCAATTTGAACTAGAACATCATCTATCCTCCCCCTAGGTACCTTGATTGATCTATCGGCTAATTGTAAGGTCATGTCAGTTGGTTGCAATTCCCCTAATCCTAACTCTTCATAAACAGAGTATGGAATCAAATTAACACTAGAACCTAAATCTATGAGTGCCCTATCTATTTTATGATTACCAATAAGACATGAGATAGTAGGGACACCAGGATCTTTATATTTAGGTGGAGTGTTGTATTGCAAAACAGAGCTCACCTGTTCAGTTAAGAAGATTTTCTTAGAAACACTGGTTTTAGATTTTCTTTTAAAAGTACACATGTCTTTAATAAATTTTGCATAGGATGGGACTTGCTTAATAACCTCTACAAGTGGAAGATTAATTTTAACTTGTTTGAGAGTTTCTAAAATATCTTCCCTTTTATTATCCTTTCTAAGATGTGGGGGTGGCAATAAAGCTTCTGGATAAGGAACCTTTAGTTTATATGAAGCCGTAGGAGATGATTCTAGAGTCTTAAAATTAGAGGAAGAAGCTAGTTCCTTCTCTATATTCCTTTCAATTTTAGTCATTGAAATTCCCTTGGTTTCATTATTATTTAACTCACTATCTTTAAGAGGTTCCCCTACTTTATTATCTACCAACTTCTTATTTCTAAGAGTAATTACAGCTTTAGCTTGCTCATGGTAATTAGCTCTAGGATTCTCTATTGGATGACTAGGAAGCTTACCCTCATCTCTTCTACTTATTGCATTAGCTAGCTGCACTATTTGAGTTTCTAACTTAGCAATAGATTGAGTGTGTGAATCTAGAATTTGTGTCATAGATTCTAAACCTTTCAAAGCAGATAAAACTTTTTCTTCAAACATAGAATTTCCACTTTGAGGAGGGTGAGGAGGTATATACCTTTGGGATTGAAAACCTGGGGGAGCAGGCATACCAGATTGTTTGTTCTGTTGATATTGTTGTTGACCTTGTTGACTTTCCCCTCCTTGTTGCCTCCAAGAGAAATTAGGATGATTTCTCCAGCCTGGATTGTATGTATTTGAATATGGGTCGTTTTGTCTGTAAAATCCTTGGGCTGAATTGACTTGTTCTTGCACAAATTCTGGAAATAATGAAGCACTAGGACAGTCATAGATAGCATGAGAAGGATTAGAGCAAATTGCACAAACACCTTGCATATTAGGAGAATTAGTAGGCAATGTATTTAAAGCTAATAATTGATCAAATTTTTTAGATAAAGCATCAACTTTCGAAGAAAGATCAACATTTTGAGTAACTTCATACATTCCTCTATTTCCTATTTGTCTAGATGTGCCTACACGTGAGGAGGTGGCGTGTTGTTGTGAATTATCACTCAAATTTTCAAATAAATCCCATGCCTCATCTGCAGTTTTATGAAGAAAGGTACCACCACAAGAGGAATCAACCATTTGGCGATTTCTCTCATCTAGTCCTAAACAAAAACTTTGGATTTGCTGCCATTTAGTGACTTCATGGTGAGGGCAACTATGAAGAAGCTCTTTAAATCTCTCCCAATTCTCATGAAATTGTTCATTATTTTGTTGGGAAAAAGTAGTGATCTCTCTCCTTAATCTTGTAAGTTTACCCATAGGAAAATATTTTTTCAAAAATTCCCTAGACATCTCAGCCCATGTACCTATTCTCTCACGTGTGTGTAACCAATATTTAGCCTTATCCTTCAAAGAGAAAGGAAAAAGACGCAATCTAATAGCATCATCAGTAATATTAGGTAACTTAAAAGTAGAGCAAATTTCTAAAAACTCATCAATATGCTTATAAGGATTTTCAGAATCAAGGCCATAAAAAGATGGTAGCATTTGAATAGTAGAAGCTTTGATTTCAAAGTGATTAGCCTCAATTTCAGGTATTCTATTACCTATTGGTGAGTTATATGTGTTGGGAGTAAAATACTCCCTTAGTGCTCGCGGATGTTCAGCCATTTTAATGTCAAAAGTGTTAGTGATTTTTCCTTGTGCTCTAAGTGCCTTAAGTGTACGCTCTATCTCAGGATCAAATTCTTTCAAATCAACAAAAAGTGAACGACGACCATGCATTAATAAACAAATCCAAGAAAAGAAAAAAATTACTACAAATAATAATGAAGAATAAATATCTAAATAAAAGAATATTAAAAAAATATAATAATAATAAATAAAAAAATGAAGACAACTAAGAAAACAATTAAAAAACTTTTTTTTAGAAATAAAAAAAATCAAAATAAATAAAATAAAAAAAATATTAACAAATTTAGGAGACCATAACACAAGCAATTCATTCAACCTTTCCCCGGCAACGGCGCCAAAAACTTGGTCAGGATTTTTATAACTAAGTTTTAAACCCAATACTTGCAAGTGCACAAGATCAATGTAATACAGAAGTATTAGGGTATCGAACCATAGAGAAAGGCTTAACTACCTAAATTATTATCTTCCTAAATTAATTTTATAAAAAGAAGAATCAAATTTTGTTATCTAAGATTTATTACTAAAATAATTAAACTAATGAATAAAATAATTAAATTAAAGATAACATGAGCTTAACCAAAGAAGATGATTTAGAACCTTGAATCCACCACTAACCTATATAACAATGATTTAATTCTATTTAGGAGAAAAGATTAAACATTCATGTGGTGATCTAGGCTACAAGCTTCGATTCACTAAAGAAATATATTGTGCTTAAATGCATGACATAATCCATCTAACCATTAGCATGACTTATTCATTCCTATGACATAAATTATCTAAAATTAGCATGAACTATTCAATTCTAAAACCCACAATATACTTGCAAAAATTACATATCTCTCATACTCAAGACTACAAGAATCAAGCATGGATAAAAATATCAACTAACCCAAATAATTATTCTACAAGAATAATCAGAAAGAATTAATTGCATCAAACCAAGAAATATCCCAAGATATGTAATCACATAAATAATAGAATAAATCTCCCAAAAATAAAATAAACCAAAGTCACATGGCTAGGGTTTCATCAAAATTCTAAAAATAAATTTAGTTCATGGCTAAAGGGAACGAAGGAACCAATTTCTTGGAGTAGATCATGGCATTCTTCTTCTCCAATTGAAAAGTCGCCGCAACTCTTCTCCTTTTTTCTTCTTCTTGATCTTCCTCCCCCCACCTTTCTTGTGTGGCTCTTCTATATATAGACAAAAGAGAATAAAATTCCTAAACCTTAAATGATTCAAATACTAAAGTTCTAATCCTTAAAGGATTCTCCTAAAGTTTTAATCCTAATCTTTAAAGGATTCAAATACTGCAGCTTCCCTTTACCAAATTTAATATGGAATCTTTATTTTCCATTCTTTTTTAGAAATCTGCACAAAGATAAATAAAATAAATTAAATATAATAATTATGACTAATAAATAAATAAAATATTTTCAAAAGCTAATAATTAAAACTCAAGGTGTTTATTTGTATTAAAAATCGACTCTATCACCTGCCGAATAATGCGTGATCTATACCCTTATTTCAAAAGAACTTTATTTCTATCGAACTCTTCTGATACTTTAATCTCAACCCTGAAGGAAGTTTGAAAGTAGCATAAGATAATACATTTTCTTTTATTTTATAGAAGGGTAGCAACTTTCGCTTCAAAAAAATTGTTGCAAATAGTTTGACCAATGTATTCTCTCTTCTAAAAGCTAGTTAGTTAGGGATGGCTGTTAGTCAGCTAGGCTTTGAAGTAGTTGGCCTATAAGCGGAATAGCTATTCTATGCTTTCTTTTTACCTATCCTCTTTCTTTTTTTTAAGTTTTTTTTTTTTTTTTTTACTTTTTACTGGCGAGCAGAATAGCTATTCTAAGCAGAATTCACTTTAAAATAGATTTCTTTGGGCTCTTCAGCCAAGAAGTTTGAAACCTAGTCAGTTGTAGGGCAGTCATAAGTAGTTATAGTTTTGTTGATTTGGATGGTGCTCTCACATGCTCTGCAGCACCTCCCATGAATACTCCGCCGGTATGAAAAATTCTTAATGTTAATTAAGTTCCCAGTTCTCCAATCGATTGGCAAGTCCGATCCCGATGTCTTGATATCCAGTGGCAATACAATGTGGACCTATATATATTCTTTTCTGATACACGACCAATTGATATTTAAATAAAAACTCTCTCTGGCATGATCACATTCCGAGGACTCACAAAAGTACCCAAAGATTGTCACAGTATGCTTGGCGTACAACAATATATTGAACTAATTCAACAAGTCTGCGCATGAGATATCCAACATCTGATGTTCATAAAGCAGTATCCACAGCCCCTTTAAAAGCTCCGTAGCAAGAAATGATATATACTGTTAAAAAGAGTCCTTCGTGTAAATTACTTTGAATAGGTAAATCAATCATTTGTCCTTGAGGATCCGACATTAACTCTGTCATACCTACTAATTAATGTACCTGAGATGGATTTCCTCTAGCTCCCTAAAAAGACATTATATGAATTGTATTAAAAGCTAAAATCCGTATTCATTTCTTGTCGCAAATATTACTTATAGCATAGAATATTTCAATGGATTGGCGTAATTTTCTATTGTGTGTACATGCCCATAATGGTAGTGTTTTTATAAAATTTAACTTTTCTATTCAGCATCTTGAACTAGCCATCCTTTCGAAGATATTATTGAAAGATAAAAAATAAATGGATGTAGCTGTAACTTATTGGAAACCCAGAGTTTTTACTTGATCAAAGATGTGGGATATATATGCCATTTCGAAGTGATCTATTAATCGGCTAATAAGTCGTTTTAATGGCAGTTCTATCTATCGCTTTATTGTGAAATACCAAATTGGCCCGTTCTTTCGTAAGTACCTCCATGTTTTGTTATGTAGGATTCGACAATGAGTTTGGGTTAGTGATCAAAAAATTTCCTTTTCTCGATCTCGATTCGCATAGAAATTCTGAAACTATAATCCTAATTGAACCAAATAGACTGAATTCTTGTTGGTATTTTACAATTACTTAACTCAATTAGGTACCATATGAACAAGCATGAGAAATTCCTATATGGCTTTGTCGATTTCTCAATAAAGAGAAATATGACCAGTAGTGGTTTGAATGTATATAAAAAGATTTTCATTTTTTATGCTTGTCAATAATAGATAGTGTTCATAAATTTCATAGTAAGTTTATAAAGATTCATAGTGAACTTTGATGGGAGTTTCTCTTGAGACAATAAAGCGTTGATCTAGTCGCCACTAGAAAAGGGCTATCTAAATTGATTCGTGTTTGACGATAAGCTCCAATTGCATCATAGAAATTTAAAAAAAGGTTCTTTCGTGTACCCATAGTTATTATTACCACTTCTTTTATTTTGATAGTTTCTGTAATTACCCGGAATATATCTATTTAAAAAAATACATCTACTATTTTTGGTCGGTAATACATAGAGTCCCATAAGAATATCTTGAGTTGGTATGGAAATGGGATCCCAATAGCCAGAAACGAAAGATTCATATGAGAAAATATAAGTAAACGGGCCTCAGCAGGGGCCTCTAAAGATAAAGGTACATGAACAGCCATTTGATCCCCATCAAAATCTGTATTGAATCCCTTACAAACTAGTGGATGTAAGCAAATAGCACGCCCCTCTACTAAAATGGGCTGGAATGCCTGTATGCCTAGTCTATACAGAGTGGGTGCTTTATTCAATAATATAGGATGTTCCTGCATAACTTCCTGAAGTATTTCCCGTACACTATGCACTTTTTCTCTAATTTTACTCTTAGCAACTCTATATTCGAAGTAAGGTGTTGTCTAATTAGACCATGAATTATAAATGTCTGGAAAAGCTCTATTGCTATTTCTTGAACCAATCCACATCGATGTAGTGAAAGTGAAGGACCTGTAACAATAATGGAACGACATGAACAATCGACCTATTTGGCAAGCAGAGTCTCATGGAATCTTCGCTCTTCTCCTTCAATTACATTTGAAAAGGGCTTGTAAACTTTCTTATGACCATCCTTCTTTTCTTGGTCAGGATTTCCTTTATCAAGAAGTGTATCCACCTCTTTTTATACTAACTTTTCCTGGAACATTAGTAATTCTCCTGGTATAGATCTACTTGTTGTTAATAGATCGGTTATCGTATTTTTCTAATAAATAACTCTTCTATAGAGTTCATTAAGATCAAAACTCATCAGTTTACCCCCATCTATCTGAATGATTGGTCTCAACTCAGGAGGAAGAACCTGGTAATAGACACAAAACCATCAATTCTTGTTCTATATTTGTTCAAATAAAATGCTTAAGCCAATTCATACTTATAACAAAAAATCCTTTCTTTTTCAACTTTTCGATCTTCCTATTCATTCGCTATGGGACCTTCTTCCCCTAATTCTTTCCACTCTACTAATGCATTTTCTAGAATAATTTGTAAATCTAGATCGGCTAATTGTTCTCAGATAGCACCCCCGCCAATGGGATGTTGTATTTCCAAGATTCGATTTTATATTAGAAAGAACCTCGTATAAGTAAGAAAGTGGGTTTTTTAGTTATTGGCCTAGCACAAGCAAAATTGGGATAGGATCCCGTAAGATCTCCCCCTTCAAAATCATATGCGAAAAATTGCCTTCATCTGGCTCAAGTAGATACACAAAATAAAGAGAGGGGTTCTTGCGTTCAAATTTTAGAAAACCCAAAAAAACAAAAAGATCAACTCCTTACTTAAGTTCCCAGTCAAGACCAAGCAAGATTTCATTGATTCTGTCTTTCGATTTTCTACATTTTTTATTCAATTACAGCATAAATAAAAAGGTCTTTTGTACGAGGTAGAAATTTATATCTCTATTTATTTGTTTTGAAATCAACCATAGATCAAATCCTCCTTTTATTTATTTTGGAGTATTTATTATATACATCCCTAATCTAATTATGAGCTTTCATGTTACACTTTCGAGAAATATGTCAGGTCCAGGGTATCCCAATTTGACTAGGATGACAGTTTCTCATTCCGAATCTGTAAAATCAGAATTCCGATCAAATCACACATTCCAGTATACTAAGACTTCTAATTCTTTAAGGGATTTATGTAAAAGATATAACTAGTAAGACGCTTTAAATACCACACGTGGTTACTAGATATGCAAGTTTGATGTAGCACATATGATACCATCATATCAAAGAATCAACAAATTCGACTCCGAATCGTTCACAAACTTTCGAGTCGTCTTTTTCATTTCTGATTACTCTATAATTTCCACAAGCACGAATTCCCTTTTTTATAGGAAAAAATTTCTTCGTTATTGGTTTTGTAATGAAAATTATAGGGTATGGTCACCTCTCCAACAATCTCTCCATTAGACATGATTTTAGTGGCATAGACACTTATTTGTTGGGGAGAAACTGATCCCATTTGAATTGTTGATGTTTGTA
Source organism: Catharanthus roseus (assembly GCA_028651295.1). Taxonomy (NCBI): domain Eukaryota; kingdom Viridiplantae; phylum Streptophyta; class Magnoliopsida; order Gentianales; family Apocynaceae; genus Catharanthus; species Catharanthus roseus. Next base: position 1,615,651 of record JAPQWS010000033.1, on the reverse strand, counting down.
ACGATCGATCATAAAAGAAAATTTCTTATTCATCTCGATTAAGCTTCCTTCCTATTAATCTGGAAGTTCTTCTCATATATAAGAAAATTATTCAGGTCCAGAGCAAAAGATTGTAGTTCTGAAACGACTAATCGAAAAGATTCTTGATCATCCTTGTGATTCAGTATTGTTTCTCCAATGATCGTAGTCCCAAGTATTTCTTGGTAAGGTCTGATATGATTAGATTTATAAGTAAGAATTTCTCATAAAATATGAGCAACACCTAATCCTTCTAGAACCTAAACCACCATTTCTCCTACCCGTTGTCCCCCTTGCTTCCTGCTTCCTTGAAGGGGTTGTTGTGTAACAAGCGAATAATGTCCATTGGAATATTTGTAGACTTTATCATCAACTTGATGAATTAATTTTAGGATATAAGGTTTTCCCATCAGAACGGGTTGTTCAAAAGGAGTCCCCATCCTTCTGTTAAATATTCGAATTTTTCCTAGATACTCGGGTTCAAATACCCATGGGGTTATTTCTTTTCTTACTAGCTCGATATAATTTAGAAAATACCAGTTTTATCGAAGCTTCTTGTTCATATATCATCAAAAGGCGCTATTCGATAATGTTTGTCTAGCAGACTCACTCGAGGGAAAGCATTCAAATGCCTTTCCTACATTCATTCCTGAAGGTACTCCTAGTGGGTTGAAGACCCGTAATATCCTAGAAAAAGCGTACATACTAGGTCTTCCATTGTAGTGGGAGTTCTCCTGTAGTGGTGGGTTTTCTCTTTTCTTCTGGCTAAGAGGTTGTTTCTACTGGGTTTGCCCCTCATCACTCCACTCTTTCTAAGAATGAAGGGGAGTTAAGCTACTTTAAGGCGCCGCAAGCTGCAAAAAAACAAAGGAGGAAAGTAATCGTTGCCTAGCAAGGAGCTCGACTTATTCACGCTCGAGAGCTATTACTTATAGTTATAGTTTTGAGTGGATAGTTTCATCTGAGCAAAAAGATTACCTGCAATCTTCCCCTAATGGGAAGACAATACTTAGCTTTCCAGAACAAAGGTATAAAAGACCTATAAGAAAGATTCACTTTATCTTGAAGCAAGTAACTGGCCTAAAGGTCTGCTTTGAGCTTTGCTTCGCACAACTAAAACTAACAGAAGATTCTTTCGGATGGACAGAGTAAAGGAAAGTGTTGAATCCATTTACATGCGAGTGGAACCGAAAAGTGTTAATCAGGACTATATATAGCCTTTCCCTCCCCAAGAAAAGGCTATGCTATAAGAAAAGAAGTAGGAGCAAGGAAGCATTAGGAGAGCTTATTCAGGACGGATAGCATCCTTACCTTTTCTAAAGCTCCAGATGGGGTCAAATACAGGTGGCTGGCCTTGGTCAAAGCTTGTGTTGCTAGAGTTTCTTCCTAGTTTTCACAGCCAAGACAATCAGATGCTCTAGGGTAACGTGGTTGCCAGAGCCACGTCACTTACATGCCACAATTCTTACTACATTCTAGGATTTAGGCACGTACCAATGGTGATGTAACTACCTTACTCGATGACACTGAGGTTACCGAGCGATTTCCTCTACCTATCTTGCCATAGCAATCGTAATTGCAACCGACCCGACACTCATATTATGGAATAGACTAAGAAATTTACCCACTCTCGTAATCCCATAAAGGGAGTGATGTAGATTCACTATCAATTATAGATTGGAATCAACACCTTCCCAAGATCATCTCCTTGATCAAGAACCTCTATTGAGGATTTTGTACCTTCAATACTCCAATGGAAAACTTATGAGGATCTAAGCCTCATAGACCTAACATGGAGAGCCAAACTCATTTCCAATTTGATAGAAAGAACCATGAGAAAACTAAGGCCTCAAAACCCTAGCTACACAAACTAGAAGACCTAGGATCAATTGAATTAAAGAACAAGAACTCTAAGACTCAATCAAAGAAAGGAATTGTAAAGATCAATTAAATTCCATAGATTCATCAACCTAAGGCAATCAATTGTTCACAACTAAGTACATTAACCCTTATCAAGCTAACTAAGAACGGTGAAGAACTGTAGAGACAAAGAGAATCTTCTCTCATAAATTTTAGTTAGTTCATCAAAGTTACAGATTAGCCTATAAATGGGTATTTATAGACTAAGGAGTTAACCTAATTAATCTATTGATTATTGGCTTAAAATACCCATTAAGCCTTTTATTAAAAGCTAGAAAATGAAGTTAAACATTAAAATCTTGCCTAAAATTACAAGGCATGTTTTCCTCCCGAGTCTTATCGGCGACGGTAGGGTAGAACCTACCATCCTCAATAGGATGTGATCTTCAAAGCTTTGCCATCCAGAAGCCTACCAGCGACGGTAGGGGCAGGGCTACGGTCGGTGGTAGGGTTGTTTCCTTCAAGGACTTAGCCATTTTCTTCTCTAATTTGTTCACTTGATTACTCTTGGCTAATTGATCACATTGAGAACAACTTGGAAGCCCTTTCTTGACCTTCAAACCTTCAAGCTTGCCCTTCAAAGCTTCCTCTATGTAAGCAACCATGTCATTATCTTCATGAATCATGAGTTTCTTCCTTTGAGCTCTAGTGATTGGTCCAAGCTTCTATTCTATAGAATATTAACTCATCCAGTTCACATTATCTGCCCCACCTTTGAAAAGATTTATCCTCGAATCTTCACCTACATCAAAAGGGGACAGATCAGAAACATTAAAATTGGTGCTAATATTGTATTCATTCGGAAGATCAATTCTATAGGCATTATCATTTAGACGCTCAAGATCTTGAAAAGGTCTATCGCTGTATGAATCAAGCTTATTCTTGCATTGAGAAGGAAAACGGTCCTTCCTAAGATGAACCCAAACCCAATCATCGGGTGCAAACACCACACGTCTCCTTCCAACATTCTGTGTAGCCACCAACTTCTTATTTTTGGACTTAATAGCATCATGCATCTTTGAGTGTATAGACTTCACAAGTTCTGTCTTCAATTTTCCATCGAAGCTCATAACGTGATCTTTAGGCAAAGGAACCAAATCAAATAGAGTCAAAGGATTAAAACCATAGACAATCTCAAAAGGAGAAAAAGAAGTAGTAGAATATTTAGCCCAATTGTAAGCACACTCAATGTGAGGGATGACTTCTTCCCATTGGCACAAATTCTTATTAAGGATAGCCCTAAGAAGTTGTCCAATAGTCTTATTGACCACCTCCGTTTGTCCACAATTAGAATACAACAAGTTAGTACCAATTTTCCTCCACAAAACACGCCAAAAATAACTAAGGAATGTAGTGTCACGATACCAGATAATAGTTTTTGGAATACCATAGAACCACACCATCCAAGTAAAGAACAAGTTTGCTACATGGCTAGCATCATTGGTTTTCTTACAAAGTATGAAATGAGCCACTTTAGAAAATCTATCCATTACAACAAAAATATAATCCATTCCTTTAGGTGACTTAGGCAAGCCAAGAATGAAATCCATAGAAATATCAACCCAAGGAACTTTGGGCACATCTAAAGGAGTATAAAGACCATGAAGCAAGGAAGTAGATTTAACCCTTATACAATCCAAGAAATTTCCAATAAACTTTTCAACATCTTTTCTCGTGTGAGGCAAAAAGAAATGCTCATGCACGATGTCATGAGTTTTAGTAATACCAAAATGTCCCATTAAGCCAAAAAAATAAGCCTCTTTAAGCAACAACAATCTAGTAAAATAGGATGCAATGCACAATTTTCCTTCATAATAAAGAAAACTATCATGTATAAGTTACTTATCACTAGGCACAAGCAAGCAATTCTCAAATGTATTCTTAAAATATTGATCACTAGAATATAATTCATTAAGCATTTCAAAACAAAGAATTTGAGCTTGCAAAGTAGAGATAAGAGTCTATCTTCTTGACAATGCATCAGCTACAATGTTTTCTTTACCTTTCTTATATCGAATGACGTATGGAAAAGTCTCAATGAACTCCATCCATCTTGTATGTCTCTTGTTCAACTTTTGTTGTCCTTTAAGAAATTTCAAGGACTCATGATTGGTATGCACCACAAACTCCTTTGGCCACAAATAATGTTGCCAATGTTTCAATGTCCTTAAAAGTGCATAGAGCTTCTTATAATATATAGCATAATTCAATACCGCACTAGTCAACTTTTCACTAAAGTAAGCCAAAGGTCTTTTGTCTTGCATCAATACTCCTCCAATGCCATCACCCGAGGCATCATATCCTATCTCAAACATTTTCTCAAAGTTAGTTATTGCAAGTAGAGGTGCACTATTCAACCTCTCTTTTAGCAGCTTGAATGCCTTCTCTTGACTCTCCTCCCATTTGAAGCCATTCATCTTCTTTATAACATCCCTCAAAGTACTAGCAAATGGTGCTAAAATCCTTGATGAACCTCCTATAGAAACTCGCCAATCCATGAAAGCTCCTCACTTTGGATGCATTTTTGGAATAGGCCATTCTTTGATTACTTTCACCTTCTCTTGGTCCACTTGAAAGCCTCGAGAACTCACCACATAACCTAGGAAAGTCACTTTTTCCAAAAAAACTCACATTTTCCCAAGGTTAGCATACAATTTTTCACTTCTCAAAATTAACAAAACTTGTTTTAGATGATGCAAATGATATTCGTAAGTTTTACTATAGATGAAGATATCATCAAAATAGACAACAACAAATTTACCAATGAAATTCCTCAACACATGATGCATAAGTCTAATGAATGTACTAGGAGCATTAGTTAAAGTAAAAGGCATGACTAGCCATTCACAAAGACCAAAATTACTTTTAAAAGCCGTAATCCACTCATCCCCTTCCTTCATCCTAATTTGATGGTAACCCAATTTTAAATCAATCTTTGAAAATATTTGAGAACCATGCAACTCATCAAACAAATTATCTAATCTAGGAATAGGATGTCTATACTTGATAGTAATGTTATTAATGGCTCTATAATCTACACACATATGCCATGTACCATTTTTCTTTGGAACTAATACAATGTGAACGACACAAGGGCTTAAACTTTTTTTTGCGTAACCTTTGGATAGCAATTCCTCAACTTGTCTTCTGAACTCCTTGGTCTCTTCGGGAGGACTTTTATAAGCTGGTTTATTTGGCAACACTGCTATGGGAACCAAATCAATTTTATGCTCAATCCCTCTAAAGGGAGGAAGTCCACCAGGCATCTCTTCAGGGAAGACATCCTTGAATTCTTCAATGACCTTTACTATAGCATTAAGAGTGAGAGTAGAGAGAACGGGAGAATAGAGGGGAATCTGTTCGGTCTTACAGGTAGTTAAAAAAGTTTTTTTGTGCAGCAAACAGAAATAAATAAGTAATAAAAAATTTGAAGAATCAGATTAGTGAAAGGAGCTGAAGACGGCTGGGGCAACCAACCGAATCTGACACTTGACCAGGGAGACTGTGGATTCTTTCTTTCACGCTTAGTTTGCTTTCTTAATCTAGGTCTAACATACCTGAAATCTCTAGGACCAAACCATTGATAAAGAAGATAAATTATCATTAGTAGACAAAAATGTTCCCTTGCAATAGAGAAGCAAAACCAACTCTTCATTTTCAATGGCTTCTATGATCTCACTCTCTTTTGCATAGAAGCGTCTTTTCTCTCCCTTATAACTATCACGCTTTTTCTTGTCTCTCTTCGATTTTTCCTCGCTAGGTTTTTCCATACTCAATTCCTTTTCATCAATTCTTTTTCCCTCTTCAATACTCGTTTTCCTTTTCTCACTCTCTAGTCTCTCTTTTTCTCTAAGTTTTTTTTGTTCTACAAAGACTTGACTAGGAGTCAAGGGATTCAACATGAACTTTTCTCCATCTTTTTCAAAAGTGTAGGTGTTTTGGACACAATCATGAATAACATTTCTATCATATTGCCAAGGATGTCCCAACAACAAATGCCCCGTTTACATAGGAGCCACATCACAAAGAATCTCATCATTATATGACCCTTATTAATAGACACTAGTACTTGTTTTTTCACTTTCACTTCTCCACTATCATTCAACCAATGAAGCTTACAAGGCTTAGGATACTTGAGAAGACGTTAGTTCAAATTTTTCAACAAGATAAGTGCTAGCTACATCAGTGCAACTACCACTATCAATAATAAAGTTAGCCACCTTACCTCCCACTAAGTGTTTAGTGTGAAAGATGTTTTCCCTTTGAATGCTAGTCTCCTCCTCATGGACTGGGTAGACAAAGATATAATAGTCACCAAGCTCATACCCTCCTCATCGGCTTCAAAAGAGGAAATCTCTTGGTCTTCACTATTTTCTTCTTTATCAACCATACCCTCTTGGAAATCATCATCACTCTTCTCAATCTAACCATTTAATCTTCACTAGAAACCAAAGTTCTCTTGGTAGGACAATTTATAGCAATATGCCCCATACCATTGCACTTGAAGCACCTTGTTGGATTGGTGATCAACCTTCTTTTCTCTTCCACCTTAAGCTTGAATGATCTTTGAAAGCCACCTTAGGTATATATTCTTTCTTTGGCCTACTCTTATCAATAGATGCTTGAGGTTTAGATACCACACTTCTTGAAGAAGGAAGATTAGTTTCAGAGTAACCAATCCTCTTCCTTTGATTCTCAATCTTTGTAGCTAAATGACGCATATCTTCATAAGTGATGTAAGGCTACAACTCTAATTCGTTAGCAATGTCCTTATTAAGAGCACTTAGAAATCTAGTGGTTGAAGGATCCTTGTCCTCCTCCAAGCTCAATCTCAAAGTGTACAACTCCATTTCTTGCCTATATTTTTCAACACTTTCGTTGTCGTGCTTAAGAGTCATCAACCTGTAGTGAAGCTCCCTATAGTAATCTTCCAGTACAAATATTTCTTTCATGAGTCTTCAACTCCGCACAAGTTTCTACCGGTTGCCTTCCATTTCTCAACCTTGGAGTGACAATCCTTTCCCATCAATGAAGTGCATAACCCGAAAATTTGGCAATGACTAATTAACCTTGACAATGTCACTATAGCTTCTCACCATGAAAAGGTTATATACTTGTCTTTCCCAATCAAGGGACGCATTTGGATCACTCTCACCCTTGAAGCCAGGCACCTTTCACTTGATCTTGTTTAGATTTTTCTCACCTTGTTGATTACCGTAGTAGCCACTATGGTATGCCTGACCAACATTAGGATTATCTCCATAATCGTCATACAAGTTATCCACATGACATGCTTCATGTCTTTGAAACTCTTCTTGTGGTCTATGGCATCCTCTTCCTCCTAAACCTCCTCTCTTCCACCTCTAGCTTGTGGCCTTTCTTGGTATCCACTTTCATGAAATGGATAAGAATTTTTAACCGGTCTTTGATGGTGAAGTGAATTGAAGCCACCAAAGTTATCTCCAATTCTTTGCTCTATTATGGCACTACCCTTGCCTTTCTTAAGCTTGTCAACATCTCTAGCAACACTTTGGAATTTTCTAGCCAATCCTTCAACTTATTATTGCATAGACCTTAAAGTCCTATTTAGATTCATCCTTGTAAGATCACTAGTGCCTTCTTGATGAGATTGAATAGGCAAATGACCATCCATAGACATTATTAAACCTACAATCACTCCCTAAGTGTTTACACTCTTTGATGATCACTCAATTCACTCGTGTTTAACACTCTTTATGGCTTTTGTCAAGATAAGCTCACTCTCTTGCCTTTTCCAAAAACTCAACACTCAAGTCTCTATATGATCCTTCAAGCTTCTTAACCAACTCAAACCAAGAGCATCAGTTCCAACCAAGCAAACACCAAATACACTTAGTTGGATAAATATTCAAATAGGCAAAGTTTCAAACACTTAAGGTGTAAGAATTTCAAAGAATGCAACCCATGGACAAGAGCCAAAAAACATCATTGATCATCAACAAATGATTAGAAATACACAAGGAAATAATTTGAAGTAAAAAATAAAGCAATTCAAAACAATTAGGGTAAACAAAGAACATAAGAGTACTAAAACAAATTTTTATGAAACAGGGGATAATGACACCCTGACACTAAAACAATAATAACTCGAAAAATATAAATTCAAATCAGATTAAACCAATACAAAAAGATTCTTCAATCGAAAAGGATAAATTTAAGAATACATTTCATTCGAATTGAATTAGTATAATATAGGATATACTCAGATTAACCAACACTTTTTCTGCAGTCGCGATTCCGAAACGCATTTCACAATTCAATCAAATTGAGCAATCAATTGAACTCCAAATTGAGTAAAACTTATTTCAATTGAATCATACTCAAAGGAGAATATCTCCATCACAACACATCAACAAATTCGCACTTATTAAATCAATTTTTTCATCCGATTGCTGGATCTAATTTTTTGTACTCAATGTTGCATCATCTTTATAGAATTTTATGTTATCATCAAGTGCTTTCTCTTTTTTTTTTTTTTTTTTTTTAATTTTCAATGAATTTTAAACAACTTAAAACTCATTTGACCTTCATTTGGAGGTTTCTTTGATACCACTTTGATGTTGATTCACTTTTAATTGATGGAATCAACACCGTTCCAAGATCACCTCCTTCATGAAGAACCTCTATTGAGGATTTTGTAGCTTCAACACTCCAATAGAAAACCTATGAGGATCTAAGCCTCATAAACCTAACATTGAGAGAAAAACTCATTTCCAATTTGATAGAAATAACTTTCAGGAAACTAAGGCCTTAAAACCCATCTACACACACTATAAGACCTGGGATCAATTGAATCAAAGAACAATAACTTTAAGACTCAATCAAAGAAAGGAATTGTAAAGATCAATTGAATTCTATAGATTCATCAACCTAAGGCAATCAATTGTTCACAACTAAGGACATTAACCTTTATCAAGCTAACTAAGAAGGGTGAATCACCCTGGAGACAAAGAGAATCTTCTCTCATAAATTTCATCAAGTTCATTAAAGTTACAGATGAGCTTATAAATGGGTATTTATAGACTAAGGAGTTAACCTAAGTAATCTATTGATTATTGGTTTAAAATACCCATTAAGCCCTTGATTAAAAGCTAGAAAAGGAATTCAAACAATAAAGTCACACCTAAAAACTACAAGGCATGTTTTCCTCCCGAGCCCTTCCGATGACAGTAGGGTTGAGCTTACCATCTGTGGTAGGGTGTGATGTTGAAAGCTTTGCCATCCAGAAGCCTATCAGTGACGGTAGGGGCAGGTTACCGTCAGCGGTAGAGTGGTTCCCTTCAAGGACTTAGCTATTTTCTCCTCCAATTTGTTCCCGTTAGTGCTCCTTACTAATTGAACATATTGAGAACAACTTGAAAGCCCTTTCTTGACCTTCAAACCGTTCAAGCTTGCCCTTCAAAGTTTCCTCTATGTAAGCAACCATGTCATTATCTTTATGAATATTTAGTTTCTTCTTTGAGCTCTAGTGATTGGTCCAAACATCAATTCCATGGGTCATTGACTCTTCTAGTTTACATCATAGAGAGAGGTAGAAAGAGTGCCAGCAAAGAGAACGAGCGAATAGAGGGGAATCTGTTTGGTCTTACCTTACTATCAAATCCAGTACTATTTTAGGGTGTTGAGTGGCAAAAAGGGACTTAGAAGCTTATTCGAAGCATCCCTATTGTCCCCCGGATGGTGAAAAGTACCCCCATATTTATTTCCCTCTTATTTATTTCGATTTAACATTTCTAATCTTCAGGACCATCCTTAATAAGCCTAATGAAGAAGAGGACAAAGCTACCCACTTTGAACACCAGGGATGTAATTTTAATGAATCATTAATTTTAATGGACGGTGAAGATCTAGATGAGGATGATAAGTTAGAAATTCCTAATCAGATACCTCGATTGATTGAACAAGATGATAATGAGATAGCATCATATCTGTAAGAAGTGAATGTAGTAAATATGGAACCAAAAGATGACAAATAGGAGGGGAGGACTGGCACAAAAATGACTATAGATGAGAAGGCTAGACTGATCGATCTCATATAAGAATGAAAACATGTCTTTGCTTGATCATACCAAGATATAATATTCCTGGCTTAGAGCCAGATGCAGTTGTGCACAAGCTCCCTCTAAACCTGGATATAAGCCAATGAATCAAAGGCTTAGAATGATGAATTCTCCTTACAATAAAAGAGGGTGAGAGATAGATAGTTATGTTATCAATAAGATGGGACAGACTAACTTCCTAAACAAGAGGCTGCTTATAAGATGGATATTGTGTAAAAGTATAGCAAGGGAGTCTAATGGGTATTTTGGAGGTCGCATACCATGCTTGCAGTGACATCAAAACTGACGAGTCCTATGATTTCTGCAGCTCCAATCAAACTATAGTAAGAGATGCAGAGCGTGCACTTAGAGAATTTTTTCCTAAGTAAAGATCACGAGGAGGTCCTGCCGGTATACAACCAAGTGAATCTCGAAGCTTGCTCCCCCAAAGGAGCTTTTTAGCTGCGTAGCTTTCGATAGCGAGCCAAGTTTCATTATTTTATTTTTACACTATTTGATTGCAACTCATCACCATCTTCATTTACGTCACAATGTCCACCTAACTCAAGGCTGTCCATTCCTGTGTTTCAGGCTTGGTCTAGTAATAGTAAGTTATTCCTAATCTAAGTGCTGTTGGGTAGAAGATTTGATAGAATTTGACAATTAGGAGTGGCCTTTCTAGGCCATCCAAGTCTCCTAGTCGGATAGTTAATTACCACATATCCAAAGCTTTTCCTTTAAGTAGTTCGGAACAATTATAATACATCCCCGGGACATGGACCCATTTCTAGCTAAGCCATTATGAATTTAAGTCATTCAATTAAGCGAACGAGTTTGAGTTCCATGTCATCCAGCAAGCTTATTTTGGATTAATGTGGTGTCTTATTTAAAGCCTGCAAGCCCACTCTTGCTTTTTCCTGGTATGGGCGAAAGCTATTGCTTTCAAATATCTTATAACCTATAATTTGGTTCTGGTCCTAGACTTGTATGTGGCTGGTTAATTCATCTCTTAGTTTAGGTGTTCCAAGCTGAGATTTCTTCCTCTTTATCTAAATCTAAAGAGAAGAGTCTTCCATCGACTTGAGTGAGGTCGGGATGGAATGGCTTGCTACCTTATTCCTTAATTGAAGCTACATCCGGAGCTAATTTCATCCTTTATTAGAATTGGACTCTCTTAGCTAATCAAACATGGCACTTATAGCTAATTAATAAAAGCTTTTTATCTTAAGCAGTATGCTTCTTCCCTTTAGAATGGATCGATCAAGTTGTTCTTCTGCCGGATGTCCCTAAGACTGACAATCATCCGCAAGCGATTTGGAGCATCACTTTCCTCAAATCCTGAAAGACAGACTTCCTGCAAAGAAACCCTTCTAGCTTGCAATCTGTCCTTTAGTGTTTATTTCAAGTGGCATCCCATTACTAGCTCCTTTACGGGGCTATCTTCTAATTCTAAGGCCAAGAACTTTCTTTTATAGCATTTAATGCAAAAATTAACATGCAAAAATCAGATTCAATTAATCTACAGCTTCAAACATCGGAGGTATTTGACTTAAAGCCTCAAAAGATACCTAATTCTGAAAGAAAGTGCCATAGCTAAGGAGGAAGTAGCTATGTGCTACTAAGACCGGTAATTATGCATCCACTTTCTAGGCGGTTGATGATGTAGCAATCCTTTCTACACCTTCAATCATAACTGAGAGTGAATCTTTATCTTATTAACGATTTAAAGCTAACACAAGTGACATGTACAAGAATTTGTCAGAGTTCATCTTATAATAGGTGGTGAGAACAAATATATTTGAAGGGAAATAGTTTTGAACTAAAAATATTGAAAAATAATTTTGAAACTAAGTTAAGACTAAATGAATAGTTTTAGGATTAATTTTTCTTATCTTCCTTCTTAAAAAATTAAACATTTAGGTAGTTTTATTTTAGCTCAATTAACTATAAAATAATTTCCTTGCTTGGATATCTTTTATGTTCAACCAGTAACTTGTGTCATCTCTATCCCTCCATCAATTAAAATGAAATTTTTTCTTGGTAATAAATGTGCATTTTGTATTTATGATTCTACTATGGATGCAACGTACATAGCATCGTCTGAAGCTTCCAAAAAGGCGATTTGGCTCCAGAATTTCTTAGTAGAATTTGGAATCATTCCTAATATGAATAAATCTATAGTCTGATACTGTGAAACAATGAAGCAGTATCACTGTGTAAGGAATCTAGAAATCACAAAAAGAGAAAGCAATTAAATTGAGAAAAAGTACCACCTCATATGGAAATTTATCCTAATGGAGGAGATCCAGATGGAGCAGATTTCTTCAAAAAAAGAAATCTAGCGGATCCTTTTGCAAACTCTTTATCAGAAAAGGTGTACAAGCGATACTTGAATACTTTAGGGGTGAGGTCATACGGGCTAGAGTAGTCTCTTTTATTCAAGTAGAAGTTTGCTGGGATGTATGCTTAAAAAGACTCTCTATTCATGTAGTATTGGAATATATTCAAGAAAATTATTATTTGTTACTTCAAGTTTTGAGTTTGGGTGCACATTTACTTACACGAAGTCCACATATCCCAAGTAGAAAGTCCATGTAATAGGTCTTGCTAGCTCTACAGTAAGGTGCAGACTGTTATTATTTAAGATATAGGCAATCTTCTCCTCAGTTGTTTGATGGAATTGGGCATACTATCAAGTAAAAGGTCATTACATGGTTCTTTCCTTTATGGATGACTTATCTTAGGTCAATGAGTACCTTTCTCATGATTGATTGTGAAAATATGCTTAGAAAACAACCATGCAATGACAGTAAGGTGCAGACTATTGTTATTCAAATATAGCTCTTGGCTATTTGATGGAATTGGGCATACTATGAAGTAAAAGGCTATTGCATAGTTCTTTCCTTTTATAGATGACTTAAATTAGGTCAATGAGTGTCTTTCTTAAGACTGATTATGCATATGTGCTTAGGAACATAGAACTGGAACCAGTGATAATAGTTTCTATAGACATACTATATAAGTAGAGATACTATTATTATCACAGCCACATCATGGATGAATGACTTTTATATGATATTCATATGAGTTGGTGGTCTAGTAAAGTTTAGTCTTGTCTACTTTATGGTTGTGGGAACATATATCTAGGCATAGGATAAATGTACTCTTTATATTGGGTAGATAAACTTAGTTAGTCAAGATGATCATGTATGATTTCTTCTAAGAGAATCACTCCTTGATTTTCTGAGATAATAAATAGTCCAAGGCATTTGGAATAAGTCTTTATGTTTTTGTTTAAGGATCGCTTCTTAAGATAAGCGGAAACATACTAGAGTAATTGATTAACAGACTAGAGGTTTAAGCATGGTAGATTCTATTTAGAAAGCTGATATTACATATATAACTTCCTAGACTCAATCAAGGATTCAAACGAGGTGTGACATTTTCTTCTTAACACATGTAGAGAAAAGACACAATTGATCACAAAATTACTTTAGAGTTCAATATTTCCATATACTGATATTTAAAAATATTTAGAATGAAAAATAGCTATTTATAGTAAGATTATTTTTGTCATTCTTATAGTCTAGAATAATCGATCTTATGGTTCCTAAAGTAGCTCAAGAATCTGAAGTGAATTTTGTTATTCATAACACAAATATAAAAGAGTGAGAAAGTTAATGATTTAATTAATTAGACTCTAGATATATTAATTTATCATAGCGGTTCACGGTGGTTGAGTTTGTGCAGTCACAAACTTCAAACACTGTGATTCTCGATTGATGCTTGCTATTCATCCTTCATAATTCAATGGAGTTCTTGTTTTGAAGACTATAGCTTCTATGGCTAGATGTTGTGCGACGGTTCAATGGTGTTGAAGACTTTAAGGGATTCAATATCAAGCAGCTTGTTCAAAGTGGGAGCCTTGAAGAATTGAAGGGATTCAACTGTGTAGTGTGCAAAGAAAGTTTGCACTAATTCCACTAGGGAAACACTAGATGTGTAAAAGAGCTAGGTGTTTCTTGTACTGTGTTGACAGTTATTAGTTGATAGCTTTCTGGGCTTGACCCCGCAGACTAGGTTTGGCCAAACTGTGTTACCAACTTTTGTGTCTTGTGTGTGTGTTGTTTATTGCTTTCACACTGTGTATCATACCACTCCTCACACAACAAAATCAGTCACACTACACGAATTGCCTAAGTACTAACTTACAAAGAGGATATATAATAAATATTAGATTGAATAATGATGAATCAAAAGTATTATTTTTCAATTGAGGGGTTGATTTTATTGCTTGTTGATATTTTGGGTTGTATAGAGACAATGTCATATTTCTTGCTATTTTGTGCCATTTTGTGTTTGTATTAACCTTAATTGTTTATTTTTTATGAGCATTTATATTGTTCTATTAATTTTATATAAATGTATATTTCAAGAACACTATTTTGTTTTGATTTTTTGGTTAGAAAAAAAGAGAATATAACCTTCTCTAAAACTATAAACCTCAAACACAAAAATCTTAATCTCAAAAACTGTAAACCCTAAATTTGATAAAGTGTGTAATGGTTAAAAAAATATTTTGTATTACCCAAATCAAGAGCTTATAAGATAATAATTACTAATAAAGAGACTAAAAGTCATATACATTTTCCTATAAAATTGAACGTTCATTCTTATATTTTAATATAGAAAAATGACTATTACAGCCCTCAAAAGTTATAAGAAAATCACTTTAAGATGCGTACTGGTAAAAAATATTAAGTGTATAGTGACAAAAAATTAAAACATTAAACCTAAAACTTAAACTTGAAACCTTAAACCCTAAACCCTAAAACCTAAAACCCTAAAACATAAACCCTAAACCCTAAAACCCTTTCTTAAAAATGATTATTATAGCCCTGAAAAATTATAATAAAATCATTTTAGTATCATATATCGGATAAAAACTTCAAGGATGGACTATATCTATCCTAAAATTTATAAACTTTAATAATAAAAAAATTTACTTTAAATTCTAAAAACCTTAAGCACTTAACCTCAAAAAGTGTGTAATACTACATCTTAATCCTAAAACCTTAAACCCTAACACCCTAAATCCTGAAATTTATGAAGTTTGTAATGATAAAAAATATCTTCATTTGAATTCTAAAATAGTAAAAATATAAATTTAGAAAGTGTATAATACTAGACCTTAATCCTAAAAACCTTGTGATGCAATTTAGATGGAAGAAGTACTAACATATGCATCCAGGGCCCATAAATCCTGATGTATTAACGAGGCAGTATGAGCATATTTCTGACTTGATATGGAGTGGGATCGTGAGATATGTATTACTGATCTTCAATATCGACGTTTTGGTCGTAATCTGTTTCAGGCTTATAGTATGGGTCCCAGCAGATTGATATATATTATTGATAAGACGGGTTAGAGAGAGTTCTTAGATGTAGTTACATAGGCCTTGACTATGCACTTATTACTTTGTTAGTTGAGCGATGGAGGCTTGAGACTCACACATTCTATATGACTTGCGGTGAGGTACAATTACATTAGAAGTTGTGCATATGTTATGGGGATTACAGATAGAGAGGTTGCCTATGATAAGTCCTAGTTAGAGTGTACATACGGTCGCGTGATGAGACAGTTTAGGTATAATAAGCCTATACCTGCTGCTTGTGATACTCGTCTGGATCAGCATCGATATCAACTCATAAAAAATGATCACACACACTGGTCGATGGAGTATGCTAGTCACGTGAAAGTCTGTCATGATTGGAGAGAACACATTAGGGATGGGCCACTTTTACCCATGGATCAGCTATCATCACTTCGAGATGATTACTTAGATAGTATCGGGAGATCAGACATATCTACATCGGCAATCTAGTTCGTCGTGATAGTAAAAGATATGGATACCAGCCAGCTGGGGTCGATCGACGGATGATGGTAATTGAATATTTTTTTATATCTTTTTATATATATATATATATATTATTTCTTTCTATTTTTTTCCTAACTATTGTTTTTTACATCCATGCTGCAGAATGTATATAACATGACTACAGGGGTGTTGGAGAGACCACCATCGTCTTTGACGAGGTATACTAGTTTTTTGAGGAAATTTCAGACCATTATTTGTCTGTGCATAGTTTTTATTGGTGGTACATTAGGTGCACCCCACTTTAGCATGATGTTTAGCATACGTTTATGGTATAACCATCACATCATCGTCCTCGAGAACTTGTACCCGAGCGTAGTGCTTGTGGAGTTAAGAGGAGTAAGCGTAGAGTACCCCGTGGCAGGGCCCTTGGAGGACGTGCTCCAGCCCCTCCACCTCTGGGTGCGGGCTTTGATCATGGAGGATGAAAAGGAGGTTTATGGGGACCGGCAGATCTCAAATCATATGTTTCACATGGCTCTTCGATAGTCCATCAGGAGATGCTCCGACATTTACTTTGGGTTTGATACCAGATGCTTCTCTATATCCGAGTGGAGCAAGCACATCATATGCCCTACATGACCCCTTCGACAGTCCAGGTGGAGATGTTCAAACATTTACTTTGGGTTTGACACCAAACGCGTCATATGTTTAGCCATCTACGAGTGTAGCAGGTACGTCATATGCACCGGCACCTTCGAGTGCAGTACGTTGTTATTTCTTGCACCTCTACCTCTGAGTGTAGTAGGTTTATTTGTGCCTCATATGGCTATATCCAGGACATCTTCTTTTGATTCAGAGGAGCTTGATGATGAGCCAGCAGATGAGGTTACACCAGTACAACGACTTGGCTTTGGACATCATGTTAAAAATAAGACGACTAGATTTACTCCATCTAACTATCCTTCAGGTTTAGGATTTGATTATTATTTATGATGCTTTTTTATATTTTGTATATATTATTTCTTTATATTAGTACATATTTTGAGTTTTGCATCATGTTATCTTACAAGCCCAAGTGAATACTTGAATATGAAACAGACCAATCACAAACTCGCTTTTAAATTCAAATCCGACCAGCCTATGTGTAACTTTTAATCCAGATAAGTATTATCAAAAAATGCAAAATTTTTATGCTTTTAAATTAAAATCCGACAAACTCACGTGAGGGTACATCTCTTGATTTCACAACTCAAATAACTTGTCGTGTTTGAATGCTTTTGAATTCAAATTTGACAAGGCCATGTGAGTATACATCACTTTATTTGACAACTGAAAAAACTTGTCGGATTTGAATACTTTTGATTGAAAATCCGACAAGCCCATGTGAAGCTTTTAATTCGCATAAACTCAACCAAAAATACCATAAAGATTTTATATATATGGATTTAAAATCCCCTAATTTCTCATCACACCACAACTTTGAATCATTTTCTTTCTATTCTCTTTCCGAAAATTTCAGTACTTTTCCTTCATTCAATACAAACAATGAACATGGATGCTACTCACCATATTAGAGTAGTATTATTTTGGAATTCAAAGCATGCCAGAGATATGTTTGGTCCTTATTTCACTGGAGCGGCAAAGAAAACATGGACGTTTACTCGGATGGTGACACCTGTTCAACTTGTTAGAAAAAACTTTAAGCATCGAGGAATGGATTCCAAATCAGTGGCATGCTTGAATGACAATGAGGGTGCCTTCATTTTGTGAAGAGTATCACATGTTTAATTATACTTTGTAGAATACGAACAACGATGATGAGATGCGTTACCTTTGGATTATTAGACCTGATACATCTAAGGAAGCTATTCACGTTCTAGTTGAATTTGAACCGGTCCAGTCACAAGTATTTTCAGATGTTCAGAAAATTTGTTAAATATAAAATACTTTAAATTACTTCTACGTACCTTTTTTATAAACTATTTTACTTAAAACGCTTATAATTATTATCATAAAATATACCCCAAATACATAATAAAAGAATAATTTCTCTTTTTTAAAGAAAATAAATACTTATAAGTTTTGCAAAAAAACAATGATGTGGAAGATGATAACATATACAAGAAATGCGTTATCCATATATATAACGCATTTCTCGTTTGCGTTATCAGCCACATCAGCTGATTACGGTGGAGATTCTGGTTTAAGGATAATTCACATCGCGTGTGCATTATCTTTAATGATAACGTACACAGCGTGTCTGTTATGGCCAACTCAAGCATTTAAAAAAATTCAGGCCACTTTAGTAATAATTTTTTTTTAAAGGCCAAATAAAATAAAACCCCCCACCTCTCAACGTTACACACAATGTTTGTCTTTTTCCCCAAGAAAATGATAACAATTACAGCATTGTTTCGTGACAAAATCTATGTTAGTATTGATTTTGAAGGAGAAGTTGGCAAAATTTAATCCTGACACTATTAGTTTAGTCTTAATTATTTAGTTCAAAAATTATTTTTAATGATTTTAAGTCCAAATTTTTTTTTTTCAAAAATATTATTTTTAACCCTCCCTTTTCTGATTGAATTTGGCAAATCCTTAAACTTGCAATATAGACTAAAGAGCTAGAGTATAATTATCAATCTCTAACATTTTCTTCCAAAATGTTGATACATGTCACTCACATATTTTCTTCAATTTTTACTGAACTTGAAGTATACACAAAGAAAATGTCAGAAATTAATAATTTAATGCTATGTTAATTATTTATGCAAGTAAGTCATGCATGATATTTTTCAGATTAATATTTTTGAAGAACAAAACCAAGAGAAATTAATTCTTGACATAGTCTGATGAAATTGATCTTCCTAGCCTGTTATTAGATCTTTATCTAGAAACTAGCCAAATAATGCCAGTGAATCCATTGATGATCGAACATATCTAACTTGTAAGATGTTAGAGCTAGAGAGTAATTACCCAAACACACAAATATACTACTATTAAATGAACATTTTTATTTTAGGTAGGGTTAAATCTAAAAAATTTCAAATTAGACGGTTTGATCAATTAACGTTTTGAATCTTTTTTTTTCTTTCACAAGTAATCCCCATCTTCTATTACAATTAAAAAATTGATGCAAATAAGATTATAAGTCCAAAAGCACCTTATAATAGAGAAAAAAAAATTAGTGATTTGTCTAAAATTCCCTTCAAAATTGAAGGTTTGTCAATTAAGGTCATAATTATTTAACTTTTTTTGAATAGTTATAATTTTAATTAACATTTCAAATTTAAATTCCTAATTTTTTATATTCCATTAAAGGGTATTTTAAGCATTATAGCCTTAGATTAATTTTTAGTTGCTGAAGAAGATAGGGACTACTTTTCCAAAGTAAAAGAGTTCAGCGTCGACTAAATCCCCTAACTGGGGGTGGAGGAGAAAAGGAGGGGGCTTTGGCTTCTATACCCACGATGCAAACTTATTACAAAATTTCTATTTCGAAACTACATCTCATTTTATAAGCAGTTTCAACTTTAACAAAATTTATTAAAAAACATTCATAAAATCGAACTCTAAATATACTAAATTTGACGAGTAGAGTAGGCCAGTTTGGGTTGGGTTGAACATTCCATTAAGTGATTAATATGTAGAGGAATGACGTATCAGGATGATTACAGTCCTATTTTAATTTCTTTTCAACTTTTATAGATGCACAAGAAGGGTAAAAATGATAACTACAAAATTAAACTCTACACTTCAGCAAATCTATGTTAAAGGTCTTACTTTATTCTTTTATTTCTTTATGTATAATTTATATTTCATATATTTTTAAGAACAATTTTCAAAGTAATTTTAAATTAATTGACATTGAATTATTATATTTTTATATCTAATAAGTTAATTTTAATTGCTTTAGACTAATATAACAAAAAAATATTGAAAAATATTACAACATAACTATATTTTTATACAAATATATATTAATATATCAAAAATTAAACATAAGACCACCAAAGCCTAATTGGCCTACTTATTTCGGGCTCATATATAGCTCAGACCATATGCTTTCTTCACTAATCAATAGCAAGCGAGCTTACATGGTTGTTTTGGAACAACAGGGCACGTTAAGACACAGCGATCAGAGCCTGGGCAAAACTGTTCATTTGCCCCAATAATTTGCCTTTGGGCACCTTGCCTGGACTTGATAGGATAGGCCATGGGCATGGACGGTTGCTGGACAATTTCACTCATGAGCTCATAATTAGGCTGCCCGAGATCAGCCATGGCAGATGAGGTGAGGATCACCAAAGCAAGCAAGCATGCTAAAAAACAATATTTGGATGACATCTTCGGATCACAAAGCAAATATGATATCACTAAGTATTAATAAATCCTTTTATATAAGGGTGCACCCTATATACGTTTCAAACTCTTGTTCTTTTTTTTTTTTTGGTTGAAAAAATACTTTTTAGGAGTCTTTGGTATGTTGATTAATTCGGATTCAATACGTAAAAGTTCCTACAAGATCTATCAAGGACGGACATCTGAATTCAAATGTAAAGTTTCCGCAAGATCCGTGTACTTCTAGAGGAACATATTATTTTTTGGGTTCACAATTACAGTCATCATTTTTATTAATATGCAAAGATATCTTTTAAATGTACAAGGAACTCAAAACTCGTAATCTACCAAAACTTGTTCTCTAAACTTTTTGTTTCTCTCCAAAAAATCCAACATGACTTCGAATGAAATAAAAATGTGAGAATAATAGTGTTTTTGTTAAAATTTTGTAAAAAATTTTTAAATAATTGTTATTGTTCAAGATTTTTCATTTATTTTGTACAAATTTATACTATCTCATAAAATATTATTTTTTTATTAGTGTGTGAGGATTTAAAGTGTAGAGAAAGGAAAGTATATGTAAATTATAAGGGTTGATTTTGTGGTATATTGAAAAGATGTTTTGTATGTTACTAAAAAATGATCGTTATACTTTTTAACTCTTTATTTTTCTAGAAGAAAATTTTGTTAAAAATCAGAAATGGGCTTAACATACTGGCTTCAGAAAGTAAAGTTTCCACAAATCCTGCGTACCTCAGGAGCCACATACTAAACAGTACATCAAGAAGGGCATAAGTTCCCAAACTTAAACCAAGCAATGTGAGATTCTTATCGCATGCTCCTCATGCTTAGTTTAGACCCCCAAACTCCATCTACAGAGGTGCCGCAAGAGAGAGTTGAATTTGTCCAAATTTACATGAACTTTTTTATTGTTTAATTAGTCAATTTGAGATTCTCAACGCACTCTGTTAGAGAAATTTTGTAATTAAATTAGAAGATGAGTTAACATTATTTGAAGAAGCAAAGTTATGTTTTATTAAGGAGTCGTTGTCTTTTTAATTACATATCCAAGATGTCCTGAAGATTATTTGAAGAGCATGATAATTAAAGGCTTGGAGATTTACTTGAAGACTATTGAAGGAATTTACTAAAGAATAAAAGATGACTTCAAGTAGGAAACCTTCTTCAACAAGGTTTAGATTTGCTTATTTATTTGAGAAAACTACAAATGTTTTTCTTCACCAAAATTAAGAGAGCACATCATATACTTGAGAGGCAGAAGTCTAGAAATTTTGCTGAGGAAATTCTGATGCGACTGGTGTCAACACATTTCTGTTAAAAAGTGCCACAGTCCCAACACAGTTATACTTATTTTATCTAAATTCTAATAGATAGTTGGGTTGGGATATTTCTTTCAGTTTTAGATACTTTGTGTTAGCTCGCGGGTGTGTTAGATCGAGTGTATCTAATCTAACGCGTAGCAAATTGTTCCAGTAAGCGATTTTTCGATTGTAGTTGTCGAATTGATCAATTGTTAGGATTGTAAAACTGTTCCTTTGTCTTTTCCTCATATAGTGGATCAGATCAATGACCATGATCCTGCAGAGGTATGCATTGTTGGCCAAATTGCGTAAATAACTCTCGGTTTCTTTTGTTACATGATTTATGTTTACAATGTGTTGAATTGACAAACAACTCTTGACACAACACAAAAACCAAACTTGACTGAATGTTATTGTTAATTTAGGAAAGAGAAGTTGACACAACTTTCAACCTTACAAGTGGTATCAGAGCCTGGTCACCCTAATAGGTTTGCTGGTTTTAGGAAGGTAAGAGCTTGCAAAAAGGTTGATAAGAGTTGTTGATATGAGTTCAATCAAGGAAGGAGGATCCTCTGTTCGCCTCCACTGTCAAAAGGTACCAATTATGCTTATTGGTGGGTGCGTATTAGAATTTTCATACAAACTCTTGATGAAAAAACATGTGATGTTGTTGAATTTGGATGGAAAATTCCTACTAACACTGATGGACACAAGAAAGCAAGGTCTGATTGGACCTTTGAAGAAAAGAAAGAATCCATAGCAAAAGCAAAGGCTTTAAACACTATCTTTGATGGTGTTGATCAAGAGCGGTTATAGTTAATATCCAAATGTGAAACAGCCAAAAAAGCATGGGATAATCTAGAAACGGTGCATGAAAGAACGATCAGAGTAAGGATAACAAGGCTTCAAATGTTAACAAGTCAATTTGAAGAATTAAAGATAAAAGAGGACGAGAATATTGAGCTGTTTAACAAAAAACTGGTTGACATTATTAATCAGGCACATCAACTCGGTGAAATCTATGATCAAGAGAAACTTGTTAGAAAAACATTAAGATCTCTTCCTGAAAGGCTCATATCAAAGATTACTGCTATAAAAGAAGTAAAGGACGTGTCAACATTGAAACTCGATGAGTTGATTGGGTCTCGACAAGCCTTTTAGTTGACAATCCCCAGCAAACAACATATCAAGAGAATTGCATTTCAAGTGAATGGCAATGAATCTGATGAGACAATAAACAATGATGAACTTGTGCTAATAACAAAGAACTTCAATAGATTAATGAAAAAAGCTTACGTAATCAGAAAAGTTGTCAACAACAACAACAGTAAAGGAGATTAATGAAACAAATTTGATCCAGTAAAGAAGAAGATTGGTGAGGACAACAACAAAGGAATCAAGTGTTTTGAATATGGAGGTAGAGGGCATATTCAATCTGAATGTTCAAATTTGTTGAAAAAGAACAAATCATACAACACGGTGAATGGTGATGACACAGACTGTGACAGTCAACCTGAGAGTGACTGTGAAGATTCACAAGCCAATAATGTTGCCTTTCATTCACAGTTAGAATCAGGTAACAAAAGTCCTACTTGTGTCAATTCAGTTGTGTTAACTAACAGTGAAAATGTTGAACCGACATAGATGACTATAACAAGCTTTAAGAGAAAAATAATTTTTTGTATACTACTGGGAAGAAGCTAGACCAAGAGTATACAATTGTTAGGTTGAGAATGTTAAGCTATTGGAAGAGAACTCACACATAAATGCCTTGTGTGAAGCATTGAAACTGGAGCATCAACACACAACAACACAGTTTGAGAAAATAGTTGAAAAACTTGAGGAAGCTGATACATACACAAAAAGACTCAACAAGGGCAAGATGAAGCTAGATGAAATTTTGGAGACTGGAAAAAGAAGTAGAGATCTCACTAATTTAGGATATGTTGATGCAACAGCGAACAAGCCAACATAACAGAAAAATATAAAAGAAATACTCGCTAGAGTTGTGAAAATCAAGATGATAAATGCTAAAAAGAAGAGCTTTCTCGGGAAAATCAAGATGATAAATGCTAAAACCAAACCTCCTCCCATGTGTTACTATTGTAACATATCTGGACATATGTGGAGACGATGCATTAAACGTGTGAAAGATCTACAACAACGTAAAATTATCACTAAACCTAAGCTTTTTTGTCGATCTGAATAGGTTTAAGAAGACGTGAGTCGTAAAGCAAATTAACAAGGCTCTTATTGCTCATTTATCCTTGAAGACAAGTACATCAAGTGACCGTATCTCGTCAGCAGATGTTCACGTTGCATGACAGGTAATAAGGACTTTCTCACTGACTATCAAAGTCGAAATGGAAGTATTGTTACTTATAGTGATAGTGTTAAAAATAATGTTGTCGGTAAAGGAACCTTAAATGTTGATGGCAAGCCTAAGATTATTAACATTCTACATATTGATGGGTTAAGAGTCAATTTGATTAGTATAACTTAGCTACGTGATGAAGATTTGACTATCACTTTCACTAAATCACTTTGTAGTATAACTAATTAGCAAGAAAAACAAATCTTTGGCGATTTGAGATCAGATGACAATTGCTATATGGTGACTGAGTTGACATAAACAAATCAATGTCATGTGAGCAGAAACATTGACATCACAACATGGCACCAAAAGCTTGGGCATATAAATGTCAAGCACTTGCAAACTCTAAGCTCAATACAAGCTGTGGATGGCTTACCAAGATTAAGAGGTGTCAATTACTCAGTATATGGTGCATGTCAATAAGGAAACAAATTCACTCATCACGCAAAGGTACAAATCATGTAATAACTTCAAGGTCTCTTAAATTAATGCACTTGGATTTAATGGGACCAACACGAGTTGAAAGTTTGTCGGGTAAGAAATATATGCTTGTTTGTATTGATGACTATTCTCGTTTCACATGGGTAGATTTCTTGTGTGAAATGTCTTATAATTTTGGTTGTTTTAGAAGATTATGTCTCAGATTGCAGAGGGATAAAGATGCTCCTCTTGTCAAGATCGTGAGTGATCATGGCAGAGGGTTTGATAATCTTCTATTCAACACGTTCTGTAAAGCATTTAGAATTCAACATGAATTTTCAGCACCTAAAGCTCCACAACAAAATGGGGTTGTGGAACACAAAATAAAACTACCCAAGAAATGGCACGTGTGTTGTTAAATGCAAAGGATCTGCCAAAACATTGGTGGGTAGAGGCTGTTAATACAATAATATATATTATCAATAGGACGTATCTGAGACCTCACGCAACAAAGACAGTATATGAGATTAGGAAAGGCAAGAAGCCAAACCTAATTCATTGTCATATCTTTGGGAGTAGATGTTACATCCTCAATGATAGAGATTACCTTTGGAAGTTTCAATTGAAAAGTGATAAAGGAGTATTTTTAGAATACTCAATCAACAGTAGAGCTTACAGTGTATTCAACACCAAAACAAAGGTAATCATTGAATCTATTAATGTTGTTGTTGATGATGATGTTGATTATGTCGAACAGGAAAATGAGAATGATACTTATAACACAAAGCAACAAGACAGGAACAATGCCTTGACAAATGTCAAGAAAGCACTAAAGAAGGAGAGTTAGACACTTGACTCAATTACTATCAAAGTCAATGACAAAGATGATCAACAATGTCCAATTGAGCCAAAAAATGTCAATGAGGCTCTAAAAAAAGAGTTTTAGATTGGTTTTATACAAGATGAGCTTAAAAAATTTGAACAGAGTAAAGTATGGAAACTGGTGCAAAGACCAAAAGATGTCAATGTCATTGGAAAAAAGTGGGTCTTTCGTAACAAGACTAATGAATTTGGGAATATAACTGGAAATAAAGCAAGATTAGTAGATCCACGTTATACCGAAGTTAAAGGAGTGGACCATGATAAACTTTTTCCCCTGTTTGTAGGTTTAAGTCAATTTTGTTGTTGTTAGCAGTTGCTTATGCTAAAAATATCAAACTTCAACAAATGAATCTGAAGAGTGCATTCATGAATGGTTATCTTGATGAGGAGGTGTACGTAGAGTAACCGAAAAGCATTTGTAAATCCAAATTTCAAGGATCATGTCTATAAGTTAAAGAAAGCTTTGTATGGATTAAAGCAAGCACCTCGTACCTGGTAAGAACGTTTGACAGGATACTTGTTAAAACAAGGGTACACCAGAGGAGGAGTTGACAAGACTTTGTTTGTTAAAAATTCTGGTGATCACGTTATGTTGGCATAAATTCATGTTAATGACATAGTCTTTGGTTTAACATAGAAACTGACCGACGAATTCATCACTGTCATGAAAGATGAATTTGAGATGAGTATATTTAGTGAGTTATCTTATTTTCTTGGTCTTCAAATTAAACAATTATCTAACGGTATTTTTATCTCCCAATCAAATAGGCTCATAACCTTGTGAAAAAGTTTGGTTTGGATGGATCTAGACAAGTTTCAACACCAGTCAGAGTTAGCACCAAACTTACAAAAGATTACAATGGAGAAGGCATTGATCAAAACACCTACAAAAGTATGATTGGAGGTTTGTTATATTTAACTGCTAGTCGACCTGACATTTCCTATTGTGTTAGTGTTTGTGCTAGGTTTCAAGAAACTCCAAAGGAATCACACTTGAAGGCTGTGAAGATGATCTTGAAATATGTTGGACACACAGCTAAGTTGGGAATTTTCTTTCCAAAATCCTAACACACATCTCGTGGATATTGTGATGCTCACTAGGCTATCAATTGTGTTGACAAAAAGAGTACACCTGAAGGTTATTTTTTTCTTGGTAGAAATATGGTTTAGTAAGAAACAAAATTGTATTTCGTTGTCAACAGCCAAGGCAGAGTATATAGCTACAGGGAATTGTTGTACTCAACTCTTATGGATGAAACAAATGTTAGATGATTATGGTCTAGCACAGAAGGAGCGATTTTATGTTTTGTAATAATCAAAGTGCAATTGATATCTCAAAAAATCCAGTGCAACACTCACGGACAAAATACATTGATATTCGACACCATTTTATTCATGACTTGGTTGAACAGGAAATTCTTAATCTGAATTATGTGAGAACTCATAAGTAATTGGCAGATATATTCACAAAATCTTCGGATACTATGAGGTTTGATGAGTTGAAAAGGATATAGGCCTTTTTGCACCATGTGAAGTCAGCTTGAACATCTTCACACAATACTGTACATATGTTAGATTTCTTTTGGCTTTTCGATTTTTCTGGATTTTTGGTGTTCCTTTAATTTTTATTTTATATACAAAAGTACAAAATATTTATGGATTTCTGATGAAGATTGGAAGAATTATATCTCAAGTGGTTTTCCTATTTGATATGGTTTTCTTTTACGGTATTTGAGTCTAAAAGGAGTATCATCATTAGAGTTATTCTTCAAAGGCAACTTATTAGAGTGGGATTCTTACTCCTCTATACCAGCTGGACTTTATTCCTCTTAAATATTGGACTTCTCAACATTTGGGTTTTTATTTTAGTCTTTTTGTCTCTTTGGCTGCCATGAAAAGCTTTTCATCTTCTACAACTTAAAGCTTCAACCATTAAGCTCTTACAATGATGAAACCGACGAGAAGCCTCACTACTGGTTCTGTTGAAACAACTTCTATTGATACAACTCCAATGGATGTAACACCCATTGTCGATGTTCCAGCTAAGTTGACATCGCTGCCCACTGCTCAAGCTCCGACAGAGAAACTTTCGGCAACACCTCAAGTACCTGAATATGCTGCTGATGATACTCAATCGGGTGATACTGATTTTTCTTTTCATAACCATATGATGAATGTTGATTTAACTAGTTATGTTGCTGTTACTTGTGAGCCTTTGAATGTAAACCTTATCTCTATTGGTTTGGATACTGCAAATATTGGGGGTGACCCATCTGTGTTAGCTAAAGCACAATTTAATTAAAACACATGGTTCTGCTTTGTTGGGTCTCATTAATCTTGTTGTTGGGTCATCTGGTCAAAAGGCTATTTTCTTTGACACCCTTAGTAAACTTCTTGTTAGCTCATCTGACAGTCTTGTTGAACATTCTGGAATGATGAGTAGTGAAGGTGTTGGGTTTGAAAATAAACTTCTAGTGTTAAAAACAAATAAGGGAAAATGAATAAGGAAAAATAGAGAATCAGCTAGGCTTAAAGAATTGACTAGAATCTCTAAAGAGCCTAAGCTGTTGAAAGATGAGTTTAGTCCAATACTTACTGAATATGCTAAAAGTAACAGGTTTTATGACTCATCTTGTGTTCAAAAATTTGATTTACTGAAAATTAGATGATTTGTTGTTGAGAATCTTTTCTAGAACAAAGTTTAATTGATCATGGTTTGCTTGAATTTTTGGTGAATTCTAAGTTGTTAAACTCCACCAAATTTGTAAAAGGATATAATGAGTATCTTGTGCATGATTTTTATGCAAATATGGTGATGTAAGTATTGTTGATGAGAATTCAAGTTTCTATGGAGTGATTTACGTGAGATGTGAAGTTTTTTATTTCAATGTTGAGGAGCTATCTGCATTTCTAGAAATCACGACATATAGTGATGTTGAGGGAACTTTACTGAAAGATGATATAGACTCGGACATGTTAACTGTTGAGTTAACAGAAGGTACTAAGACTAAATGGCCAAGAGAAGGGTAGCTATCATCTACTCGATTAATACTGAAATATTTTAGTATTTACGAAATCTCTTGCTCTAATTGGATGCGTTCCACTAATCTCTACTAGGCACAAGCAAACCAGTTAAAATGGGGTAACTCATTTATGACAGGATAGTCCAGCTCAATTTCATAAAGGAGGAACCCTTCAGGAAATTGCTACTTTCATGTCTTACTACCGAGTACCTAACACCTGTCAAGTTTATTTTGATGATGTTATTAATGAGATTAGTGAGAAAGCTATTAGCAGGAAGTTGGATGATGATACCAAAGATATTGCTTAGACAAAGGCAAGGAAACCTCTTGCTCGAGCTACAAAGGCAAAGGTAGTTGAGCTTCAAAGGCAAGTAGACATTGCTCCTAACATTGAAGAGCCATATTATATTGACAGAACACAATTTCAAGAGCTTTAACCGAAAATCGTTGCTCTCTAAGGTTATGTACTTCAATTGCAAGCTAAGGTTGCTGCTCTCAAAGTCTCACAGAAGTGACTTTGTCATTGTTTGACAAAAAAAGGGAGTAAGAGTTGTGGTATTAAGGGGGAGCTTCTACAGGTTTTTTAGGGGAGTTTATGTGAATTTTTAAAATTTTTCTACTAAATATTTTATGGATATTTCTTTATGGTTTTCATGGATTTCTCATTATGTTAGAATGTTTGGTTAAGAGCCTTGATGTTAGCTCAAGATATTTCTCATTATGGATTTCTCATTTGTTAAGAGCCTTGATGTTAGCTCAAGATATTTCTGCTATTCTTTCTTAACAAAATGCTTTGATTAGTCTCGTTATGTTGGTTTTCATGTTTATAAGTGTTAAGTGCATTTTATATTTTGTCCTTGGAATTGTTGTTATGCACTGATCATTTGATATGTATTGGATATTTTATATTGTGTTGGAACTTCTGGTAGTTTTCGATGTTATGTCAAAACTGTTGTCAATACACAAATGAACTTTGCTACTGCTGATTATTGAAGTTAAGTTTTAAATCAAACAATGCCAAAGGAGAAGATTATTAGGAAAATAGTTTCCAACTTAAATTAGAAGATGAGTTGGCATTATTTGAAGAATCAAAGTTTTTTTTTTAATTAAGGAGTATTTATCTCTTTAACATATCCAAGATCTTTTGAAGATTATTTTAAGTACATGTTAATGAAAGACTTGGAGATTTACTCGAAGACTATTGAAGGAATTAGTAGAAGAATACAAAATGACTTCAAGTAGGAACCTTCTTCAACAAGGTTTCAATTTACTTATTTATTTGAGCGAACTACAGACTTTTTTCTTTTCCAAAATTAAGAGAGCACATAATATACTTGAGAGATAGAAGTTTGGAAATTCTGATTCGGCTGGTGTCAACTTGTTTTTGTTAAGAAGTGTAGCAGTCACAAAATATTTATACTTATTTCATTCATATTGTGATAGAAAATTGGATTGTGATCTTTCTTTCTGTTTTACATACTTTGTGTTAGCTGTCGGGGTGCTAGATCGAGTGTGTCTAATCTAACACGCAGCAAATTATTTCAGTAAGCATGTGTCAATTGCTATAATCGGATTGATTACTAGTTAGAATTGAACAACTGTTACTTTCTATTTTCCTTATACAGTGGATCAGATCAGTGACCATGGTCTCACAGAGGTAGGCACTGTTGGTTGAATTGCGTAAACAACTCTCCTGTCTTTTGTTAAGTGATTTGTATTTACATTGTGTTAATCAGCAAGCAACTCTTGACATAACACAAAAGCCAAACTTGATTGAGTGCTATTATTAAGTTAAGAAAGAAAATTTAACATCACTTTCAACTTACATACTTCTCAAGCTTAGAACTGAATATTTGGAGTGTAAAGTTATGTAGAACTAGAAATCTACTAATAACCCAATATATGAGTTGACCCAACATTATACTATAGGTAGTTCTCTTAAAACATGTTAAAATATGAGTTTAGACATAACTTCAACCTAAAAAATATGTCAAGAAAGAAAAAAAGAATTGCCCTTATTCATGAAGAGTTTATTTATTCTTTAATTTGTAAATGTAAAATTCCCTACCTATTCCCATAATATTTTGGATGAAAATTAAGAACTCATATATTCATGAAAATATATGAAATCTTTGAAGGGGAAGGAATTAAAAACAATTAATAAGTATTGACTTTTTTTTTAGGTGAAGTATTAAGTATTGATTTTGTGAGAAAAATATTTTCTTAGTATTCATTAAAACTGAATTTTGAATTTGATTTATATTTTTATCCTGATATACAAAGAAAAAATCAAATGAATAAAATAAATTATAACGTAGGGGAGTTGGATCACAATTTTTCTCATCCAAAATGAATAAGAAGCTTGTAGAATTCGATTTCTTGGTCATCTCATTTCTGTGATGATATGTTTCGCTTATTTTATGGAAGATGCAATTTCACACCTTTCTATTCTGTTTGGAACTCCTCATAAAATAAATTAGAAAACTAAAAAAAATTAACTTTATGGGTTGATATCTTGGTAACGTGAGGTATTGGGTTGCATATTTTTCGGTTGCATATTTTTCTGCAGTATAATGTTGTCCCACTATATAATATCATTTTTCTTTAGCCAAACAAAAACTATTCAGTACCATTTTTTGGGATAAAAAGTATCTGTTCCCCATGAACTTTCGTAATTTTAATTTTTACTCTAAATTCTAAAATAATAACTTTTTAGCTTCAAACTTGAATAACTTATAAAAAACGATTTTAGATATTAGATGATTAACGGTCAATAAAGTGACTATATTTAAAATTTTACTTACATAAATTCTTTTATACATTTAAAATCTAATAAAATTTTAATTACATCTCACTTTTAATTATTTATTTTTTAAAAATCTAATGATAATTTAGATAAATTGAAAAACACAAATCTATGTCCTTCTTCGTCATCTACCTCCTCCACACTCCACCACCGCCGAACATTTTTTATGGAAAAATATCTTCAGATAAAGGACAAATGAGCTTCGATTTCTTGAAATCCTAAACTATAAACAAGAAATTGCAGCAAAAACTAGGATAAAAAATGGTTTTGTACAGTAGTAAACTTCTCGCAAATCTGGCGACACAAGTTACAGAAGCTATGGCCTACAAGGGAGAAGGACCGTGTTGAAATCATTGTGCCATGATCAGGGTAACAGAACCACGCCGTCTTATGCTGGCTTCACCGACACTAAGCCTCTTATCGGCAATGCAGCTAAGCACCAGGTCGTCATGTCCACGATCACCATCTTCAATGCAAAGAGGTTGATCGGTAGAAGATTTAGTGATGCATCTGTTCAAAGTGACTTTAAATTGTGGCCTTTAAAGGTTTTCTTAAGGTATTGTTGGATAAAAAATGTCCGGCGGCGGTGGTGAAGGTAGGTGGGGGAGGTAGATGATGAAGAAGAAGGAGATAGATTAGGATTTTTTCTTTGATCGACGAATTGCCGAGCTTTTGAAATTCTCAAATGGGAGATTGATTAAGTGTTTTTTCTTTGATTGCAGTTGGTTCTCTTTCCCTTTTTTGGTTTTTTTTTAATTTGCTAGTGATGGTAGCAAGTATGGTAAGAATCGCCGCCATAGTTGTCGGCCATGTACAGAGAAAAGCTTGAGGAATGAAAATAATTAGAGACAAAAAATGACTCTTTATTAAAACTAAAAAACTTTTTTTTGGGAAGGATGATAGTATGCAACAAAGAGTATGATGGTTCACCGATGGAGTTCTTTCTTTTTATTTCTGTGACAACAAAGTGGTGGAGGTAGCTTGTGGAAGGTGGAGGAGGTGGACGAAGAAAAAAATAAACATATATTAGGGTTCTTCAATTTATTTAAATTATCCTTATATTTTTAAAAATAAATAATTAAAAAGTATGGACTTATTATGAGTTTTGTTAGATTTTAAAGGTTTAAAAGAAAAATTACATAGATAGAGATCCAAATATACTTTTTGATTTTATTGACGATTAGTCATCTAACGACTAAAATAGACAAAAGAGTTATTTTCGATATGTTAGTCAAATTTGAGGTCCGAAATTTTTCATTTTTAAATCTAAGGTGAAAGATCAAAATTCAGAAAAGTTTAGGGGGCGTTGGAGCCTTTTACTTTCTTTTTTAAATGGAAATTTAGTACTGTGTAGTACCATTTTTTAACCTTTGCTAATGCATAATAGCCCACTTATGAGGAAGTTTTTTTCTAAAAAAAGAAAAAGAATTTATATGTTATTAATATCAAATAAAATAGCATGTACTACATGTGATGAAATATATTTATTCTATTCTAAAGTTATATTAAAATTTATAGCAATCCTAGTCAGGAGATGGGTTGGAACGTTGCCTTGCGGGTTAACATGAGAAAAATTTGTGGTATAGCAGTCAACATTGCAAGTGAAACCTAAAGCTAAAGCTTCCAACCCTAAGATGCCATCATAACAAAATGAGAGACTACTATTGATTGCCAACATAGAATTACTTTCTACAACCATTTTCTCAATAGAAGAAACTCCCACAGTATAACCCTTAATAGTACCAGTGATCTCTACATAAAGCTATCGCACAAGAACCGTCACAAGGAACTACCTTTGCATTTCAAGCAACCTCAACGGCAAACTTGAACAAGAGAATTCTGATGAACACTATAAAAACTATACAGTAGAAAGAATAACAAAAGTAGAAGAATGAAAAGAAGAATTTCAAATTACTTGTTGCGTCCAAAGCTGTTGGAAATAACACAGACACGTATATATATATAGGCTGAAGAATGAAGATCATTCTTCAATTTCATCCATTTTTCAACATTAAAGCTTAATTCAATGAGAGATAAAAATTCAGTATCGAAGCTGAATAATAATATGGTTGTTACACTCTTTATAGTCTATATTTACCCACATTTTCGGTCCGACACTCTAGTGCACATGTTGCGCCTACACATGAGTCAGGCTTATAAAGTATGTGATTTGCCCCCCTCATGAGATAGGCACATGAGGCATGGGTTTACCTTAGCAATAAACCCATAAGGAGTACTACTTATAAGGTGTAGCTTCTTTTCCTACCTCTCCTATGTAGGATACAAATCACGCTTTTTAAAATGCAAATCTTTGAGAAACTATTTTCTCATTCATACTCTTCATTTCCTTAATTATTTCTCACAATCTACCACATTAATGAAAATTCTTTTGAGTCGATCTTTGGTGTTCATCAACTGACTCCTTTTTAGGAATAGTAGGTGTTAACCTTTTAACTTTCCTCTGATAACATATGTTTTCTTTACTAGCTATCATGTAGACAATGTGTCCTTGAACTATCCTACTTTGTTGTGTAAATAACCCATATATTGAATGCATAAATCATTTCTATTTTTTTCAATTCTCATGATTTTGTTTATTTTAGCCATGAACATGTCCTGTTTGTTAAAGAGTTTCTAAAGAATTGTCCTTGAACATTGTCCCTTTAAAGTGGCTCCACTTCTCTCTCACATTGGTGATATCTTAAAATAAAATTAATAGTAATACTTTCTTAAGTATCATTAATGCAACAAAATGTTAACATTGACCATTACATTACTGTCCAATAGCTTTTTCATTGACACACAAAAGGGTTGAAATTTAAATTTCCATTCCTTCGGATGCCTTCGTCATCCTCATGTTAGAAATGAGTTTAGGTTACCACACAGTGACTCCACTAAGTCTTATAAATAGGTTGTCCCTTTGAACTTAGATCCTGGGATCTCCATTTAATTAGGTTGGGTTTTCCTTCATAAAACTTTTATCCTCCACAGGCTTTAGTCTCATTCCTCTTATCAATTTCTCAACTGACTCTCTATTTGACCATTTCGTTAGTGGATATGCAATATTATCTTTTGACTTCATGTAGCCAATTGAGATAATTCCTTATGAGAGTAGTTGTCTAATGGTATTGTATCTACAGCAAATATGTCTAGACTTACCATTACACATGCCACTTTGTGCTCTTTCAATTCGTGATTAGCTATCACAATGAATACATATAGGCGGCAAAGATTTTTCCTACTTCTGAATATCCTCCAAGAGATGGCATACCCATTCAACCTCTTCTCCACATTTATCTAAAGTAATGAATTAGATTCTCATATGGATTTGACTATCATTGTTCGTTTGAAAGATTTCCATGACACGACAACTCTAAATAGTGTAAACACATAACTACTTGTGGACTTAGAATCATTTATATCAGATATTCAGTTAGCATCTGTGTAGCCTTATAGCACAGTTGAATATTTGGTATAGTGTAATCCATAGTTTTAAGTATATCGTAGGTATCTTTACACTCTAACTATTACAGTCCAATGCTCTTTAGTTAGATTGCTCACATATCCACTTAAATTACTTGCTGCATAAGAAATATCTTACGTAGTACAACTCATTAGATACATTAAATTCCCAATTATACTTGAGTATTCTACTTGAGGTATACCCTCTTCGTGATTCTTGGATAGATGGAGACTATTATCTAATAGTGTTCTAACAACCTCAGAATCATTTTTTTCTTTAATTCTTTTCACAAATGTTGTCTACATAATGAGTCTAGCTCAAAATAGATCATCTGTTTTTCTTATGATTTTAATACTAAAATCACATCACAAGTATCATATCTTTCATATCAAATTTAGAATTCAACATGTTTTTGCCAGATTCGAACAATTTGTTATTACTACCAACAATGAGTGTCATCTACATGTAGACATACAATGGTGTAAGCATTTCATGTCTCTTTTATACAAACAAATTTAGCACACACGCTGATTTTAAATCCACTAGTAATCATTGCATGGTAAAACTTGTAATACGACTTCTTAGTTATTTGTTTCAAACCATATCACGATTTTAACAGTTGAGAAACTTTCTTTAAATTACTTGGAGCTCTAAAACCCGCATGTTGCTCCATATAGATTTCTTCATCTAAATCCCCATTTAAAAAAGTTGTTTTAATATCCATTTGATATATATCCAAATTTCTCAAGGTTATAATCGCATGTATCAATATCCTTATAGAATGTCTCGTCACAGAAGAATATGTATCAAATTAATCTAAGCCCTCTTTTTTCTTATATCCTTTTATCGCAAGTCTGGCTTTATACTTATCTATGGAGCTATCAAGTTTCATTTTCCTCTTAAGATCCATTTGGAACCTAAAGGTTTATATCCAGGTGGGATGTATATTATTTCCCAAGTATGATTCTGTAAAATAGAATCAGCTTCACTGTTTATCACTGCTTTCCGTAAAGGCCCCTCATAGTAACTCACAGCTTCAACATACACTAGTGGTTCATTTTTCTACCAAGTTACGAAATCATCACCAAATAATTTTTCCACTCTTGCTCTTTTTCTAAGTCTTGGTTCAATTTCTAGAATCACAGTCGGATCTTGAATTTCTTCATTAGTTAGCTTTGATTGACCTAGATCCTCTACTGGACTTGCGAGGAAATATATTCTCAAAGAAAGATGTATTTCTTGATTCTATAGCAATGTTCTTGTGTATATCTGAAATTTTTTAATCATGTACAAAGAACCGATATGCAGTACTATTATATATATAGCCTATAAAGATATAGTCTACCGTTTTATGACCAATCTTTATTGTCTTTGGTATTGGTACTGCCACCTAATTTTCTAAGCACCCCCACACTCTCAAATTTTTAGCTATAGGATAGTCTTTTACCACTCCATAACTCATATGGGGTTTTATCTTGTGTTTTTTGAGTCACCCTATTCAAAAGGTAATTGTTTGTCAAAGTATCTTCACCCCACATGTTACAAGGTAATCCTGAACTTATTCATATCGCATTCATCATTTCTTTCAAAGTGCGATTTTTACGTTCAACAACTCCACTGGATTGAGGAGAAAATGGTGCAATGACTTCATGTACGATTCCATGTTCGTGTAAGTCACCAATTGGTGCCTCATACTCACCACCTCTATCACTTCTCAATCCTTTGATCTTTTTACCAAAGTTGATTCACAACTTCAGATTTAAAAAGAATCAATTTTGCTAAAGCCTAATCTTTACATTTTAGCAAAAATATATAGCAATGTTTTGTGCTATTATCAATCAAAGTTATAAAGTATTTATCACCTCCTCATATTTGAACATTTTTCAAATCACAAACATCACTATGAATCAATACAAGTAGTTAGGCGCTTCTTTCAATTTTAAAGAAAGACGATCTTGTTAATTTTGCATCGATGCAAACTTCATATTATGTTTTAAATCGATTTATAATGTTAGAATGTGATCCAAATTAATTAATCTATGTATCGAATCATCATTAAATGACCTAGTCTACCATGCAATAAATTAGAAGACTCAAGCAAGTAATCAGAAGAAGAAGTAATGTCATTAACAATAGTCATTATATTTATTTTAAACAACCTATCGGTTACATACCCCTTCCCCACATACATTCCCAATTTGGCAAAATAACCTTGTCCGATTCAAACACCATGCGAAACCCATATTTATTAAGCAGGAATCCAGACACAAGGTTCTTGCGAATCTCTTACACATATAACGCATATTTCAACATCAGTATTTTTCCAGAAGTCATCTTCAATAGCACCTTCGTTTGTCCCTCAATAACAGCAGAAGTAGAGTTACCCATATATAGATCTTTTCTCCTTGAAGTGGTTCAAATGTGAAGAAATGGTCCTTGTTGGTACGTATATGTCTGGTGGCACCAGTGTCAATCTACCATTGTCTTGGATTATATCCAACCATGTTCATTTCTGACACTATAGCAACGAAATTCAAATAATCACATCCTTGGTAATGTCATCGATCATATTTGCCTCACTATCCTTCTTCAGGGAATGATAGTCAGGAGGCATCTGATTTGTGACCACTTTGCCACAATTGAAGCATTTTTCTTTGAATTTTCGCTTCGATTTTTAGACCCTGCATATTGTCCCGAGTTTCCCCTTGCTCTTGTTTCTAAAGCTTTTTCCTTTACCATGCTCAACCACATTGACTTTTGTATTCAAAGAATTTAGTGCCTTATATTCAGAACTCCGGTTGTCTTCTTCAATTTCAAGTGTAACAATGAGATCCTCCAAGGTAATCTACTGATAGGAAAAAGAACCAAGATCTTTAACTCCAAGAGGTTGGTAGTAGATTGAATTCCCAAAAGCTTGTTCTTCAAGTAAAATCCCTAGCTATGTGACTTATTTCTATTATCTTCTTCTTACTATAAATTGAACCCCAATCCAAGTTGTAATCGAAAGCATATTAGTTGTATTAGAAGAATCTATAACAAATTCAACCAAGGAACCAAGTAATTTGAAGAAATTCACGAGACCCTCTTGTAGGAAATTTGAGAAACCTTCATGAACTCTCAAAGAAAATCACTGGAGAACCCAAGAAATTGAAAGACGAATATAAGGTAGGTTAATTCCTCGATTTAGCTTTCATGCAAAATGAATCTCCTTCAAAGAAATGGAAGAACCCTAAGGGTTTCTTCAAAATGGAGCAAAATTCTCAAAGCTCAAATTTTTAGAGAAATGTTCAAAGGTTCCCTAGTTTAGCCCCATAATCAGGTATAAATATATATGCCCTGACCTAGACCAACTAATATAAAGTCAAATGTGGCTTAAAACCACTTAACTTTATCATTTGAGGATCAAAATATCAATTAGAGACAGTCAGTAAAACGAAAAAGCCCGAGAGAAAAATACAAAATGGGACATGTGTCGGGCTCCCAGTTTTCTTGTATGCTAGGCGCCTGAAAGCTTCTAGTATATGTCAAGCGTCCAGGTTCCTTGGATGCTGCGTACCCGGTATCAACTACTCCCACACTTGAGACATCCTTCTCTAATAGTTTTTGGCATGTTTTTCATCATCTTTATGACTCTGAATCATGTCCTTAAGGTGCTAATATTGTCTTTGAAATGTTGTTCATATACCTTCGGTTATTCACTCTTAAAATGTCTGTATACTCCAAGTATTCATAATATTGATCATCCTTGCTTGAGGATGAAGAATCCCAAGAATGCCCTTGATAATGCCTAGTTTTGGCCTTATCATCTTATTACGTCTGTGTTTGAGATAGTTCTTGAAATCCTTTCGACCAAGGGGTAGGTTCTCAATAGTAATAGCCGCTTGGAAGGACTCACTTAAAGTCATCCCTTTTAGCACGGATGTTATGTAGAATCACTCAATATTCTTGTACCTGATTGATTACAATTTTGGAATCTACCATCATATAATTAAGGAACCGTCCGACAATAAATTTCTTTTCGTCCGCATCGTTATTTTTATATTTTTGGTCCAAATAATTTCCACAATTCTTTAAAATTTTTAGAAGCACTATACACATTATAAAATGTATCATGTAAAGAAAATTCGAACGATCCCAAGCATCAAGTGTGTGAAGGTTTATACGTTAACATCACCTTCAGGTACTTTGGAAGAAACTTCGGTCAAGAACTTTGCCAAGTTCAAGGTAGTCAAGTAGAAGAGCATCTTGTGTTTCTATCTCTTAAAGTTGGCACCACTAAACTTCTCCAGTTTTTCCATATAACTAGGTGGTACAGTTGGAAGGGCAATAGTGGTTAGGACATTTCCCAAGGTTGGGACAGTTCTCGAGCCACTTGCAGAACCATCCACATTCACAATTTATTTTTGGTAGTTGCGATCACAAATATAAGGAGCACAAGAAGAATCTGTTTTAAGATTTTTAACAATATTGTTAGAAACAGTTTATATGCATAACAACAAAACCAAAAAAATAGTAAATAAATCAAATAAAAAAAGGTAACAGAAATGAACTCGAGTCTTGTGTCATGCATAATTTTCTTAAAACTGATTCGCTTCCTACCAGAAGTGTTCTAGAGGTTTAGTGAATGTCTATCTCCCAGGATAAAATAGGATAAAATAGGGACGTGAAGTTTGCTTTGCACTTTAAGCAACCTCACTAGCTAACTTGAACAAGAGAATTTTGAGGAACACCACAAAAACTATGCAGAGAGGAAAGAAAAATAGCAGAAAAATGAAAAGAATAATTCCATTTTTTTTTTTTTTGTCTAAGGCTACTAGAAATAACACATATTATAGGCTGCAGGATGAAGGCAAAATTAAAGACTCCAGTTAAAGACCACTCTTCAATTTCATCCACTTTTGAGCATTAAAGCTTAATTAAATGAGCTTTTACAGTTGAGTACTAAAGCTGAATAATAACACCATTGTTACAGTCTTTAAAATCAGCCCATTGCCTATTAAATCAATAGTTACAGAATTTAAACTCAATTGAAAATCGTAACTGCTGGACAAAAAGACCCAGTAGAAAACTGTGGGTCTATCTTGACCCACATTTTCAGTCCGGCATGCGTGTGCACAGTCGCGCCTACATACAGTCAGGCTTATCGGATTTGTGATTTGCACCGGCCAGGCGTGTGCACATGAAGAATGGGCTTACTTTAGCAATGAAACTCCTAAATATTTCTCCTACTTATATAAGGTGTAGCTCATTTTCCTACCTCTCCTATACAGGATACAAATCACACTTTTAAAATAAAATGGCGTATTTTTCTCTCAGTGATGAGAGTCTCTCTCGTGATGCGTTCTTCTCCTAGTTATCTAGGTTTCTTTGGTTATACTCTATGCAATTTGTTCATCGCCGTCATCTTCGTAAAATTACACAACCACTTCATGATCCTCTCGGAATCTTTTGTAAGTCATTGTATCCATAGCAATGAAATCTCATAAATCATGGACTCTTTTTCTTTTACTGTAGATGAGACTCAGTGCGTTGGCCTACCTTACACGATGGTTGATTGGGGCATTGAATCTTGCAAATTCAGTTATATGTGGTAGTATACCGTGGTGGCTACATCAACGCCTATGGTTTCAGAATCTCTATGTCAAAACCATGGAAATGTGCAGCTGACTCCTTCAAACTACATGTTCTTAAAGATAATGTACTTCATCTGATTTTCAACACTGCTAAAATTTAAGTTCGAGTTCTGTATGAAGGTCTGTAGAACTTTGACAAACAACTCTTCTTAATAGCCATGGAATCCTAATACACAAGAACCTCATCAGGTGTTTGATTCTATCTGTTTCAACTATTGTACATCAGGCCTACCTTAGTGGTGTTATACCCCGAAAATAGGTCGGATGCTTGCTTCTGTTCTTGAAAACAGTATTTTCCGTTGAGATCTGCACCAGAAAAAGGGTTGGAGTAGGCTAATTCTTTAAGATACGAGTGTTATAAAGAGTTCAAAACCCCTTCGGCGGTGCATTTTGGTTCAAATCCCTGGACTAGGCAAAGTGAAAGTTGAGATCCAATAGGAACGGCTCCTAGATTCTGCTATTTCAGTGGGCGGATCGGCCATACATTTTCTCAATGTGATGTTTTAAAAACTACTTAAGACCATACGAGACTTTCAAGAGAAATCTTTCAATATCCTGATTCTCTTGAAGTTTCAGACAAATCTGATATTGACTATTCTTACCATTAAAAACTGTTTCCCACTAATGCTTCTGAATTTTTACTCAATCACATAGGGAGACAAATTCTGCTACCCCAGTTATTGCATAGAACAAGGGAACTACCTTGAAGATTACTGACATTTCAAGCCCTTTGAGGATCAATCAACTACAGAAAACAGTGCAACACTTGTTAACAAAGCTATCCTTCTCCCACATTTGTAGATGGTGTGTAACTCTATCTCTACTCAAACAAGAACCTTACAAGAGGAGGGAAAGGACCAAATTGGCAGTAGTACAAATGATGAAGGTAGTCTGGCACTGATGCAGACTACTACTTCATCCTTTAAAATGACACAAAAATGGGAGATTCTTCCTCAGCCTAAAAGCAAGGGACTTATGCTCCCTCATAAACAAATACACCTCAGCTCAACTCAAATCTGAACTGTGCATATCGGGTCAAGCATACAACATCAATCATTATGAAACCAATTGATAAGAAGAACAACGTTTTGACAATCAATGGCACAGACAGGTTACCATTGTTATTGCAACCGATACCGCCAAAAGAATCGGCTCTGACTCAAGTATTCTGCTTAAACCTATCCCTAATTAAAACTGAAAATTTGCTTTCAGATTTTGAGAATTATTCCACCCTTCTATCTTGCTCTGAACTTGAGTCTTTGTTTTTTTTTATTTCTAAATTGATCCTTTTGGTTTCTGTATAAGGGTTCTTATTTTCTTCCCTCATGTTAACCGTTTCACCCCCATATTCCTAATCTTTGTTCCTCAAACTACTTACATAATGAAATTGCTTATGCTCCTAGTTCTAACTCTATCTCTTTTAATGTTAGTTTGAAATAGAAAAATAATTTCTCTTATGCTTCCCCTATTTCTCAAATTCATGTTTCAGGCTTTGTCCCTATGAAAAATAAAATTTCCTTACCTCTTGCTTGTCCTTCTCTAGTCGATGGAAGTCTATCGCTTGTTCTTTGTGGCTTAGCTGTTGTGCCGCCACCGCCTCCTTCTCCGGAATGTCTGCACTTCCAAAAAATTGCTCCCCATCCCTTTCGTCTTTACCATACATCTCTGCAGATAACAACCTCATGTTTCTTCCCTCTGTTTTGTTTCGCTAACACTCTCCCTACTGTCGACCTTCCCCTCTCTACTTCCCCTCCTTCTCTCTCAACTCCCATAGTCCTTCCT
This sequence comes from Catharanthus roseus, assembly GCA_028651295.1. Taxonomy (NCBI): domain Eukaryota; kingdom Viridiplantae; phylum Streptophyta; class Magnoliopsida; order Gentianales; family Apocynaceae; genus Catharanthus; species Catharanthus roseus. The sequence goes on along the minus strand of JAPQWS010000033.1, from coordinate 1,573,710 downwards.
TCTCTCTCAATTCATGTAGCCCCCTCTGATATTTCCCACTGCCCTCCTTTAGATATTCCAGCCACAATAGACCCACTATCATTCGGTTCTTGTAAACTTTCTACTGGTTATGTTCCTCGGTCTTAAGCCAAGAATTCATCTCCTCATTATTTCGAACAAATATTCACAATAAGGCTATTAAATGTGAACTAGGTAAGGCCCAGTCCTCAGTTTGGCCCACGTACCTTTCTATCCCTCCATCTATCCCTTTACAAGTTTCCCCTCCATCAGACCCTCTTTCTTTCAAGCCCACACCTCTATATGTAGACTTAGATTCTCGCACTAATTTTTCTGTCCCTAAAGCCATTGCAAATATTCTGGCCGAAACCATAGATTCTCTCCAACTCCCAACCCAATCTTGGTCCTTCTCCACTAGGGCTGTAAACGGGACGGGTCTTATCCGTACTTGCACGGGTCTGTACCCGTTTTTAGCGGGTAAGGTTTAAATTTTATATCCGCGGACCCGTACCCGTACCCGTGCCCGTATTTATACTGCTATATGGGTCTGGACAGGATATGGTGATGCCCAAACCCGTATACTCGTAGACCCGTATTAATAAAATAATAATATATATTATATATTATATTATATAGAAGATATTAAAAATATATAGAGAAGTCTGGTTGAGTGGTTGGGAAGGGGAAGTTAAAATTATAAAGGCTTGGCAGGGCAGGTTCAAATCCTGTTGCCGCCAACTTGTATCTCTTTATTTGATGGATTTGTCCCAACTAATAAAAATATATTCTTTCATCCCGTGTAAAAGAAATTTATGATAGTAATATCTTTGCCTTATTTTTTATTTCATAGAAATGCTGAAAATATGGATCATGACAAAAAGGACAATTTTTTTCTTTATTTTTCTTTTACATTCTCTATCTTATATGCTACTATTTGACTTATCTATTAGGCGACACCGTATTATTACATATACTCTTTGCTCAAAGGTTGTCCAGGAATTTGGATTACAGACTGAAATTAATATAGTTAAAGGGGTCTATATCTCTATTCATTTATGTATATGTTAAATGATTGTATTTGTTGAAAGAAATATTGAGGAGATTATGTTAATCATGTTAAAATTTTTAGTTTAGGATTTATACATTGTTTTATATATTTTTGTTTAACAGGGAAAAAAAATATATGATACGGGTATGGGTACCCATACCCTACCCTGGACCTTGGAGGGTCGGGTCTGGGTCCAAAATTTTATACCTTGGAGGGTATGGGTCCGGGTCTGGGTCCAAGTTTAACTATAAGGGTACGGGTCTGGGTCTGGGGGTTCCCTGAGGGTTTGGACTCGTTTACAGCCCTATTCCCCACACATATTACTCAACTCCTTGAAATCTCATTAGCCCTTACCAGTCCAATTCAGAGTTTATTCCCGTCACTCCCAACTCTAGCACTGTTCATCTTATTAATCACAGTTTACTTTCAAATGTTAATCATAATCTGACCCGATTTTGATGACTTAGGATTTGGAAATATTATTGATTCCTAATTACCAAATGCTGATGATGACTTTATTGTTAAGGTTAATGCCTCCTCTCAGTCTTACTATGATTTTTTGAATCCTACTCCAGTTGTCCCTAGCTTACTTGATTTGCTTTATTCTAAATATCGTCTTACTAATTTAATCTCTTTAGAGTAAAATTTGCATGACTCTACTGCATGTAATGTCACCAATGTGCAATAATGTGGAAATGTCTTAGTGGATACAGATGCTACTCCAAAAAATTACAAGGCTTCCACTTTCAAGAGGTTGGCTCGTATTGCAAGCTCTAAATTAAACTCTCTATCCAAGATACCTCTCACACCTATTAAGAACATAGTGAAAAATGATGGTTCTTTCTTTGAAGAGATCATCAGAGGATATCCCACTAGAAGTTGATAAAGTTATGCATTCTTTGAAAAAAGCAAAGGCCCCAGAGTTTGACTCTATTCATGGACCAGCAGTGGCAGGTATTTTTCAACCCCACCGAGATCAATGAGTATCTTGTGTGGGAACTACCGGAGGGTCGGCATCCCTCGAGCAATTCAAGCTCTTAGCAGTCTTATTAAGTATGTTAAACCTTTTATTATTTTTTTATCTGATACCAAATGTTTGAAAAATAAAATGGACTCTATTAGAATTTCCATGGGGTTTTGATTGTGGTTTTTAGTAGACAGAATCGGCCTCTCTAGAGGCCTAGCTCTTTTTTGAATAATGATATTTGTGTGTCTCTATTAGGTTACTCTATGGGTCATATTGATATTTCTTTAATCTCCCTAATTCTGTACCTTTTCGTTTCACTAGCTTTTATGGGAATACTAAGCCTAAACTTCGTAAGTTCTCTTGGGATCTTTTATGACACTTACATACTCTTTCTCATCTTCCTTGGCTTGTTGCAAGAGATTTAAATGAAATTCTTTCTTTAGATGAAAAGATAGGGAGGGCAAGTAATAACTGGCAGATTGACAATTTTCGGCATGATTTGTCTGATATAGGGCTTCTTTATCTAGGTTACTGAAGTCCTAAGTTCACCTAGAAAGGTCCTAGAAAAACTAAACGACCACATTAGAGCTCGTCTTAATAGAGGACTGACTTCTTCCTCTTTTGCTCAACTTTTTCCTTCTTGCAAAGTGCAAAACAATTCGGTAATCATTCTTATCATCTAGCTCTTCATATTAGTCTTTCTAATATATCTAGCAATCTTGTAGGTAGAAGCACTAAACCTAAACGTTTTTAGCATCACTAGATGAAAAGAGGAAGAATGTATGATTTTTTTTTTTTATAATCTTTGGATTCCTAATCCTAGCCCCTATATTGATTCTATTGGAAACAATTTCGACTCTATTTTGGATCATCTTCTGGAATGGAGTAAGAAAAAATACGGTAATTTGCCTCTCAGGATTAATCAAATTAAGCAGAAGCTTAATAGTATCAGGTCACAATCCTCATGGACTACATCCGAGGAGGCAAAGTTTAAGTTAGAAATTGATCAGCTTCTTTCTCAAGAAGACTTCTGGAAGACAAGATCTAGAGAAGACTGGCTTACAGAAAGAGATAGGAACACTACTTATTTCCATAGGAAGGCTTTTCAGCGTCATAAATAGAACTCTATAAATTCAATCATGGATAATGGATCTATGATCACAAACCCTATTGGGATTGAAAATTCCATATTCTACTATTTTAAATCCATTAACTCTTCCAACAATTCCTCATATGTTTTGCAAAAAGACACGATTGATAAAACCCTATTGGAAAAGGAACGCCTATCATTAGGCTAGCACTTTACCTAGGAAGAGTTATATCAAGCCTTTAAAGAGATGAAAAGAAGGAAAGCTCCAGAGCCTGATGGACTGCAAACCTGTTTCCTCCATAAGTATTGGAGTATTTTGGGTTAAAAGGTAAATAGTATGGTTCTTAGTGTTTTACATAATGGTGATGATATTAGCTCTTTCAATGATGCTAATATCTCCTTTATTCCAAATATTAAGAATCCCTCCCTCGTTAAAGATTACATACCTATTGGGCTTTGCAATGTGATTTATAAGTTAGTTTCTAAAACCATTGTGAATAGATTGAAAACTCACATGACTTTCATTATTCATGACAGTCAAAGTTCATTTGTTGAAAATAGACTCATTACTGATAATGTCATTGTTGCTTTAGAGGCATTTCATTCCATGAGTTTAGGGAAAGTTAATGGTCATAATCACTTTTCTTTAAAACTAGACCTAGTAAAGCTTTTGAAAGAATTTAATGGAATTACCTGGAGTCCATTATGTTTGCTATGAGATTTCCTCCTAATTTAATATATATGATTATGTAATGCATTCATACTGTGTCTTTTTCAGTCCTTATTAATGGCTCCCGTTCCCCTTCCTTCACCTCCAATAGGGGTATTTGCCAAGGTAATCCCCTTTCTCCTTACTTATCCATTATATGTAAGGAAGGCTCTCTTCCATGATTCATTTTGCAGAAAGGCAAGCTCTTTTTTCAAGATTGCACTTTAGGCATAATAGTCCCTACATCTCCCATTTATTCTTTGCTAATGATATCATCATATTCTGCAAAGCTAGTATTGATCATGCAACCGCTATTCACAAAGTTTTGGATGACTTTGCATCCATCTCAGGTTAGGAGGTTAGTTTCCAAAAATTGGCACTATTTTTTAATTAAGCTTGTCCCACTAACTTTACAAGATTATAATATTGCAACTATGAGCATCCCTAAAAGAGATGGGGTTGGGAGCTATCTTTGTTTGCCTTGTCTCATTGGTAAGCCAAAAAAAGGAAATTTTCCAATTTATCAAAGACCGAGTTTGGAAAAGCTGAATGGTTGGAAAGAAAAAATCCTTTTACTTGCAAGTAAAGTTGTACTCATTAAAGATATAGTTCAAGCTATTTCCATCTAAGCCATGTCCTATTTTCTTATGCTTGATTACATTATCAAATCTTTAAATTCTATGGTCATGCAATGTTTTTGGGGTGGGTCTAAAGGAAAAAAACTGTTAGAAATCTTGGGGTGATCTTCACAAACCAAATAATCAGGTTGGGATGGGTTTTTGGGATTTTGAAGGATTTAATTTTTCCCTTCTTGCCAAACAATGTTCGCTTGTTTTCTCATCTCCATCACTTTGGTGACATAATGTCCCAAGGCGAACTATCGTCCTCATGGGAATTTCCTGATTGCTTCGTAGGGAAGTAGACCCTCCTATCTTTGGCGAAGTCTCTTGGAAGGTCGCAACATTCTGTCTCTCGGCCTAAGATACTGTATTGGCAATGATCTCTCTATAGATATATAGCCAGATAAGTGGATCCCCTCCCTAAATGAGTTTACACCATCACCTCTCTTCAGTTGTTGAGGAGGGAAAAAAAGGTGGCTGGTCTTGTTAATTTTCATCAATGTTATCGGAGAGAAGACAGAGTTAGGCACTTGTTTCTCCATTATGAGGCTAAGGAGATTCTTCAAATCCCTCTCAATCTTGCTTGGCTTGGAGATAAACTGATCTAGAACTATACCCAGAATAGAATGTACACTGTCAAATCTGGGTATAAGGTGGGTATGGATTTTTTCAAAAGTTCTACTTTCTTGGAAGGTCCCTCGAGTAGATATTAGTAATCTAAATTATGGAATTACATCTATAATCTCCCGGTCCAACCAAAACTCCGACTCTTCCTCTAGAGAGTTGTTTTAAATATTCTTTCTAGATGGATAAACCTATAGAGAAGAGGCTTATATGACATGACTCATTGTGGATTCTGGGCTAAAGATAATAGACATGCACTGTTGAATTCGCCAAACAAGTTTGAGAATACATATACCATGGCACAAAATGGACGAGGTATGCTACTCTTAGTTTTAAGGATCTCATGATTTTGATCTCTCTGCATTTTGAGGTAGAAGACGTTGTTGTCTTCATAACTTTTGTATGCTTATATGGTTTGCTAGAAATCAATGTCACGAAGGCTCCTCCGTAGATGCACGCTTAATTACTTTAAAAGCCATATCCTCTTCAGAAGATCTTGTAAAGGTTAATAAAGGTTCCCCCTCTTTCTCAATTATTCCTAGGATATTTAAGGTCAGTACAGATATGACATTTTAAAATGATAAAATTGGCATTGGTATTATTATACGGGATCACTTGGGTATCCCGCTTTTAGCTAAAGTTGTACCTCGATGGGTCATTTTGATTATGGGGAACTCCTGGCTATCATCGAAGGATATATTACAGGCTCCTCTCTTGGTGATCGGAATGTTCTTGAAAGTGACTTGATTATTGCTATCAATAGTCTTACTTCTAATGATGAGGACATATCTAAACTTGGTTCTCTATCTGTTGGCTTTCGAAATAGTATAGATGTTTCTTCCATCTCCTTATCCATGTTTATAGGTCAAGAAATAGCTCGGCCCATTTATTAGCAAAGGCTGCTTTAGTTTCTAATGTAGCCCAGGTTTGGTCTAGAAACATTTCACACGATGTATCACTTGCTATCGTGTTTGAATTTAATAATATATAATACTGTTTTCCTTTATAAAAATCACACTTTTGAAATTCCAACTTTTGAGAAACTACTTTCTCATTCATACCACTTCATTTCTTTAATTATTTCCAACATTATGTAGTGTTATTAATCGAGTTTCTGAGCCGGATCAATCTCAGTTCGAAGTACACATAAGAGGATTCAATCTCGATTTGAGTCAATTGAGATTTAAAGAATTGAACCCGAACTGGACCATATGAATTCGGGCCAACACAACTCGAAATGACATTTTTTTTAATAAGTATTATTAAAAAACTTGAAAGATAATGAAACAATTATAAATTAAATATTCAGACGATTAATGTTTTACGTTTACAAGCAAATTTATTACTCCCTTCATCCCACAAAGAATATATCGCTTTTCTTTTTTGTAAATCCCAAATTATGGTCTCATTTTCTTTTATGAATGATAGTTAATTTCTTAAGTTCTTTTTATGTCTCTCATTATTCTACCTCTTAATTACTAAACATCTCTACTTCCCAAAAAATATTAATAAAACACATATCATTCTACTACTTATATTTGTAGTTTCCAGATAAAAGGTCTAATTAATTTAGTATTAAAGAATAGTATAATAAAGAAATCAAAACAAAATTTATTAATTTAGCTAATTTTGCTTAATCTGTGTGAAAATTGAAGTAGGACAATCTTTGTAGGATAGAGGGAGTGCAAAACAATAAAAAAACGTTCTTTTAATAATCTTGTTTTGAATCAAAACTTCATTCTAATTTAATATTTATTTGAGTATTTCCTAATTTTAATATATAATTACAATATAATATACATAAATTATAATATACAATGTAGTATAATATAATATAAAACAATAAATAGTAACAACATTTGAATGACATCTTCAGATCATAAACCAAATATGATCACTAAGGATTAAGGAATCCCTTTTATATAAGGATACACCTAATAACTACCCGGGAAGTCCTTGCTCTCTAAGGTTTTTTCTCCCTAATTAGGGTTTTTGTTCCTACCCTGCTTTACGCATAAAGTTGGGATTTTTCACATCTTTTTCATTTCGTTTCTAGTTTATTAGTCTTAGCGGAGGATTAAGTAGCTCCAGAAGGTTACCTTGATGGAGGAAGAGGAGGATTCAACCCCTTTTGGAGGAAGAGAAGTGTTTGAACAATTGTGTGGGACGGATATATAACATCAAAGAATATCTGCTCCGTGTTTTGCGAATGCAATTCAATAAGGTCTGGAAAATTGAGAAATTAAGAGTGGCCAAAATACGGGTGAACATTGTCCTGATTTTCTTCCCGGATGAAGAGGTTATGGAGAAAATCATCAAAGGTGGCCCATGGTGCTTTGATAATCATCTCTTAGTGTTATAACAATGGAAGAGGGTTAAGGATTTTACAGACGGCTCGTTCAATGATTTTGTCTTTTGAATCCATGTGGGAGGCCTACCGGTTGAATGTTACACCAAAGAGATAGGTCGTAAAGTGGCTAGATGGTTTGGGGAGTGTAGTGAAATTCACGTAAGGAAAAGGACAGAAGGCGGGTATTTAGGTTGATTTTTGTAGTGAGAGGGTGGGTTTTTTTCTGAATACGAGCGCAGATTAACATTACAAGGCCTCTTCGCAAGGTATCAGATTAATCGTCCCGATCCATGGTGTTGTGTGGTGAGCAGTCCAATATGAACGCCTACCCCATATCTCTTTCTTTTGTGGGAAAATTGGGTACACTCTTAAACACTGCATGGAAGCACTGGTAGACTTAAGTGATGAGGCGAGGTAGAATTTGGGATATGGTGAATGGCTATCGGTATAGAGTACGCAATTAGTCCTTAAATACAGCTTTTACCATGCAGGTAGAGATGGATTAGGTAAGAGAAGAGGGGGGTTCTTGTGTTCGAGTTGAAAGGGTGGGAAAATTGGCCAGGGAAAATAATTAATTCGGAGGGGAGGGTATTGACCGAGGTAGGGGCATAGGAGTACATGATGTTGTGGTGGAGAGTGACGGATTTAGGGATGTGGAATGACAAGGGAATGGGAGGTCTCATGCATAGGGACCTTGAGGGAGATATAAGATAGAACAAAGTATTAAGTTTGCATGATTCTCATGCAAACCACGTTAAAGGCAGGAAGGGGGAGATAGGTTAGGGGGAAGGAAAAGAAATATTAAAAAGTGAGTAGAGTGGGGAGTGGGGAAAAAAGGGAAGTTGAGAATCTTATGGGCGCAAGAAAAGAGGAGTAGATTGTTTGGAAGAGGTCACTGATCAAGGAGTTGGGAAGAAAGTGAGACAAGATCTCTCAATTCGGTTTTTTGATAATTTACTAAAGGCAAGAGTTGTTACACAACCCTGTTTAGAAATATGAGTATATTATTCTGGAACTGTCGAGAGCTTAGGAACCCTCGTGTAGTTTGGGCCCTACGGGAGCTCATCACTAAAGAAGATCCCACAATGGTTTTTTAAAGTGAGACGAAGTTGAGAAGGGGAGTGGAGGGTCAGTTGCAGAATATATGGGTTTTCAGGGATGCTTTGTGGTCAATTATGAGGGCGAAGTGGAGGAATTGTGATGTGGTGGAAAGACATTTTGGACGTGCATCTCCAAAGTTACTCCAAGGGGCATATAGATTTGTTAATCAAGGAGGGGTTAGGAGAGGGGAAATGTTTTCTTACGGGCTTCTACAGACATCCGAAGGTGGAGAAACGGAGGGCTTCATGGAAGTTGATGAGATGCCTTAGTCATAGTCGAGATAACCGTGGTTATGCGGGGGAGATTTTATTGAAATTTTATATGGCCATGAGAAAAAAGAAAAGTGTGATAGAAGTGATGCTCAAATGCAATTGTTTCATGAAGCTTTAATGATGCACTGTTAGTGGATACGGGGTATGTGAGGGAGGGAGAGAAAGGGGGGGGAGGAAGGAGGAGCTTTACATTGTAAAATGGAAGGAAGGGAGAGGCAGCGGTAAGGGAGAGTTTGGATAGGTGTGTCATGAATGAAAAATGAAATGAGATGTTTCCTAGCATGCATGTAACATATGGGTTCTCGGTGTATTCGGACCATGAGCAGGTTTGTGCCAAAATTGCTGGGCCAAAACCAAGAGTAACAAAGAAAATGAGCAGGGGTAGTAGACATTTTTGGTTGGAGACCCTTTGGCTACGTGATGAACATAGCATGGACAAGGTAAAATTGGACATGAATAAAGCATATGATTGGGCTGAGAGTGGTTTTTAGAAATGGATGCTTGACAAGCTCAATTTTCCACCTCACTTTAGCTCTATTATTATGAATTATGTCATTTCTGTCTCTTTTCTAGTGCTTGTGAATCGATTTCCTACTATTAAGTTTTATCCGGAAAGAGGGCTGAGACAAGGGGACCCATTATCCCCATTCTTATTTGTCATATGTGGCAAAGAATTTTTAGCTTTGATTCGAAGGATGGTGAATGATCAAAATTTAAGAGGCCTGCACATGGGTCATGGGAGCATGAAAATTACCTATTTGTTCTTTGTAGATGATAGTTTATTGTTTATGGAGGCAAATGGCAGCTTTGTAGAAACTTTTAAATCAATTTTGGAAGAATATGAAGAGGCTTCTAGACAAGTAATTTATATGCAAAAGTCCTCAATTTTCTTCAAAGTGTGGTGGTGGAATTGGTAGAAGTAGAAGTGTTAGAGATTTTGGGCATGGTGAAGTGTGGGGGAGAAGGGAAGTTTCTTGGCCTACCTTATTTGGTGGGTCACACGAAGAAGCAAATTTTTCAATTTTGTGAAAGATAGGGTAGCAAAGAAGGTGGGGGGTTAGAAAGAGAGATTGCTATCGCAAATAGGAAAGGAGGTGCTTATCAAGTCGGTATTGAAAGTGATTCCCGCATATGCTATGCAACATTTCTTGATACCAAAAGGATTTTGCAACAAAAGAGCATTAATGGTCTGAAAATTTTGGTGGGGAAAAAATGATCATGGTAAGTATATCTACTGGAAGAATTGGAGACACATGTGTTTGGTGAAATCAGTAGGAGGAATGGGGTTATTTTGCTCTGCTAGCTAGGCAAGGATGGAGAATTTTAAGAAATCCAAATTCTTTTGTGGCAAGGGTCCTCCAATCAAAGTACCATAGAGGAGTATCAGTTATGGAAGCAAAGATAGGTACAAGGGTATCATATACATAGAGGAGTATACTAGAAGAAAGGCAACTCCTTAAACAACGGTTGAAGTGGAGGGTGGGTCATGGAGAAAATATAATGGTATTGGAGGGATCCTTGGGTCAAAACTCCTTATGATTTTAAGTTCATCACCAAGAATATGTTCTTACAACATAGTATGAGGGTTCCGGATTTAATTGATACTACCACTAGAAGTTTGAAAGAGGAGCTTTTGTCCAATTTATTTCTCCTGAGAGATGTTGATGAGATATTAGGAGTATACCTCTTAGCCAATCCCACAAAACAATGTTCTTATATGGCATTATGAATAGAATGGATTGCTTACAGTTCAATCGGTGTACCAATGGGAATGGAATTTGTGGCAAGACGCATCATAACGGGGCCGGGAGAAGGAGAGGAGAGGGATCTAATTCCAATCTGAAGTCCAGTTTGTGGTCCAAGTTTTGGAATGTTACTGTTACCCTAAAGGCAAAGCTTCTTGGATGGAAGATATGTAATGATGTTTTCCTACTAGAGATAATCTATGGAGGAGGAGTATATTGGTTGAACCTAACTGTCCTAGGTGTAATATGGAAGTTAAAGACAGTGGGCATGTGTTCTTTAATTGCCCATGGGTAAGGAGGGTTTGGCGTGCATAGGAATTTGATATAAAAAGGGAAGTGAGGGGGCGGGTGGCTGCAGCGATATTTTATGGAATATTCTTTAATTGCCACAATTTTGTGAAGGAGGTAGGAAGATGAATTTTCTGCTGCTGTTGTAGGGAATTTGGACTTCAAGAAATAAACTATTACTTGAGAATTTATATCAATCACCTATACAGATTTTCACATTGGTTAAGGAGTGGGGAGAGGAGTATATTAGTGCACAAATAAAGCCCCCCAAAAGCTTGATGTTGGAAGCTATAGTAGAAAAATAGAGGGCTCCTGCGACTAGGTCTGTGATAGTCTCGGTTGACAGAGCTTTCAAGGGAAGCAAAGCTAAAGCTAGTGTGGTTGTCCGAGATGAAGAGGAGAAGTTAATATTAGCAATGGAGGTGAATTTGAAGGGTATTACGGAGGCGGGGTAAGCTGAATAAATGGTCATTTGGAAGAGGGTGGAATTGGTTAAGGAAGTTTGCTTCCTAAAGGTGGTTGTGGAAGCAGATTGTGCCCCTATGAGCAAAATCAAGGAAGGGAAGGAAGATATGTCTCCTTTGGGTCATCTAATAGGAGCTTTACAGCAAGAATTGAAGGAACAATCTTATTGGAGTATTTCATATATAAGTAAAAGAGTTAATGTTCAAGCTCATAATCTAGGCCAATATGCATGTGATATCAATGATCATATTGTATGGCTAGAGGACGCCCCTAATTTTTTACCTCAGTTATTTTGGATGACAAGCCTATTCTGTAAAACATGAATACTTTTTCCTTTCCCCAAAAAAAGAAAAAAGACCTATATACTTCTCAAATTCTTTTTCCAATGTTTTTTGAGTAAATGTCAACTTTAGTCTCCAAAATACTTTCATTGTTTGGATTTGATCCCTAACCATTAATTTAAATTTTTTTGTCCTGAACATATTTTCATTGGTGGGGTTTTGTCCTTGACTATTAATTTTAACTTTTTTCATGCCTAACATATTTTCGTTGGTTTGATTTGGTTCCTAACTATTTATTTCAACTTTTTTCGTCCACAACATATTTTTGTCTGATGAATCTGATCTCCAACTACTCATTTTAACTTTTTTTATCCTCAACTAATTCAAATGTAAAATTATTTTTCCCACCTGGACGATTTCTGGTAATTTTGCTCGGTTTTGAAGATTTTGACTTTGGGAATTTTAAAGGTTAAAGGGGAAAATAAAAATTCAATAAACTGAGTTTTGTTTAAAAAATTATTTTCAGGCAACAAAATCGCGTTAACGCAATGTTATCTTCTTCATTGTCCTCAAATAGTTTGGGTTGTTGCAGAACTCGAAAGTGCCTTTAACTCTTCGTTAGGAGTAATGAATATCATCATCACCCTACATTTCTCAATTGAGTTACAAGGTAAAAGTTTGAAATATTTTTTCGTTCTCTAGTCATAACAAAGATGAAGAATCAATGAAGATTGTTGGGTTAATTTTGTCGAACCATAATCCCAGAGAGGTAAACAACGTTAGATTTAGGGAAAATATGCATATAGAGTGAGTAATATTGTCTGAAAAGGCTTTTTTTTTTAAAAAAAAAAGAAAATTAGTTTATTGAATTTTAAATTTTACCCTATAGGCTTTAAAATTAAGTCGAAGTCAAAATCTTCAGGATCGTACAAAATTATCGGAAATCATAGAGGACAAAAAAGATTACACGTAAATTAGTTGAGGATGAGAAAATTTAAAACTAATAGTTGGGAACCAAATCCAACAGACCAAAATATGCTAGAGACGAAAAAATTTAAAATTATTAGTTAGCAACCAAACCCAACGAATAAAATATATTGGGGACAAAAAAAGTTAAAATTAAAAGTTAGGGACCAAATATAACCAACGAAAATATGTCAGGGATTGAAGATGACTTACTTTTTTTTTTCAAAACAAGTACTTTTGAAGGGTTCTTTGAGCCTCTGAGTAATTCGCATTTAATACCTAAAGTTCCAGCAAGATCCCTACGTTCAAAAAGTGAATTTTCCGCAAGATTGCGTATCTCTAGAGGGACATATTGTTTTCAAGAAAGAGATTTGGTAATATTCGGAAATGGGCCTAACATATTATTTTTAAGAAGAGATTTTGTTAAAAGCTAAACTCCATCCTCAAAAGTAAGGACAGGACTTCTCAAACTTTAATGAAACAATATGAGATTCTCAACACACCTTTTACACTTAGCTTGGGCCTAACTGCATCCATAAAAGTACTTCAAGAAGAGAGGTAGGATTTCCCAAACTTGTAAGGAGTTTATTTATTCTTTAGCTCGCCAATGCTTAGGGCTATACATCTTGAGTGTAAAGTTATGTAGGACTATACATCTGCAGATGACCCTGTAAACCCGAAAATTTGCAAATTAAATCCCTACAATTTTATTTGAATAACATTTTAATTCAAATATTATCAGCCAATTAATGTGGGACAAGTGTCGAGACTTAAACACTTCAACCAATGAGAACTCAATGAGTGGTTCAACAAATGAAATCACGCCACGTCACCCATAACAAAGGACTTATCCAATCAAATAATTCCACCTCAATATATATTTATTTCTTAAATATTAGAAATATATATATATTCAAATTTAAAAATTAAGTCTCATCCTTCTCAAGTTTTGCCTATATATAGAAGGCCAAAGTTAAGGGAAAGGAGACACAAGAATTTTCATCTGCAGAAGTGGTGAAACTCTGAAGAATTCCTCAAATTCTCTCCAAGTTTCTCAAGTCAAGACTAGCCTCCAATTTTATGGCTAGAAGTTTCTTCGAGTTCTTCTTCAACATAGTAAAAGAAGAAGTTCTTTGGCAACTTTGAGATCATGCTGCAAGGCCCTCAGAATAAGTTTTCAAAGAGCAGAATCAGCATGCTTTATTCTCTCGGCGAGAATTTTCAAATATTGTAACCGCTTTAAATTTTATAAATATTATTTGTTAGTAGTTTTCTTTGTTTTCTTTAATTATTTTGCAGGCAAGAATTCTTTGTAAATAAATTTCAGGCACGCCTAGCGGGACCATCTTTGCTGCTCATCTTTTCTCTTCAAGTACAACAAACATCATCAATGGCTTCAACTAACACCACCTCAAAGGCTACTTCTTCTAAGGCTTCATCGGTTGGGATGAAAATTGAGCTGAGTGCGCCGGTAGGCTACACTGGTCCAATCATAAGAAGAATAGCAACAACGCAAAAAACAAAATTCACATGAATACTCTGTTGATAGCCCTGTTCGCAAATACACAAATCCGATCTTTAAGATCACTTCTTCCCTAGAAGCAGAAAAAGATGTTCAGGCAGCAATAAACAACACTTTATCATTTCTGGACATGGAATCTGATTCAAGTCATGAGGAGGAAAATGATAACTCTACTTTGTTTGTTCCGCAAGTTCTGAAGTGAAACATATCCTACTATGAGATTTCATTTATAACCTCTTCAGTTATGCCCGCCATGATGGCAGATGTTTCATCAGTCGAAGAGCAAATAGCAAATCTGACAAAACTAGTGGAAGGACTTGTAAAACATTGTCAGCAATAGGATATGGCAGTTGCTCAACTGCTAAATCAATTTGATAATTCTGGAGAAACAAGGCAAGCTTCTCCAAAACAATCCGAAGACTCAGAAAATTTGGGATCTGCTAAGGTTGCTAAAGAAAAATTGCAACTGGAGAAGGTTCTGGATCAGCAAAGGAAGCTCACAATATCCAAGTTTCCTCTGATGGGTCGATTCCGATAGATCAATTGAATGACATTATTATAGGGACGATCAAGGACAAGTATGAAGGAGCTGCTAAGTCTTCCTCTGCATATGTGAAACCTACCAGAAGAATTGATAACATCAAAAAGTCGGCAGTATATCAAGCTCCTAAGATGCAGTAATTCGATGGCAAAAGAAATCCCAAGCAGCATGTAGCACATTTTGTTGAAACTTGCCACAATTCAAGAACTGATGGGGATCTCCTAGTCAAGAAATTTGTTCGCTCTCTCAAAGGGAATGCTTTTGACCGGTACCCCGACCTTGCACCAGGATCCATTGATAGCTGGGAGTAACTTGAAACTGAATTCCTAAATCACATCTATAGCACTCGTCGAATTATAAATATGCTAGAATTGAGCCATACAAAATAATGGAAAGACGAAGCTGCGATCAATTACATCAATCAGTGGGGAAGCTTAAGTTTGGATTGCAAGGATAGACTCTTTGAAGGATTTGCAATTGAGTTGTGAATTCAAGGTATGAATTGAGATCTCCAATACATTCTCAAAGGAATTTAGCTAAGGACTTTTGAAGAATTGGTCACTCGTGCGCATGACATGGAACTAAGTCTCAAAGCACATGTAGACCAAAGTATTCTAGTTTCAGAGCCACATAAGAAGGAGAAGCAAGACATCAAGAAAGTCAAAAAATATTCTTCGATGGCTAAGGAATCCAATGCAACGATACTTGTAAAGTTTTCTACAAAATTTAGTAAAAAGTTTACAAAGAAAGTAGGCACCATTCAAGATGGTGTAAGAAATGAGGTAACCTTGAAAGAAATGCAAGGAAAATTGTACCCTTTTCTGGATTCAGATGTTCCAGAAATGTTTGATGAAATGTTGAAGGCAGAAATGATTGAGCTGCCTGAGATGAAGGCAAGTATCATCGTCTTCTCAATCATCATACTGAAAAGTGCTTCATCTTCAAGGACAAAATCATGGAGTTGGCACGTAAAGGAGAAATTTTGCTGGAGGAAGATAAAGTGCTTGCAAACCCGACAAGCATAAAACATGGATCTCTTCCGTCCAAAGAGTTCAATCAATCTATGGACATCCCTCAGTTTGTGATGATCAAGTTTGGACAGTTTAATCCCATAAGGATTAATGTTGAAAGTTCAACAAGTTTTCTCTTGCAAAGCAAAGTGGAAAGCTTTTCTCAACAATCTCTTAAGAATTTCTGTACCGTGCCTATGGTTGAGACTAAATTTGACTATAATTTTGAAGGATGGACAGTGGTGAAATGCGGAAAATGTGGCAAAAAAAGTGAGCAAATGGCAAACCAATTAAATAAAATAAATTAGTAAACAGGAATGCGACTTGAAACAAATTTGCTGATTCTAAAATAGCCAAGTTTAAAAATGCAACTCATTCCAACAATCAGCAACCAATTACTTTTTGGAGAATTCTTTCCGAAAGATTTGTTTAATAAATCTAAGGTCGTATCCTCTTTTGCTATCCACTATAAAGAAGAAGATACTACTTCAAGCAAATCTCCACTGCTAGATGACAAGCATAATAAAAATATGGTTGCACAAAAGTCTACAGAATGTATGGACACAACCATATTCAATGATGACGACCTATTTCTAGGTTTAAAGCCTCATAATAGACCTTTTGTTTATGTCTGGTTATTCACATGAAAAGAACGTGAATAGAATATTATTGGATAGAGGTTCTGCTGACAATATTCTTCATATGCGAATGTTGAAAGAATTGGAAATTACTACAGAAGAAATGTCACAAAGCCGCCTCATGATATAAGGTTTCAATCAAGAGGGGCAAAGAGCACTTGGCACAATCCTTTTGGAGTTGATGATTGATAAAATGAAATCCAATGTCCTTTTGCAAGTTATTGATATTAAACCATCATACAATATTCTTCTAGAGAGGCCATGGCTTCATGACCATGGAGTTGGTCCGTCTACTCTTCATCAATGCTTCAAGTATTCCTGAAATGGAGTCATAAGAAAGATCGTTTCTTATGAAAGGCGTTTTACTTAAGCAAATACCCACATTGCAGATGTCAAACTATATTTCCAAAGTAAAAGTGTAGCATTTACAAGAAAGTAAGTGTCACTTGGAAGCTCAAAGTTCAAAAGACACTTCGCAAAATAAAAATTCAAGCGATAACAAGGGAAAGTCGATCAAATTGACGCGACAAAATTCTCCTATTCTGCGATATATCCCTAAATCACTGAGGAAAAGGGGGAAATCTGCTTTAGTTGAAGTGGACAGGTTGAAAGGCTGCACTGTACCATTGACTAAGATTGAAGCAGTTAAACCAATGGTCAAGCTTATTTTGAAAGGATTCGTGCATCCTGAATAAGGACCGAAGGTGGAGCATGGCACAATGCTCGTTAAAAGAAATGAGGATGGATTTGATCCCAATGCATACAAACTTCTGGCTAAAGCTGGATATGATCCTCAGAGCTCGAATACTTTAGGTAAACTTATTCCTGAAGTAATTATCAAAAGTGCATGGCTTGAATGAAACTCAGAGAATGTTGAAAGAAAATGGGCATTCTGTGGAAAGTTCGCGTGCTGGGTTAGAATATAACCATATTCTCCTATGCAAATCACCAAAAAAAATGGCAAACAATCATTGTATCTCTGTGGAAGATGAAGATTCAAAGGTGAACCAAAGGTCTATTTTTTATCGACTGGGGAATAAAAACCCTCGGGGTCAGTGTTTCAGCATTTGGGGGCCAAGACAAACAAGATGTTAAGAAATCCTTCTTTCAAGAAACGTAAATTTTTAAAGAAATCCTCACTGAAAAAAGGATTGGAACAACGACATGTAGGGATAATGGTGCAAACAACTGAAGGGAAAGGCATCAGTACGGAGTCACGTCAACTGTTTACCGTATGAGCTCCTACTGGCACTTGTATTTTAGCTGCTGCTTCGCACGAAGCTGAGGGCCAGCCGGGATCCTCTGACAAAGCTTGGTAAGCGCCCTTAGGGTAGGCCTCACCGCAAAATCTCTTAAATAGGAATGGTTCTCCTTCCCATAGTCGATGATCACTGATAGACACATCTATAGCAAAACTATAAATGGAAGCTAGCCGCCTGCCTGGTGGGGGCAGAGCACCAAACCGAAGGAGTTTTACACGTAGGGTTGAACCAAAAGACGAGTGAATCGATTCAAAGAACGAGGATAGCGACAGAGAACTCGTTAGTCAGTAAAACCCAAGAACAATCAAACTGTTCGTAGCTCTAATTGCGTGATCGGCCTTAGGAGCCGTTCTCTAACCAGCTTACTTGATTCTCCTAACTGAAAGGATGTCCTTAGAGACATCAAAGAAGTAGTAAAACTATAAATACTTCGCAACATAATTCCTCCTAGAATGAGGAGGAAAACTACACTTCTTCTGAATTGCGATAGTGTTTTGAAAGCCAATTACATACTATTGTGGAGACAAGGCCAAAGGAAGAAGATGAAGAAAGTTTAGGGTCATCCAACTTCGTTACATTTTCGCACAGTGCCCTCCTAATCCTATTTCTCGCCAAACTATTGTGTTTGTTATGGAAATTGAATGATCGATCAGAGCTGGCTACATTAAAAGGAATGCAAATATTTCTGTGGAAAATATCCGAATGGAATATGGAGGAACTCGAAGTATTGTCCGTTTTGGTGTGGATAATTCAACAAGTAATCCTGCAAGAAGAGAAAATGAGGAGGATGATGAAGAAGTTGTCCCTTCTAATCATATCATCATTCTCGATTAAAAAAACTATGAAGAAGAAGATGCTCAAGATGCTCCCCTGAACTTGAAGAAGGCATTAAAAGCACTGTAGATGAGTTGAAAGAAGTTAACTTGGGCAGTGAAGATGATAAATGTCCAATCTACATAAGTTCACTTTTGATGCAAAAGGAAGAAGAATCATATATTTAACTTCTACATGAGTTCAAGGATGTCTTTGCTTGGACATACAAAAGAAATGCCAAGAATAGATCCAAAAGTGGTTGTCCATTACTTGGCTATAAAAAGAAGTGTTCGACTAATAAAGCAGGCTCAAAGGCATTTTCGTCTTGAATTGATTCCTCAAATTGAACATGAGGTCGACAAATTGATTGAGGCTGGGTTTATTCGTCAGGTCAAATACCCGACATAGATATCCAGCATTGTGCCTTTGCAGAAGAAAAATGGTCAACTATGAGTTTGTGTTGACTTTAGGGACTTGAATAATACGTGCCCAACGGATGACTTTCCTCTTCCAAATACTAAAATCATGGTTGATGTTGTTACTGGTCATGAAGCTTTGAGTTTTATGAATGAATCATCTAGCTACAATCAAATACACATGGCTCCAAAGGCTAAAGAATTGACAGCCTTCTGAACACCTAAATATAACTATTGTTATAAAGTAATGCCATTTGGTTTGAAAAATGCAAGTACGATATATCAAAAGAGCAATACAAAGGATTTTGACAACATGCTCCATAAAATTTTTGAGTGCTATGCTAATGATTTGGTGGTGAGTTACGAAAATGAGAAGACCATTTGGACCATTTAAGGAAAGTTTTTTGAACAGCATCGTCATTATCAATTAAAGTTGAATCTTTGAAATGTGCATTTGGAGTTACCTCAGGAAAGTTTCTAGGCTTCATTGTCTGTAAATCTAGCATCGAAATTGACCAAGCTAAAATTGATGCCATTATGAAAATGCCAGAGCCTCGAACTGTAAGGTGAGAGGTTTACAAGGAAGGTTAGCTTATCTGCAGCAATTCATTTCAAATCTGGCAGGAAGATGTCAACCATTCGCTAATTTGATTAGAAAAGGAGTATTTTTCGAGTGGGATTATGGATGTAGTAATGCATTTAAAAGTATCAAGACTTACCTTACAAGAGCTCCAATTTTAGTTGCACATATACATGGAAAGCCTTTGCTTTTATACATTGCTGCACAAGAACGTTCTTTGGGAGACTTACTTGCTCAAGAAAATTAAAAAGGTAAGGAATTCTTTATATTACCTGAGTAGGATGATGACTCCCAATGAAGTTAAATATTTGCCGATTGAGAAGTTATGCTTGGCTCTAATTTTTGCAATCGAAAAGTTGAAGCATTACTTTCAAGCTCACACGGTGCATCTAATCTCCAAAGAAAATATAATCAAGTATATGATGGCAAAGCTTGTCTTGTCTGATCGACTAGCAAGGTGGTATTTAAAACTCCAATAATTTGAAATTGTTTATGTTCCTCAAAAAGCTGTAAAAGGACAAGTGTTATCTGATTTCTGAGCTAAACAGCCTATACCCGGCGAAATGGGTTTTGACTGATGACTTACCAGATGAAGATGTGCTTTTAATTGAAATTTTACCTCCATAAGATGTATTTTGATTGGGCTGCTCATCAAGATGGAGCTGGTGCAGGAGTAGTGTTCGTCACGTTTGAGGGTGACATTCTGCCATATCATTTACTTTAACGCAAAAGTGCTCGAATAACATGGTCGAACATCAAGCACTCATTCTTGAATTGGAAATGGCTGTAGACATGAAACAATTGGACCATAGGATCTATGGGGATTCATTGGTTGTTAATCAAATTATTGACATTTATGATGTAGAGAAACCTGAGTTACTTCCTTATTTAAATATGTCAAATTAATGATGGATTGGGTTAGGAGATGTAGATATAGAGCATTTCTTGCAAAATGGAAATAAACAAGCAGACATGTTGGCGAAGCTTGCATCTACCTTGTGTTCTCAAGTACAGAAACACAAATTTCAATTTGCCAAAGTTGGGTATTCCACCGGCATTTGAAGATGATGATGATGAAACAAAACAGCACAAAGAGCATGAAACTCATGTTGTTTCTGTTACTGAAAATGAAAGAGAAGATCGGTGTCAGTCAATAATTCATTACTTATGCTATAGTACTTTACCTGAAGAATCGCGAAAAAATAGAGATGTTCAAAGATGTTCTCCAAGATTCGTTTACTACAAGCGTATACTTTATCGAAGATCATTCAAATGTGTTCTTTTGCATTTCTTAGGAGATGAAACTATACAAGCATTAGAAGAATCACATTCTGAAATTTGCAAAGCTTATCAGTCTGGGCCAAAGCTTCACTTTTGCATCAAAAGAATGGATATTATTGGCCTATAATGGTGAAGGATTGTATGACTTATGCTCGTCGATGTCAAGCTTGTCAATTTCATGCAAATTATATTCATCAATCACCAGAACCATTGCATCCGTCTGTTGCATCTTGGCCATTTGATGCATGGGGGCTTGATATAGTGGGCCCTTTACCAAAATCTTCTGGAAGACATATCTTCATATTGGCAGCAATAGATTACTTCTCCAAATGGGCTGAAGCAACTGCATTAAAGGAAGTCAAGAAGGAAAATGTGGTTAACTTTGTTCGTGGTAATATTATATTCCATTATGGAATTCCAATATATATTATCACTGATAATGGAAAGCCTTTTTCACAATAGTTCGAAGACTAAACTTTGCAAAAAAATTGACTTCAAGCAGTATCATTCTTCTATGTATTATGCTACTGCAAACGGTCTGGTGGAAGCATTCAACAAAACTTTCTGCAACTTATTGAAGAAAGTCATTGATAAGTCTAAGAGAGATTGGCCTCATAAAATTGAAGAAGCTTTGTGGGCTTACGACACTACATTTCAGACTCCTACACAAGTTACACTGTGTATGTTAGTCTATGGTGTTTAAGTAGTTCTTTCACTTGAGTGCCAAATTCCATCCTTAAGAATTGCTGTTCAAGAAGAGCTTACAAAGGAAGAAAATGCTCACCTTCAACTTGAAGAGTTGGAAGTAGTTGATGAGAAAAGTTTGGAATCTCAGCAATGTTTGGAATGTTATCAAGCTCGACTTTCTAAAATATTCAACAAGAAAGTTCATCCTTGATTCTTCCAAGTTGGCGATATAGTGCTTGTCGTTTGAAGGCCAATTATCTTTCCTCAAAAAATAAAGTTCTCACCAAAATGGGATGGTTCATATATTGTCCAGGAAGTTTATACAAATGGTCCATATAAACTTGTTGATAAAGATGGATTAACAACTGGTCCTATTAATGGAAAGTTCTTGAAACGATATTATGCGTGAAAAAAAATGCAGAAAGAAAAAAAAAAAGAGTTTATGGCTCGAAGAAAAAAATCAAATGCAAAGAATGCCACCAAAGATGTTATATATGGATCAATTGCAAAAATATCCCAACTAGTCCAAGTTGGTAAAAATGGATGCTCTTGGCCCGCACGAGCTTAAAACTGTAAATAGAAACCACCAAAGATGTTGTATGTATTTAAATTGCTAAAAGATCCCAACAAGTCTAAGTTGGTAAAAATTGATACTCCTGACCCGCAAGAGTATAAACTATTAACGGTAAACTCCTAAGAATCATGTATTTCATCTTAACTACGTTTAACTTGATTCCCTTTTGGGATACGTAGGCAACTTAAAATGCAACTTTTAAGTTCAGTCATACTAACTCTTAAAAATAAATGAAAGAAAGTTAGAAATAAAAATAGACAAATCAAGGAAAGATAATAAAATAAGAACTTATGCATTTGGTAAAAAAAAAATTGTCAATTGTATTTGTTCTTAAAACAATACTGGAAGTGAAATCAAATAACAAACTTTAATCTATCAATTCCTGTCCTTCCTGCTATAATCCCTCTTGAAGCTTCTAAATTCTGTACCACTTCATCAGATTAGAAAGGAGCGTTCTCTAAGGCAACAACTTCTTTCTTTGAACATGATTCTGTGTGCACGTTCTTCAATTCCTCTTCATATTGCCGAATAGATGCACAAATTCCTCACCTACGTTTCTCTTGTATGTCAAGTTCCTTTTGAAGCCATTTTGTTTATCTTCGATAGAACTAAATTCCACTTGTGAATCATCTAACTTGATGTTATGACTTGCTCTTTTTATGCAATCTCTTCAAGCTGCCTCTTCATTTCAGAAAGAGACTCAAGATATGCCTCCTTGGTCATCATATTACAAGTCACAGATCTTGATGCATCAAAGCTTCGAGCTTTATAAAATAAAGCAATCAGACATTTTTCCAGAGGAGCTATGGCATCGAATTCACTTTTTCATCTCTGGTAGGATCATATCACATTTTACTTCAATGGAAAATATAGATTTGATTGGAATTCACGAAAGCTTGTCAGCAATTATGTGCCATAAGAGTTGAAGATATTGATTTTAACACTCTCTAATCATACCAATTCCATGGAATTGTGAAACAGTAACAGACGATTGTTCTTCCAAAGCTTTCTCTCTCCTAATAGATGAAGGCAATAGATTAGTGCTTGTTATCTAACAGGTGCTACAACAAGCTCACCAATAGACGAAGGAACAAAATCTAGGCTCTGGACTGTGTCTTAATCACTCTCACCCAAATTGATGTGAGTAGGTAAGATGTCCATACCTTCACTACCAAAGAGGGCAACTTCTTCAAGATTGGAAGAGATTTCAAGCATCTTTAACTAAAATATTTGGAGTTAGTGTAAGCATTTGATGTAAACCAAAAATATGTTTAAAAAAAAAAAGACTTGCATTAACAGCTAAATCTCAAGATGACATGTTTGAACTAGGAATGCCTTACAAGAATCCACCTGATTACATAATAGGAGCTTTACAGGTTTTTTTTAGAAGGCGTCGGTTCCAATAATGATCTCTATTAGTATCAGTGTTGCTAGATTGGAAGCTAGTGGCCATCATAGTTGGATTGGATGCTTTGGAGGAAGGGTTAGCTTCAGGAATTGTCAAAGCCAAAGTCTTGGCATGTGCTTTAGATGAACTCCAACTCCAGTAGCACGTAGAGTTCTTATAGAATTTGGAAGTTTGCTCTTGACTGTTTTTGAAGTTTCATAAGCCCTGGAATTCCACCAAGTATGGTATTCTATTGTAGGAAGTGGATTTGCAAGCTTTGCCAGAAGAACCATTTTTTACTTTGTATCCAGGAGTGCAGATGATTCCTATAGTTGCAAAACATCCTCAAGAGTTTGGGAATGAGACTTTTGCTTCTAAAATCACCAGGAATATCTTGACAAAATCCGAATTGCCAATAAAATCGATGAGGACTATACGGTTGTATTCTGTAAACATTGTTCAACAAGTCAAAAAACTGGGGCAGAGACTAATGAAATAATCATTCCAAGTCAATGGTAAGGTCTTATCATCAATTAATGTTCACTCTTCTTCTTTAGACATGTTGTTGCAAGTAATAAATGATGGATTGATATTTTGAAGAAGGTCTTCTGCTTCAGAAGTGCTGAAATATCTAGCTATCTTTTCTTCAGGAAACATTGTCATCTTAGCTCTAGACAAGTATTGATCATGTGTGTGATGGGCGTTGAAGTATTAAGCAATCCATGCATAGACATAGTGAATTGGAAGCACAACTCGGAATATCTTCAAAGATGATGAATTCACTACCATATTTCAACCATGGTAGATGCTTGCCAAAACAAGAGTAGCAAGAACAAATTGTCCCTGAAGCCATCAAACCTGCAACTTTGAACACACTTACACGGATGTAACCAATCTCTTTTCCAGGAAAAAGAAATTTACAGATCTAGCATGAGAGAAATGCCGTCAAGTATGTTTCTTTCCGCAAGTTATTTAGGACATCAAGAGTGATGAATAGTTCCTCCACTCTACATATTTTGAGGGGCTAAATCCCAGTCCATGGTTGTTGGACTGCAAGTTGCCTTTGGTTTTCCTGATGCCCTCTTCCTTTTTTGCCGTAAAGGGAGAGATGTATATCTTGTTGGCCCTTTGAACTAAAATCACGTCCAAGTTTCAAAGGAAATACTATGCGGGTCAGCACCAGTAAGTCTGGCGAGTGCAAAGTATAGGAATTTAAAACTTGGAGAAATTCTTTTATCATCTGTACCAAGAAGTTCTTTAGTAGAAGGAACAACTTCTTCAAAGAAAGCCCCATCGATTGGAAGATCGCCAAGAGATCGCAAGTCCCGAAGTGAAATAGATATCTCTCCACAAAAATTATGAAGAGCATTCATGGATGGATACAAATTTCACAAAAGGCGCACATCACATTGCCACAACAGCTGTAAATGAACAAGGAAACATGAAGAGCGTCGTAAATTCTTGACTTGAAAAGCAAGTTCTTGTACTTTGCATGAATATCTTCTTACCACTCTCAATAGTTTGTTGTGTAAGAAGTTTCGCCAAAGTCGAAAGAATGAGCATTCCAATAAGTCTTGTTAGCGTTGCAATGAGCAAAAGGAAGATAGAACTTGTTGGAACTTGACTTGTTGTCATAAGTCGAAGACATCAGCAGTTGTACTCACTGAGTCAATTTTGACAACTTAATGTCAACCACTTCCCGTATAGAATACGAAGACCATTGAGTGAGATGATAATTTCTTCAAGAAGAGCTAGCTCAATGCGCGGTGCTTCAATCAATGCAAGATAAACTTCCAAAGACAAAGGGATCCTTAGTATCAAAGATGAAGATATGTCGATGTGGCTTATTATAATCTTTAATCTCCATTATAAACAAATGGAAATTTTCTGCAAATGAAAGGAATAAAAAGAGGAAATTCATGCAAGAGAACAATAAAATAAAATCTCTTAGTAAAACTTTTGTTACCAAGTAAGGATTAACCCTTTGAAATGTTGAAGTTCTCTAGGAAGAGGTCCGCCAAGGTCTCTCTGAAAAAGTCTGCCAAAGTCTTCATGAAAAGGTCCGCCAAAATCTCCAAAGGTCCCTAGAGATCTCTACGAAAATATCTGTCAAGGTCCCCACAAAGAGGTCTACTAAGTTCTCCAAGAGGTCGGCCAAGTTCTTCACGAAAAGGCTCACCAAAATCTCCAAAAGGTCCGCCCTAGTCTCTACAAAAAATTTCATCAAAAAGTTCGTCAAGATCTCCACGAAGAGGTCTGCCAAGTTCTCCACAAAAGGTCGCCAAAATCTCCAAGAGGTCCGCCAAGGTCTATATAAAAAGACCGCCAAGGTCTCCACAAAGAGGTCCGCCAAGTTCTCTCAGAGGTCGGCCAAGTTCTCCACGAAAAGGTCCGCCAAAATCTCTAAGAGGTCTTCCAAGGTCTCTACAAAAAAGTCCGCCAAAGTTTCCACGAAGAAGTCTACCAAGTTCTCCAAGAGGTCCACCAAGTTCTCCACGAAAAGGTCCGCCAGAATCTCCAAGAGGTCCCCAAAGATCTCCACGAAGCAAAATCCACCATATGACTAAAATTGAAATCTAGCCCACGAAGCTACCTCCACACGGACTTGAAATTGAAGCCTGGTTACGAAGCCCACCACGGGCTTGAAATTGAAGCTTGACCCAAGAAGCTAAGTCCATCACATGCCTACGAAGCTAAGTCCACCATAGGCTTATAATTGAAGCCTAACCCACGAAGCAAAGTCCACCACAGGCTTGAAATTGAAGTTTGAACCACGAAACTAAGTCCACCACAAGCTTGAAATTGAAGCTTGGTCCATGAAGCTAAATCCACCACAGGCTTCAAATTGAAGCCTAGCCCACACAACAAAGCCCACCACAGATTTGAAATTGAAGTCTAGTCCACAAACAAATCCAACACAAGCTTGAAATTGAAGCTCATTCCACAAAGCCAAGTCCACCACGGGCTTCAAATTGAAGCCTAAGCCACAAAGCAAAGAACCAACAAGTTGTTAACTGTATAGTGCCAAAAAAAACAAAAAAGGAAAAATGGCAATTTGGGTTCAGATAGGAATTGCACAAATAAGAGTCCTAAAAATAAAAAGATATCAACCTCTTCAATAATCCATGCGAAGATTTTACTGGGATTAAAAAAAAAAGGACTGCCTTATGTTCATTTTCAAAACTCGAAACCTTTTATAGGGAAGAATGTGTTTCTAAATCCAAATAAGGAATTTTGTAATTATATCTATGTGTAGATCAGGAAGTGGATGGTTTGAAACATTCTTAATAGTTATATAAATTGAGCTCAAAAAGTGAAATATTTGGGGCAAAATATAGGAAAAGTAATGTTTCTGTACATTATAAGACATTGGATTCTGTTTATGATCTTGATTGGTGTAGCTGTGCTTCAAAGAATGAGTGCTCTGCTTCTTTCGGTTTTAAATGGATGCTTAATCTGATTCGTGGAGAATCACGAAAAAAAATAAAAGAATGCTTCAAGAAGAGTGGTTTAATGCAGAAATCATCTGGAAGAATGATATCATTGTTTGCAAATAATTGACAAAGATTCAAAGTACTAAATGGAACTCACAATTGGCAAATCTCATGCTCATTCAGTACTAGCACAATTCAAGGCTATTGTGAATGTCACACTCCTAGTATCTGATCTCCATAAAATCTATTGATTTGTCTATTGAAGACAAGGGTTTGGACATTTTTTTCAGGTTATCAAATACAATTTAATAGAATCAAATTTGCAATAAAAAACAGGAGAAAAAATTTTACGTACCTACAGAAACTTTTAAAGAAGCCTCAACTAAATCACTATAGAGTTTTCATTGTCAAGCCTATGCACCTTTTGTCTTCGAGAAGAACTGCAAGAAACAAAGCTTTGAAGATGAAATTAATTGCACGGAAAATATTATATGCGATGCAATGAAGTGATTTGCATGCTCTTCGAAGTGAATCAAATTTATATATTAGAAAAAACGATTACTTTGAGATTAAAGAGAAGTCCAATTAGATTTATCAATTGGAGTTGCAATATGGGAAAGGCTTCCTCGGAATACAGGAAAGTACTTGAAGTCCCGCAAAAAAAAAAATGACGATTTTTTTTTTTTTTTTTTAATTGAGAGTGGAAAGTAAAAGAAATTCATTGCATGCATGCAGGTACATGAATTACACAAAGGAGAATGGAAAACTTACGGAAATTGCTGGGAGAACTCAATAAAATTGCTTGGGAGTTTTGGGCTTTCGACGAAAGCTGCAAACTTTAGTACCTCTCTATCCCTTGTCGTCTTTCTCTGGTTATTGAAATAAGGAATAGGCTTTGTTTCTTTATCCAGAGAGAGAGAGAGAGAAATGTGTCTTCTAAATTCAATAGAAGATGGAGTCTTCTCAGTTATAGATGAGTTCTCTGTACGTGAAGTTTATCAGGTGGAGTTTGGATTTACATGGGTTTGTCAAGTAAATATGATATGTAATTAATGCTGGACATTAGAGTCCGCTTATAATTTTGATCACAGCTCAAGTTGGGGATGATATAAAGTCTCATAATTAAGTTTATATGGTGAAGATTACGGAAGACTTTGATAGATTTTGGGACGATACCTTTTCCTAGAGTTCTATTCAATTTAGATACTTGAAAAAAAAAAAAAAAAATCACATCACATGAGAATAGCTTCTAAAAAGAAATGGATGGATTTTTCGGACTTCCAATCGAATGTATCTGAAGTTTATTTGCTAAGGAATTTAAAGTTTTGGAAAGTTAAATTTAGCTTCTTCCGCAAATTGGGTTTCTGAATTGGGTCTTTAAATGGGCTAATTGATTGGGCATGTATTATTATTATCATTATTAGTATTTTTATGTTTTTTATGGGCTTTGGTTGGATTGGTAATGGCCCATTCAAGATATCCTCTTTAGCCCAAATTAATTTTAAAGTAGACGATTTCTACCTAAGATACGGTGCAAGCCGGTGAACAAATCTCAAGGGAGAAATTTATAAACTTGAAAAATTTACAAATTAAATCTCTAAAGTTTTATTTGAATATCATTTCGATTCAAATATTATCGGTCAATCAATTTGGGACAAGTCGAGACTTAAAAGACTCCGACCAATGAGAACTGAAAGAGTAGTTCAAAAAAATGAAATCACATCACGTCACTCATAACAAAAGACTTGGTCAATCAAATAATTCCATCTCAATATAATTTTATTTCTTAAATATTCAAATTTCAAAATTAAGTCTCATCTTTATCAAGTTTTTCTTATAAATAGAAGGCCAAAGTTAAGGGAAAGGGGTCTAAGTTTTCAAAGAGAAAAATCATTGGACTTTATTCTCTCGACAAGAATTTCCAAAGATTGTAATGCTTTAAATTTTATAAATAGTATTTGTTACTAGTTTTCTTTATTTGCTTTAATTATTTTACAAGAAAGAATTCTTTGTAAACAGGCCCAATATATATGGGTTGGCTAAACATTAGACTTGACAGTTGTGATATCATGTTAAACAAACGGGTTTGGACCTAAATCCAACGTTAAAGATACCTGAAGAAAGAAAGAACTGTCCAAACTTATGAAAAAAATTTTATTTATTCTTCAATTAGTCAATGTAAGATTCTCTACGGATTACAATAATATTTTTAGATGAATATTAAAAAATTATATATTCATGAAAATATATAAAGTATGCGTGTAAAAACAATAATAAAGTATTGGTTAGTAAGTATTAAAAGTAAATTTTGAATATAATTTATATTTTATCTTGATAAATAAAGAAAAAAGGTAAATTGGTGAATTTTGTTTTAAATATTTTTTTCGACTTAATAGGTCCCTATTCTTTTTTCAAAGCAAACTATTAATATTTTTCAAATTAATAGGTCCCTATTCTTTTTTCAAAGCAAACTATTTGGTCCTTCTGTTTAATTTCGAACAATCAGCTGTATGTCAAACTCCTGATTTTTATTTATTTTCACTCATTTAAAATCTATGAGGTATGTGAATTTCTTGTATTATCCCTTATAGGCTTCGTTAAAATGCAATTTCGCACCTCATCTATTATGTTTGAAAACAAATGAATCCAAAAAAGTTATTTTAAAGAAAAAAACAAATGAACTAATTGGGTTTCTTATCAAGTACATATAAAATAAAATATAAAAAAATTAATTGGGCTATGTACAAGCTTATAATGGGCTATATTATGGGTCGAAGCACATAATATCTTGGTCACTTGCTGTATTGGATTGCATATTTTCTGGCAGTATACTGTTGCCCCACTATAGTATCATTTTTCTTTGCCCCATATTATATAATATATAATATATATTATATATTATATATATGTATACACATATATGAATATATATTATATATGTATATATACACATATATAGATACATATATATATATATACGAACCAAATCCAAAAACACAATTAAATAAAGATGAAACCGGGATCAACGCCTTCATATGTCTCCAAATGGCTTCAAACAGGCTAACCCTCATCTTTTAGTAATTGTGGCCAGTTCTAGATCTCCTAACATAAACCTTGAATTTTTACATAAAACTATGAAACCAGACAAAACAGGATCTTCACAATATATTATCATGATACATGTGATTTCATAGCTTAACATCAATGGATTTAGCCTGCAGTTAGGCTAAATCTAATAAAACAATATTGAAATAAAATAGAATAAGAGAAAACTTACAAGAATTAATGCTCTTGAAAACTTCAATCTCAGATTTATTCTTGAGAATATGATACAAGAGTAGAAAATTTTACAATAGAGAAGGTAGGGAGATAGGGTTTTCTAATCTTCTAGTCTTGTCCCCCTTTGGATGATTTTTCATCCTATTTATAGTCATCAGATGGCTGGATTTATCAAACTTTATCTATTCTAGTTTTCTTCGGATTTGAAGTCCGAATAATACTATAGTACAGCTATTATATTATTAAAGTGTACCCTATCAAAGTAGTATTTTCAAAATTTTTGTCTTATTAGGCTATCGCTTTTTGGAAAATTTCTTCTCTTGCTTGTTGTTCAATCTCTTTGGTCATTTGGTTAATATCTTCTTCTGATATTTCTTCCATATTAGGTTCCTAAGATTCTCCTGCTAAGCATTCTTCATTTGATGATCCTGTCATTGACACATATGATTTATTATTTTCCACCAGATTTTTTACCAAATCCTGCTTTAATTCTTCCATATATGATTTGATCAATTCTTCTTTGGTTATAACCTTCTTCTGTGATTTTAATTTCATTGCAATATGCTGAAAATGACTAATTTCCTTTATTTCCCCTTGTTCTTTCATGGTTTGGTATTTATCATTTTTCATGTGAATTTCATCCAGAATATTTTGTCCATGAATTTGTTTCGTTTATGGATTAATCTTAGTCAATCTACCCCAGAACCTGCTATGAGTAAGTCTTTTGAGACAAGGTATTTTTTTTTAAGTATAACTTACTTCTGGGGTCCACTTCCAAACCCACGGAATTGAGAATTCAATAAAGAATATCATTGATGCTATTTCTTCTGTATATTGATTTGAAGTGATATAATCTGCTATTTTTGGTGAAATATTCACTCATTCACCATATAATGGTTTAAATCTGTCCGGGAGTATTTTCCCAGATGTGCCATAAATATTCCACCATTGTACGAACCAATTTGGTATGGAATTGTTATAAACATCCCCACAAATCTTTATAAGCCATGTATGTTTCCTATTAGGATTTTCATACAAAAAGGCTTTATGAAAGGCATCAATATAATCCCAATAGTTATATTTAAAAGATATTTTAGACTCGGAAATTATGAATTCCCTTTCTTTTAAAGGAGATAATCCTCATTCTTCAATAGATATAATCCGTTTAATTATGATTTTACTAAAATTATAAATATTAGTCATTTTAGTATTAGGGTAAAAATGTGTGATATCACATGAGTTTATTTTAAGTATGCTCTCATAATATGATCTTTGTTTATATGATGTCGCAGCATATGATGTTGTATCTAGATATCTATTCATGAGTATCCATGGATAATTTTTCCATTGAAGATCTTTATTTTCTAAAAGAAATATAATTTCTTTATGAGTGTTTGTATGATATGAGGCCATATTATCTTCTATGATCCTGCTGATGAGGTTTCACTTTCCTGTCGCTTTTTATCCGTAGTAATTTTTTTGATTTCCTCATATAATGAGGCATCCTTATTAGCAATGTTTTCAGCTATTAGTTTTTTATTTCCCATTTGAACAAGGATATTATTTCTTCCTTGATTATAAGAGGTATTAACTCTTCCACCTCGTCCTCTGAAATGACTATCTTTTTCCCGAGGTATCATTCTGTAAAAATTCACAAGTTAAGAAATCAGGAAGACTATTTTCTTCACATTTTTTATAGATTATTTCAAAATCAAATGGGGCTAAATGAGCTTGTCATCTTGCAAACATTTGTTTAGAAACATTATGCTTAAAATCCTTATTAAACATATTTTGCTGCCTTACAATTAGTTTTCACTATAAACTTTTGATTATATAAATCATCTTGAAATTTTAAAATACATTTTACTATTGCAAGAATTTCTTTAGCAATTGTTGGATAATTTTTTTGACTATCAATCCATTTTCCAGAGTGATATCTAATTAATCTTTCCTGTTTATCATCAGGACAAAGTTGCTTTAAAATTCCTCCATATCCTATATCTGAGGCATCTGTTTCAATGATTTTTCCCCAATGAGGATTGGCTAATATCAAACAAGGCAATGTTTTTATTTTTTCTTTTATTTTCTGAACTGTTTTAGTATGTTTTTCTGTCCATGGCTTAGGATTCATTTTTAATCTTTCATATAAAATGGCTGTATCATAAGCTAAATTTTTATAATGTGGTAAGATATAATTTAAACTTCCTAAAAACCTTTGTAACTGAGATTTTTCTAAAATTTCATCTGGAAATTTTGACGCAAAATCTATTCTTCTATTAATAGTAATTATTTTCCCTTTTTCAATATTATGACCTAAAAATCTTATATTAGTCTGGAATAAAATCATTTTTGGTTTGGAGATTACTAAACCATTTTGTATAACTAGCTTCTTAAATATTTCTAAATGTTCAAAATATTGTTGAATATTTTTAGAAAATACTAAGATATCATCTATATAGACTATTATAAATTTACTATAAGGAATAAAAGTATCATTCATTATTTTCTGAAATTCTGAAGGTGCATTTTTTAACCCGTAAGGCATAACTTTCCATTCAAAATGTCCTATTGGAACATTAAAAGCTGTTTTATATTGGTCACTTTCAGCAATTTGAATCCGCCAATATCCTGATTTCAAATCGAATTTAGAAAATATTATCGCCTTATATAATCTATCTAATAAGTCTTTTTTTATTAGGAATTGGATGTCTAATCCATTTTAATACTTTATTTAGAGGTTTATAATTTATTACCAATCTTGGTACTCCTCTTTCTATTTCACTGTGTTTATTAACATAAAAACCTGTACATGACCAAGGAGAATTTGACTATTTAATTAATTCTTTTCTTAATAAATTCATTTAAATTTAATAAATTGATGTTAAACTATGAATCACGTATATCACATACCCATAGGCTCTGATACCAATTTGGTCTGGTTATAGTATTCATGCAAAGAATACAGGCTAAAAAGGATACCGATTTTACATTTATTAGCATAATGTTCTATTTGCTTACATTTATAACACACAATATTACTTTTGTCTTTTATTTTTTCTAATCTATCAGCTTTTCTATTTAATTTTTCTTGAGAATATTTTCTCTTTTTCTTTTTTAAATATTTATCATCTTTTCTATAGCTTCTTATTAATTTTCTTTCTGATGGAATGTCCATCCCAAATTGACTACAAAATTGGCCTAGTTGTCTTCTTTCGGTTAATCTTTGTCTTTTAATTTGTTGATTCAATTTTATTTCATTACATAGGGCTATACCCTCTTGTACACAAGTGTCTATTAAATTCCCATAGGTATAATTTTCATAGGGAATGGCCATCTTATCTTTCCTAAGAGCTTTCTTTACTCTTTCTGCAAATAAATTAGGTAGTCCATCGATGAATTTTGACTTCCAATGGATACTATTACTTTCTTTTAATTCTATTACTCTATTAAGAAAGCATCTTTATACCATATAAAATCAGATAGTGTCTTACATCTTAAATTTTGTAATAAAGTACGAATATTTTCACTATTATCAGATATTCTTCCCGTAAAATGTTCTAATATGGTAACTATCAATGTATAAACTGAATTTTCAGTTATTTGATTTCCTTCTTGTTTTATATTTTTAAAAATTTCTTCTTTATTTTGTGGAGATAAATAATTATCACACCAACCTTTTAATTGTCTAGTGAATCCTGCAACTATCATTTTTGCTATATTACTATCAGTATTACCAATAGTTTTACTTATAGTACTATACATCAACATTCTATGTGGCAAATTATAAATTTGTTTTTCTGTATAACTATCTAAATTCCATTAATAAATGCATTTTCCATTATAACTATTATTAACTATATATTCCTGTTCTTCATGTAGAATATCTACAGGAGATGGTCTATTATAATAATGTATTCTTTGAG
Organism: Catharanthus roseus; assembly: GCA_028651295.1. NCBI lineage: Eukaryota > Viridiplantae > Streptophyta > Magnoliopsida > Gentianales > Apocynaceae > Catharanthus > Catharanthus roseus. The sequence continues at coordinate 1,539,840 of JAPQWS010000033.1, read as the reverse complement.
TTGGCCTATCTGCAAATTTATTTAATTTATTAATTTCATCATTTATAACTGATTTATAGTCCTTTTTTTCTTCTAATTTTTCGAAAAATTCATTTTCTAGTGTATTGATTTTTAACTGTTTAAATTTATTGTCTATTAACATTTCTAGATCTGAGATTGTTTTCAATTTATAATTTTTTATTTCTGGTGGAGGTTGAATTGTTGGAGTTGCTATAAGTTCTATTTTTCCTGAGGCATTTATATCATATTTTTCTAGTTTTTGTATTAATATATCAATTCTCTTATGAAGGGATATAATCTGTTCTTCTAGAACATTTAAATAAATATTTATATAATTTTGTTGTTCTATTATTTTATTTATTTGTTTTACAATAATAGTTAATGTATCATCTTCAAATAATTTTGAGAATGCTGTAAAGCTTACTATATTATTTTCTTTTTCCATATAAAATGATTGTTGAGGAGGAAATATTCCTTTTATTGTATTACCATTCAAAAGCTTATAATCCCTTCTAACACAGAAATATAAGGTTCAATGTAATTGGACATAAACCATGGAACAAAAGGAAATAAAATATTATGATGGGATAAAAATTTATAAAAGTCATCAGAAATATAACTTCTGAATTCATCATTAAAATTTGGGAAAAACCACTTTCCAAATGGTTCCCATCTTGGTAAATAAAATTCTTTTTAACTTTTTGTCTGGCCAAAGATCCAGGGCTAAAATCTATTTTAGTTTTATTCATAATGAAAAATTCATTTCGGATTCGGTTATTTACGCATTTTTAGTGTTATAAACACCTTTAACAATATTCTCTTTGTTTTTAAATAATTTTTCTACATGATGATTATCCTCATCACGTTCACTTACTTGTGAAGTGGAAACTCTGTAGGGAATATTGTCCCTTTCTTCTATTAGAGGAGAAATAAAAGAATGATCAGAACAAGATCTAGTTACTAGATCTTGGAATATTACCCAATCTTGATGAAATATTATCCATCTGTATATAAACAATTCCTTCAGGAGTTTGTTCAATATGATCAATATTATGTTTGGTTTAAGATTGTATAGGACCAGATCTTTCAAGTTTCCATTGCTGAGGCATAGGGATTTCATCCCATTTAATGATTCTTCGAGTAGAAATTTTTGATATATTAAAGTTAGTTTCAATCAAAACAGTTTCATTAATCTGTTTATCCATCAATTTACAATTAGGATTTAATGTAAATAATGGTTTATAATAAATTCTATAACATATACGAATTAATTCTGACCCAGAAGCATAGTTATATCCATGTGTTTTAACATTTAATGTTAATGAATCAAGTATATTAATATCACTTAAGGATAATGATAGATTAGGATAAACATTAAAGTAAACAGGTCCATGTGTCAGACTTGATTGAATGACACTTTGACTGAATGACACCTATTAGTGATTGTTTCCAGTTTAAATTCCTAGCATCTCTTAGGCATGCAATAAACTTTCTGGTAAATCTTCTAATGTTAAAGGCTTGAATGCAATTTGAACTAATCCAATATCCATAAATTTATATAATTCTTTATAACGATTTGTATCATGATGATATAATAATTTAATTTCAGTTTCTTTATTGTCTAATGAGACTGATTCCTCAGTAGTTTTAACTACTTGTTTGAAACTTAATTTCTCAAAAGTTCCTAACTGATATACAGTTTTTAATACAATTTTAGGAATTTTCCACTTATTAAGTTCTTCTAAATTATCAGGAATATCAATTTCTTGTTTATGGCTATTTTTAATTTTTCACTTATATTTGTAATAATATATAATATACACACATATATATATATATATTAAATATCTATAACCATAAATTATTTTTTATTTTTCTCTTTATAATCATAAAGTTTGATTTTTATTTTTTTCTAGCCTTGAGCTATTTTTGTTTTTCTCTTTATAGACACAAACTTTGATTTTATCTTTTTCTAGTCATTAACTATTTTTTGTTTCTCTTTATGGCAATGAACTATTTTTTACCTCTCAGATATAGCCGTGAACTATTTTAAATAAATTGCTATATCAAAGAGGTAAAAAATAGTTCATGACTATATAGAGAATAACAAAAATAGTTCATGGTTAGAAAAAGATAAAATCAAAGTCTTTGACTATAAAGAGAAAAGTAAAAATAGTTTATAGCTATTATATAAATATAAATATATGTATACATCGATATATATGTATTCATATTATATATAAACCCTAAAACCCTAAACCTATATATATAAACCATGGCATAACCTGGCAGGCATACCCCCGTTACTACAAAAAAAATAATAAAAAGAAAGATACAAAGGTTAGTGCATAAATCTTACCCCATAAAACCAAAGAAGATGGAAAACCTCTTCCTAATCAAAGATTGAAAAACAAACACAGCAAAAGAGAGCCATAGAAAGCCATAAAATCTCACGCAAATAAGGAATACCGAGACTGTAAAGGCCACACAAGCCCCGAATTTGAAAAAGCAACTCATGGAGAGTGAAAATGAACTATAGAGTCTGAGTCGCAGCCAAAATTAGCTAAGTTATCTGCCCTCATATTATTTTCTCTGTAAACATTGATATCCTAAGCATGCAAAATATGGAGCAGATGAGATATCTCCTGAATATAACGATCAATACTCACCAAGGAGAGTTAGCCTACCATTGATAATGGAAACAAGCAGTTGGGAGTCACACTGCAAAAGAATAATTGTACAACCAAGAGATCTTACTATTTGAGACCATTGAGAAGGCTAGAGTTTCTGCCAGAGAATTGGAGCCATGTGTCCCAAGGTTATTTGCGAAACCAACAATAACCTTACCGGTTGGGGCGCGAAGGATCCCCCCTGCCGTATAATAGCCTGGGTTACCCCTATGGGTGTAAACGAGCCGAGTCGAGCTCGACTCGATACATTTTTACTCAACTCGAGCTCGATCGAGTTTCAAAATTTTAGCTCAAGCTCCAGTATTTGTGTCGAGCTCGAACTCGAGCTTGAGTTCTATTTTTTTAAAAGAGATATTACATATAATAATTAAAATAAAATTAAAAAAATTATATATTTTGGCTCGATAGGCTCAACGAGCCATCAAGTTAGTATTAATGAGGCTCGAACTCAACTCGTTTGCTTAGCGAGTCGGCTCGAGCTCAGTCAACAGCGAGCTTGAACCGAGCAACTTGCGAGCTGCTCACGAGCAACTTGGCTCATTTACATGTCTAGTTACCTCTAGCTACCCCATCAATGTTAAGAATTACAGAGGAGTAGCAATTATCCTTCCCAATAGACAACAATGAATTTAGTAGGAGACGAGCCAGAACTAAGCCTATTTGGAAGAACATTTAAATCTTTAGCTAAACCCAACTTATGCAAGAGTGTTAAGAAAGTGCGAAAAGTAGAGCCCACAGATGGAGAAATGCCATAAAAGAAAATTTGACATCTAGAAATCCAAAGACACCAACAAATAAGAATGCAAAAAAGTTTGTTAATAAAAAGTCTCTTATCTTGCCCACATATCCAACAAAAAGAAACACAATCTTTGAGGGTGCGAAAAGAGGCCCATGGAAAATTGGAAAATCCAAGGTGTGTAGCCACACACCACCAGAAATCCTGAACCAAAGAACAATGCAAAAAGATATGATTAGTAGAATCAAAACTTCTCCTACATCGACATTGCGAAGCAAGATGAAATCCAAGCTTCTGTCTAAAATCCACAACCCAAAAATCATTAGACAATTTCCACATAAAAATAGAATATTTTAGAGGAATATTACTGTCACAAATCAAATTGCAAAAGAGAAGAGATACATGGCCTGGTTGAAAGATATTTGCAGCAGATTAAAAGGAAAAGCAGAAAAGTAATATAGTTGTCCACACCTACAGAAAAGCAAGGAGAGATGGATAAAATTAAATCAATAGGAGGAGTCCCAATGAGAGACCTGATAAGGGAAGAATTCCAAGAGTTTTGATAAGTCACATCCCGAATAGAGAGATTGCTAGAGGTAGTATAAACCAAAGCAGGATGCTTAAGCTTTCTCCCATGAGTCCAACTTTCCCACATACAGGGGGAATTCCCAGAACGTAAACAAATACCGATATGAGGCTCAACTGAGATTATACAATGCCAAGTATGAGAATTAGAGACTCTAGGAGAAATAGGATGAGCAAGAAGGCTAATAGGGTCACCATATTTAGATCTAATGAAGTTAACCCAAATGGAATTTTTAGTGCGAAAGTTCCACCATAATTTTCCAGAGAAAGCCATAGAAAGATGGTTAAGCGACAGAATACTAAGGCCATTAGCAAAAGTAGGGCGACAGACCTTTTCCCAAGATATCCAATGACGTCTATCCGTTCCCTTATAAGAGCCCCATAGAAACTTAGAAATGGAATGCTCAATGACAGAAAGAACCTATTTATGGGGTTCCAAAGCAGCATGGATATACATTGGAATAGATTGAAGGACATGTTTAATGAGAATAAGATGACAGGCCATAGAAAGAAGCTTACTTTGCCAACGGAGAATTGTAGCCTCAATCTTATGGACCAGGTCTTGAAAATAGGAGATCTTTTTCCTACTGAAATAGATAGGAAAACCCAGATAGGTGAAAAGAAAATCTTGTTTGCCAAAACCATTGCGATTAGGAATAATATTAGCTCTCTGAGAAGAACAATGCTTGAGGTAAGAAAGGAGCTTTTGGAAAAATTAATTCTCTGACCAGATATAGCCTCATACTCTTTCAAAAAAGTCATAAGGCATTTGAGACTCCTAGAATGACCTAAAGTGCACATAATAATATCATTAGCATAAGAAAGATGAGAGATAGGCAAACAAACTCTAGGAAGAGCATAAGAATAAATAATACAATTTTGAGAAAGACGGCCATAAGAATAAAAAGAAGAGGAGAAAGGGGGTCACCCTGTCTCGCTGGCCACGATGTGGAGAAATAACTCGTTGGAGTACCATTGATCATAACCGAAAAGGTATTAGACTCGACACAGTTTTTAATATTTTCTCGGAATTTAAGGCTAAAACCAAAGCGAGAAAGAACCTGTTGTAAGAATACCCAAGATATACTATCAAAAGCTTTTTGAGAATCAAGTTTGATAATAATATTACCTCCAAGATTAGACCTATTTATGGAATGAGTGAGCTCCAAAGAAAGAAGAATATTATCGATGATGTTCCTATCTATTTGATTATCGGAGATAATGACAGGGAAAAGCTTCCCTAGGCGAAGAGCCAAGACTTTGGACAAAATTTTGTGAACAAAGTTGCAAAGACTGATGGGTCTGAAATCAGAAAAGGTGGACAGATTGGGAATTTTAGGAATCAAGATGGTAAAGGTGCTAGTAAAGGACTTGGGCAATAGAAGACCGGCCCAGAAGTCACAAACAGCCTAAAGAATGTCAGTACTAATGATGTCCTAACAATGATTAAAGAAAGCCCCAAAAAAGCCATCAAGCTTTGGAGTGCTATCACGCCCAAGAGAAAAAAGAATAGCTCCCTTGACTTCCTACAAAGAGGGTAGCTTATCCAAGATCGCATTATCAGAAGTAGAAACCAAAGGAGGTATGTAATCCAGAATAGAGGAAAAGGATCCCCAATTAGAAGACCTATCATCACAAAAAAGATGAGTTAAAAAATGGACAGCTTCATTTTTAATATTTTCTTGAGAATCTAGAATAGCATTAGAACTATCCTTAATCTTGGAGATATGAAGATGATTACGTTTGTTCTGATAGTGAGCATGAAAATTTGCAGTGTTAGCATCACTATCAGAAAGCCATTTAAGACAAGATTTTTGTTTCCAAAAAAATGTTTTCATTTCACAAATGAGCAAGATAAGAGGCATGGAGTTTCTCAAGGTGCTCCCGATGAGCAGGTGGCAGGATCCATATCATAATTAGCCTTAGCAAGAGTGACGTCTTTCTCTGCTTGGGTGATATTACACTTAAATTACCAAAAACAGAATGATTCCAAAGTTTGAGATTCTTTTTTAAAGATTTGAGTTTAAATACCAGAATGTGAAGACCCAAGCCAGATGAAGATTGTTGCAAGAATTGCAAACAATATCAAGAAAAGAATGATGATTAATCCATATATTTTGAAACCTAAAACCAGAGCCCCTGGGGCCATTGAAATATTTCGTGGAGATATGCAGAGGAGAGCGATAAAAAAGAGTCCTATGCAGATGTTCTATAGTAGTAGTCTCAAAAAAAGAGTTCCAAGTTAAGAAGGACACAATCAAGACATTTTAAAATGGGGGGAAGAGTAGGCCGACAAAAAGTGAAAATACTACCAATAAAAGGAGTGTCTCATAACCCACAATCAGAGATCATAGAAGCAAAATCTTGAGAAGGTAAAAAGGAGGGGTGGTTCCCATACACTCATTAGCATTAAGAAAAACATTAAAATCTCCCCCTCCCCCCTACCCCTTCCCTCCCCTCCCCCAACCAACCAAGGATCCGAGATATAAGAAGAAAGAGTACGTAAATCAGTCCATAAAGAATGCCCACCAATGTAGCTACAATTAACATAAACAAAAGAGCAACAAATAGAAAACAGATTAGGGAGAATCACAGTGACATGAAGGGTTTTTTTCTTGGCTTAGCCTTTTTTCTAAAAAGGTGGCCACAAAATTTTTTTTTTCGTAATTTGGCCATAACACAATGGTTGTGCATTATTCAATAGGATAACGCACAACAACTGTGCATTATCACTTAATCCTAATTTTTCTCTTAATCTCCCGATGTGGCGGATAACGCATAACCTTTATGCATTATCATCCACATCATTTTTTTTATGTTGATTAAAAAGAAAGAATTTTTATAGGTATTTAGAAAACTTGAAATATGAATAACTCTACAATCGGATGTCCGTTTAATGCGTATGACCACTCGTTTTGATGGTTCTCATAAAGATAAACGCAATGGAATTTGCGAAAAAGTGATCCGGGCGTGTTTCGGAATAAAAAATTCTTCCTATAAAGTCGAAAACTTTGACGGGGCATAACTTTGCGCTCGGACATTCGATTGAGGCGATTTTTGTAGGCAATTCATGTATTTTTTCGAGATCTACGCAATGGAAACCGCCTCATAAAAACATCCTATTTTCATTTTAATTTACGCTTTTGTAATTTTTTAATACTTTCTCTCTTATTAGCTAAAAACTTACGGCATCAATTGAAAAATTAAATAGAGAATCAGACTTTTTTTTGCTCTAATTAAAACTTTAAATGATTGAATGTGGTAAATATTGGAATACGTAAATACTTTATTATTAAATAAAATCTCATGCACTTATTGTAATAATGTTTCATGTTTGTTTGTTGATAAGTTTTCTATATTATTTTAAATGACGTCAAGGGCTCAAATATCTATTAAGATGCGTTATTATTAAAGGTAACGCACAATCAAAGTACGTTATGACCAAAATTAGACTAAAAAAATATTGTAGCCACTTTATTGGCTTTTCTAAAAAATATTGCCAATAATAGAAAAAACCCGACATGAAGCAATTGATCAGTAGACTTAGCCATAGAAAAGGTAATAGAATGTCTCCACATAAGCCAAATTTTACCGTTGGTATCACAGAAAAAATTATTATACCCCAAATGACTAGCTATATCAGGAAGACATAAGCAACGTTTCAATAAGACATAAGCAAGATAGATTATGCTTCTTCGAAAGAGTTTTAGTACGAGCTAAAGAAGCTTGATTACCCATACCTCTAACATTTCAAATCATGCAATTCATATTATAAAAAAAATTTAAAAAAAAAAGAACACCACAAGAGAAAATTCTAGAAGGAACCAGAAAAAAGGGAGAGGACCAGAAGGATTACTTTTTGTGACGGGTTGATTTCCTCCTTTTATCATTTGACAATACCATAGTTTGAAGTAGTAGCCTCCACGACTGAAGGTTGAGCACCCACAGCAACATTTATATCAACCTTGGGAGAGGTTGCTGCTATTAACTAAGCATGAAAAGCTCTCAAACTGGAAAATTCTGTCTCCCTGTCCTGCACTAAACAGTGAGTTTGATTAGAATCAGAAGTATATCCCTTATTTTGCAAACAAGAATTAATAGATTTCTCATGCTGCAATATGTCATCAGAGACCGCCGGAATCCTTCGGTTGGAACCTGTTTTGGTGATGGGACTTGCCTGGACATTAGTACAGTCAGTTGAGCAATAATATCAGGTTAGAAGAAATAATCAGGCCAGTTTTTGTGGCCTCAAGTATCAAAGTTCTGCAGCAGCTGCATTGAGCAGTCTGCAGTAGTTTTAGAAACTGTAGTAGTAGAATATAAAGAATGAAGAGTAGCTTGCAAACTGAGTGAGCGGTCATTATCCTTGGAACAATTCATTCTGCTAATTGAAGAAATCCGATCAATGAAACCCTCCTGAACCCCTGATGGTAAGCCAGCGGCAACAGCAATCGGAACCTGCAACAATGAAATAGCAACAGGTGAATCTGAATCAGAAGTATTAACTACTGAATTAGCTTCCATTAACCCCTTTGTTGAACAACTTAAAGAGTTATCCTCCTTGGAATTGACCAGCAGATCAATATCAGTATCAATTTGTTGAATTCCAGCAGCGATTGACACTTCTTTTCCCTTACGAACCCAAGTAACTTTTTCCCCCAACAGAAGGGGCTGCATTCTCAGGAATATCTTTCTTTTTGTCATTCATAACAACAGTGGAATTGTCCTTCCCAGCAGGTTGTTTCTTTGGATTGGAAGAAGCAGGATTAATCGTCTTCTTACACTGGTTGGGGGAGAGCCCAATTTTCAAACAATGATTGCAATATGAGGGCAGATCCTCATAGCAGACCCTTTGCCAGAAATTTGTGCTTCCACCGGTACCAATCCAGATTCTAGCCAGCAGTGATTTCAAGAGATCTACCTCCGCACAAATCCTAGTAACACTTGGCCGACTTAAATTAGCAGTCGGTTCATCTATCTTCATTAGTTTTCCAACCAAATTAGCAGTGGAGAAGAGAGTGCTCTTGTTGAACAAGTGAATTGGCAAACCGTCTAGCCCAATCCAGGTTGGAATCACAGATGGTTCAAAGCTAAGATGGAAATCAACTGACCACTTGAAGACTCGCATTGGGTAACCCAGCAAATACCAATTTCCTTTAAGCCATAATCTCATGTAGTCTTCTTCTAAATCGAACCTTATCAACAATGTCTTGGATCAAGCCAAACAATATTGAAAGACCCTTTGAAACCCAGTGTGTAAAGTTTTGTACGGAGATTATCCATGGATGGTTTGCCATATGAGAATTTCCCTATAAGACATAGATTGAAGGGGGCTGCAAGAGAGGTGATTTCTTCAGCCTCAAAAAAGACTGTTGGCTCTCCTTTGAAGACAGAAGGAGGCTTCACAGCAGCAGTAACAACAGGCTTATTAGCATGGGTAAGTAATTCAGCAAAAGACTCGCGATTCCAAACTACTCCGGCAACGGTTTCCAGTGGCTGATCAGTCCTGGTGGCAGAAAGGTTGCAGATACTAACGGTTGGAATTCAAAACAGGGAAGGAAAGATATTAACATAGAACGAATGAATCCCAGCAGTAAAGGAATGAAATAAAAAAGATAGGAAAGAGGATAAGGAAATCTACACATCATGAAGAGAGACTCTCAATGATCATAAAACAGCCAGAGAAAGGAATTCCGGCAAGCTAGAGAGAAAACCGGTAGCCCCATCTATATATCTATATGTATACATAAATATTATATATATACATATATATACATATTTATATATGTATGTCTGTATAAAACCATTTTCGAACCTTTGCTAATAGCCCACTGAGGAGATAGTTTTCTTTTTCTTTTCTTTTGCCCCAGAACTAATATATTATTAATATCAACCATAGTGTAATGGAGTATTTCTAATTCAATCTAGAGTTACATTAAAATTTAGAGCAATCCTAGTTAGGAGATGTGCTGGAATGTTGTCCTTCCGGTTAACATAAGAGAACTACCCGTGACAAACCGATCAATATTGTAAGCGAAACTTGAAGTTAAAACTCCCAACTGCGAGATGTCATTATGACAAAACGAGATATTATTGACTGCCGATAGAAAATAACTTTTTATAATTATTTTTTCTATAAAAGGTCACTCCCACTGAATAACCCTTGTAATGTCAGTGAGCTTTGCATAATTTACTGTAAAGAACCTTTACGAGGAATCACCTTGGCTAGTAGAAGAATGCCAAGATAATTTCGAACTATGATACCTATGCTAATCTTACCACTAAAAAAGTCATATCACTATTGATTTTTAGAATTACATATTCTCAACTTGAGGTGGGACAAGACATTGGAAATTGGTTGTTGTAAGTTGAATTAAGGATAAGAATTCCTCAGGCATATTTAGAGCTTGTAAGGCAATGGTAGTCTCAGTTGCACATTCCCCTTCATGCTTAAGGGCGCAGAATCGTCTGTAACACTTTGCGGATCACTTTATTTACCACTTTGCTTTTATAATATGTTTTCCCCTTAGGGTTTATCTTTTTCTTTTAAGATTTATCTTTTATTTATTAGGTTTTATTAATAAAATATATCAAATTAGAAAGTCGTACAAAGAGTGGTATACAAAGTGGTACAGACAATCTGAGCACATGCTTAAATATGTTGCCAGCACACCAAATAAGCCAAGCATGTGTATCAAACATTGTTTTTATCTTTCCTCCCATGGCTAGCTAGAGTAGAGGACATAAGTCCTTGAAGTTTTACATCATAAGATGTATCCATTTTCTCCCTTGTAATTGTTATCAAACCTTCGTAGCGAAGCTACAGTTAAAAAGGGCATGTCTGTCGCCCTTCGCCGGATAAATACAATATACACATGATTTTTTCAAAGAGACATTTCTTCACTAAGTTTCTCCTAATCAGTAAAATGTCAAATATTACTTCCGATAGGAACATTAGAATTTCCAGTTAGACTCTTAGATTATGAATTGGGTTCCAGAACTTGATGTTCTTTCTTAGTCCGGTGTTCCCTAGTTAGTCAGATTATTGGTCATAAACTTCTTTCGAACTTTGTAGCATGATTTGATTGTGTATATTCCATTTGGCATGTAATTCCAAATCATTCTGTCTTTTGGCCAAACAGGGTTATGGGAAATCTGAAGAATGGCCTCAGCTTCATGATGCAAAAAAAAGTGTCTTACCATGTCCTCGCTTCAACAACAGAGTTTCAAATCAATGAGTTCAGCAATAATTCTCTCAAGACTACGAGTATGGAATTATGACGATAGAGTAAACTTTGAGAGAGAGAGAGAGAGAGAATTCACTTACTTGTGATAGAAGTGGAGAGATCATTTTCGATATGGTGACGAAGTCCCTAAGGAAAGGAGATTACATCTCCCCAAGAGCTTCACTAAAGAAAAGATGGCCTACGACCTAATGAAGCAATTAGGAAGTCTTTCGAGAAAAAGTACTTAGCGTAGAGAACTTGAACTACTAAAGAAGATGGAGAGTTTATGAAATGCTAGTATTATTTTGGGAGAAGTGCAAAAATTAGAACGTTCAAAATTTCTAAAACATGTGCCCTTAAAGTTTTTAGCTTACATAAATTTTTCCAAGTCTTCAAGCAAATCTTTTTGTTACCTTCAAAATAAAAAATAAAAAAAAGAAAAAAAAATTGGAAAACCACTTATGAGATAGTTTACTTTTTTCTTTTTTTTTTTTAAATAAAAAAATATGCTAATATAGGTGAGCAATAACCAAAATAAAATTTCTCATGACGAATATACCTAACTTTCTAAATACAAGATAACAATTTTTAAGTGATTTAGTAATGTTCAAAATATTAAAAATATTAAATTCGTATATTATAACAATACTTATAGCTCAAACTAGACAGTTATCCATGCAACCTTTTTTCCGTAATATAGAATTTTTCAATAAATTGGACACTTTCAAATATCAAAATCAGTCTTGGATTACACATCTTCCCTCACTAATAATTTTATTTTAAATCTAAGACAAAAATTTCAAAATCAAATCTTACCCAAGTACACTAAGGACTTAAAAGACATTCTTCTTAAGCCTATGAATCTCAACATTAATATATATATATATATATATCTAATTTACCGATTCAACAACAAAAGAGAACACGATTTATAGTTACATTTGTACCTCACACGAAATCAACCAGTTGTATCATTTAGTATCTGCTATGGACCAATCCAAAACAAAAATTTCCTTTTCTAACTTACTAGAAACCTCCTAACACATTGATCCATTTGCCATCTAACAGACCTGAAGCCAAATTACATATGTAACAAAAAATATATGTTCACAAACTGACAAACATTGATAGATGTCCAAATTCCTAAACAGATAAAGTCAACTTCAGGCACAAATGATGTTGCATTCCTTTGTCTAGCTCCTAGCAAAGTGAACAACCTCCTTTGCTTTGTTCTTCATTCCCGAGGAAACTGGTTTATCATTTTCAGTTGCCGGAAGTTGGGAATTGTTGCTCTTTGAGAATTGTGTAGCAGCTGCACGAGCGCCAGCAATAGCTGCAGTCAAGCTAGCTGATTTCTTCAACTCAGATGCACCGGAGGCCTTTGACGGTAAGCGAACAAGTGACCCTGGCTTTAGAGAATAAAGATCTCGTGGATCTGGAAGAGCGAATTGGACTGGCATTGGAGCTTCAACAGGGGAAAGACCTCTAATGGCAGCATCAAACATCTGAAAATGTACAAAAGTAACAGATCAGGCAAAAAAGTTGCGAGAGAATAAATCATACATCCATGTCTTATTTAGTTTTTTGGTCTACCTTTCGTTCCAAGTTGTACACTCCCTGGTAGCCTCGCATCTCAAAAGGAACAATAAGCTTCTGCATTATTCAGATGTGACTTTACATTAATATTGCGAAAAAAATAAAACGTCTGACAAGAATATGACTGAACGGACAACAAAACAGACCTGTGGTTGCTCACAAAGCCAACAAAAGTCAGTTTGCCCTTCTAGCCTGACCTGTAGAGTAAGTATTAATATTAATAAGAATAAAAACACTAATGGCGAACTATAGGATCATACAATCCCAACAATACATGTGGAGGAGCATGTAAAATGTAAAAAGTGTTGACCGCTTCGGGAACCTCCTTCCAGGATATAAGCTCTTCACGAGTAACACAACCAACAACTTCAACACAACCTGTTTCAATATGAAGTATTCAATGTCAAGCACTTGTAGTCTCATAACCTTCAATGGAAATAATGAAAACATGCTTAGTGCAGACTAGGTTTAAGAAATCAAGATACGAACAAAACTTTCTCACCGCAACATGTTGATTAATGCTCAAAGAATAGAAAAAAACAATGGAGGCTGACCAGAATAACCCCGAAGTTTTTCACCCATGAGAAGAAGACAATCAACACAAAATGAATGAAATCTGAAGAAAAATATCACTAGAATCTAAAAAAATATATCGTCACCCACATTGCACCCTACTGTGTATACTTCTCTCACAACACAGAACATGCAGTGGAGAAAGTTTTTCCTTTTCTGTCAACTTGTCCAGAAAATATAGAACAGATGAATCATGCAGGGATATGCATACTATGCTGCTCTAGTGAAATCCTGCAAAGACATAATCACATTATGTCATGCGAACACCTCTGTCAAATGGATAAAAAGCAAGCCTATGAAGTAAGTTTCATGTTTCACGATTTCAATAGTTCAATAAGCTTCTCTACCCCCATCGCGGTGGGGTCCCTGAAACATGAAATGAGCCATATGAAGAAATTCCAAGAGCTTCATCTATCCACTGTTTTTCATTATCTCACTGACAGTTGGAGCTCTATGTATATCATCTCATCCAGATGCAAAGAAGGATGAGCCATGTTTCTTCTTGCAGAACACAAGGGCGCCTAAAACTCCTTTTCCTTTCAGGGTAAAGTGGTGCTTGGTACTGAGCAGAGATACTCTTTTCCCACATTTCAGAAAAAAACTCAAATGGAGTCTCAAAACACTATGTACTAAAGCCAAATTAAGTCCTAGATTTAGTTAACTTTTCAATGCTTCATTCTGTATCATTTAAGACTTCATAATAAATAGTAGATGTCTTACCCATTTGGTAGTGTATTCATGCAGTAATGGAGAATTTCGGTAACCTATAATGTATAAGATTTTTCTTGCATTTTACGAAAAGTGAATTGTTTGTGAGAGAAGTTGTGGGACCCAAAATGAAAACGTAAAAACTTTTTCATATTCAGAACTAATCCAAATATAGTTTCCAACACAAATGACTTAAAAGAAAATAAAAATTGAAACATTATTACCAATGAAACAAGTATATTTTGGCTTTCCTTTTTGTTTCTCAAAGATGGGAAACTAAAACGGATCAGATGAATTTAAACCTTATTACTAACTGAAACAAGTAACTTATTTCCCAAAGATAGGAAATTAAAACCTATAGCATGAAATGGAGGTAGATGAGGTAAGTATTCAAGACCTAGTAATCTTGAGACAGGATAGTGCTCAGGAAACTTGATATCAGTTATCCCATTCACAGCATATATTTCTCGGTAAAAATCCTCCATTGCTTTGATTGTATCAGGTTCTGGTACCTTACTAGCAGCGTGAATCCAAAGTCTGCCTGGAAAATGATGTGTACCAGACGAAGAAAAATATTACAACATAACCCAAAATCACAGGAAAGCATAAGAAAGGAACACAGACAAGAAGAAAAGAATAGAAAAAGTGCTATGTAAAGATAACTATAATAGCATTATACATCCAGCATAAAACTAAATGAGAGTTGAAAAGGAAATTCAGGAGCTTACAGCTTCAGTGACCTAATCGTGACATTTCCCTATCATACTTCAGTTTAGAATAACTATAACAGCATTATACATTCAGCATGAAGCTAAATGAGGGAAGAAAGAAATTCAGGAACCTATAGCTTAAATTTATGTAATAGTGACATTTTCCTGTCATAATTCAATTTATTTCTAGGTCACTCTAGATCTCGGGTCAATGCTCACTTCTTTCCCTTCGAAACACTTTTGTCGTTGGCTTAAAATTCTCTCTCTAATCTTGCTTCCTGAATTAGCTGCCTGCTCTGCTGTAGTCTACCATAACCAAATTTATCATGTTCTTTTGTTTTCTTCCATATCCATAATTTTAGCTTTAACCGCACCATTATGGTGTAAATTAACCATAACTGGTGCTAAACAAGAAAAAAGTCACT
Organism: Catharanthus roseus; assembly: GCA_028651295.1. Taxonomy (NCBI): domain Eukaryota; kingdom Viridiplantae; phylum Streptophyta; class Magnoliopsida; order Gentianales; family Apocynaceae; genus Catharanthus; species Catharanthus roseus. The sequence goes on along the minus strand of JAPQWS010000033.1, from coordinate 1,524,591 downwards.
TTACACCTCCCTTAGCATAGTCCAGAAGGTTATCTAGCACACTTGATTAATGAAGAGTTAGTGGGATGTGTAACAAACATGTAGACGACAAGAAACATGGGCCTAGGTTCAGAGTCAAAACTGACAGTACTTCAGCAGTTGGCTAGGTAAGAAAAGGATAGACCACAGCCCAAAATAAGTAATTTGAAGGACAAGGTGAACGATGTCGAAGTAATTGGCATCTATATTCTGTAGTTTTGATAAGATATAAGGAAAGACGTTCATGGATATGCAAATCTCACCATAATTTAAAGAAGTACCTCGAAAATGTAACAGTTACAAGTAATTCTAAGTTAAATGTGTTGGGAACCTCAGGGGATATATGTTGCTCTAGGAGTGTCATACAAATTCAGACAAATGGACATATTCAAGTCCATTGGGTGGAATTGCTTACAAGGAAGAAGCTGCTCTCTTTTGCCATTTTCAGAAGGCTAAAAAATCCTAAATTTAAACAAGAATCATAAAACTCAGAAAATTATGTCACCCACATACCATGTCTCGACCTCTAGTACTCAACGGACACTTACCAATGCAATCCATCAACCCAGTGGTAAGGAATAAGATACCATAGACAAAACCCTAAATAGATAACCCACAGTTCCAAACTAGCGGCAACCATTCAGTTTACATAGCCCTAGACCTTTTGCCTCATTTGAATCAAATTTGGAATCCAATAAACCAATCATCATGCATATCCTACCATTTGATTCCCAAAATTTTCCTACATCAATTGCTCAATTCGAAGCTGTCAGCAGATACACCAAAACAACCAGATGAAAACTCAAAAGAAAGTAGTCCCAATCAAGTCCTATAAGAATTCTTATGAGAAAGTTCTTATATCATAATCATAAGCTTCACCCACAAGAAAGTAAGAATTATACAATAATCCATTTACTCTGAAATCAGCAAGAGAATGGGAGAATTTTCCATGGAAAAATTCACAATTAACTTGAGGAAAAGAAAAAAGAATCGAACTTTTACCATCCAATCAAGAGATGAAAAGAACTTCAACTTCAAACACAGAAAGGAAATCAAAAGAAAATCAAGAAGAAGAAAAAAGGGGTCCAATTGAAGTACCTCTAATAGGGGCAGGCCAAGACCTTCCTTCAATGCGCTTGATACCATAGACAAGCAAAGAAGCCCATGGCTGATGCATTGTCAGACATGGGTTTCTGTAGTGTATATCATTCCTATTCCTGCTTCCCATCAAAACTTTCAGACAAAGATTGAATTTTGCAACTTCTGACACTCTTTAAGGAACCAACTGAGGATATAACTTATGGTGAATCAAACCCAAATATAAAGGGTTTATTTTCTAGAGAAAGAAAAGGAAAGATTGCAGTCCTACTCCTACTAGCAAAGCAAAGGGAACACCAGGCAACAATGCTGTGTTTCAACTGACAGCTGAGTGCTGACGAGGACCAGATCAGCACCCAAAGGGGTCCTTTTGGAAAAGAAAGTTTCTTATGGAAATTTACACCTATTACGGGTAAACTATCGAGTATTTCTCAACATTTTCCAAAGTTATTCCTTGCGGTAGTTGTAAAAAGTGATTATAACACTACTCATAATTAATTATTTAACGTGATGTATAATTGTAAGGTTAATAATTGTGATTTTCTAAAATAAAAAATAAAATATGATTGTTTAAGTATTTTGAAATTATTTTCTCACAAGTGATTTTAATTTACAAATTCTCTTGTATGTATCTAACATATTATACTTTATAAGAATTTTATATTCTTTATTTATTTTGATGAAATCTTTTTTATATGTTTTATGTTGTATTTTTATGTATCTTTAGTATTTTTATTTGTATATTATTATTTCATTTGTTTTCTTAAGAAAAAATTTTCAATTTTATTTATCATATATCCTACTATAAATAATTAAATATAAATGTGAAATATTGATATTAATATCTAATAATCAAATTCATATTTAAACAATATATATATATATATATGAAAATGGAGAAAGAAAACTTTAATTTTAATATTAGAATTATTTTTTGAAGTTAATAATTAAACATCAGGATTGAAACTAGCTATTGACAAGAGTTACATATCTCCAACTTTTTCCAATCTTGATTGGAAAGGCTAAAAGCTAAAGTACTCTTGATTGTCAAACCCTACAGCTTTTCCAAATGTTGAAACTATTTGATTGCCCAATACCCTATTAAACAGCTTTCGCAACGCAAAAATATTTTTGGTGTTGCAAAAGCTGCTCCAACCTAGCATTAAAAGGATTTGCGTAAGGTGTACTTGAATACAAATTAATCTAGATAAAATTTATTAACTCTATTTCATAATATAAAGTTAAATTGTTATATTCCTCTTATAAAGATTTTTTCCCAATAATACCCCTATCTAAATCATGCATTAATATGGAGAGAAGAGAGAGGAGAGAGAAGATAAAACTTTGAAAGATGAAATTTATTACATAACTACAAGGGCATTAGAGGTATTATATTCTAAAAAACACATTGATTCATATTTTTCTTAATCGGTGTGAATATATTATCAAATGGTGGTAGTCCTATATATTAATTTTACATTAAATAAATCCTATAAGAGTAGTTCTGATGGGTGTTATGGACATAAGTTAATATGCATTAATTTTCTAATTTAAGATACAAGTTTCCTCAAGATTTATGTAACGTGTACTCAGATATAATTAAGGTGCTTTTGGATTGGATTTTATTTTGAAAAAAGTAGAGTTTTTTTCTCAGATCGTATAAAAGGTACATACACATTGTTTATGAGAGAATGGATGGGAACTAAAGTAAAAAAATAAAATAAAATAGGGTTTTTACTTTTACAACTCAATCCAATTGCACCGTAATGTAGATAAAATATATTGTATATGAAGTTTAATTCAAATAAATCTTACAATGGTTACTCTAATACATGTTATAGGCATACATTAATGTGGATTAACTTTCTAATTTAAGATACAAGTTTTCAAGGTTTGTATAAGTTGTATTGGAATACAAGTTAATGTAGATAAAATATATCATTTATGAAGTTTAATTCTAATGAATCTTATAAAGGTTGATTCAATACGTGTCACGGGTATATTAATGGGGATTAACTTTTTAACCTAAAAAATAAGTTTAGGTTCAATAATTTTAATTAGAATTTTAGATTTTATTAGTCTGGAACTATCATACATAGCCCCTCAAAAAGAAAACTATCATATATTGTATATTCGTATTAACGTATGTCCTAAAATACACGTTAGACAAACCTATTTTCCTTTAATATCTAAGCATATAACTTTGCACTCTAATGGATAAATTATGAGGATTAATTACTATAAATGAAATGTTACATAAAAATGTTAATAGAGAATGTTACAATACATTTTTTATAATTTGTCCTTCTATTCTACTTTTTCTTTTAGGTTTTATTGTTTAGAATATACATTACAAAGGACAAGGGACATTATAGAGGTTCCGAATAGTCAATTCAGCTTCTTTTTAATATATTTTGTAACATTCTTTTTGTAATGTTTCTATTATACTATTGCTAGCTAAATAACTTGTCCTATGCATAGAGATAGAATTTTATTTAAAAGTGGTAAATATCATTTTACTCTGAAGATTTAAAATTTTAAAAAAAACATCTTTTAAATAGAATACTTATAAAAATTAAAGTATAAAACGAATGCTCTTATTTAAAAAAAAAAAAGAAAACATAAAAAATATTAAAGTTTATAGATATAGTGTTCATTTTCTTAGGTGATTAAAAAAATAATTAAAATAATTTAATGTTCTTTTGCATTCTCCTTTGTTGCAAAATAAGAAAGCTTCTATAGGTATTACTCTCTCTGTTTTTTTACTTTTCACATTCTGTGAAATCACGTATTTTTTTTACTTGTCAAGTTGTTGAAAAGAATATAATTTTAATCAAAATCTTCCTATTATATCCTTTCAGCATGCCAACATCTCTATAATTCCTATATCATGGAAAAGTGTAATTACTCATTCCCAATAATTTTTACTATTTTTCAATATCTTTTTTAACCATCATTCATTATTCCACACAAGTTTCAAGTTAAACTTTTGAATTTTTTCAAATGTCAATAAATTAGGTGAGAGAAAGGATAATTTAGTCTATATGCACAATGAATTTCTCTAATTCTGTATTTTCTTATAGTGTGCAATGTCAAAAATGTACCAAATAAAAAAAAGGAAGAAGTATTAAATATAAAGAAAATTGCAAAAAATACTCTTGACCAATTTTTGTACGGTCATTCATTCATTTTCAAAAAGGTATTTTTTTAAGGTACTTTTTATCATTATGCATTTTAAGAAGGATCACCCTTAAGTGGCTGACTACGATAATACTTGAATACTTAAGTTCACATGACACTCAAATGATGATTAACAAGGGTATATATAATCTTGCCTAACAAAGTATATTCCCTCCAATCCACTTCATAAAAGGATCATACAATGAAGAAATAATCCAACTGGTAATAATTGCTGAAAAAAGACCCAAAAAAATACAAAAATGTGAAAAATATGATGTTATTAAATTTGAGAATTGCACTAAAAACGGAAATTGGGAAATTTCTATAAATACCATAAAAAATAAATAAAATGTATTTAAAATGCAAGAAAAAGACAAAAAAATATAAAAATGTGAAAGTGGGTTGCCTATTAAATGTGCAAATTGTATTAAAAACAGAATTGGTGCATTGGCGTAAAAAGTAATGAAAAATCATTAAGAAGGGGAGGAGTAGTTCCATAATCCATTTATAAATAAGGCAAGGAATGTGATAAGAATTCTCATAGTAATCATTTTATTTTAGCGTTTGTTTTCCAAATTTTCCAAGGAGTTTTGTGGTTAGGTAAATTGGATGAAGATTACAAGATTTTTTGTTAAGGAAAAATTTGAATAATAGAGGGATGTTCTTTTATATTGAAGTGATTTTTTAGCGTATTATTTTATTTTATTGTATGATTATAGATTATTTGAAGTAGTTTATAGAATATATATTTATTTCATAAATTTTTGAAAAATTCACTTAAAATGGCCGTCAACTATTTATTTAAGTTGTGCAATGTCCCTAAACTCATATTTTAATTTTGTATATCCCTAAACTAAAATTTTGTATCATAAAGTAGCCTACAACCATAAATAGTAACGGTACCACTTCTCAGATTCCACATGCTACTCAAATGTATTTGTGGAGGGGCAAAATTGTCCTTTATAGACTTTCCCTCCGAAATAAAATTGTTCATTAAATAGCGATGGTACCATTTTTCGAAGATCACATGCTACTCACATGTGTGTTTGCAGTGTGAAAGACATTTTGTTGTAGAGGGAAAGTCTTTAATGAACAATTTTTCCCTCCACAAATACATAAGTGAGCAGTATGTGATTTTCGTGAGGTGGCACCGCTTCTATTATGATACATGATATAAGTTGAGGGATATAAAAAAAATGAAATATGAGTTTAGGAGCATTATGCAACTTAAGTAAATAGTTGAAGAGCATTTTAAGGGAATTTCCCTAAAATTTTACTAATTATGAAATGAATAAAAATTGTTAAATTTAATTTGTAAACTCATTTGTTTTAGTTTTAGTTTCTTTATTTGGAGAAAATAAAAATAAGTGGAAAAAACTAAAAATGCATTAGTAAATTCGTTTTAGAAAAGATAGCACCAAAGGAGGATAAGTAGTTAAGAAATGTATTAGTGAAGGTACTATTAAATTTAGTTCATATTTTTCGTATAGTAATAAACTATAGAAAGAGAAAGGGTCTTTTTGGCCCCAAAAAAGTTTTTAAACCATAACAGTACTGGGGCTATACTAAAAAGGCACGAGAATCATAAAGTAAAGGTATTTCTTGGAGGGCACAGAATCTTCTGTACTACTTTTGTATACCATTCTCTATACTACTTCTATTTAAAATATATTTTTTCTTAGGATTTATTCTTTTCTTTTATGGTTTATCTATTATTTAATAGGCTTTATTATTAAAATATATAGAATTTAGTAAGTGGTACACAGAGTAGTACATACGATTCAAACCGTTCTTGAAGTATGAGTCCATTTGGTCCATGGAGATAGGTCAACGTGAAAGCCAATTAAGACTATATTTCCTTTTGCCAACGACGCCAAAAACTTGATGCACAAAATCCCTAGGAAGTGAACTAGTCATATATTTTTCTCTTAGGGTTTATCCATTTCCTTTAGGGTTTATCTTTTATTTAGTAGGTTTAATTATTAAAATTTACAGAATCTAGTAAGTGGTATATAGAGTGGTACATACGATTTAAATTGTTCTTGGAGTATGAGTCCATTTGGTCCATGGAGATAGGTCAATGTGAAAGAAAATTAAGACTATACATGGCATGTGGTCTAAATTCTCTAAAAATACTTGCAACTTTTATCATTGTGGGAAGAATGTGATGAGTAGTTGGATAGTATTGTCCAAATAAAAGTTCAGTCCCTTGTGCAAAAGTATTTTAAAAAGAACAAATAATTACAGCTTCATCAAAAATATTTGAATCAAGTGGTAGTTCACATTTACTTGTGTAAATTCAATAATTTGTTGCTTATAAGAAAAAATAAGTTTGTAATATATCCAAAGTTGAGTTCCATCTTGTAGTGACATCTATATCAAAAACTCTATAAAATACTTTTTATTCTCTACAAAGTGATTTAAAATGTTATCGTTTAGGACCGAAAGATCTAAGGATTTTAATAACATCTCTAACCATATTTGTAATATGTTCAATATGTAAATAACTACCTTATGCACAAATTCAGAATATGACATGTACATCTAATATGAAATAACTTTCCAACTAAAATTGTTCTAAAATTATTTTTCAAAATTAAAACAGAAGAATAATTATTTCAAGTGTTATCAAAAAAATGGAAAAATTCTATTATCAATTCTATAATGACGACATGTTTGAGTGATATTTCATGCTATATTTTTGCATTAGTATATGGGAATTCAAAATTTTTAAAACCAATGATTTTATTTTTTGTTTAAATGCCAATTTTCATTGACCCAATGGCATGTAATTCACAAAAAATCCTTAAGAAGTAACGGCTGACCGAGAATCACAAGTAACCGAAAATTTACCAGAAATATATTCAAAAATTGCAGCAAGGGAGTTTTTTTCTTCCTGAAAAGTCTTTGGAATTTCCCTCCTAAAGGAAGTTCTAGGAAATCTCTTATACACTGGTTGAAGTGCAACTTGTACTAATCTCACAAATAAATTATTAGAAGGTAATAATAAAGGAAGTATACCAATTAACACCCACCTAATCATTTCTCTTTTTACTAACTCACTATCATATTTAAAAGCTATCATTGCATTTCCAGAAGCACTAGTCGAAAATTGTGTTTGTGTAGTTAAATCTACAAAATGAGAAGGATGAACTCATTGTATATATCTTTTAAGTGTACCATTCCATCATTGAGTTTATGAGCGAAATCTATTTTACAAATTTATATCTAGCTTTATTATTATTTCATCTTATTGAAAACACTCCAAATAAAAGATATTTTTTCTACTACTACCACTAGGTGCGGTATCGGAAGGAGGAGGCATCTCATTTTTTTTCATTTTGTTGTTCATTTTCATTATCAAAGTCTAAGTATGGGAAGAAGCATGGTTTGAAGATGAATCCATAATAATAATAATAATTAATAATAAAGTGAACAAATTTAATAATTGAATAAATCAAATAAACAAATAATTATTTAAAACTAAAACTAAAGAAATTCTAAAAAATAAAGTAAACAAATAAGAATTAAAAAATTAAATAAACATATTCTAGTAAATAAAGTAAAAAATAATTATTTGAAACTAATAAAGTTCCAAACTATACTAAATAAACAAATTAACATAAATTAAGGTAAAGAAAGCAAACTATCAATTATGTAGTGGAAATCTAAAGAAGAATTGAAAAAACTTTGATTTTTACCAAATTTTTTTCCATTCCTTTCTTCCTTCGAATTTTGAACAAATGAAAAACCTCCAAAAATATTTGATTCTTGAGAGTTGATAGAGTTTAGAGAGATTTAGAAGTTTAAGAGAAGATAGAAGAGAGAATGAGCGATTTTTGGTGTAAGGAATGAATTGGTTTAGAGGGTATAAATAGTAAAAAAAATTTATAAAAAAAAGCTGGCCGATTTAAAAAAAAATGGACCGTTGGATCTGAATGGTCAAATGATTTGGACTATCAGATCTCAATGGTCAAATGGTGACCAACAGTCAAATCATATGAACCGTTGAGATCAAATAACTGGATCATCTAGACTGTTGATTTGCAACGATCCGTGAAGCAGGGAAAGAAACCCCCCAACAGTTCAATGTTTTTTTTTTAAATTTTTGCAGCTGGCCCATGTGCTAAACCATGATCCTGGTCTTGGGTTGGGCCAGTTTGCGGGTTGGACCGAATTTTTAATGGGCCGGGCTGGTTTCGGCTTGATATGGACGGTTCGGGCTTGGCTCGTGGTTCACAAAATCAAAGTCCTGCACAAATTACTCCCCTTGAACCGCTTGCATGTGGGTTGGGCCATACATGGCCGGTCCAAAGTCGAAACGGGTCGGGTCGGACAGATTTGTAGGCCAGCTCGGCCCAGCAGCCATCCCTAATCTAAATTCTCCCTTTTAAGATGCCATATTCCCTTATTAGACCTAAATTCATTAACAGTAGAACTCCCTTGTGTAACGCCCTATCCCGTAAGCACCTAGAATGACTCTAAAAATTATGGGCATTATGAAAGTAGAATTTGGGATCTAATGTAGTGGAGTATAATGTTTTGACACTTAGTGATATTTTGGAAATAATTAGGAATGAGAGTAAAAAGTTAGTGAGCTTTTAGTAGTGGGGTTTATAAATGCCTTTAAGTGGGAATGTTTTTAGAATACGTAATAGTTGTATTTTAGAAATTTAAGTACTTGACATTTTCATATAAGATTTTCAAAGTGCTTAAAAAAAAAAAACTTAATGACTAAGAAAGCTTTTGCCACCGCCATAGCCACCCGTCACCATCCCCCTTTATTTCTTTTCTCCTTTTGGCCTCACAACAGCCTTGTTTTCTCTCTATATATATGTGTCATTTTTTTTAATGATCTTTGTTGGCAGCCATATTAGATACTTAAAGGTTAGTAATTTAGATATTTTATTTATTTATTTTCTTTTTAAGTTCTTTTCCTTTTAATCTTGTTAGAATATATATATATATATATGTATAGTTTAGATGTATTGTTTGTTTGTTTTCTTTAGTATATAGTGAGCTTTATTTCTAGTTAGATTATATATATATAAGTATATATTTTAAGTTAGTTATTTATTTTAGGATTAAATATTTTTAAATGGATTTTTAGTATATAGTTTATAGTTAATTATGATTTCTTGGGAGAGTATATTTTTTAAGAGTATAGGATTTTCGATCTTTTAAAGAATTATTATAAGTATATATATATCTTTATATAGGTATATATATACATCTTAAAGTTCCTTTCGTAGGATTTCGATATTATTTAGGGAATAGGACTATTTGATCGGTACCCAAGTATTAACTATTTTTGTATTATTATTTTATAGGATCTTAGCACCAAATCTACATCTAAGTGAGTCCACAAACTCCGTTTTATTATGTTATTTCAAAAGTTACGGGCTATATAAATATGGTTTCTAAACTTATCATAAAATATCTACTATTTTTGAAACGGTATAACGTGCCATGTTTTTCTTAATTGGAGATGTCTCCACGATGTGTTACATGTTCATTAGAAATGCATAGGAGCGGTGCTCCATATAGGTGTTGTCTTTTAAAACATATTATTATTGTTGTGAAAAAGAACTAGTCTGTACACGGGTTTTCTGGAAATATTTATAAGTTGGAAAATACTTTGTTTTTGAAAAGTTATATAATTTGGCATGCAAGAATGTAAACATGGCGTGTTTGTAAAATCTGCATAAGCTGAAAAATGCTTTGGTCCTAAAAAGTTACATGTTTCAACATGCATGAATATAGGCTTGGCTTTGGCATAATTGTGAAATTTTTATAAGCATGTGATGACTGGCAGATAAGGATTTTTGGTGCTCTGAAATGTTTATGACTTGAATCTGTTATGATGGCCGGGCAATTCGCCTTTCCATTTGTAAATACATATGGAAACCTCATTCCGACTAGGGTTAAAGTTTGGTGAAAATCAAGTGAACGGACGCGTTAGCAGATTGTATTGTACGTGGCTAGTCTCCTGTACTTGGGCCTCTTCCGATGATGTGGACGGGTTTTTGACTCTGAGGGTGGATCCACTTTAAGAGGAGCATAGTACCTGGAGGGCGTGGCCCAATCGGTATTTATGTGGACATTGCATCATGCTCTACGGTGGGACGGTCGCCTAGTGGAGAGTCAAGAGGGGCTTGAAACTGAGGTTGGCCCCAGGGCAGACCTGGCAGGTGCCCCAGGAGTCTGTAGCCTATTTTAACCAGTGATATGGGAGTGTGGTTGTTTGTAATCGAGCGCTCGTATGGTGTTTGGCTGGTATTGACTACGAGATGCCGGAACTTGGTTCCGATGGCCTTGTTTTGGGGATCCAGACTTTGTCCGTGGAGCCCCACCATTGCATAACATGTTCTTATAAGTTCGAGGTGTAGAAGCTGCGCTAATGTGTCTTGATTCACTTAGACTTCCCAACTGCGCTCAAAACCCTCATGTAGGTTCAAGCATCAGATTTGTTAAAACATTAAAACAGAATGTTTTCTTATAATATTGCACGTACTGCTTGGTGAAATTACATCATCATTGTTTTAAAGAAATCACTACAGCGCACACACACAAGTTGGCTCACTGAGCTTTTGCACTTACGTTTTTTCATATCATGTTTTCTCCTCAGATTAACTCAGGAAGGTCAGGGATACAATAAACCGTTGAAGTTTTAGGCATGGAATTTCGGTTCAAGTCTTTCTAGAAGGACATGTTATTGTGTTGCCCTCTTGTACTCGAGCCGTTTGTAAAGTATTTCTATCTTTGTATCGGAATTATATAAGATAAGAAGTTTTCTTGAACCCTATATTTTGAGCGCCTTTTTAGTGTTCAGATTATTTACTTTTCCGCTGCATATTGTATATATACTTCTAAGTGTTGCCCAGGGGGTTATACTCTTGTTTTTAGACTTATAGTTTAGTGCCGAGAGGCACGCAGATACCCTACTCAGCTGTAGTTGACCTAGTGGAATGGTTGGGGGTATCACACCTTATTTAGGTTTTATCCAATCCCTTGGTGTGAAGCCCCTAATCTCAATTAATGAAAATCATATCCCTATGTGAATATCGATGAATTAAAATTGCATTACCGATTTATGAAATTCCCTAAGTTCAACCACTGCAACAATTTACTTTTAGAAACCTCTCAATAGAAACCGATTCTATCCCTCGTCCATTTTAGTACATGTCATTGTTACTCCTAATTAATTAACTTCACCTTCCAGTCCTTTGCAATTAATTATGTGAACATGTATAAAGTGGGCAATTTTATACAAGAATTAAGAATAACATAACAGTAACTAATGATTTAGGGATAAGAGAATAATTAACATAATAAAACAGGAGAGATATTAAATTAAATCATTGTTCAAACCAAATCTACACATATCCAAATCAAATAAAAAATTAGCCTTCCATAGAGTAAATCGCAACATAAAAATAATAGAATTCATGGTAAAATTACAAAGAAAAAGAGTTTAAAGGAATAAAGGAACAAGCCTGTGATTTTCACTGTAATTTTCCTCCTCGCTGCAGCTGTGTTAAGAAATTTAGGTTTAGAGAAGAATAATATTGAATGCTTCAATTGTTGTCTTTCTTATAATTATAATTTAATATTTATAGTTTACAAAGTATTCTAATTCTAATTAATATCAAATTCTTAATCAAAATAACATCTTAACCAACCACTAATAAGGAATATAGCTATAATACTCACTATAGTAGTACTAATCAATAACATACCAAATCTAAAATAATCTCTTATAGATTTTAAGATAATCTAGGAGAATCACGTACAGATGCGATATCTCCAACACGCTCCTTCAAGTTAGAGCTTATGAAATCGCATGTCCAACTTGTTGCACTTTTTCAATTTTTTGGAACATGCAAATTGCACATCTAACTTGCTCCAATTTTTTAAAGCTTTTTCATCAATAACGATAGTCTTCCACCATCTGTCGCTGTGGTCTTTACTATCACTCGCTGTTGCTATGAATTTTCTCAACAATCGCTGTTGGTGTAGTTCTTCCATCAGTCGTAGTCCTTGTGATCTTCTTCCATCAATCGCAATCGTTATAGTATTCTTTCATCAATTGCAGTGGCTTCCCTCATCCGTCGCCAAAAATTCTTATGATATAATTAGAGTTTCTTCAATAAAGTATCCATTAATTCTATTTTCAATTTCTAAATCTAGGCGCTTCAAAGTTTCATCGATGAAAGCCGACTTGAATATGATTTATAAAAAAAATAATGCCCTAAAATTTTATTAAGACAAATTAGAAGAAATATTAAAAATGTAAAAAAAAACTTGTTGTTCAAATTGAATGAAAAGAGTTGTTCAAACTAAATAAAAAGAGAATAAAATCATAGAAATTTAGGGGCAGAGAAAAATAATATTAGATGCTTCAATTGATGTCTTTCTTATTAATTATAATGTAATATTTATAGTTTACAAAGTGTTCTAATTCTAATTAATATAAAATTCATAATCAAATAAGATCCTAACCAACAACTAATAAGAATTAGTGTCACAATACTCACTGTAATAGAACTAATCAATAACATATCAAATTTAAAATATCTCTTATAGAAATTAAGATGATCTAAGAAAATCACATATTGATGTGATATGTCTAACAAACTGCCACTCCTCTTCACGGTTGCGGCTTAACGAAGAAGGAGAGGTGCATTTCTTGTGAGTGGGGCGAAGAAAGATACATAAGAAAATCTTTGGATTGTGGCTTGAATAAAGGAGAAGGGACCGAAAGCAGAGAAAGAAACTCTCTGTTGTGGTGCTGGGGCTCGACCAAAAGAACAAGAGCAATACTATTTTATATTGCAGCCCAAGAAAAATATTGGAGTCATCAAATTAGATAGCTTGATTGCAATAGAAATAAACCAACGTGACTTTCCTTCTAAACCAATAGGAATTTAAGAGCTTATCTTCTCAAAAGAAAAATAGTAATGGAATGGTCAAGACCTAAGTTGACTTGGAATTGCTTTGGTACAACATTGGAATTGATTCCAATTTTGAATTTGATGAACTAAAATCCCATTGCTTTTGTCGTTCACACTTTCCCTTCTTTAATTTAATAATCTTTTTAATAATCTTGTAATTCTTTGCTTCACTTTCACCCCAACTTTTCTTCGTTTGAATTCCTTTTATGTTCTTTCATATTCATATTAGTCCCTAAATTCCAAAAATTATATACTAACATCAAAATAAATAATTTACGAATTTAAAATCAATTTAACTCTAATAAATAATAATTAGATAGTTTTTAACACCAAACTAAGTGAAAAATATATGAAATAAATATATAAAATATGAGCTTATCATTCGTCATCGTATTTGTGGTTGGCATCTGACGAGAAACGTTTCAAGCCACGTACACTATCCAGAATTTTAAAATGGTTTAAGTAGGTGCATGATTGTAGTTGACATCTGACGAGAAATGTTTCAAGCCACGTACACTGTCCAGAATTTCAAAATGGTTTAAGTAGGTGCATGAGAATGAAATGTAGAATACAGGAGTTTGATTTGAGTGGGAAAAACTTGTGAAGGACTGTGATTTGGAAAGGAATGTGCATATTTCAAAATTATATTGGAATAGAGTACGTTGGGTAGAATCATATTTATGTGGTAATTTTTTCAATGGAGTTTGTGCAACTCAAAGATGTTAACAAATAAATGGATTCTTGAATAGTTTTTTGATCGAAAAACTCCTGCCTTTTCAGTTTGTGAGATCGTTTGACAAGGTTCTTGAGTCGTTTGCACCATAGAAATATTGAAACCGAAGCAATTACCGAATACCACATCAGTGGTTACTACGACAGAGATTGTTTCAATTGAAAAGCAGGCTAGTGAAGTGTACACAATAAGTGTTTTCAGAATGGTTAGGAAGCATATTCGAAGGCAGGGCCTCTATTACAAAGTGGACGTGGTAAATGACGAAGGTATGATTAAATACTTTCTAAGGAAGTACAACAAACCTGAATTGACATGGACTATAGATATTAATGGGAGTTCTGGACTAATGGAATGCTCATGTCTAAAATTGGAGTTAAAAGGTTTGCCATGTTGTCACATTTTCCCCTGTGTTGCTCTAGAACATATAAGAGTATTCTTTAAGTATGTATATACAAAAGGTGGACTAGAAAAAACACATGAGGCTACTCGAAACTCAAAAGCAAGTCATAATATTTCCAATTCAATGACTGAAATGGCTAGGTACAATATGTTATTTGGTTTATGTCCATCATCTCTTTATGTGCATTTTCAAATCTCTTACTAATACATACCATGTCTTCCTGTACTCCTTCCAGGCTTCCTCTCATTGTTTTTATATTTTCTTAAACTCCTTCCAAACTTCTTCTCATTTTTTTATGTCTTTTTCAATGTAATCCAGTCTAGAGTGTACACTCTCCAAACTGGAATCCCCGCCATAATCTTCAGCATCAACTATGTCTATTTCATTACCAATGAATAGCCCTAAGCTTTTCAGGGCTCTAACTCGCCTGTCAATTCAAATATGTTCACACTCCAATATTCTTGGTACAACTCGTTCTTTCATCGGTGCAAGCATCTCTCAAACGGGAGAGAATCTCTCCATGTACAACACCTTTTTAAAATAATAAATACTTATATGTTGCTCATAATCGAGTATAATAATATATATTAATCACATTTATGTCTATCACATGTAAACATGTAATGATTAACTATGTTTCTTGATACATCAAATTCACACATATTATAAGCAAACTTTAAGTTGCCTATCATTTATATATAAATACCAACATTTAATAAATGTATAAACTAACATAAATTATGTATTTTTTATGTAACACTTACTATAAACAAGTAAACACAACTGATGACCCCATGCTAATTAAATTTCTTCCTATTTCCTGAAGCCAAATGCTAGTGAGTCTATAATGAATTTTGACCAATTCAACTCCCTAATTTTTTCCACGCTTTTTATATGAACCAACCAACTTCTTCTAACTGAAGATTGGACAGAAACTTCCCAATCATATAAAGCATAAATTTCACTATAAATTCTTTATCGCTAGATCCCATCAACGAAAACCTTTTTATGTAAGTTGGCCAAACTAATCATTTCTTCGTGCATTTCTAAATGAAGTTCCATCTCCATTTCTAGTTCACAATTTCCTTTAACAAGAAACTCTCCTATATCTACGGTTCTGGACTTCACAGCAAGAATTCGTTCAAACCTTCTCAGTGACCTTAACAGTCTTGACATGTACTTCCAAAACATTAGACTCACTATCGAACCTATAAACGACCTAAGATGAGATATCCTTTTTCCTTTCAAACCCCTTCACTTTGATCAACTGATCAAATCCCATTTCTTCCACAACGTTCCTTTGGGCATCATTCAGTGAAGCAGAAATCTCTGCGATTCGGGTAGTTGAACATCGATTGCGATATTTTGCCTACTTATTCACTTTTCGTTAATAAACCTATATCATTGTATTTCCTTTTAAACAAATATATATAATTGCTTTTTCATAATAAAACAAACACAATTTCTTACCACAAAATTCCCTTCCTACTCATATGTCCCCTTCTACACACGCATCCCTTACTTTTTCTTGGTTTGCTTGTACATCAACATTTGTATTTGATTGCTTTGAAGATGCGAGGTTTCCAGAATGTCCTGAATTTTCCTTCGATAACTTTATTTATTCCCCTCTCCATTACTAACATCTTCCTTCATATTTACCCCATTTGCTCACCGCCTACTTATTTTGTACTCACATATTTAATATTTCTCCTAAGCTGTTGGCTGTTGCAGAAAATCCTTCTCCCATGGTTAATCCTATTCATATAAGTAAACATAATAGCAATTACAGAAAATTAAATCGCAATAACAAAATGAATTTAAAAAACCTACCTCCGTTTATGTAACTGTTATCTGGATTTATTTCTACAGCTTCGTCCACATTCTAATTTCACAGATCCTTTGTATTCAACTGCCTTTTCTGAACAATTTCTCAATCTCGATCAATCGAACCGAAATCCTAATTCTTTTTTCCCTTATGCGAACTTCCTTTCCTTTGGTATTTATGTGAATTGCATCTGTGTTTCATTTTAAAAAGAATTAACTCTTATTCCCTACTCAACAGGTTCCCTTCCTGCTTCTTTTCTTTAATATTATGTAGAAATGTTTCCTTCATCCTACTAGATTATGATTACTTTATACTTGCACACGTGGACAACTTCTATCATTTCCATCTCATCTAATGGCTACAAAAAATCTCGCTTGCTCACAGAATTACCACAAATTCTGCACTATAGTCACCTCCTGTATTCATATGTACTTTCAAACATAAATTATACTCTAAAAATTTACTTTAAACTCACTAAGATTTCGGAAAGAATTGTGAAAATTTAGAGACAGTTAAATCGTGAAAGAGTGGCAAATCGTTTATGTTTTATACATTTACACTTGACTTTGTGAAGAAAATGGATTTACATATATATTTTAGAGCATACACTTGTATAAAAGACTCACTATAATGTTATTTTGATGTCAGGGGCATAATGGACATTTTACCCTGCAAAAATAGCAAAACAAAGTATCAAGACTGAAAAGAGATCGGCACTGGACATGCAGAACATCAACGCCAGATTTTGTTCAATAAATAAAAATGAAACAGACCGATGCTGGACATTGCAAAAGACCGGCGTCAAACTTTATTTTAAAGGGCCGAATCTAGGAGATGCACGAAAGATCTTTTCTTTATTTTCTTTGGATTTTGTCCGATTTAATTCCTCATAAATTGATTTCTTATCCTATTAAACTTCTACTTTCATATTTTAGTAATTTCCTCACTCTCCTAGGGTTAGAGACTCTATAAATAAGGCTTTTCTAGCCATTAGAATGAGTTTGGAGAGTTCTGATAGTTTTTATAATCATTATTCAATTATGTAGCTCTTTATTTTGTTTATTTTTAGGGTTTTAGCCATTAGGGATAAAACCTCAGTTCTTGTTTTCTTTAATTCCTTGGAGATCAAGACAACGAAGAAGGAGTTCAAAGACATCGAGTTCAAGTTCTCTCTTTAAGGCTCGTTTTCTCTATTTAGGAATTTTCTTTGTAAACTATTTTTATTTCTAAAGAATATATTTTTATTTCTTTTCAGGGATCTTTTTGGTTAAAGTTATTTAACTGGGCTTATGTGAAGATTATTTTTTTTATTAATATTTATGTGTTCATTAATTCTCTTTACCATATGCTTCATTATAAATGTGATTACTTGATCTTAATGCTTGTGATTGACTGGCCATCTCTTGCGTGATCTAATACTTGGCTTTGAGACGTGTCGGAGATAAGTCGAGTAGGAACTTAGTAATAAGAACGTCTAGTAAAATTGGTAAGACATTGTAGCAATTTCTTGGTGCGGTTATTGTGAATAATCAATTTAGGAAAATTGTGAAAACTCGTAATTCCATGGATCTTAATATGTTTTTCGTTAACTAATCTACATAGAGATATAGTAGGTTATTAATTAAAGATAGGGTCTTTGTGCCGAGAGATTGGGCTTAATTCTAATTAAGGGAATTCTGGTTAATCAATGAAGGTAAAATTTAGTTTAGTAAGAAAGACCACACCTTGACATTAATAATTTACTAATTGGATCATTAGCCTTAAGCTTTATCTCATTAATTTCCTTTGTCGTCTTTCATTAGTTTTAATTAATCATTCACTGAAATTTGGTCGGTTTGAATTAAGTTAAATAGTAATAATTGGTAATTAAGTACAAATCCTTGTGGGATCGACCTTGATTATACTATAATTAAACTAGTGCACTTAGTAGGTTAGTTTTAGCGACATCAAGTTTTTTGCACTGTTGCTGGGGATTTGTTTTATTCAATATCATATAGTTGCTATTGATTTGAGATTAACCATTTTTAGAAAAAAAATTATTTCCGTAAATTTTTACTTATCTTAGTTTTTTTTCACTGTCTATTTATTTATTATTTTTAAAAATACATAATTTTTTTAAATTTATTTTCATTTTTCATATATTTTTTTAGTACTTTATTTCTTTTGGTTATAACTCTTTTGTGTCTTTGAGGAAGATTTCTTGATGGAGGCAATTTTGCAAAATCATTTGTCATTGCTAGTGGCTGTGAATGAGAAATTTAGTAGATTGGGCTTTTGATGCCTCCAAATCAAGGATCCTTAGCTTTCAATGGATGTAATGTCTCTTACCCTTTATTGAAGTTTTATCCTAACAATTATATTAATTATGTAGGTCAAAATTCATGTCAAAATAATCTTTATTCACCTACTTACAATATGGATTGTTGGAGAGATCATCCAAACTATTCTTGGTACCAAAAGGCGAAATCCCTCGCTCACAGGGACCCACCAGACTGCCCGACGTCCCAGGTGGAAGATGTAAATCATGGTGACTCAGTGACTTTGCAGACTAGAGGCCAGGCACTGGTGCGCACAAGGAACCACCCCCTACATTAGAGAGGTTAAAATTCCCACACTGCCGCTGCCATCATTTGAAGCTTGGACATTGGTACCAACTCTGTAGCCCCAGAATGAACTGAGCTGTGCCCATGCGGGCGATAATCCAAACTATTCTTGGAATCAATATGAAGAGCAAAGAGCACCCCATGAATTTCCTCAAGAGCATAAATCAAATTTGAAGGTCCTCATAAAAATGTTGTTGGCGATACTGAGAAATGGATTTCTACTTTCGAAAATGCACTTCAAAGTGAAAAAATCACTTCCAAAATATAGAAAAACACTTTGAAAGTATTGAAGCAAGAATTTAAAATATGGAAATCCAGTTTGATAACATTGCTAATTTGATTTCTATTGAATTTAATGACTCTTTGCCGAGTGACACACAGAGAAATTCAAGAAAATGTAAGGAGATTATGGAGGGATGTGAAGAAGAAGGAGATGATCCAAATATTGATGAAGCGCCAAACTCAAAAGGACAAATGATGGTTATAAACATTCAAGGCACGAATGAGGAGGGTTCCCCATTGGAAAAAGATAAAGAGAAAGATAAGTTTAATTGTGATAACTCTCACATTGACCTTTCTTCTTTACCTTATCCTCAAGCTGTTAATTTTGTGGAGTAATGATTTTCCACTTAAAAAGTTTCTTGAAATTTTTAAGAAATTGGACATTAACTTCCCTTTTGCAGAATGAAGTGCTAAATCACCCAAGTACTTAAAGTTATTGAAGGATATAACATCCAACAAGAAGGGTGATGATCATGACACATATATGAAATGGTTATGGTGCCACGATGATGTCTATTAAGGGCTTGGTTCCCTACCCTCCAGATGCACAGGTGAGCTTAACAAAAAAAGGAGGATAACTTTCTTTTCTCTTTTAATTTTGTGCATCACTGAGGACAATGATGCATTTTAAAGCGGGGAGTAGGATATATGTGTTTCTTTTATTTCTAGTTGTTTTTCAATTTTTCAAAATTTTTTTTATGTTAATTTTTTTTTAGTTTGTTCTTTATTTTCTGCATTTTTGTCATGTTTTTTTTGTTGAGTCTTTGTTTTGTTTATGTCGTTTTATCTTCCTAAGACTATGTGTTGAGACCATGAATTGTTGAGACTTTAATTTTGTAGGTCTATCTTGAAACAAGAAAAGAAAATTTTTAAAGAAAATTTCTCATAATTCTTGGTTTTTGGTTGAAGGATTCAAATGCTTTTAACTTCCTTACTTTGAACTTGGTTATTGAATTTATATCAGACCTGGTTTTGATTTTGTGAACCTTGGACTTTTTTTGGAAAGTTTTTGTGAGCTACATTCTAGAACTTGTTGTTTTGCATTCTTGAGGCGATATCTAAGGTTTGGTTGATTGAGTTGGGAATTGAAATTAAGCATTCTTTGAATCGTTTGAGCCTTTCTAGCTTACTCCTTGTATACATTATATCTCTAGTTCCCTTTTTGAGCTTTAATGAAAAGAATGGTTGAAATCACCATTCATTATTTCTTTCTTGTAAGCCTCAATTACTTACCCTTCTAATTTAAAGATTTTTTATCCTTTCCCTTTTAAGAGAGTGAAGTGCACACACATCGTTTGTTGGCGTTAGGTTTTTTCTTGATTTGAAAGGATGGTATTGAGCTTTCAAAGGAGGTGAAAAAAGTAATGTTTGCTGAAAATTGTCGAGAAAAAGCTAGAAAAAATGCTTAAAAAGAGAAAAGATGAGCTGAAAAAGAAAAATGAAAAAATATTGAAAAATATGAAAGAAAGCTCATCAAAAAAAAGTTTTGGCATGGTTGTATTTGCATATTTTTTCCCAATTAAGTGGGAGGTTGATATATGTTCGAGGTAAATTATTTAAGAGGATGGAGTTATATCCAAGGGCAGAATGAGATAGTAAGATGTGATACATTTTTTACTTTACTGTCTTGACTTTTGCTTAAATCGTTTCCTTCATTTGGTAGCCTGTCCTTTAACATTACAAGCTTATACGGACGTTTGATTTTTCATAAACAACCTCGCACGTCATTTAAACACAAATAGGTAACGAGCCTTGGGGTACCTACCAGGCTATCCTGTGCTATTCTAGCCGGTAAGCCCCTCTTGGCTCAACCTGCTAGACAGTAGCCCCTACCGTAGCGCATGATACGGTGTCAAACGTAATACCGTCTTGAGCCTAACCCTTCAGCGGTACTACACCCTCTGTCAACTGGATCCAGATCAAGAGTAAACCTACCAAGCATGTCGTTCGGAAGAAGTCCTCGTGCGGGGGACTAGCCACGCACAGTGCAATTCTCTTGACATGTTGATCAAAATATATACCAAGCTCCTTCGGCCGGATTAGGGTTTTAATTCATTTTTATAAAATCATAGGCTATATCTCGGCCACTCAAATCTCTTCATGTATCGAAAACCCCATCCACCGAGCAGAACCACAAACTCATTGCCATGACAAATGTATCATGAATTCAATTCAAATCATGTCTTTGTAAAACCTTATGAAAAATTTTGTTTTCTGAAAACATTTGTCTTTTTAAATCATATTCACCATGAAAGTATGCTTATGTGACTTTGGAATATAAGCTTTAAAACATATTACCGGGTATAAAATAGGTTATGTCAATATACTTCCTAAAAATCATGATAAATATTTTCTCAAAAGAAAATTATTAAATACCTCCAAAATTTAAAGTAATATATGAATAAAACCATAGAGAAATATTCTTTAAAAAGAAATAGTAAATATTTTTGAAATCATAATATAAGAATATTTTAAAATAAAAGTATTATAAAAATATTTTAATAATCCAAAGCCTTATAAAAATATTTAAAATGTTTAAAGTGTTATTTCAAAAAGAAATAATAAATATTTTAAAGATAATTTTAAATATCAAAACCTTATAATAACATTTAAAATATTTAAAAATTTTATTTCCAAAGGAAATAATAAATATTTTAAAAATAAAATTTCCAAATAATTTAAATCTCAAAACCTTATAAGAATATTTAAAATATTATTTCCTGGAAATAATAAATATTTTAAAAATAATTTTTTCAAATAATTTTAAATCTCAAAACCTTTTTAAAAATATTTAAAATATTATTTCAAAAAAAATAATAAATATTTAAAATAACTTCTCAAAATAATTTTAAAACTCAAAACCTTTTAAGAAAATTTGAAACATTTAAAAATATTATTTCTAAAAGGAAAAAATATTTTAAAAATAATTTCTCCAAATAATTTCAAAACTCAAAACCCAAAATAGAAGTATTACAAAAATATTTAAAATAAAAGTATTATGAAAATATTTTACTAACTCAAACATATTTCAAAGCCTTTAAAACAAAAATATTTTAATAACTCAAAACATGTTTAGCATAATACGTAATACCCCCGGTAAATATTTTGTAAATATTGTAAAGATCCAAAAATGGAGAAATATATTTTCAAGAAATAATTAAATCTTTTGTAAAGAAAAAAGTTGGTGAACTCACCTTGAGCAGCGAACCAAGTCAATCTTACAAAGAATATCATTCCAAATTTAATCAAATAGCTCTATAAAAATATAACCATGACTCCATGATGACCCTAGGGTTCACCTAAACTTATTCTATCCCAAAGGAACTTGAAAAACAACTCCAAAATAATTTCATAATAACTCCTTAAAAATCATCCGCTCCCAAAATAAATCCATAATTATTAAATCATAATATTATTTATCTTAGAAAATATAACCTGATAATAAAATAAAATAAAACTATAAAAAGAAAACATAAACAAAAACAAGAAGAAACAATGAGAGAGAGAGAGAGAGAAAGAGAGAACCAAGAAAAAGAGTGGAGAAAAAGATAAAAGAAAGAAAAGAGAGAAAGTGGGAAGAGAGAGAAGAGGACTGCTGAGAGAGACAGAGAAAAGGGAGAAATTGAGGAGAATGGAAAGAGAGAAGAGAAGAGAAGAGATAATGGGAGAGAGGTGAGAAAAAAAGCTTCCTATCACCTCATATATATAGCCAAGTATGCATGGCTTTGGCTTGTGTAGTCAAGACATATGGCACTTACTTGCCATGTATCAACAAATCAGCACCTCACTTGGCACCACTAATTCCTATAATTGCACTAAAATCCAAATTTCTAGATTTTCTACGTTGACCACAAATATTAAAATGACTTAAAACAAATATTAAACTTAAAATCTCAGTCTCCAACTTAAAGTGTTAAACATTAATAATTGTAAAATATGCCTCAAAAAGTTTTCAACGAAAAATTCTTCCTTAAATTTTTTAGAAATTACCAAATGACTCAAAACTTTCTATTCCTTATAAAATAACTCTAAAATTTTTGTTTGAACTAACCGTGACATATGTTAACTTAGAGGTTTACATAGATATTCTGTAAATAAGGCTTTTCTAGCTATTAGAATGAGTTTGGAGAGTTTTGATAGTTTTTAGAATCATTATTCAATTATGCAGTTCTTCATTTTCTTTAGTTTAAGATTTTAGCCTTTAGGGCTAAAACCTCAATTCTTGTTTTCTTTAATTCTTTTGATATCAAGACGACGAAGAAGATGATCAAAGACAACGGATTCAAGTTTTCTCTTTAAGGCTTGTTTCTTTATTTACGATTTTTCTTTGCAAACCATTTTTATTTCTAAAGAATACGTTTTTATTTCTTTTCATGGATCTTTTTGGTTAAAGTTATTTAACTAGGGCTTATGTGAAGATTATGTGTTCTTATTAATATTAATGTATTGATTAATTCTCTTTACCATATTCTTCATTATAAATCTTTTTACTTGATCTTAATGCTTGTGATTGACTGGTTATCTCTCACATATGATCCAATCCTTAGTTTTGAGACCTAGCGGAGATAAATCAAGGAGGAACTTAGTAATAAGTACGTCTAGTAAAATTTGCAAGATATTGTAGCAATTTCTAGGTGCGGCTCATGTGAGTAATCAATTTAAGAAAATTGTGAAAATTCCTAATTCCATAAATCTTAGTGTGTGTTTCGTTAACTAATCTACATTGAGATATAATAGGATATTAATTAAAGATAAGGTTTTTGGGTCGAGAGATTCAGCTTATTTCTAATTAAGAGAATTCTGCCATTATTTAATGAAGGTAAAATTTATTTACAATAATAATTCATTAAATCATTAGCCTTAATTAAGCTTTATCTCATTAATTTTCATTATCTTCTTTCATTAGTTTTAGTTAATCATTTATTAAAATTGAGTCGTTTTGAATTAAGTCAAACAATAATAATATTTGATAATTGGATATAAATTCTTATAGGATCGTTTTTATTATATTGTAATTGAATTAGTACATTCGTTTATTTAGTTTTAACGACATCAAAGAGATCAAAGAGAAAGAAAGATATAAAATAAATAAAATAATTAAAAGACATCAAGTGAACTAACCATAGAGAAAAGAAATAAAAGAGAACTGTTTGTGTGAGTGTAATTTAGTTAATTTTAGATAGTGGGATTGGTAAAAGGAAATGAAAGAAGAGTTTACCCACTTCGCAAATCAGTAGGGAAAGATATGGAAATTGAATTTGAAGTGGAGACGTCAACTAAAACTAACCAAGTAAGAAAAGAAAAGAGAGAGAGAGAGAGAGAGAGAGAGAGAGAGAGAGAGAGAGAGAGAGAGAGAGAGAGAGAGAGAGAGAGTCATATCTCTGTGACTACAAAATCGCAAGGAAGGAAATGAAAGAACATGATAGATAGGTAATTACAAGTAGGAGGTGCATCTAGGTGGCAAGAGGAGAGAGTTGGTAGCAAATTTAGGTGGAGTAAAAAAAGAGATAAGTAATAATTCTCTTTCATGTTTATATCTAGGGCTATAAATGGGGCAGGTTTTATCCGTACTTGCGCGGGCCTATACTTATTTTTAACGTGCTAAAATTTAAATTTTATACCCGCAAACCTGTACCCGTCTTTATTATATTATATGAGTTTGGGCAGGATATGATAATACTCAGACGCGTATACCTATAGACCCATATTAATAAAATAATAATATATATTATATATATTATATTAGATGGAGGGTAATAAATGTGGTTAGGGATGTCTGTCCGAGTGGTTAAGAAGACAAACTTAAATTCTTGTCTGGCTTGCTTTGCATAAGTTTGAATCTTGCTGTTAACAACGTTTTCTTTTTTTTTTTTTTTTCTCATTTTCAATAATTTTCTCTTTTTTTTTCTTCTTTCCAGTCCTAAATAGAGTCTCTTTAGTTGATGGATTTGGCCTAACTAACCTCTTTCAAATTATTTATTTATTTATTTTCAACTTTATTTCAAATCCCATTTCACAAATAATTTATTTTTACTAAATATAAAAATATATTCTTTCATCCCGTGTAAAAACAATTTATGATAGTAATATTTTTGTCTTATTTTTATTTCATAGAATTGTTGAAAATATGGATCATGACAAAAAGGACAATCTTTTTCTTTATTTTTATTTGTCGTTCTCTATCTTATATGCTACTATTTGACTTATCTATTAGGCGATACCGTATTATTAGATATACTCTTTGGTCATAGGTTGTCCAAGAATTTGAATTACAGACTAATTTAATATAGTTAAACGGGTCTATATCCCTATTCATTTGTGTATATTGTATTTGTTGAAAGAAATGTTGAGAAGATTATGTTAATTATGTTAAAATTTTTATTTTAGGATTATACATTGTTTTATATTTTTTTTAGCAGGGAAAAAAATAAAAAAAAATATAACACGGGTACGAGTATACCCAATCCCTACCCTGAACCTTGGAGGGTCAGGTCTGGGTCCAGAATTTTATACCCTGAAGGGTATGGGTCTGGGTCTGGGTCCAAGTTTATCTATAAGGGTACAAATCTGGGTCTAGGGGTACCATGAGGGTCTGGACCCATTTACAGCCGTATATATATCAATATACTAGTTAAAAGCATATCTATATATCATATACTAGTTAAAAGTATCATATACTAGTTAAAAGATTCGTGTACACGGGAATATAATTTTTACAGTAAAAAAATAATTGTTATTTTTAAATAAAATTTTAAAAAAAGATATATATATATAATAATTCATCTCATGGTTAAAAGTACTTTTAATCAACTTAGTTACTATATTATTATTAAAAAAATCTATATTATTCATATATAGCTTAACAACTAAAAATATAAATAAATTTCAAATTTTTCATAGGAGTGTAAACGAGTCAAGTTGCTCGTGAGCCACTTTCAAGTTGTTCGGTCAAAATTCGGTTTGAGTTCGCTAATGACCGATCTCGAGCCAGCTCGCTAAACAAGCGAGTCGAATTCGAAACTCATTAACACTGATTCGATGGCTCGTCAAGCCTATCGATGCAAAATATATAATTTTTTTTACTTTATTTTAATTATTATATATAATATCTCTTTAAAAAAATTAAATTCGAGTTCAAGCTCGACGCAAATAATCTAACTTGAGCAAAAAGTTTAAAACTCGATCGAATTCGAGTCAAGCTCGAATTGAACAAAAAAGTATTCAGTTGAGTTTGAGCTCGAACTCGACTCAACTCGTTTACATCCTTAACTTCCTATTAAAAAAAAATCAAGTTCATGTTATACACAAATACAATAAAAATTCACGATTCAAAAAGATTAAAAACACATATATATTATCATTAATTTTTCTATTCTTAAAAATTGAGCTAATAATTATAACTAATATCCTTACTTAACTTGTCTTGTTCATCATCACTTAATTTGTCTTCTTCATCATCCCTGCGACCCCATCCCATACTCACCCTCAAAAAAAGAAAGAAAATCCTCTTTACCACATACCCCCTTCTAAACCCTACACCCCCTTTACTACCCTCCCCTCCCCTCCCTCCGCATGCCCAAACCTCTCCTCCACCGCCCAAAAAAAAAAAAATTGGTCTTCTCTCCAATCCCCACCCCCTCCTCCATACACCCAATTAGATCCGTAAACGAGACGGGTCTTACTTGTATCCGCACGAATCCATATCCATTTATAGGGGATCTAAAATTTTATGCCAGCAGATCCGTACGCGTACCTGTACCTGTACTCTTATAGATTTTATTAAATGGATTTGGGTACCGGACCCGTATACCTGTATATCCGTTATAATAAAATAATAATATATATTTATAAATATTATATTATTTTTATATATTTTTATTAATACATAATTTATACATCTACGTATTTATGTAGGATACAAATAGAAGTAAGCGGTCTCCAAATGATCTGATTAATATATTGTATTGAATTAGGACTTTTGTTTTTGTTGGATTAATGTACTGTGAGGATTTTGTGTGTACTTGAAATTTTAACCATTTGAATTAGAGATGTTAAATGATTGTATTTGTTCAAAAATATGTTGAGGAAATTATGTTAACCATTTTACAATTGTTATTTTAGAGTTATAGATTATTTTATATATATTTTTGTTTAACGGGAAAAAAAATAGAAAAATGTCATATGGGTACGGATATACCCAGACCCTATCCTAGACCATGGAAGGTCGGGTCTGAATCCATAAATTTCATATCCAGAGATTTGAGTTTGGGTCCATATTTCATTATAAGGGCCTTGGTTTGGGAGTTCCCATAGGGTATGTAAGGAGAAACTAAAAAACTAATTGGAGTTTTTTTTTTTTAAAAAATCTTCATTCCCACCTTAAAAAAAATTCCTTCCCTTCTTCTACCCCCACCCTCAAACCACTTCAAAAATGAAAGAAAAAAAATCTCTCTTTCTCCCACACATCTAACCCTACCCCTTCCACCACCCAAAGAAACATCCCTCTTTCCGCTCAAACACTCTCCCTTCTCACTCTCTTGCCCCTCCCCGTTCTCCCTCCAAAAACTCCTACAAAAGGAAAAAATATATATCTAAGGAGCAACTAAAATACTAAATAGAGTAAAAAGGTTTTTTTTTTTTTAAAAAAAAACCCTCTTCTCCACACCCTTACTGTACATGTTTTTAAGTTACTCGTTTATATTTTAAAAAAAGTTTTTTTAAGAGACGACAAATTTGACTTTTAAAAATGGCAAAATTTATCACAAGAAGCCTTTTATAGTCAAATAAAATAGTTTATTAGATCAATTTTTTTTTGCCATTATGTGAAGATACTCTAAAAGGATATTAGTAATTTTTTTCACAAAAAATATTATAGGAAGTCATATTAGTGAGAGAAAATAAACATGTATTCGTTAACTACACTACACAATATTTTTTAACTATGTATTTCTCACTCTTCGAAATCCTTATCTAAAAAACCATATAGCACATTCAACAAATCACAAGTTATTGATACATTTTTTTTTATTGAATAACTAAAAAAATTCTTTTAGGAAAACATAATATTATATATTGTTGTACAGATCTGAAGATCCCAGGTCCCTCTTTACTATTACAACTTTCCCTACTTATTATAACAGATCTGGAAGAAGAAACAAAAATAGAACCTAATCTATTACAAAAAATATTCTTCTTCTTCAGCTTGAACAGATCGAAGTGCTGATCTCCTTCTTCCTACCAACACAGAAGGGAAGGCCGAAAACCTGCAAGAAAAGGTTAGCAAAATAGGAAAGACAACAGTTGCGAAAACGGGTTCCCAAGACAGTTGAACAACTATGAAACCGGACGAGTAGCTGCAAAAATTGGAGGAGGCAGCAGAAGACTAGACGAGAAAGTCGGACGACCAAATTAGACTAGGAGGGAAAAAACAGACAACCGATTTTTGCAAAAAACAAGGCTTCTGTAAAAATGGATGCAGAAAATCGGACGAGCTCCTAAAAAACAAACTACCGGTTTTAGTACAAAATGGGTTACTCCAAGAAAATAGACGACCGAAATTATTTATCACTCAAAAATCGGTCGTCTGGTTTCTAAGTGTAACAAAGAGTTAACATAGAGTCCCTCAGAACTTTGAACTAGCCTTTCACATGTAAGAAGATCTAAACTTTCACTCTCGGTTCTCTCCTTCTCAAGCAAACCAAGCTCACAGTCATACAGGAGTAGATAAGCGGCGGTTAAGCAAGAAGAGAAGTCACATAAAACAAGCAGCAAAGAACAGGAGAAGATGTTGTAGAGAAGAAGAAGAGAGAAAAGAAGGAGAAGAGGCTACCTCCGAAGTTAGGGCAGTAAGTTGTGAGAAAGAGAGTTTAGCTAGGGTACCTCAAGTCACCATGGGCGGGTAGGGCTTGGCCCGGCCCCCTAGGCATCTTGGGCCAGAAAAATAAACTCAATCCAATTAAGTGTGAGGCCCAAGCCAATCATCATCATAGGGAATAAAATTGGCTGAAAAGAAAAATGTGTGAAAATTTGACCCAAGTAGGCCTACAAACTCCACCTTGAACACATTTGTAGTTAACTTCCAGCCAAGACAGACTCAAATGAGTCAAACTTCATCGATATGAAGGAGATCCCTACACAAAGTAAACTTATCAGCTATCACAATCTTAGTACCAAAATCAGCAGGATTATTGTTAGTACTGATTTTGTCTACATTAACTAAACTATTTGAAACCTTTTCTCTAATGAAATGATACTTAACATCTATGTGTTTAGTTCTTTCATGATAGACATAATTTTTACACAAATGAAGACAACTTTGACTATCAGTAAAAATAGTTTCTTTGGAATGTAAAATACGCAATTCAGATAAAAGCCCTTGAAGCCAAATAGCTTCCTTAATTGCCTCCGTGGCAGCGATGTATTCAGCCTCCGTAGTCGATAGAGTGACTACAGGCTGTAGCTGCGATTTCCATGAAATACAATTACTTGCAAGGGTAAAGAAATAAGATGTGGTGGACTTTCTACCATCTTTGTCACCTGCAAGTCAGAATCTACATAACTAACCAGTTCAAAATTTTCAGACCAGTTATGATAATGCAAGCCCCTATCAATCATCCCATTAATGTACCTCGGCAACCACTTGAGAGCAGCCCAATGATCTTTACCCGGGTTAGACATGAAACGGCTCAAAAGGCTCATAGAATAAGCAATATCAGGTCGGGTGGAAATCATGGAATACATGATAGATCCTATGGCCATTCTATAGGGGATATTGGACATATTTTTCTTCTCATTTTCAGTTTTGGGACAGGATTTTTTGGAAAACTAAAAGTAGCTCACAAGAGGGGTACAAACTGGCTTGCACAAATGCATATAAAATTTTGAGACAATTTTCTGCAGGAAGGATTTCTGGGATATGAACAAAGAGCAGTCAGCCCTATCCCTGTGTATGTTCATGCCGAGGATTTTATAGGCAAATCCTAAATCCTTCATATCAAACCCTGACTTCAATAAAGATTTCAAATTCACAATCTTATCTTTATGTTTGCAGGCAATCAATATGTCATCAACATAAAGCAATAGATAAATAATTATCAACATTATCACCACAAAAATACAGGCAACTATTATAATTGCTCTTAATAAAAAACGCTTTAAGCATAAAGGAATCAAACATCTTATACCACTGTCGTGGCGACTGCTTAAGTCCGTACAAGGAGTTCTTCAAGAGACATGCCATATGTTCCTTACCTTTTATCTCAAAACCGGGCGCTTGACGCACGTAAATGGTTTCTTCAAGTTCACCATGCAAAAAGACAGTTTTCACATCTAATTGTTCAAGCTCAAGATTAAAGAAGGCAACAATAGCAAGCATGATCCTAATCGTTTTGTACTTAATGATGGGAGAAAATATTTCATTAAAATCGATACCTTCAACTTGAGAAAAACCTTTTGCAACCAATCTAGCTTTAACCCGTGGAGGTTCTTTGGCAGATTCAGGTTCTTTAATTTTAAAAATCTATTTACAGTCAATCAATTTTTGTTTTGGTGGTCTAGGAACAAGCACTCAAGTTTCATTCTTATGCAAAGAAGACATTTCCTCATTCATATCTTGCATCCACAAAGAGTGATTAGGACTCTTTAAAACATAAAAAAAACATATAAGTTCTTTCTCCTCAACACAAGATGCAGCAGCAAAAGTATAACAAACAATATACATGAATAACCATATCTAATAGGTTCTGTAGACACTCTTCTAGCCCTATCCCTAGACAGATGTAGTCTTTAAGGGCTTGGGCTTGTGCTTGTGCCTCAGGATGATCCTCATCATCATCATCAGAATTTTCAAATTTAGGCACATCGGTTTACATTAGCCCGGGTATTCGACTCTTCACTGGTTTCAAGTTCATGTGTGTGCTCTTGTGAGGGTCTGTAGGCGCCCTCCACCTCCACAGGAATATTCCTATCCATAGGAATATTGGTAGAACTTACAGGGTCGGTTTTAGCCTTAAGACAAGGCATATCAAGCTCGTTGAAGACCACATCTCTACTCACAATAACCCTCACTCCCAGCTCACCTTTGAGCTA
Organism: Catharanthus roseus; assembly: GCA_028651295.1. NCBI lineage: Eukaryota > Viridiplantae > Streptophyta > Magnoliopsida > Gentianales > Apocynaceae > Catharanthus > Catharanthus roseus. The sequence continues at coordinate 1,493,411 of JAPQWS010000033.1, read as the reverse complement.
AACTTTATAACTCTTGACCCCACTAGGGTAACCTATGAACACTTCGTTCTTAGGCCTAGGGTCTAACTTTCCTCCCTTTTAATATGCAAATGGAGCACATCCAAACACTCTTAGGTTGGACAGGTTTGGTGGTTCACCGGACCACAATTCTATTGGAGTTTTGAAGTTTATGGCTGTTGATGGAGACCTATTCATAAGGTAAACTGCTGTACTTACAGCCTCTCCCCAAAAGGGTTTAGGAACACCGGATGACACCATAAGACACATAACTTTGTCCATAATGGTTCGGTTCATCCTCTCAGCAACACCATGTCGCTGAGGGTTATACCTAATAGTTTTATGATGCACAATACTATGCAAAACATACATATCATTAAAATTTTTGTTGCAAAACTTCAAATCGTTATCTATCCTAATTGTCTTTTGTTTATTTCCAGTTTGATTTTCGGAAAAGCATTTCCACTCATTAAACTTTTCAAAAGTTTGACCTTTGGTTTTCAAAAGAAACATCCAAATATGCCTAGAAAAATCATCAACAATAGAAAGGAAATAAACATTGCCACCATAAGTGGGTACCTTTTCAGGACCCCATAAATCACAATGCATATAATCAAGAATGGCAATAAACTTGTGTGTGCCAGTGAAAAAACTAAGTTTATGTTGTTTGCTAAGAATACAATGATAAAAAAATCTAAAAAATTAATTTTGTCACCATTCAAAAGATTTTATTTGTGTAAAAAATGCAATTCTTTTTCACTAATGTGGCCAATCCGACGATGCCACAACATGGTCCTTTCGGGGACAGTTTTTGAAATCAATGCAAATGATTCATAAACAGTTTTTCCAAGCAAAGTGTAAAAGCCATCTTTCTTAAAACCTTTAACCATGACTAGTGATCCTTTGCAAACTCTTAAAACCCCGTTTTCAGATTTATAAGAATAACCGTTTGTGTTAAAAACACCAAGGAAGATTAGATTCCGACGAAGGTCGGCACATATCTCACCTCTGTCAGTTTTCTAGTCACGCTCCATCATGCATTTTTATGAAAACATTTCCAATGCCCTTGATGTCACAAACTTCATTGTTTTCCATAAAACTTTTCCATGATCAAGGGTTTTAAAATCAGAAAACTAATGCTTATTTGGAGTCATGTGAAAAGTGCAACAAAAAACAAGAATCCAATCATCAGAAACTTTAGAGGAAGATGGGAAAGGGGACACACACAAAACCTCAAAATACATAAATTACCATCTGATTTAAAATCGTGGGTTTTGTCAGTTTTATCACTCCCATTATCTCGTTTATGTTGTTTTTCTTCTTTGATCAGTTTAAAACACTTGTTTTTTATATGACCTTCTTTGCTGCAGTAAAAATATTTCACTTTGTTCCTGTCTCGAGATTCGGACCTCCCTTTACTTTTAGAATGGGGACTAAAAGATTCTCTCCGGTCAACCCTCCCTCGCACGCAAAAATTCTCTCCGTTTGTTTTGTTTTCTTTCTGCAAATCCAAACCTTTGGATTTCAAAGCATTTTTCACATCAGAAAGAGTCAAATCATCTCTGCCATACTTGATAGCAGATTTAACATCATTAAAAGACTCAGGCAAAGAGTTTAACAAAATAACAGCAACGTTTTCATCGGAAATCTTCTCACCAACATTTTGAAGTTCTCAAATGATTTCTTTCAAATCATCAATGTTTTCAGAACGAGATTTTGACCCGCTCATTTTAAAACCTAAAAGTTGTTCTTTCAAATAAATTTTGTTTGACAAAGACTTTCCCAAATAAAGTTTTTCAAGTTTTGTCCCAATTTCAAAAGTGTTGTCCATCTCATCTATTTCTCTTAAACCATTATTGGTCAAATGTAAAGTGAGACAACTATGTGCATTACCAAGTTTTTCAGTAAATATTTCACCATTCCAAGATTCCAAATACTTTTCAGGGCTACAAATAGCAGGTACAATTTTATTTTCGACTAAAATAACTTTCATTTTTCTGCGCCACATTACAAAATCAGATGTGCCATCAAACCTGTCCGTTCTAATTTTTGGAGCGGACATGCTGTATAATGGCAATTAGGAGTAATCAGAGGCGTGAAAAATAAAAGATAAAAAGTTTGTCACAAAAACAGCCCATATATTTTTAAAAAATTATACAGTAAAAAACAAGTAATATGCAGATAGAAAAATAGAGCTCATAGCAAATAGACAAATAGCACAGGCTGAGCAACAGTCACAAACAGATAATTAACAGAGAAATAAATAAACACAGGGTGAGCAACAGTCCCTAAACAGACAACAATAGATCTTAACAGTCATGGACACAAAAAAATATTTTTGCAATCAACAAAAAAACACCAAGACGCAGATACTTAGAGTTTCAATAGGACTCAAGCTAAGCTTGGGTTTTGGTTTTTGAAGAAAAACATAAATAAAAAAAAATTAGATCCATGACTAAAGATACCAACAATAACACAATAATTATAATATATGTCCAGACAAAAGATAAAAACATTAAAACATAAAGAAAGCCAAAGAAAGTAATAGAAGACTTCCCTGAGCCAGATCCATAGACTCCGTGAATCTGGAATGTTGAGCCTGAGATATTTTGGAAAACGGGAGTAGAGCGAGAACTCCCCCAAGCAGCAGCCACCGATAGATCACCGAAAACTTGAAGCTTTTTCGGCTCTGATACCACCGTTGTACGGATTTGAAGATCCCAAGTCCCTATTTACTATTATAACTTTTCCTACTTACTATTACAAATCTGGAAGAAGAAACAAAAAATAGAACCTAATCTATTACAGAAAATATTTCTTCTTCGGTTGGAACAGATCGGAGTGTTGATCTCCTTCTTCTGACCAACACAGAAGGGAAGGCTGAAAACCTGCAATAAAGGGTTAGCAAAATAGGAAAGAAAACAGCTACGAAAACGAGTTACCAATATAGCTGAACAACTGTGAAACCGGACAAGCAGCTGTAAAAATCAGACAACGCAGCAGAAGACAAGCCAAGAAAATTGGACGACCAAACTGGACTAGGAGGCAAAAATCTGACGACGGATTTTTTCCAAAAACAAGGCTTCTGTAAAGATAGATGCAGAAATCGGATGAGCTCCTCAGAAATAGACGGCCGGTTTTAGTACAAAATGGGGTACTCCAAGAAAACGGACGACCGAAACGGGGAATCTGTCGTCCTGTTTCTAAGTGCAACAAAGAGTTAACAGAGAGTCTCTCAAAACTTTGGACTAGCCTTTCACACACAAGAAGATCTAAACTCTCACTTTTGGTTCTCTCTTTCTCAAGCAAACCAAGCTCACAGTCATATAGGAGTAGACAAGCGGCGGTTAAGCAAAGAAGAGAAGTCACAGAGAACAAGCAACAAGCAACAGGAGAAGATGCTGCTGACAAGAAGAAGAGAGAAAAGTAGAAGAAGAGTCTGCCTCCAAAATTAGGGCAGCAAGTTGTGAGAAAGAGAGTTTATATAGGGTATCTCAAGTCACCATGGGCGGGTTGGGCTCAGCCCGGCCCTCTCGGCATCTTGGCAAGAAAAATAAACTCAATCCAATTAAGTGTGAAGCACAGTCCAATCACCATCATAGAATAAAATGGGCTGAAAAGAAAAATGTATGAAAAATTGGCCCAAGAAGACTACATTATTATACATATATTGTAGCACTTCACGCCCTACTACATCTTCTCAATAAGAAACCCAAAACAAAACAGAAAATTAAAAATGATATTTTTCACCAAAATGCTTTAAAGAAATGTGTATATTATAAATTAATGTTTATTTGTATATATACTCAATAATAGGTTAAAAAGCACAACTTTATTTATTATATAAAGTATAAACTTATTTATGCATCTCGTTCTATACCTCCAATCTCTATCTTGGCTTGTAGTCAAACAATTTAGAGAGGAGATGACTAATATTTGTTAGAGAAAATGTGGCTGAAATTTGAGAAATTATTAATTTCACTCTAAATTTAGAATATTTAAGTTTCCTTAATAAACTTTTTCCCAAAGAATATCCCTTAAAATATGGAGAAAGAAGAGAGGAAAGAGGATAAAGTTTTTAAATATGGAATTTATTAAGACTAATAAAGGAGTATTGCAGGTATTTTACTATAAAAAAATATTAATTTAATATTTTTTAAATATATATAAAAAAGTAACTTAACATTATATTATAAAATAAGATAGTACTATGTTTTGATAAATAAACTTTGTAAAAATAAATATTTTATTGATGATAAATCTAACATAATATTCATGGAAGCTACTATATACCTACGATGAATATGATTTAACTATTTAACCTCCTTATATCATGATAAAGTTCATATATTAATTTCTTTTACATTACTTCTCATTATTTAATTTATAGATAAAAAAATATTTATTAAAAACACTTTTGTATTATATTAAATGTTCTTAAGATATATTAAAAAAATAAAACTATGTCGACCGCAATTGCAAGTGAAGTGCATGACAATAGCATTGTCATGCTAGCATAAAGTTTGTAGAAGTAGAAAGTTGACTTCAAAATACCGGTTATTCTTACTTTTTAATCAAATTGCTTAATTCACTAATCAAATAACAACTTGACATTTCACATTCAATTACACAAATGGGTTACAAAGTGAAATGGGTTACAAAATTGAAAAAGGGGATGTATAAATTTCACGATAAAATTATAAAAACTTTGACAAAAAATCTCATTTCAAGTAACACTTTTTTTTCTCTACTCTCTTTCTCTCTAACTTCTTTTTAAATTAACTTGAAGATTATTAAAGATTTCTGAATGTTTTGACATTGAAAATGGATAATTTTGAACAGTTGGTACTGAAAAACATCAATTTTGAGGTAAAATCAATCCCAAAGAACACTAAAACCTCGAATAGAAGCAGCTGGCGTACCAAACCATCGGATGTGCCAGCAGCTGCCAACGGAACAAATCCATGCGTGAGTGGCTGCAGACCAACTGCTTCTATTCATCATTTTTAGGATTTTTTTAAATATGTAAAATTTAATGATGTGTTATATTAATTATTTTTCATATGATTAATTTTTCATATTTAATATGATTATGTTGTTAATTATGTTAGTTATTTATGTTAAAGATAGTGTTTACCTTGTTTATGTTATAATTAATTGTTTAATTGTGATTATAATTAATATGTGTTAATTGTTTAATTTTTATTATAATTAATATGTTTAGTATCATATGATGTTTATTTTTTATGTTCTTAATTAACAAGTTATTATGTTAATGAAGTTATAAATATGTTGTTACATTACTTAGTTTTATTTTTTATTTAAAATATAATTTGTTTATATATTTTATCTTATTAAATTGTGTAGGAAGATAATGAATTAGATTCTAAACAATTTGAGGATATTTTACACACGGAGGATTTTGTAGACTATAATTATTTATTTCAAACAGATCATGAATTTAATTCGAAAGATGATTTTGTTGATTAGGTAAAAAAACGAGCAAAGACAATTAACACATATGTGACGACTATGTATTGTTTTACAGAAAAAGGTTTTAGGAGTTGGGCCGTAAATTTTATATTGGTTGCCATAGGGAGAAAGGAAAAAAAAGGTAAGGCAATCAAGAACAATGAAGAAGTAGAACAAGTTGCTGTAAAATGTAGGGGTTCGTATGGAACAAAGAAATGTAATTGTCTATTTAAATTAAAAGGTGAGGAAGATGTTAGCGAAGTACATTTGGAAATTATATGTTAAAGATGGAAGATACAATCATCAAATTGGCATCTATCATCAGAGTCACTCTCAAGTAGGAAGACTTAAGGAGGAGGAGTTCAAGCTGACTGAGCAATTGAGTAGGTGTCAGGTGGCACCTCGTTTTTATAATGGTGAATTTGCGAGAGAATAATCCGGATACTATTGCAAGGTATATTATAGTATTGTAATGTTACGTAGCTTAACTTAATTCTCTTAGATTGAATATGATACTATATATTATATATATTTTAATTTAAAATAAATTTATATAATTTTTTGCAGTTATCAAATAATATATAATGCTCGGGCGAAGATTAAGAAGGATAGGATGTAGGGAGGAAATATAGTCAAAGAAGTGCTCCATATGTGTTCCAATCTTGGATACAAGTACTTTTGGAGGAATTTTGACATGACCATAGTGCTTAGTGATACAGTTGTTGTGGATCCGACATCAATTCAGTTGTTGAAGATGTGGCCTTATGTACTTATACTAGACACAACCCACAAAATGAATAAGTAAGTTGCTTTAATAATAAAATACATATGTTGTTCTATTCATTAATTCTATAAATATCTAAGATCTGCATATTAGTTAATTTTCTACAGCGATATATTATTTAAAATATGTTGAGCATATGTCATATTTTATTAGAAATTAAAATGAATTGATTAAGTTTTATTATTTTTATGAAGTTTAAAATTTATTATTTTACTTAGGTACAACATGTTATTACTTGAGGCAGTCAGGATGACACTTACTAGAAAGAATTTCTGCATAGCTACTGCGTTCATACGTAATGAAAAAGCTACTACTTATCAATGGGTGCTACAACATCTTCAGAAATTATATTTCTATGTTCTCGAACCAGTAGCGGTAATTATAAATAAAGAAACAGGTTTGACGCTAACGATATTTGTAGTGTTCAATAAATCATACTATATACTGTGGCGGAGACATATTGAAAAGAATATCAACGGGAAATTAATTCCGGTGATGAGTAAGGAGGCAACTAAAAAGTTTATATAGACAACTTGGAGAAGATTATAAATTGCCAGGACCCAAATAATTATGCAAAGAGATTGGAAAATTTGAATAACAATTGGAGCACATGCAGTGGTTCTTGACATATTTGTACAATGTATTGTTGAGCATGTGTGCATAAAAATTTGTGAGATTGTGTACTAGAAAAATTTTACATTTTGGGTCCGAGATCATGAATAGAGTTGAGTTTGAACACTCAGTATCGAAGATGTTCCTTCAAACATGTCACTGTGACTTAGATACTGTATTTCATAAGATACATTCAAAGATTGAGTCACGGATATCTGCCATTAACACTACTACACTTGAATATTCCAGGTTGAAGGAGAAAGATAATACAAAGAGCAATCCCGTATTAACCAATATTTGTGGAAATGTAAGTCATTTACACTGAAGATTATAAAAGAAGATTTAATTAGAGCCACAAACATCATGAGCAATCTAGAGAATCTTTGTGGACATTAGCACCAAAGTCCACAAGGTCTACCATGTTCATGCGAGTTGATTGCAAGATACAGTAAGTACATTCTTTTAAATGTTAACAGTTTTTGCCATTTCTGGTCATCTCTTGTGATTGACGAGGTATCGGGAATGGAGCATCAAGATTATGCAAACCCCGTGAATGACATGGCATACCAGGAGAATGATATCACCGACATTCTAGAGGAGTTTAGACAATGACCACCATCACAGAGTATGTCAAAAAATGTTATTTATGATTTATTTTATTAAATTTAATTAATAAGTTAGACTAATTATGCGTTTGGTCTATATTCTAATAGTTGATGGAGTGGCATCATGTGGCCCGAGATATCTTACATCCCTTCTTGCCGTCAAACCCCGAAGGACTGTTAACTACTCCTCCAAACACGATAATTATTATGGAAAAAGACGAACTCGAAGAGGAGGGAAAAGTCACACTAGGAGCATATACATATTGGACATAGATTGTTCAATAATAGTAGTGGATTTGGGTCAGGATTTGGTTCAGGTTCGGGTTCAGGATCGGGCTCCCGTGGGAGGGGACACCCACCATGTACCGGTCGGCCACCCCGTTTTGGGTCTAGGGGTAAAGGACAGAGTAGTGAGAGAAGTTTTGTGGAGTCATCTATTGTGCAACCGGTAGATGGAGGTCTAGAGTGTGAGTTCCCTTACTTAAATGGATTCCCGCGTTTTGTATATCCTTTAATTGACAACTATATGGATCCAAGAGGCGATGGTAACTGCGGGTTTAGGGTGGTTCATATGTTTTGAATGGTGATGTGAAGAAATGGGCTATGGTACATAAAACAATGTGGAGAGAGATGAGAAATAATCATACTTTATATATAAGCATACTAGGGGAAGAGCGGTTCATACGCGTTATAGACAATTGTGTGCACTTTAAAGGTATAGCTTCGAGAGAATATTGGATGGAAGCACCTGATCATCTATATATTATTGCAAATTTTTTCCGGGTATGCATAGTACTTATCGCTCAATATTCTACAAGTACTATAATATGTGCCGTATACATCTGTTTTCGGGCCACCGCAGAAGATGATTGTCATTGGGCACTTAGCAGATCATGGACACTTTATTGGGGTAAGTGATTATTTTATATCTCCTTTAATTCATAACTATATCGTTTGAAGTAATTAATTATTTTTCTTGACAGTTATATTTGCAGGACGATTTTATGATGCCCGCTATAAATCTGTTGTGGAATTGGCATGCTCATCGGGATATACACAATTATTTGGTTCCATATCAATTATGGTTCAAGGAGAAAGAGAAGAAGGAAAAAGACTCATCAGAACAGTGCATATTTAAAACACATGGTCTATAATATACAACTGCTAACTCTAACCCCATGCCCATGCCCCATTAATAAACCCCCCTCCCCCTCCCAACTTTATATCTTCAGCAACTTTTTCCTCTCTCTCTCTCTCTCTCTCTCTCTCTCTCTCTCTCTCTCTCTTGGGCTCACACGTGTGCCTGAATGTATCCCTCTTTAGGCCGGTTGATGGGGTATTATTGGTTGATTGTCATATTTTTTTAATTTATTCATGATTATATATTTAATTAAAATTTTAATTTATTCATGATTATAAATCTTATTTTTTATATATTTATTTTTACATGTAGTAATATAATTTTGTATGTTGTGAGATTGGTTTACATAAATAATAGGAGTAATAACTATAATAAATAAAAAATCATCATACATATAATAAAAACTCCATCATGACACACAAGTACTAAAAAATCCATAAACATAATGACATGAACTGATGGAAAACCTAATCACTAAACAAACGCCATCTACATATAAGACGGTACATATCTCTATACTGTGCAGCTTGGGTCTCTAAATCATTCGGATCATCATCCTCAACTTAAGGACCTAAGAAGTTAACTAATGCAACAATTGATGGCTGAGATTGTGATGGCAACTCAACTCTGACAGGAAGTAACTCCGGGTTCTGTATCATCAGATGACTGTGTCGGGTATACCACGACATGTAACTCGGATGGCAAGTGTGAGGAGATATAGCAATATGTCACATATGATCAACATGCACACAATGACTCGCAGTACCATACCAGAATGCCCTAGTAAAAGTGTGCCTCACGACATGTAGTTTAGCTGAAGCTGGCCTATAATACTCGACTGGACTAATAATAGGAGCATGTGGAATCTCCTGAGTCCGACCAAATTGTGGAACACATCTCTGGAGCATGTGCGGGTCTGCACAAGAAAAGTAAGCTAACAGGTCATGGTATGTAGAAAAACGTACCCCATGTATCTCTTCTGGCCTATTAGGTGTCCATTGAACTTCAGCTGCAATCATGGCATTTAATCTCATCCGATAGTCAGATAATGCAACCGTACCAGATGTATGTCCATCATCATAAACTGCTGGATATAAGGAATCCGTAGAACTGAACATAGGGTCATATGCTGTGCGAAAATTGAAAAATATAGGTATATCTAGGCCTATAACAGATAGACGTGCGTATAAAAATATAAAGTATAGGTATATAAGTTAAAATTAACATAATAAATATGTACATAAGTTAATAGAATATCTCCATCATGAGAAACCTCCTAATTCTCGTGCATTCGAACTTGAGGCCTGTCTAAGATCCCTGTACAACCACGCCAAGACTGCAGTACCCAAGCCATCTTCTTGTACCTCCGTAGATTCCTTACTATAGGTCGTAACTTATAGCTCGCCACAGGTAAGCCACTCTTGCCTGGGAAGAGAGATTTACTGAGAATGGAAAGCAAGTAACATGATGCCCTTATCTCCTAGACAACCATGCGCTATCACTAGCCGTAGATATAACTGAGGGATCCCACGATGTGCATCGCTACCCTTAGAAACAGAAATCCCAACCCCCAGATTATCATTAATCATCTGAATAATCTGATCCTGGGTAAAAACCTCGTCCAGTAGCTCACCATATGTAGGTATCCCCAGTATAAACTCTACATCATGTAGTGTGATAGTCATTTCTCTAAACGGCATACGGAATAAGTTAGTGCCTGGCTATCATCTCTCCACAAGTACAGATGAAAAGGTGTTGTTCCCGTATTGGAACATGCATGACTGTAGATGAACCAGTCCTGATGTAGCAGCCACCCGTCTAACATCATCATCTCTTGGTGTGTACCCGATAAGTGCAACATGACAACATGTAATCTCAATATAGGTTGATCCTGCATTAGAACGATCATATAAAATCCTCCATTACAGAAACATAAGGATATACTAAGATAAAATATAACAAACATTTATAGTTCTTAAAAATCATTAAATAATCCATAATAGGATTGTAAAAAAATACTTGTTCTTCCTATATAGCTGCAGCAATGTCCATTGTATGATGGAATCATTTCTGACACCTGTGGACATTCAGGGGTGGGTCATTTGCTGCCAAACAGTCTCAGACTTTTCATCCTCTACTTTTCAACACCAACTTCTGAAGGCTCCGATGGCCTTGGAGTCTCAACAGATACATCCTCAGATAGTCAGCTCTCTAGAATCTGTAAAGACTTGCCTCCTATCATCGATCATCTCCGGCTCATAATCTTCACTGCTCTCTTCGCACACTCAATAAACCCACCTACTTTCCTTGTACGCCCTGAAGACGATACAAGAGCAGGTACTCTTTCCTCAGAACCCTCCTCCTTATCTTCCTCCTCATCCTGCTCCCCTACTTCCTCACCCTCAACATCTCGACCCCACCCTCACCATCTCCCCCTGCTTGAATTGTCCTCTCATCACCATTACCACCCGTACTGTCTAAAACGCTGTCCAGACCCAGGTGCATAAGAAGACATCTGCTCTGATATGTCATAATAATCCTGCTGATATAGTGGGGAATCTCCCGAAACTCCTAAAAAGTCATTTACAACAAATGAGGGATACTGCGCACCCGGTGACATAGGAAGATGAAGTCGATCGATGTCGTGCATGTAACTAGCATCAGGGTGGGGTGCCAAAGAAGATGCACTCGGGTGAGACTGATGTAGTGCCACTGAAGAATATTAGAAGGGTGTTGGAGTATGTGGGTCGTGCGGTATTCGAACCCTAGTTGGAATAGGTGGAGGCGAAACTGATGACCTGGGTGCATCCAACTCATGAAACATCCCATGGAGAGGTGTGGTAGGTACATCAGATGTAGTGTCTCTACCCCTAAGTCCCCTAGAAGAGACTGTTACCGTATGGTTGTGAGTCCGATCGCTCTTGTCTGCTACCGAGCTTAATCTTATATCTCCGTATCTAGACTGCTTTGAATCCATCTAAACGAATTTCAAATTCTTTCTTTAAATTATTTTATATGTAAAAGTCCGAGTATTTATGTATTAATTAATCATTATGAAATTATGAAATTAATTCTTATTTTTATTAAACATTAAATTATTACACTAATTAATTATTATTTAATTAATTTTAATTATAATATGATTATTTAATCCTTATTCCTTATTTTCTATGAAATAAATTATTATCACTAAATCATTATGAAATAAATTATTTAAATATTTAAATTACACTATGATTAAATTAGGAAAATAGTAATTATTAACTAACTAACTTAATTCAAATTACTAATTAAAAATTCTTAAAATAATCATAATTATTTAATCTCTTTACTTACCTATAAACGACTTTAAATCTACTTATTATTTAAATTAATACGCATCCTAATGCATAAATTAACACATAATTAGGCATTAATTATTTTACAAATCACTATACATTTAACTACATCATAAATTAAATATATTAAATGAAAAATTCACAATTCATAATTATGACATGGAAAAACATACTAAAAATATATGCAAAAAAATTCATAATTATGACATGAAAAAATATGCTAATATATAAAACTAACTAAAAAACTAATATAATAGACTAATATATATATAAGAGCAATTAATATAACAACATACACAATTTATTAATTAAAAAAACATAAAAATCGAAAAAAAGGGGATGAGTGGTGCACCATTCTGGTTTATGCGCTAGGGGCTCGCGCACCACCCATTTTCGTGCACCAGGGGGTCGCGCACCTCCATTTTGTGCGCCAAGGGTCCTGTGCACCACCCAAGCCATGCGACAGTTGGGTGCGCCACTCCCCATTCAGATCCAACCGTATTTTTTTCGGCTAAAAATGTAAATAAAAGAGTATAGAATAATGTACTAACATTTTTTCGGTGTTTCAACAGTTGAATATTCCTAAATATTCCTTGAAAATTAGCGAGACTTAAAGAAAAAAAGAGAGTAGAGTGAAGAAGTGTTTAGTTGAAATAAAATTTTTCATAAAATTTTCGTAATTTTGTTGTAAAACTTATAAACCCTATGACTAAAGAAAAACTGAACTACTTAATAAACTAGAGATATAATAATTTCTTTGATGCTTGTTGACGATCTCGTTCTACTACGAATGCATCTCGAATTAAGCTTGCAGCTATGGACCTCCAATAATGAGCATCGTTCGTGGATTTCGCATCATTATTGAATTTGAACTGAATGCTACCTATATATTATCAAAGCATAGATGGAGAATTGAGAGCACAGAGGGCATTAGAAAGATCAGATAAAAGAAGTATAGTAAATTCTGTAGTACAGATATACTATTCTTCTATAAGTTCAAGAAAGAATGAATTGGCCCCTCAAAATTTGCCAGCTCGATCAGCCAAACATATTCCAAGGCTGTTTTGGGCATTCAATGGAAACCGGTTGTCATAGGTTGTATATGGAGATGAAAATGCAGTAAATAGCAAGGTAAAAGAGGTAGTTAGTTTTGGTTGTTAAAAATCCTATCAAATAGATTAGTAAATTTTTTTAGATGAATAATAAATGCATAAAATCATGGTCTATACAAACAGTTGTTAAATGCTGCAGAAAAAAAAAATTTAAATAGAGATAAAGGTAAATGAGGTAGTAGATATTTTTTGTTTTGATAGATATAAATGAGCTAGTAATTGAATTTGTGCTTAAAATAGTAACTTTAGGATAGAATAAAAGACTTTATTTATTTTCATCAAAGATGTAAATTAGTAATTGAATTGGTGGTTAAAAATCACATCAAATAAATGTGGCAATAATAAATGTATTTTTCATGTGTATGTTTTATAAAAAACCGAATGGTGTGAAATGGTCCGAAAAAGAAAAAAATTAGAGAAATGCTAAGTAACAATTAGGGCAATGCAAACTCAGTAAGGTATTTTTAGCTTGAAAGCTTTGCTTAAATTATTATCTTTATTTAGAATAGCATTTGAAATTTGTAGTTATGATCCTACTGAAGGAAAGGGAAGTGGAGTCATTTCAGAATATATTTTGATATTATACGAGGTATGTGAAGTAATACAATTTTATCTTTCATTTTATTGGTTATTCATATGCATATTATTAAAAAATTTTGTTTCATGAATTGAAGGAAAATTAAAGGGACGAGTGGAGATTGTTCCAGATTAGACTCTCTGAAAGTATATAAGGTTTTTCAAATAAAATATTTTAATTTAATTTATAAACTTTCATCTTTATAAGAAATATTAATATTCATAATATTTCTGAAGGTTCCAGGAATATTATTTCTTATGGCAAACAAAATTTTAAGTAATTATTGAATTTTATATGGAAGTGAAATGCTTATAAATTTAAGAAGTTGCAGTACAATATAATAGTTTTACGAAAAAATACACTGTGAAGAGTGCATATAAGTACCATAAAAAATTTTGGAGACTATGAGGATGAGGAATTTCGCTTTTGTTACTAAGCACTATTAAAAATTTGAATTAAATGAATGACAATAAAGCTCACAAAGAGTGAATAGTGTGATAATAGGCTTTAAATTAGTATAGTAATATGCCACATAACGGTTGATTGGGTATACATGAGAGAATCTCTTTAGAGAAAACAGATAAAATTTGTTTTTATTTGATTAAAAATTAAAAATTGACTCTAAATGAGTTTAGAGACGGAAATCGTCCGTTATTATAATCCTCACCTTTAAATGTGTTGACGAATTTTTTTGTTTGTCTCTACAATTTCGGGACGAAACATTCCCTCTCTAATTTTCTGATCCATCTCTAAATTGGTAGGCTAATGAGAAAGTATAATTTATCTCTAATTTATCTCTAAAGTTAGTACGGATGAATTGCATATTCAATTTGATAAAATTGTTCGTCACTAATCAATCACCAAGCACAGAATTTATGAGACGAATCGAACTGCTCATCCGTCTCTAAATTAGAGAGGAAATATGCGTCTCTATATTAGAGAGGAAATATAAAGACAAATCGCCCCAATCCATTTTAGAGATATATATGCCTCTCCAATCTATTGCTTTCTAGTCTGTTTCTACTTTTATACTTCTTTTGTTCTTTATTTTTTTACGAAAGTAAATATCACTCTCACAATATCAAATGAATCGTAAATCAAACCTAAAATAAAAAGTAGATCACTGTACAACAAAGATTTTGGGTCCTCTTGGATTAGATTTTAGCCCCACTTTTCTTTTGGATTTTAAAAGCAAATTCATAAAAAATCATTTGGAGTGGCCCATTTTTGATTTTGGAATAAAAAGGAAATAGATCAAAGTATGGGTTTTTCCATTTGTTTTTAACACTTGAATAAGAAAAATTCTATCCATTACAGTTACTTCATCAACAACCTAACTATTACCCCACCTATATTTTTCAATCTCCAAATTGAATACATCTATTGTCATCTTCCGTACACCATCAAATCCCTCTTTGTTCTTAATCTTTTCCCCCACAAATCAATCTTCCTTTATATAGCCATACCCATTACCAAATGTATCTCAAACCTAATGTTGGACGTCTACTCCCTATTTTGTCAAACTCCGTCTTCCCAAGTGAGCACAATGAAGAAATCTCAACTCCTGTACGTTCTTTTTTCAAACCTTCTCTTGTAAGCTCATTTTGACATACCTTAACTTTACTTGTGGTAAATGACAAGAAATTGACTTTTCATGGTGTAATGTTGTTAATTTCGTTTTATTATGAGTATATCGTATGTTCTTTTCAATCAATTTCTGTGGTTCAGATGAATTTTGAATTTTCAAAGAGGTGAAGCCCTTACATATTATACTTTTGTCAACAACGTTTTGTTTATGTCGACATGTTACTACTTGTTTATGCACATTGACTGTACCTATAATGTATTTTGATGATAAGAGCTGTCACCGAACACCACAGTCTACACACTGAATTTAGATGCCCATCCAAATGTACCAAATTTGCAATCTCATGGTTTTTCAAATTATTCTTCATTATTTCATACACTTCTAACTTTACCAATGACATGAATGTTGGTAGTGTTGCGGTTGTTTTTGCAAGCGATCATTATAGGATACACACTCTTCAGCCGAGTCCGACAACATCTTCGCTTCATATCTCACTGAATTGAAGAGAAGAAAGAAGGTCAAATACCCTTGCCCATTTTTTCATATATTATTTCTTCATATACTTCGTTCTCTGTTACTTTGCTCTCACAAATAACAATATAGATTGATGAGAACCTTCTTTTACAAAAACAAATGAATGCTCTTAGAAGAGGAAAATGGCAGACCCAATTAGCTCATGAATATATTGCTCATTTGTTGCTATGGAAGTCGATGGACGGGAAATAGGTTGGAAAAAAATTTGATAAACGAGTGTGGGCAGAATTAGCAGCTGATTTCAATAGAAAATGCAGTATAACCTTCGAGCTGAACAACTGAAAACAAAGTTTTTTTAATTAAGAAGAAGATATATGATCATGAAAAATATCTGCGAAGATGATGACCTCACCGACATCACTTGGGATGATGTGACGAGCAACATACGCTATCCTGAAGGATCTTAGAACAAGATACTTAGGGTTAGTATATTTCTCATTAGCTTGTTTGAATATTTTATTAGAACCATATCATCAATTCTAACTAATGAATGAACTCCTAACTATTGATAAAGACACCCCGATATGAAGGAAAACGAAGAAATGGTGTTCTAAGGTACGACACCTTGATAGTCATTTTTTGGGATGGCATAGTAAAAGGTTTGAATGCAAGATCTTCTGACAAGGCACTCCCTCCAAATGAATAAGAAGCAATGCTTAAGAACGAAGAACTCTACGATTCTTTTAAGCCTTTTCATGATATGGACTTCGTTGATGAGAAAATAGACTATGAGGACGAAGTTCAATTACCCGTTGCAATGGAGACTGAATGCTCCAGAGGGAAAATGCCTGCCGAACAAAGCAAATCAAAAGAGTTTACAAGGAAAATTATGAAGAAGGCATTCTCAATTGGAGAAAGAAAACGGTAATACTTTTTCATATTCGAAGATAAAGACGATGGAGTTGCAGAGCACGGGTTAGGAAAATGTTGTATATGTCTGACATGTGAAAAAGGAGAACGATAATATGAGCGATAAGTGAAGTTATTCAAAATATAGTATTGCAGAATGTATGAGGTTGTTCAAGTAAGATTGGACATGCCAAAGAAAATTCTGCTTAAGGATGAGAGGATTACTTCAAGGTTCTTTTTTTTTTTTTATCTAAGATTACTTCAAGGTTCTTGAGAATAGGGAAGTTTGGGCTGAATATGGAAAGGATGAAAGACTGGAATTGGCCATGAATGGATTCCGTCATGACATTGTTGAATGACTACAAATTACGGAAAATGAATTTTTTTCCTTTTATTTTTTTAAATCATTCGAATTATGACTATTTTCGAGATTGTTTGTGGACCATGTTCTAAGTGTAATTAATGTCCAACAACTTGATTTTCAAGTATTAATGTAATCTGTTTTGCAATTATTTCTGTTGTTCATTTTGGAAGGAAGCGGAGAATGAACAAACACGATTCCCCTCAAAAGGTCCAGTATTTTGTCAATAGTGGTCAGTACACTATCGACAGTGGTAATTATAACAGTGATGGTGAAGGAGTTCCAAGAGCAAATGTTGACATTGATGTTCATGCTATTGATGACAAAATGGATGGTGCGGATGAGGATGATGGAATAGATGTTGAAGATGATGATGTGGAACAAGAAGATGCTGCTGATGAAAATCTTGATGGCCAAGCGAACGAACCGGCTGAGTATTGGCTAGAAGAAGAGGAAGAATTCTTGGAGGAAGAAGGCGACGAAGAAGAGGATGAACATGAAGAAGAAGAAATAGAAGAAGGAGATGAAGATGAAGAGGACAAAGAAGATGATGATAAATAGAGTTTGATGAGGATGATATCGATAATGATGACTGAAGAACTATAGAGTTTTTGAAGAAAGGTCAAGTTTTTCTTTCTGTCATTTTCATATTTGGTTTGTTTTTATTTTGAGAGGTGTGTTATTCTAATATTTTTTGTGATGTTATGTTTTTTATTTTGATGTAATGACGAAGTTAAGTTTTTTTATTTCTGTTACGGTTTTTATTTCGATGTAATGAAGATGTTATGAAGAATGCGATGTTGCTTGAATCTTAGAGCAATAGAAATCTGGTTTCAATTCATATAAATAACAATAGTAAATTTCGTAATAATTACCTGGAATTCGTATGAAGAAACTTCTCATAAAAAAGTATTAATATTTAATGTCGACAGTAAATGAACGTCGTCAACCATGTTAACACAATAAAATGGGAGACTTAAAACATTTCAATTTTTTGCTTCAATTTTTTTTCATTTTCAACGAGTGCTGCAGGTATGATTTGACATGACTGTGCAAACGTATAAATTAAAATGAGAAATTTTAGATACCTGTGTCGCTTTTACTTTTTCCCTCCATTTGCAATTAAAATGTAAAACCCATTTCTTTTTTTCCTTATTTCTAAACCAAGAGACCCTTAAGTTCTTCAAATTAACAAAATGTACTATCAATCTTTGATGCTATTTTATATGCATAATCCACAATTTAGTCTTTCAATATTTGTCTAAATAAAATAGTGAGTGTCGTACTCCTCTTCCCCGTGATTATCATCATCATCTCTCTCACAAGTGTGATTCTACATATGGACGCCACCATTAGTTTTGGAGTTTCCATAGGCAGGCATCACAACTGATGTATTCCGTAACTCATGATCTTGTGAATGTTGAATTCTACCAATTTCTTCCACTTAAGTTTGTTGATGCTTCTAGTTCCTCCAACCAAGAGTGGAAGTAATTTGCTGCACTTAATTTGTCATTAGTAATTTGACACTTAAAAAGGAGATTCAGGATGCAAAGTATATATCCATAGATGCTTGCTAATGACTGAGAAATAAAGAGAGAATGCAAACTATACATATGAGGTGCAAAGTCAGAAAATTAAAAAAAATAAAAAAAAATCTATCCCAAGATTTTTCCCAGAGCTAAAACATTGTATTATCAATGAAAATCCTAGTGTTCAATATCAAATAAATGAAAATCAAACTGCATGTCCTTATTTAGATACAACAGAAAATAAAATCCTTTTCCACACAGAATTGAGCTTGAAACATCTATAACTTCAAAAACCACCAACAATTAACATAGAGAAGGGTTTTCGTGTTGAATTGAAAATGGACAGAATAGATAAGTGAATGAACACAATGTTAGGGAATCAACATATAGCCAACAGAAACACAAAATTATTAGTGCATAGTTCCCTAATCAAGATTGAAATTTCTAACAAGGTTAAAATTCTGGTTTTGAAAATTCCCCACTAAAAATCATAGGAGAAACAATTGAATAGTTTTGAATCTGTTTAGGTTTGGGGGATTGGCTGGTTTGAGATTTTCCTGCAGACACCCACTTTTGAAGGAAAACTAATCACTGAGAGGTATTAGATAAAGAGAAATTAAACACCTCTTAACATGAGGCTGTAAACGAAAAACGTGAAACAAGCGAGCAATTCCATTTCCTTAAACTTAAATGAAATGTGTAAAGCAAAAATATTAATTAGTTTTTTTATGTCTGCCAAAGCTACAGATCAACTATTGCACTGTTCTCAATAATTCTTAAGCTTTCAATAGGAAAATAATAGGACACCGAAAGTTGAAGTAGGGAACACAGGAAAACCTGATTTTTTTTAGAGATTCTGAAGAAGAATGTCTTCAAGAGTCCAAGAGCAAATTTAATCGGTGAAGTCATCTTTAGATCATGCTTTCTTCATTCTTGAAGAAGCTCCTTCCTATCGTAACACCCTTCCGATCGTAATCAAAATTTCAAATCTCACATGAAATACTGATTTCTATCTCCTTCATTTGATATTTTGTCCAAAATTTGATTCAGTCATGCATGTCTGATGACCTTTAGTTCATACGAAAAAGTGGTCCTTTTTGCTTCATGTTTTCAAGGAAATATCCGTTTTTCCTTACTCTTATTGTAAAGGGATTCTATGAACTAAGTAACAAAATTCAAACATTTTCTATCTATAACAGTTAAAGGTATAATCAAACACTTGGACATTGCAAGGGATCAGTTCAATCCACAGTAGAATACTCTTTAGTGAACCTCACCTTGAACCTAAAGCAAGGAAAAGGAGATTAAAATAGAAACATTTAACTGGACACAGTAATTAATACAACAAGAGTTGCACCAGAGTTAACACAGAATCAGCATTATTGGTTTAGCCTAGCAATGATATAAATTGGTAAAGCACATGCTCAATTGAAAGAGATTTGAAAATATAAAGGTATGTTATAATAAGTAATGCATTTATGTATCTTGTTGATTTCTGTGAAAGATAAAGTTTTCTGACAACACCCTTTCCTGGAATGTGGAGATCCTGCCAACAAGTAGTAACAAATAGAGAGTTAGTATGAGAATAAAGCTAAATGTAAAGAATTTTCTACATAATATAGAACAATAAGATAGCATACAATATGCAAGAATATTTATAAAAAAAAAAAAGAAAAGAAAAAAAAGAGCTTTGACCGCTAAAAAAGGGAAGTGTGATTCTGTTCAGTATACATGTTTTCCTAAACAACCAACATAATCAGGAAGTTATTTGTTTGAAATTTCTAAAGGCAAAAATGATAGTAAAGGACTAGTTTTGAGAAATTAGGTCACTACAACTTCACAATTGAAAAATAATTATGATACATTTTATAAAGTGTCCTGCAAATGATTATGCATTTTATTTTAGATAGTTCAACAATGACTATACACTTTCTTTACTAAATATATTTTCCAACTAATCTTTCATCACTAACCCCTCCTTAAAATGAACAAAACCATTAGGTTTTGTGTATAATAGATCTCCTACAAATTTGTGTGATATCAAATGTGCACACTCAGTTTAGCAGACGCGTAAAGACGCTTTTTTTTTTTTTTTTTTAAATAAGATTGCGAAAGATGCCAAAAAAATTATACAGAGATGAATTAACATTGGCAAGTGTGGGTAGTGTCAACAACAGAATCATCTCTAGAGGCAAAAAAAGAGGAAGGTTAAAAAGGAGAAAAATTATGAAAGCAAGTTGGTGAGGCAAGGATTTAATGCAAAATTACCATCAGCAATAATCAGAAAAGAGCAGAAATCTAGAAGAATAAATTATCAGGCCATCTCTTTGATTACGATGAGTAGGGCTGTAAACGGGTCCAAACCCTCAGGGTATCTCCAGACCCAGATCCGTACCCTTATAGTTAAACTTGGACCCAGACTCGGACCCATACCCTTCAGGGTATAAAATTTTGGACCCAGACCCGACCTTCCAGGGTCCAGGGTAGGGTTTGGGTATATCCATACCCGTATGATATTTTTTTATTTTTTTCCTGTTAAACAAAAATATATAAAATAATGTATAATCCTAAATTAAAAATTTTAACATGATTAACATAATCTCCTCAACATTTCTTTTAACAAATACAATCATTTAACATATACATAAATGAACAGGGATATAGACCCCTTTAACTATATTAATTTCAGTCTGTAATCCAAATTCCTGGACAACCTCTAAGGAAAGAGTATATATAATAATATGGTGTCGCCTAATAGATAAGTCAAATAGTAACATATAAGATAGAGAACGAAAAAGAAAAATAAAGAAAAAGATTGTCCTTTTTGTCATGATCCATATTTTCAGCAGTTCTATGAAATAAAAAGTAAGACAAAAATATTACTATCATAAATTGCTTTTACACGGGATGAAAGAATATATTTTTATATTTAGTAAAAATAAATTATTTATGAAATGACGTTTGAAATAAAGTTGAAAATAAATAAATAAATAATTTGAAAGAGGTTAGTTGGGCCAAATCCATCAAATAAAGATATTCTATTTAAGACTGAGAAGGAGAAAAAAAAGAGAAAAGAACTGAAAAGGAGAAAAAAAAGAGAAAATGACTCAAAATGAGAAAAAAAAAAGATAGAGCTCATATGTATTTAGCTTTCCTTCCCTAACCACTCAACCAGATCTCTCTATATATATTTAATATCTTCCATCTAATATAATATATAATATATATTATTATTTTATTAATACGGATATACGGGTCTGGGCATCACCATACCCTTCCCAGACCCATATAGCAGTATAAATACGGACACGGGTACGGGTGCGGGTACGGGTACGGGTCTGCGGGTATAAAATTTAAACATTACCCACTAAAAATGGGTACAGACCCGCGCGGGTACGGGTAAGACCCGCCCTATTTACAGCCCTAACGATGAGGCCTAAATCGAACAAAAAAAGAAAGATGACGTTACTTCACAGTACCCATTTGTACCCAAAATAAATAAATAAATAGGGTATTTAATGTATTTGGATTAGTGTATCGGTTGTTGGGTATAATAAATATAACTCGAGAATCTATAAGGATAATGTGGAAAAATTCATTTTTTTGGGTCAAATTTCACTCTCTAACCGAATTTTCTAACTAAAAACTCAAATCTTTCATATTCAACACAAAATAGATATGGATAATTCTGAATTGTTATACAACAAAATATCGATTTTGAGGAAAAAAATTCAAAATTACATTTTTCTCAACTGTCCTGAATTTCTCTCAAATGGAATTTCGTCCAACCTGGCGAAATTTTTGAAGCAATTTTGCCCAAGTTGGCAAAATTTCTTAGAGAATTTTGCCCAGATGGACGAAATTCATTTCAGTGGAGACTTTTTTATTTTTTTTAATTTTATACTTTTTATAATGTTTAATTTTCGTTAGTTATGTTATTTAGCTTTGTGATTATAAATATTTAAAATTATGTTTATTTTGTTTATGTTGATTAGAAAAAAAGAATTTGTATAGGTATTTGGAAAACTTGAAATATAAATAACTCTGCAATCGGAGGTCCGTTTAACGTATGACCACTCATTTTGATAGTTCTCGTAAAGATAAATGCAATAGCATAGTCGAAAATGTGATCCAAACGCGTTTTGAGGAAAAAATATTTCCCGTAAAGTTGAAAACTTTGATGAGCATAATTTTGCACTCGGACGTCCGATCGAGGCAATTCTTGTGAACATTTCGGGTTTTTTTTCGAGATCTACGCGATTTCTATCCGCTGTTTCATAAAAACGTCCTATTTTCATTTTAATTTACGTTTTAAGATTTTTCTAATACTTTCTCTCTTATTAACTAAAGAATTACGACACTCATTTTAAAATTAAACAAAGAAAGGTTCTTTTTTTGTTCTAATGAAGAGTTTAAATGATTTAAGGCGGTAAATATTAGAACACGTAAATAAGTTATTATTATATAAAATCTCATGCATTCATTGACATGAAACTTTATATTAGTCTTTTAGTAAGTATTTTATGTTACTTTTTGTGAGGTTATGTATTCAAATCTCTTACAAAAACTGACACGAGTTTCTTTTAGGTGGACGAAATTCTCTGAAGAGTTTTCGCTAACCTGGGCAAAATTCTTCAATAAATTCGCTCATATGGGAGAAACTCGTGTCAGTTGAGAAAAATTAAAATTTGGATTTTTTTTACTTTAAAATTGATATTTTCTCGTAAAAAATATTCAAAATTATCCATATCTATTTTCAATTTGTGTTGGATGTAAAAGATTTGAGTTGTGAATTAGAGGGAGTTCGGTTAGAGAGAAAAATTTGGCCCAAAAAATGAATTTTTTTGTACTATTCTTATAGATTCCCAATTATATTTATTATCCCCAGTTTTTTTGGCGCACACTCAAAAATTCATAGAAATTGCTCAAAACATGCGGAGAAAAAGCACAAAAGCTTTGATTTTTATAGACTTCATAAGGATTTAGGTAACTTGGAGAAGTCAAGTCTTACCTCAGTTAAAAGAACCCTTCATGAGTAGGGGGTACAATGGAAGGCAAGGTCTGGCGATAACAGAAAAATATAGCAGAATCCGAAGTCAGGTAGCGGTAGCAGTGGTTGTCTGCGGCGGAAAATGAGGATTTGAACTTTCTAGGGCAAAGAGGAGAGAAAAGAGAAATGCAGCAGGCTCCGCGAAATATGAAGAGGGGAGAAAGGGTTTTGAGTGAAGAAAGTTGTCCGCCAAAATTTTCTGGTCATTTTTTTACTAAAAATTTCATTTTAGATACAAAACTAAAACAGAACAGGATTCTGATCTCCAACTTTTATTCAAAAAATCATAATTTAAAAAAAATTTTAAATATAGAAAGAAATAAGTAATAATTTAGAGACGGTTTTAACTATTCATTTTTAATATATCTTCTTTTTGTTAGTACAAGAGATGATACCATAAACACAGAGATTACAACAATATTAATTAAATTAAAATAAAACTTTATTAAGAGTATAAATAAATCTTATAAAATGTATCAATTTTGGCCACTTGGATAATGTCTCACAAGTATTTTTTTTTTTTAATATTTGTCTTTATTCCATCTCTATTGTACCCAAACAAATATTTTAATAAAATGAGGAGAAAATTTATTTTCCTAAAACGCCTTTTTTTTTTTTTTGGTTGAACCAAAAACCCCATTTTAAGTATGTTAAAATTAATAATGTATAGAATTCATATGGTATCACATATCAAATTATATAATGAATTATATATAAAATTACAAAATAAATAATATAACATAAAAATATTACTTTTATGCCTACGAATAATTAATACGTTGAATTATGCATATCATATTCGGAATAAAATAACACGAGCAATTAAAAGTATAAAACATTATTAGCTTTTGAGAAAATTGCCTCGCATGTGTAAATTTCATATACAAGCATGAGTTACAATTTATAGAAACCCAAATCATCTGTCACATCCTCTGTGTTCTCTTTTGTCCTAATTTCTTTTACATTATATATATATTTTTAATGTTTATCTTTTATTTGGTAAATTTTGTTAGTAAAATATATTAAATTAGAAAGGTAACAAAGAATACTACTTGAAACTAATAAAAGCGGACCGAGCCCAAGAAATTACAACATTTCAAAGCTTGCAAAATAAGACATTTTATGATAAACTAGCTAAGTATTGGTATAAGGATTTATATAAACCATTCCAATCTCATTATAGTGCTATATTTAAAGAGCGCTATTCTTAGTATTTAATTGATAGAGTTTCAATACACATAACAAAACTATAAATTTATGTAAGATTTATTTAATGTTATTCATTATTTATAAATAAATAGAAACTAACATTTAATGCAATTTAATTTTGATCAAATTTATTTGACATAGAGGATTTCGTCTTTAATTGATCTCTAATTCATCTCTAATTAATACCTTAGAGATGAAATAGAGATGAATTGTATTTCCTCTCTAATAATAGCAACGATATAAAGACGAAATGTATTTTTTCTGTAATATTAGAGAGGATATAGAGACGAAAGTTGTTTCTCTATCTAATAATTGAGACAAAATATGTTTTCTCTCTAATATTGGAGATGATATTAAAGACGAAAGTTGTTTCCTCTCTAAAGATAAAGACAATATAGAGATGAAATGTGTTCTCTCTCTAATATTAGAGACGGAGGTTGTTTTCTCTATAATAATAGCATCGATACATGGACGAAATGTCTTTTCTCTTTAATATTAGATACGAATAGAGGCGAAATTTGTTTCCTCTCTAATATTAGTGATATAATGGAACGAAATTAGAGACGATTATAATTTAAATAATTTTTTAAATACATTATGAAATTTTAATAATACTTTAGAGACAAAATGTTTCGTATAAAGGTTGTCTCAAATGTAGAGACGGGAGGCATCTACATCTATTTCAACTCTACTTTGAGATGATATAGATGCAGATCTATTTTGTCTCTAAATAGTGGCAAAAATTATTAAATCAAATCCTTGACACGGAGAAAATTGGTCTCCAATTAGTCTCTAAATTTAGACATAAAACATTTTGATAAAGTCAATTTTTAGTCAATTTTTAAAAGTATCCATCTTATTTGTAAGTTATCTTTTCTTTGATTTTGAATTCCTTACCTTCGCTTGATAACCAATGCCCTAACCTTACATTACAAGCTTTAAAGTCCTACCTGATCTGAGTTGAGTTGAGAATTCTTGATTAGTGGAGAGAAGGTACGAAGAGTGAGCCTATGGAATGAACTCTTGCTGAGATTTGTTCTCTATATGTAGTTTGAAAATTTTATTTAGTATTTATTTCATACTTTCTGATGACCACGATCACACATTACACAAGTTTTGCATTAGTTATGGAGATAATTGAATATTTGTTTGTTTACTTAAGTTTAAAAATGAGAGGAAGAGTATTTGTCTTGATAAGTTTGAGATATTGATGGAGGGTACTTAATTTGGGCTATTCTCTATCTTTTCTAAAGTTTGTTGTTTATTTTGAGTTTGTAGGTACGTCGTTTGCAAACCCTCACGAGACCATATTCGTCCACTAAGGGTAACTTAGGGGTTTAAAGGGCTTGTTGTACATGCTAAGTGCAATCGTGAGTCCTACGAAAGTGGCTACTTAGTTTTTCTTTTTATTCTTTATTTTTGCTTGAGGACTAGCAAAACTTAGGTGTGGTGAGTTGATAAAGTCAATTTTTAGTACAAATAAACACCTTAAGTTTTAATTATTAGTCCTTAAAATATTTTATTTATTAAACATAATTATTTAATTTATTTTATTTTTTTTGTAACAAAGGAGAAGAAGCCCATAAGGCAACCCACAAGTTAAGCAAGCCCACACACAAAAAAAAGGAAGATTGAGGCTGCCACAGCAAGAAGACCAAAAAGAAAGAAAGAAAATGAGAGGCTCATAGAAAAATATGGGCTGCTGCAAGGAGTCCAAATTGAAGAGAAAAAGGAAGCAAAAGTTATAATAGAAAAAAAAAAAAAAAGAGTTATAATTGAAGAAGGAAAGGAAGAGGCGCGGTCGCAAGAAAAATTGAAGAACCGTAAGCCTCTTTAAGAAGAGGAAGGAAGTTGCTGGCAACATTCAAGAAAAAGAGGAAAAAATCCAACGGCGTCAGCAGAAATTAAGAAAGCAGCAGCAGAAATATTGAAGCAGAAGCAGCTGAATCAGCCGCTGCAGCAACTGTAGAAAATTCCAGCAGCAAAAGAATTTCAGCAACTGCAGAAAATTCCAGCAGCAGAAGAATTTCAGCAACAACAATTTTCAGCAATTCTTTATCGGAAGAAACTCTAGCCATAATCTACTTCAACAAATTGGTTTCTTCTTTCCCTTTAGGCATGAACTAATTTTATTTTAGAATCTTGATGAAACCCTAGGTATGTGACTTTGATTTATTTTATTTTGGAGATTTATTATATTATTTATGTGATTGCATATCTTTGGAAATTGTTTGGTTTGATGCAATTAATTCTTGGTGATTGTTCTTGTAGAATAAATGTTTGGGTTAATTGATATTTTTATCCATGCTTGATTCTTATAGTCTTGAGTATGAGAGATATGTAATTTTTGCAAGTATATTGTGAGTTTTAGAATTGAATAGTTCATGCTAATTTTAGATGATTTATGTCATAGGAATGAATAAGTCATGCTAATGGTTAGATAGATTATGTCATGCATTTAAACACAATATATTTCTTTAGTGAATCAAAGCTTGTAGCCTAGATCACCACATAAAGGTTTAATATTTTCTCTTAAATAAAATTAAATTATTGTTATATAGGTTAGTGGTGGATTCAAGGTTCTAAATCATCTCTTTGGTTAAACTCTTGTTATTTTTTTATTTAGTTATTTTATTTATTCGACTTATTTAATTTAGGAATAATTCTTAGATAATAAAATTTTATTCTTCTCTTTTTTATAAAATTAATTTAGGAAGATTATAATTTAAGTAGTTGAGCCTTTCTCTGTGGTTCGATACCCTTATACTTCCGTATTACATTGATCTTGTGCACTTGCGAGTATTGGGTTTAAAACTTAGTTAGAAAAATCCCGACCACATTTCCTCTCTAATGTGTCCCTAAATTTAAAGATGGATGTTGAATCATTTTAATCCATCTCCAACTTTCGTCTTGAATACATTTGGGGACAGATCAAAGACAAAAGGTTTAGAGACGAAAACTTTACGTCTCTAAAGTATCTTTGTATTGACAATAAACACTTTTGAACCTTCGTCTCTATTTCACTTCTAATCCATCTTTGTTTAGGGATGAATATGTTCTATCTCTATTTTTCGTTACTATTAAACTCCTCTCCCGTATAGAACATATAATATTAAGTAGATGATAATGATATGACAAAATATAAATATAGTATAGGAAAACTATGGTACGAATGTACCATTAATGAACCATTAATGAGAGAATAAAATATTCAAAAAAAATGAGAGAATAAAATATTCAAAAAAAAATGAGAGAATAAAATGAAAAAAGAATGAAAAGTGAAATAATGCAATAATTTTGGTAATAGGTACTCTACTTATGATAAACTAGTAAATATATGGTTACATTAACTGTGGAGTAAATTTTACATACATAATGCCAAGGTCACTATATTATATTCTTCATAATATAACACAACTTTATTCATATTGTTGTATCAAAAGACAAAAGTTTAATAATAGGTTATATAAATGCTTAAAATAGTTAGTATTATGTGATAATGGGTGTTAAAATAATGTAATGATATGCAATATAAGTTTTAATATGCGAATTGTTAACCGAAATGAAGTAGAAAATTGGTTATGACACTTATCTTTATGGTAGATATAGTAGAACAGCAAGTGTACTACTATTTACAGAAACAAACAATGAATTATTAAAAAGTGTATTTGCTCAAAAATGTTACAAGTATAATAAGCAATTATTAATGGAATAGTTAAGTACATATGAAATTATTTTTGTGATTAGAGTTAAATCTGAGGTGTATCATGAGAACATATTAATGCCAAATATTATGTAGTATTAAATTAAAAAAACGAGAAAATATATAAATTAATGTTTTGCAATGAAAATGTACTATAAAGTGTATATTCAATAATAAATTAAAAATAAGAACGCAAATTTTATTTGTCCTAAGAGGCTACTAGTTCTTACATTGAGTTTTATGCAGTATTGTTAAATGGATGATTTGAATGGGAACAAAAACGAGAGAAAGAGCATGAATCAATGCACATATAAATTGAATGGTAATGATTTTGTTTGTAATGAAGATGAGGAATTAGATGAAGCATTACAAAGAATGAAAAGCATGAAAGAGCAATACTTTGCAATAGGGAATGAACGATTGCAAATCGATAAGGTTAAGGATGTTACTAAGAATTTGAAAATAAAAAATATCCGAGAGATAGCAAAGGCAAAAGAGTAATGATAGATGAGGAATAAAGTGAGCCTAAATATGAAATGAATGGGTTGATGACCATGATAGCGTATAAATATATAATAGGAGAAATGAAGGGCAGAATCTTACAAATGAGAAGCAAACTATTATTAGTGAAGGTTCATTTGGTTTGAATGATAAAACAATTGAAGATGAAATATAAAGAGTTATGTTGTGATGATATTTCAGTTTAGCTAGTACTTAAAATGGAATTTAATTATGTGGAAGATGTAGATGCATTTTACAACATTTACATTAGGTTGTGGGATCTAGTGTTAGAAAAGGTGATAAAAATACTGATAAGGAAGGAATTTGTCATTATCAAAAATGGTTTTGTTTCAAAGAAAGGTTCAGGCACAAGAGTTATATAAAAATGCCAAAAGGGTCAGAAAGCATAAATCAGTGACACGTGTGCTAAATGAGGCATGTTTTAGAATTGTTTACGATGATGCGAGTAAGAAGTATACTGTAAGGGAATTCGTTAAAGAATAGAGCCATTCATTATCTCTCCCTGAACATATTCTGTTTCTCAGGTTGCATAGGAAAATGACAAAAGCTAATGTTGCACATGTGAGAACAATGCAAGGCATTATTATATGAACAAGTCAAATCATGAAGCTATTTGTTTTCTAGTCTGGTGGTTGTGAAAATATTCGCTTTATTAACAAGGATTTGTACGACCGAATGAATGCTAAACGAAACAAAGACATAATTGACGAAGATGCCGAAAGTGCAATCACATTTCTGTCTACCAAGCAAGATGTAAACCCAATGTTCTATTTCAAGTATGATCTTGACGAGGATAACAAATTGAGATGTCTATTATGGTGTGATTCATGATGCAGGGCTAGCTATGAGAATTCAAGAATGTATTGGCATTTGACACCACGTATTGGAAAAATATGTAAACCTCTCATGGCACATGTTGGTGTTAATAATCATTTATTGTCATGTGTTTTCACTTGTGCTTCATTATTAGATGAGTAGGTTGAGACATATGAATAGGTTTTGGAAACTTTGTTAGAGGTTGTGGATGGTCAAAAAGCTCGCTCAGTGTTGATAGATGGTGATAAAGCTAGGAGGAAAGGTGTGAAGAAGTTATTCCCAAGAGCTCGGTATAGACTTTGCAGTTGGCATTTGAAAAGGAATGTTCATACGACATATATTCTCAGAAATTTGTGAGAGAATTTAAAAGTGCATAAAGATGAAATGTACGTAGGATGCATTTGAAGCTAAATGGGAAGAACTTGTTCATGAATTCAGTCTTGAAGAGAATGAGTATATAAAGAAACTTCAAAAACACAGAGGTCGTTAGGCTAAGTCTTACTTACGAAGTCATTTTTTCACTAGAATGAGAGCGACACAAAGATATGAAAAGATAAATGCGTTTCTGAAGAGTTGCCTAAAAGATAAGATGTGATTGTATGAGTTCATAAGGACATTTGACTTAGCTGTTTCTTGGTTACAACACTCTACGTTTGAGGCAGAGGTTAAAACACAAAATACATTCATTGTTCCGACCACCGAGTTCACTGATATTAAGTGCCATGTTGAAGAGATTTATACCAGGTGGTTTTCATGGTGAAGAAGCACTTGACAAGGTAGATATTATATATTAGGGAAGGTGTTGAAGTTGAATATGAAATGCTATTAAAGTACAGCATATTGGACATGACGTGGATTGTGCAGTCGAATAGATTGAATAGACGAATGTAATTTTGTTGCTTGAAGCTCGAATCGAAAGGTATCCCATGTGATCATATTTTTCATGTCATGTTATTAGAAAAAATCAAAATTCTAGAATCATCTATATGGAACCGTTGGTGTAGAGTAACAAGTACTTTTGGAACATCACCCATTCATGGAATAAGTCAAAAAGGGAATCAAAGGGAAATTTTTGCATGTTAAGCAGGATGTGTAGTACAATGTCTTACTATGGTTCAAAATTGAATAAACACTACAAGGGAAATCGGTTTTACCGATCGACAAAGTTCGGTCGGTAATTGAGTTCAATACCAAATGACTAGCAAGTGATATCATATCGGTCGATAATACAAGAAAAGTTTCTGATCAAATCGGTTGGTAGCCGACCAAATTGAATTTATCGACTGACGTGCGGTCGATAAATGGGAGGATTTTACCGATTAGGGCTCCCCTCTCCCCTTCCCCTTTTATTTGATCTTCAGCCTAAAAAATTCATAACACTCTTTCAAAAAAATTCCCCCCTCCCACCAATGCCGACATCGACTGCAAGCCACGCCTCCCGCCTCCAACCGCCGTCGATGCTCCCATCGATGATGTCACCGACTGCTGTCCCCATATCTATTTTGGTATAAATTTCTTTTCTCTCTCTCTCTCTCTCTCTCTCTTCTCCTTCTCATTTCTTATCTTATCCTTCTTCCTTTTCTAATTTCTTCTGCATTGTTTTAACAGTAAGAAATCGCCACTCCTACTCTTCTTCTTGGTTGCTGCTATTCAAGAAGTCTAGACACTAAGTTTTTTTTTTTTTTTTTCTTGCTTCTTCATTTTTTCTGCAATTCAAGAAAAGATTATGGGGTGGTGGGAAGGGATTTGGTTGTTGTTGAAA
Source organism: Catharanthus roseus (assembly GCA_028651295.1). Taxonomy (NCBI): domain Eukaryota; kingdom Viridiplantae; phylum Streptophyta; class Magnoliopsida; order Gentianales; family Apocynaceae; genus Catharanthus; species Catharanthus roseus. The sequence continues at coordinate 1,461,850 of JAPQWS010000033.1, read as the reverse complement.
GAGTCTTATAATTTGTATGAAATCATCTTTTACTAGTTTTCACGTGGCTTTTGCCTTTAATATATAAGCCCAGCTATTGCTGTTGTTCATTATTTTTTCTTTATGAGCCAGCTTTCTATTAATACCATAATTTGTATCATGGAGAATTTTTAGGTGTAATCTTAGAAATACTCCATCCATGGCATCATCCTTGGAAATTCTATGTCCTAAGGTTTTAGATATCCTACACTGGTTAAGACTTTTTGGCAATTTAAGAATTTTGTTTAACAAAAACAAACATACAAACAACTTAGGTCTTTGCTAAACTTTGTGGTTTACGTGGATTAGTTTACTCCTAATAAGTGTTTTAGTTGTGTTAGGCCTGGCGTATATGATCAGATATCACTACTAGCACAATTTATTTCACAAGGAAAGATTAATCCATCTTTATAACACTAATTGTTAATAATCCAGTAAACTATATAAGTAGATTGCTATAAATATCGTAAACAAATTTCACAATCTTATTAAATAATGTTATTCTTTTTTGTTAGGCATTATAATGCATGAAAAGCATTTTCAACTACTAAAATCAACATAAATAATTCAAGAGTAAACTAAAAAATGTATCTTAAAAAATTTTAAGATAAAATTAGCTAACTATAAATAATTTGAAAGTAATCTTAGCTATTTTATTTTTACTATATTCATAAAAACATTTTGGTGATAAAGGTATGGATATACAAATTAAAATGAAAATGTTTTGTCTAGTAACCAATGCTTTTTGTTTAGCAAAATAGAGAAATTTATTTGAGTAGAAAGAATAAAGCAATATGAATTCCATCAAATAGAATTTCAACAATGGTTGAAAAGATTCTTCATATGTGATAAAAGCACTTTTAAGAAATCAGAACGAAAATTCTAATATATATATATATATATATACAGAATGATGAGCTCAAAAATTAATGCATGGGATTAGACGTGTTTAATTTGTTAGGGAAAGCAAAAGAGAAAAAGAAAAGCATATAGGAGTATATCTCTTTGCCAAAGTTGTATCCAATCCATTTGAACGCATGAGTTTCATCCATAAAGAAAAACTTTACTCCTATAATGACATAGCCCTCGATTATAATGAGTATCCACTTTTGCAAAACAATGTAACAATATGTCAATATCATACTCTCTTAGCAATTATTTTGGCTTCACATACCCTTAAATAATAATTTCGTATATTTGTTTCAAGTACATTTTCAAGACTTAGTTCGTCTTATTTGCCTTGATTGAGGTATGTATTATGCAATTACATTTTTTTTTTGTCGTTATTAAGGGGGAGCTCGGACTCTTAAATATGCGACTATATAAATTATTTATTTATATTATGGGGAAGCTCGGAGTCTTAGAATATATAAATATTTGTTTATATTATGGGGGAGCCTGGGCTCTTATAAGCTTAGTAATTGTTATATATGTTAGTTTTTGTGTTTAGTTGATTTGTTACGTGTCTATTGTGCCTAGGATTTGTTCATTTTACAAGGGAAATTCTGTCAATTTTTTTTTTCAAAAAATAAATTTTAAACTCTTTGTTTCTTAAACTCTTAAGTTATGTAATTAATTTTGGAAAGTTATGACAACATATTTTGGGAGTGATGTTTTGATGTATGTGTAATAATCAAATAATTAGAGAATTCTTTAAACTAATACTATATAAATTTAAACATTTTGATGTATTTGTAATACTGAGAATATGAAGAGAGAAAGTCTTTTAAACTCTTAAACTCTAAAATCTTTTTTGATGTATTTGTAATATTCTTGAACATAAAACTCTTAAGCTCTAAATCTTTCAAAATCACATTTAAACACTTTAAACACATGAAATGATGAGTAATGAGTTCTATTTTAGATTATTCATCTATAAGTGTCATATTTCTAAACCGTTATATTAAAGTAAATGTGTTTTGTGTTGTGAAATTGTGGAGGAGGCTCGTAGTTGGATGTATAGAAGAACTATGCCTAGAGTTGTGGGGATTAGTAGTAAGTTTGCTAATGGTGTGAAGCGTTTTGTGGATTGGTGTGTTAAATACGGTCTTGGTGAAGTTAATGAGTTATGGTGTCCGTGTGCAAAGTGCAAGAATAAAATGTATCTAATCAAGGATGATGTGAAGTTGCACCTTTATAAGCACAGTTTTTACCTAATCACTATAATTGGACTGCACTTGGTGAGCCGATGTGGGGTTATCAATTGAATATTGGGAAAGGTAGCGGTAGGAGCAATGTTGAAAGAAACATGTACTGTGAAGGCATATTTGATACGGCCAGTCCAGATTTTGAACCCGATGTAGCATACTACAATTACGAGGAGCCACCTAATCTTGAGGCTCAACGGTTTTATGACATGTTGGAATCTGTTGATACACCATTGTATGAAGGGTGTACAAAGTGTTCACAGTTGTCTGCGATGGCAAGGTTGTTGAATATTAAGTCGAGAACAACATATCTGAAAAGTACTTTGATCAAATATTATAGTTTTTGAAGGATATACTCCCCGAAGGCAATAAGGTGGTGGATGATTGGTACTAGATGAAGAAGTTAGTATCTGGTTTGAATATACCGATGGTGAAGATTGATGTATGCGTTAATGGATGTATGTTGTATTGGAAGGATGATGCTCAAGCACATCAGTGTAAGTTTTGTGGCCATGAACATTACGAGAAGAAATAAAATAAGAAGCAAAAGTCCAAAGAGATTCTGTACAAGTAGATGTATTATTTTCCGCTAACTCCTAGACTGCAGAAGTTGTATGCTTTTAAAAGAACTGCTGAACATATGAGATGGCACTCAGAAAGTGTACCTAAGCCGGATATGATGAGTCATCTTAGGGATGGGGAAGCTTGGAAATATTTTCATAGAACGCATCTTTAGTTTGCTTCAGAATCAAGGGATTTCAGACTTGGATTGTCTACTGATGGTTTCGTACTGTTTGGGATGTCCGAAAAACAGTATTCTTCTTGGCTAGTAATTGTGATACCGTACAACTTGCCTCTTTGGTTGTGGTTAAAGAATCTTGTAATGTTCTTGACATGTATTATTTCAGGCCCTCAGAATCAAAAACATAAGTTGGATGTTCAGTTGTAGTCGTTGATAGAAGAATGGAATATATTGTAGGTGCATGAAGTTAACACCTACGATGTTTCGAAGAAACAGAACTTCAATATAAAGGTTGCCCTTATGTGGACTGTTAATGACTTTCTAGCATACGGGATGTTGTCCAATTAGAGTATTTCGGGTAAATTGGCATGTTCGTATTGTGTGGAACACACAAGTTCATTAAGACTACAAAGTGGTTGAAAACAATCTTTGTTTGATTATCATCATTGTTTTCTACCTTCAAATCATCAATTTCGGAGAGATTCGAGGTCTTTCAAGAAGGGTAGAGGAGAAGATCATTCTCCGCCACCACATCATCTTACTGGAGATCAATTTTGTGACAAAGTTCAAGACTTTGCAAAGATCACTGAAACCGGTACGAAAATGGGTAAGGAAGATGGCAGAGAGGTATCTCACAATTGCACAAGGTGTAGTATCTTTTGGGATCTTCTACATTGGCGAACTCTTCTCGTTTGTCACAATCTTGATGTCATGCATAATGAGAAGAATGTATTTGATAATGTTTTTAACTAAGTGATGGATGTAAAAGGAAAGACAAAGGACACTGTTAACTCTAGGAAAGATGTTCAAAGATATTGTAATCGGCCTGAACTAAATCTCAATGGTGCTGCAAAACTGAAGGCATGTTACACTTTGGCTAAAGAACAAAGGAAAGCCATACTTGAGTGGGTGAAAGACTTGAAACTACCGGATGGATATGCCTCTAACTTGAGCAGATGTTTCGATTTAAAGGAATTGAGAATGTTTGGCATGAATAGCCATGATTACCAAGTGTTTATGGAGGGATTAATTCCTATTGCTCTTAAAGAGATACTTCCCACGAAGGTTTGGACTGCCTTGGTAGAATTGAGTTTATTTTATAGGGACTTGTGTTCTCCTAAATTAAGTGAGATGCACATGCGTGAATGGTAAAGTAATATTGCTACTTTATTGTGCAAATTAGAAAGGATATTTCCTCCATCATTTTCAATGTCATGGAGCATTTAAGGGTTCATTTGTCGTATGAGGCTATGGTATGTGGTCATGTACAGTATAGATGGACGTATCCATTGGAGAGGTACTTGAACCATTTGAAGATGAAAATTATGAATAAGGCTAGGGTTGAGAGATCTATATGCAATGCTTATTTCGTTGAAGAGGCTGCCACATTTTATGACTACTACTTTGAACCTCATGTATCCATCAAGGCAAGATATGTTGGGAAAAATTATAAGGGTGGTCAACCGGAAGTGCAAGCTTCGATTTTGTCAATTTGAAATGTATAAGGAAGGGCATACGGTAAGATGACGACAAGAATTATGGACAACAGAGATTATCGGGTTACAATGAACTGCATTCTATTGAATTGCAATGAAGTCGAACCTTATATTGAGTAAGTTAATTTAAATAAATAATTACATTGACCTCGTATTAAATAATAAAGTATTTAATAATTACATATTATATCAATGAGTTCATTACTTGTAGAAAGTACACCACAGAATTGAGGACACGTTGTCCAAGTATAACCGATAATATTGTGCAGAAGAGCATTAGTGAGGGATTCACATTGTGTTTTATGAATGAAGTAAGTTAAAAATTAGTAATTTCAAAATAGAACCTTAATTATGTATAACACTTTTATAAACTAAATAAAGGTTAAATGTTTTATTTAGATGCACAATCCCCTGAATGCAAGCAGTAGGCAATGCCTTAGAAACTTAGCTTGGTGTGCTTCTAGACTTGTGAAATCATATAATGGATTTGGTTAATGGATTAAGTTTTCATACACAAGAACGAGATTCAAGGAGTCTCACATATAATTGTGGAGTACGAGTACAAAAGTGACTATCATGTAGATTGTGGAGATTGAATTACAGGGAACACAAGTTCAGAAGGTTGTCCATTTTAAATATGATTGGTTTGATTAGTCTTTACAAAGAAGCCTTAAGATTCATGATAAATATAAATTTATGGAGGTGCACATGAAAAGAAGATATGTTTTTGGTACGATCCTTTCATATTAGGCCAACAAGCAAAGAAAGTGTCTTTCATCCCGTATCTTATGACTAAACGACAAAAGAGTGATTGATCGGCTGTAATGAAATTAAGATCTCATGTTTAAGATGTCCCTCTAGTGTATATTCAATTTCAAGAAAATATTGATAGTGCTGAGACTTCAATGATATATGTTGGTATTCAAGATGTTGGACCTCTCATTCATGAATTGGGCGATTTTGAAAGAGTAGATATTCGTGAGAGGAATAGCATTGATAATGAAAATGAGGAAGAAGAAGATGAGGTAGAATTGGAGTTCGATGATGAAACAATTGAAGAAGAGGAAGAGTTTCAATATGATTCTTATTGGAGACTTAGAATATGAAGTATGTTTAAAATATGATATATATTTGTACATATATAGTTGTTAAAAAGTATGGGATATATGCTAGTTTTATTTTTATACTTTTAAATGTGTCATTTGTTTAAGTAAATTCTAACAATTCTTCATATCTTTTAAATATAGGTACGATGATATGTGGGCAAAAAAAGAAGAGTACAACACCACCGGTAGCAATAGAGGCTTCTATTCTATTGACCTCGACACTGTCGGCAGCAGCAGGTGTGTTTACTCCTCCAGCAATATTTTCTTCTATTCCGGCCTTACCGTAGACGAGTCCAGCAGCCCTACTGTATTTTCGTTTCTTATAAGTTTTATTTTGTGTTAGATTATTTAATGATGTTCGATTCTTATAAGTCTTATTTGGTATTAAATTATGAAATAATATTCATTTCTTAAAATGATATTGGCTTCTTATAAGTCTTATGCTCGTTATTTATAAGTCTTATGAAATCATGTTTGTTTTTTCTCGTTATGACATGATGTTCGTTTTTTATACATCTTATGAAATGATGTTCATTTCTAATATGTCATATTTGGTGTAAAATTATGTAATGATGTTCCTTTCTTATAAGTGTTATTTGGTGTTAAATTATAAAATAATGTTTGTTCTTAAAATGATATTAGTTTTGTATAAGTCTTACAAAATATTAAATTCATATTAGTTTCTTATAAGTCAAGTCTTGTAAAATGTTAAATTGATATTAATTTCTTCCCTTTAATTTGAAGAAGGAAAAAATGGGCAATAATTTGAAACAATTAGATTTGTATATCCTCCTCCATAAGCAAACAAAGAGGGAATATAAGGAGAAGTGGATCGACTTGCATTCTGACGAGTTTTGGGTCAGTACGTTAATGTTATTCTTAAATTCTATACTTAAATACTCAAATTATTTAACAGTAACATATTCTTTTTTTTAGGCCAAATTCTTAGAACTAAAGGTGAATCCAAAATGCATAGCTGCAGAGACTGGGACACTGGTTCCGAGCGATGATGCCTTGATGTTCGAGGCTGCTGGGGGCATCAACAAAAGCCACATCTATGGTTTTAGCTCACAGTTTGTAGCCATTGCAACGGGGAGCCAGGTCGGTAGAAGCTCGTCATCGACACTTTCAGTTTCTTTTGCATCTGCCTCTGAATGTTGTGTTCAAACATTGATGAGCTATATAGAGCACGCTTAGAACTAATCTCCAATTACATGGAGAATTTTGCTCGGAAGGTCAGTGTGCAACCCGATCCGGTTCCAAGACTCTTTCCCTTTCCCCCGATGAAGGCTTCCCTGTCTGATGATGCACCTCGCGACCCTCCTTTGAGCAATCCCCCCTCATATGGCACCCCCCTCCCCCCATCCCAGTTATAGATGTTTTATACCTTAAACATTTTATACTTTGTTTGTTTTACATACTTTAATGTTTAATTCTTTAGTGTGGATGTTAAATTATGTTTTTTTAGTATGTTAGTATGTTAGAATTGATGATGACTTTGGAGCTTTTGTGAATTGTTAATGTTTTAATATGATTTTGGTTTGAATGATGTTGGTTTGGAACTTTTGTAAATTGCAGGGGGATTATTATTGATATAAAAGAAATAGTTTTTTTTTAAAAAAAACCCTTTACCGACCGAATTTCGACGGAATTCGATAGGTAAAATTATTTTTTTAATATTTTAAAATTAATTTCAAAATATTCACGACCGATTACCGACTGGAGGAATCAGTCGATAAACAATTTATTTTTTTTATTCTATTAAAAGAACTACTGACCCAAAAATCCAGCGGAATTCAGTCGGTAAACATGAAACATGGATCGGTAATATCTTCGAAATTTGAATTTATTTAAATTGAAAAAAATTTAAGGACCGATCATATCGGTCTGTAAATCTAGAAAATCAATCAGTAATTTTTCCGACCAAAGGAATTCAGGTCAAATTTCCTCCCTAACTAACAAATACCCCACCGAGCTTTATCAAACGGTAATTTCAAATTTGTGACCGATTACCGATCGACATTCGGTCGGTAAAGACCCTTTCTCTTGTAGTGAAAGGATCATGCTATTTGAAGGGGTTATTCACCCTGAAATCAAGAAGTTCAAATCTAAGTGTGAGGCGAATAATTCTCGAAGTAAAATGATGCCTTTGGAAAGGAATGTTATTACTATATTAGGAGTCAAAGATCCCGATATGACTAGGGCGAAAGGAGAACACTCTGACAAGACCCGGAAGAAAAAGAAAACACTGAAATGTGGTGCCTGAGGGTTAGTGAACTTATTTATTAATTTTGGTGTCTTAATTTTATGAAACTTATAACTTTTATATAAAATGAAAAACTAAATATAAGGATATTATATTGACATATCAGTGGAGACAGGCATAACAAGAGAACATGCAATATCGGGACTAGTAATACCATGGGAGCAGGTTGCTCGAATTTGAATGTTTTGAATGATAGTGGAACATGGAAAATAGATGAAGTGTACAAAAGTACTGCTTTTGAACAGGCCAGTTTTGTGAATGTAGTACCCGAGAAAAAAAGAAAACATTGGTGTCTAAGTATCTCCCCACCACCTATGCACTACTAAGCTTCCTCTCCTTCTTCCACCTAAGCCCCCAACCCCCACTATCTTTCATTATCACTCTTGAACTGCTTAATCCATACCTATATATATATACAACTTTTTTTTTTTTCTCATTTGTCTTCCATTTATCAGAGAACACAGAAGCGGTTTAGGTAAGGTTTCGTTTTCTTTTAGTAAATATATTAGTTAGTTAGAAATGGTTAGATTTTATATTTAGGTTGTTAAGGTATAATTGTTAGGACCTAATTTAATGTAGGATATTTATTTAGTTAATGTTAGGGAGTTCTCAGGGATGTTCCCGAATCCATAATCTGAATTAATTTGGAGTTTTATTCATTCTAGTGTAAGTAGAGGCTAGACCCTAACTCTAAAAATATTTTTATTTTATGATAATATGAAAGTATTTATTTTAGATATTGTTTAATTGGATTGAACAAGTGAGTTTTGATTTTGCATAAGTGATGACTGTGTTAAGTTTTGGAGAATTATTTTGAGCTCTACTTTGGTATTATTTTAAGCACTGTTTTACTTTACAAGATATATGAGTTTTGGAGAAAGTTTGATTTTGAAATACATAGACATATGAACTATTGAGAATTGGGCTTATAATTTTTATGAGTATTGAGCTTCTGACTGTCTTGGGATTATTCGTTTGGGGGAACATGTTCCACTCATATGTTATGTTTCTTTGGGCAAGGACAGAAAGCCCCACACATCTGTTCTGGTCTATCTGGCAGGAAAGAGTCAGGTGTGATATCATGTATCTGACCCATTATTACCCTCTGTATTGTCTTGAGCTTAGTGTTAAAGTTATGATATAAAAAGTATTTTTTTAAGGACTGTTCTGAGAAGGTTTAATGTATTATAATTTTTCAAGAAATGTGTAATTATTGCTGAGATATATTTTAGAAAATATGGTTTGGGAACTGTTTCAAAGGATATTTGAAAATATAAATAATTATTTATTGTGAAACATGTTTGGGGTCTTTTATAGTTTAGTCTCTAAACTTTGTAAACATACCATTTTTAAGGTCAAGATCATTTTCACACTTTCTAAAATTACAATTTTGCCTAAGGAAATGTTTAAACTTCAAAGGGACATTTTATTTGATTAAGTAAGAATATTTGCACACGCCTATTCAATCCGAGAAGTTAGAGTCTGTCCTCTACTTATTGAGTAGTTGTACTCCCTCCTCTCTCTATTTTTAGTCCAGGTTCCCGCCGAGTGTGAGTGCAGATTCAAGATGTTTTGGAATGAGCTTGGGGGAAAAGGGTTGTAGAAAACTGTTTTGAATTTTCTATTATGTTGTGTATAGAACTCAAATTTCATGTTCTGTTCACTTTTTGAACTTTGAGTTATGATATTTCAGTTTTAGTTTTCTTTGTACTCTGATAAGTTTTGAATCCATGTGTCCTTGTGGGCACGGTATATCCGTCTTGGATTTTGGCAAGCCTGGATCCGGGGCATGACATTTAGTGGTATCAAAGTTTAGGTTAGGATTCTAGAATAGTTTACCCATGTTAGGATTTTTTGAATAGCTTATCACTAGGTGGGTTGAGTGAGTGATACGTGTGAGTAACGCAACTTTTGTTACTAACATGTCATAGAATCTAACACCTTGGTAAGTCTAATCTTGCTATGTACATGTACATATGCTTAGATGGTTGAACATCCGCGAGTAAAGACAAATAGTGTAGAAGGTCGGCCACCCGCTTCTGAGGTGGCTAATGAAACTGATGACACTTCTATTGCACAGGGATCAAGCCCCTAGAACCCGAGGCCATCGGTCAGGCACCTCTCATGACTCACAAGATTTACTGCCACCGCCACCACCATCACCATCATACCCTGCACTACAAGTGATTGCAACATACCATCACCACCTCCAGAAATGATTGCAGCATTTCAAGCTATGAAAGCTTTACAAAATAAGGGTAAGCCAAAAACCACTGTGATCAAATTCTACGAGAGGATGAGAAAATCTAATGTCCCCATATTTGAAGGAGAAGCTGATCCCGAATAAGATAATAAATTGACACGAGATATGGAGCATAACCTTCGACTTTTTGATGTTCCAGACAACATGAAAAAGGAGGTAGCAGTACCATTTTTGGTGGGAGATGTAGAGATATAGTAGGAAGGTGCATCTCCAACTTATTAAGGACATGGTGAAATCCTTACTTGGGAGGTATTCAAAGGGGCCTTTGTGGATCACCATTTTTCGAGCTCTTTAAGGATGGAGAAAGAAAAAGAGTTCTTCAATTTAGTGCAGACGGAGGGTATGTTAATAATAGAATATTCACACAAATTCAATTCCTTGGGAAATTTTATACCCGAGGTAATGAGTAGTGAACACCTAAAAATATGACATTTGAGGAAGGCTTGCTTGGGAGGATTCAAGCAAGACTGTCATCAGTAACCTCACAGGACTATGCAGACGTGTATCAAAGAAGTATCCGCGTTGAGGCCAACATTTGTAAGGGAGATGCAAAGAGAGGTCGAGACCCATTAGCAACCAGGGTCCGGGGCAGAGTTCTAAAGGATCAGTATGAATGGTTCAACCGAAGAAGCAAGCAACACAGTTATATAGAGGACTGCAGAGGGTCGGTAATCAGACTACATTGAAACCTTGTGATGTTTGTGCAGAATGCAAATTGGTGTATATCGGTGGAAGATCGGAGCATGCTTTGGGTTTGGAAGAGTTGACCATAAGATTGTTAAGTGTCTACAGTGAAACCAGCTAGTGACAAGATTGTATGAACCGCACTAGCAGTCGAGGACTCAAACACAACAAAGGAAAGCAAATGCTCGTGTATTTGCATTAACTCAACAAGAGATGGATGCATCAGATGATGTGGTAGTAGGTACAATTTACATAAATGCCCTTCCAGCTTATGTGATATTTGATTGTGGTGCAACACATTCATTTATCTCCCAAAAATTTGCCAAGACCTTAGATAGGTTACCCGACCGCTTAGTTGAGGGTTATCGAGTAAGTATTCCTGGAGGGAAAATATTACTTTCCGACTCGATTTATTGAGGATACAAGTTGGAGATAGTTGGACAAGAACTTAAAGTAGATTTGATAAAGTTGGAAGTGATGGACTTTGATGTGATTTTGGGAATGGATTGGTTATCGCGAAATCATGCCTTGGTGGATTGTCGTGAGAAGAAAGTCACGTTTAGAATCCTTGGGAAGGAGGAGTTTGTCTTTCAAAGTATCCTACGAAAGCAAAGAAAGAATATCTTACCCGTCATATCTGCGGTCAAAGCATGGAAAAGTTTAAAAAGAGGTTGTGTCAGAGACCTTGCGTATGTTGTAGAGTCGGGGAAAGACGGTCCAAAGTTGGACGACATTCTAGTGGCATAGGAATTTCTAGATGTGTTTCCAAAAAAATTACCTTGTGTACCCCCAGAGCGAGAAATTGAGTTTGAAATCAACCGTATTCCTAGTGCAGAATCAATATCGAAGACTCTGTATCGGATGGCGCCAAATGAACTCAAAGAACTAAAGGAATAGCTTCAAGAATTGTTATATATGAAATTTATTCGATAGAGTGTATCACTGTGGGAGGCTCCGGTGTTGTTTGTAAAGAAAAAAGATAGAAGCATGCGACTCTGCATTGAGTATCGAGAATTGAATAAGATCAAGGTGAAGAATAAGTATCCATTTTCTCGCATTGATGATCTTTTTGACCAATTGAAAGAAGCAAGGGTCTTCTTCAAAATTGACCTCCTATCAGGTTACCATCAAATCGGTATTAAACCAGAAGATATTCCAAAGAGTGCGTTCCTTACAAGTTATGGATGCTATGAGTTTCTAGTGATGCCTCTCAGATTGACAAATGCCCCATCTGCATTTATGGATTTGATGAACAAAGTGTTTCGAGATCAGTTAGACAAGTTTGTTGTTTTTTTCATTGACGATATCCTGGTATACTCGCCAACAGAGGAGAAGCATATGGAACATCTTCGTGAAGTATTACAGATCCTGAGAGAAAAGAAGTTATATGCTAAACTGTCGAAGTGTGTATTTTGGCTGAAGAATGTAGCCTTTTTGGGACATATGATCTCAGAAAATGGAATCAGTGTGGATTCGATGAAAGTTGAGATATTCGTGAGTTGGTCAAGACACTGGCGGAACCAGGACAGAAAAGCTGGAAGGGAGGGGGGTGAACAACATTAAAACTTTTGCCAAAATTTCGTCTATAAAATAGATGTATTCCAATTACCAAAACATTCAAACAATTCTAAATTTACAAATAAAAAGGAAAAAAAAATAGATAATCTCTCATTACTAATGAGGAGTGATCACCCATCACTCACAAGGAATGATTACCCATCATTCACGGGATAAGTATCACATATTAATGCAAATAAAATGGCAAAAGAGCAGGTAATCGCTCATTACCAATAAGGAGTGATCATCTATCATTCAAGGGATAAATACTCTATCAAAGCTGAAGATATTAATGCAAGTCATTGAGAATCTTGAGATAACCGATCGAGCACGATAAAAAAACGACCTCCAATATGAGCTGCAATTAATTTAGAACGATTAGAAGATTAACATAAAAACAAATAAAACTCATACAAAACTCTACCATTGCTCGAGATTTTTTCCCACGATCTTCATTATTAACATTTCCTTTATTAGATAATGTTTCTTCAACCGGATTAGAACCCTTCTTTCACTTTTAAAAATATTTTTCCATAGTAAAATCCTATATAATAATCAAATATTTTAAATTAAATTCAACACCTTTCACTTATGACATAATAATTAATTAGAACATAAATTACATAATAATCATATTTTTACAAAAGAACCCTAAAAATTTTTTCACTAACAAAGTCAAAATTTTATCAGTCAAAAAATTTAATAAAACAATCTTTAAAATAAAAAATATTTCTACATAAATTAATCTTTAAAATCTAATTAAAAAGCTACTTTTTTCTTCAAAGTTTGAAACAGCAGGAAGGAGCAGTCGAGCAGTAGCTACTGTCGTCTAACCGCATCGCATGTCTGCCGCCGCACACTGCTAGTCGCTGCCGGCCGCCAAGAGGAGGACTGAGGAGGGAGGGCTGAGAGAGTCGAGAGGGAGGAAGACGGAGAGTCGAAGAGAGAGAGAGAGCCAGAGAGGGAGTGTTTTTTTCGTTCTTTTCTTCTGTTTCTGTTCTGCGAGACTGAGCTGGGTTTTTATTTTATTTTATTTTATTTTTTTTAAAGACAGCAGCCTAAGTTTTAGGGCTATATTGGAAAAATATTCTTGGAGGGCTTGAATGTAAAATACACATAATTTCTAAAGTTTTTCAAAAATACCGGGGGGCTCAACCACCCCAAGCCCATGCCTGGTGCCGCCACTGGGCCAAGACCAACGAATGTAATAGAGATTCACGGTTTTTTCGGTTTGGCAGAATATTACCGGACGTTCGTGGAAGGCTTTGCAACTATCATGTCGCCGTTGACATCTTTAACTCAGAGGAGAGTTAAGTTCGAATGGTTACCATCTTGCGAGAAAGTTTTCAAGAGCTAAAAGTAGAGGTTGGCAACCGCACATATTCTCGCGTTGCTTAAGGAATTTGGGGATTATATTATCTATAGTGATGCTCTTAAGAATGGTTTGGGATGTGTGTGCAAGATGATCGAGTTACTGCTTATACTTTAAGGAAATTGAAACCCTATGAGAAAAATTATCCCACTCACGATTTGGAGATAGCAGCTGTACTTTTGCGTTGAAAATTTGGAGACATTATTTGTATGGAGCTCAATGTGAAGTTTTCACATATCACAAGAGTTTCATTACTTATTCACTTAGAAGGATTTAAACATGAGGCAAAGATGATGGTTGGAATTGCTGAAGGATTACGATCTTAAGATTAGTTACCATTCTGGCAAAGCCAATCGAGTGGCGGATGCATTGAGTAGAAAAACATCAGGAACCTAGTATCTTTATGGACTCGGCAGCAGCAATTGATTTTTGAATTTGAAAAGTTAGGAATAGAGACTATGGAGTCGATAGACAATTACTTGCTATCATTGTTAGCTCAACTAACTCTAATCGAAAGGATCAAAGAGGCTCAAATGAAGGATGATGAGTTTAACAAGTTTAAGGGACAGGTGACGAGAGACTCAAACCTACAGTTATATGTTGACGAAAGCTTATGATTTCGAGACAGACTATCGGTACCTTGTGCACAGTTGAAACATGAAGGGATGAAAGAGGCTCATAATAGTAAATTTTCTATCCATCCATAAGGAATGAAGATGTATAGGGATTTAAAGAGAAATTTCTAGTGGAATGGTATGAAATGAGACATTGCAGAATTTGTGACTCGATGCTTCATTTGTCAGAAGGTGAAAATGGAACATCAGAGACCTAGAGGATTGTTGAAACCCTTAGAGATTCCAGTGTGGAAATGGGAGCATATCACTATGGCTTTTGTGATTGATTTACCGAAAACATGAAAAGGTAAAGATGTCATTTGGATGATTATGGATAAATTGACAAAGTCCGCACATTTTTTGGTAATGAAGGTTACAACTTCGATGGAAGAGTTAGTTAAATTGTATATAAATAATGTGGTTCGGTTACATGGGGTTCTAGTAAACGATTATATTAGACCGAGATACGAGGTTTGTCTCACGTTTTTGGAAGAGTTTAAATGATGAGTTCCATGTACATTATCCCTTAGTACAACAACATTTCATCCATAGACAGACAGACAGTCGGAAAGGGTAATTAAGATTTTGGAGGATATGCTCCGAGCATGTGTTATGGGTTTTGAAGAAAGTTGGCTGGATTACCTAACCTTGGTGGAATTTTCGTGTAATAATAGTATTCAAACAAATATTGGCATGGCCGCATTCGAGGCATTATATAGAAGGAAGTGTAGATCCCCTATTTATTGGGATGAAGTGGCTGAGAAAGTGGTTACAGGACTAGAGTTAGTACTAATTACAAAAGAAAAAGCAGTGGTAATCAGAGAACATCTTCGAGTAACTCCAGATTGACAAAAGAGTTAGGAAAACGATCAAAGACGGGCACTAGCTTTTACACAAGGTGATAAGGCGTATTTACGTGTATCGCTTTTGAAGGGTATATTGAGATTTTGTCAAAGTGGAAAGCTTAGTCCGACATTTGCAGGTCTATTTAAGATATTTGAAATGGTTGGAGACTTTGCTTATCGTATGGTATTACCACCAGTATTGTCACGAGTTCATAATGTATTTCATGTATCGCAGCTCAGAGTATATTCTTTACCCAAGTTAAGTTTTGGAAGCTGAACCTCTATAAGTGCAAGAGAATCTCACTTATGAGGAACACCCGGTTCGAATTGTGGATCAAAAAGATCAAGTTTTGAGAAGAATAGTCATACCTTATGTGAAAGTGCAGTGGTCTAACCATGCTCTAAGATAAGCTACTTGGGAGTTGGAAAAAAACAGCTATCCGTAGCTGTTTGATACCTCTGGTTAGATGTGAAGTTTCGAGGACGAAACTTTTTATAAGGAGGGTAGGATGTAGTAACCTAAAAAAAAAAAAACCAAACCTTGGTGTCCAAGTATCTCCCTACTACTCATGCACCAGTAAGCTTCCTGTCCTTCTTCCACCCAAGCCCCTTCACCCGTACTACTTTCTTTCTCCCTCTTGAACCACCTAACCCACCCCTATAAATATATATACATCAACCATTTTGTTTTTTGGTTTCTCATTTGTCTTCCTTTTATTAGAGAACACAGAAGCAGTTTAGGTAAGGTTTCTTTTTTTTTTTTTTTTAGTAAATATATTAGTTAGTTAGATTTGGTTAGTTTATATTTAGGTTGTTAAGGTATAATTGTTAGGAGCTAATTTAATGCAGGATATTTATTTGGTTAATGTTAGGGAGTTCTCAGGTAGGTTCCAGAATCTATAATCTGAATTAATTTGGAGTTTTTTTCATTCTAGTGTAAGTAGAGGCTAGACCCTAACTTTGAAAATGTTTTTACTTTATTATAATATGAAAGTAATTATTTTAGATATTGTTTAATTGGATTGAACAAGTGAGTTTTTATTTTGCATGAGTAATCCGTGTGTTGAGTTTTGGAGAATTATTTTGAACTCTACTTTGGAATTATTTTAAACATTGTTTTACTTTGCATGATATATGAGTTTTAGCAAAAATTTGATTTTGGAATATATGGACATATGAACTATTGAGAATTTGCTTTATAATGATTCTAAGCATTGAGCTTCTAATTGTCTTAGGATTAATCGTGGGGAGAACATGTTCCACATATACGTTATGTTTCCTTGGGCAAGGACAAAAAGCCCCACGCATCTATTTTGGCCTACATGGCAGGAGAGACAGCTAGGCGTGATATCACATATCTGACTTATTATTACCTTATGTAGTGTCTTGAGCTCACTGTTAAAATGATGATTTGAAGAATATTGTTTTAAAGACTGTTCTGAGAAGGTTTAATATATGAAAATTGTTTTAAGAAATATCTAATTATAGTTAAGATATGTTTTAGAAAATATGGTTTGGGAACTGTTTTAAAGGATTTTTAAAAATATAAATAATTATTTATTGGGAAACATGTTTGTGGATTTTATAGTTTAGTCCTAAACTTGGTAAACATACTATTTTTAAGGTCAAGATCATTTTCAAACTTTTTAAAATTGCGATTTTGCCCAACGAAATGTTTAAACTTCAAAGAGACGTTTTATTTGATTAAGTAATAATATTTGCAAATGCCTGTTCAGTCTTAGAAGTTAGAGTCTGCCCTCTACTTACTAAGTAGTTGTACTCACTCCTCTCTCTATTTTTAGTCTAGGTTCCCGCCAAGTGTGAGCGCAGATTTGAACATGTTTTGGAATAAACTTGGGGAAATGGGATGTATAATAGTTTTGAATTTTCTGTTATGTTGTTAATAGAATTCAAATTTATTCATGTTTTGTTCACCTTTTGTACTTTGAATTTGAGTAATGATATTTCAATTTTAGTTTTCTTCGTACTTTGATAAGTTTTGAAGATATGTGCCCTTTTGGACAAAGTGTGTCTATCTCGAGTTCGGGTAAGTCCAAATCTGGCATGACATATAATAATGCCAATTTCAGTCCATGGACTTTATGACCAATCTGACACAAGATGGGATTGTCAAACTTACTCCCAATAAGATCCACATAATGCTACACGTGTAATATTTAAGTGTTCGTATTAAGAATAATAACAAAACTATTAACCTATGTGTTTTTGGGGAATAGTAATTAGTGTGGAAGTTATACAAGTAGTTACTTATTAGAAGGCTGATTATTGAGTAATCTTTGTCCTTGCAGGATTCAGCCTAATGAACTGGCCATGGGGTACTGCATAAGGTCTTTGTGGACCAAATAAAGGCTGATTTGGAGGATAAGTCCAATATTCTCAAATTCAAAAAGAGAGCCCAATATTCTGGTGTTCCCTTGTCCACATATACTGAACACCAATACCTGTCGGCAACCACGAAAAGAAAATTAAAAAAGTATAACCATCTTTATCATTGTCTTCTCCAGTCCAACTTACAGTACCTTTTCTGGTTTTTTTCCTACTTAATGCAAAAGAAGAAGAATGGGAGGCGTAGGTGGGAATCGGAATTATTCAGAGTAACTGAGAATAATGACCGTGCAGATCCATCGTACCAATCCGTCGATTTACATGGACAATGTTTCTTCTGATCTATCGAGGGATCCAAGATCCCATCTTTTGGTTTTGGTGAAAAGTGGATTTCTATGTTTATCAATATTCTGTTTATTTTGTCTATCTTCAACAGTTTATAAGTTACATTCGGACTGTAGGATGGTTACCTCCTTTACTTAAGAGGACATTTGTGATTGGTGGCGGAAATTACCTGCAGCAGTTTCCACCAAAATTAAGAATGGTGGGTTCGGACTTTTTCTAGATTCAGTGCTTGTTGTTGAGAGAGATAGAAAGATACCCTTTGTCTTGGCGGAGCGAAGGTGGGACGCAACAACTACCTTTCATTTTTCATTTGGGGAGATGACCATCATGCCTATTGATTTCGCAGCAATTACCGGTATCCGACTTTGTGGATTTCAGATTCCATGGGATTTCAACATCCGTGACAGACTAGAGTACATATGTAAACTCCTTGGTTGGATAACTCCTGCTTCACAGAGAGGGGCTACGAAGTTATCAGAAATTTGGAATTTATATTATACCATAATAAACATTTTTTGTCTTAGTGATGTATCCCTATGTCAGTGAACACGAGGTTTTCTGTTGTTCATTCTTGGAAAGATAATTTTCAGTAATTCCGGTGACACTATAAATTTATGGTGCTTCCCTGTGCTAGAGGACTTGGATTCAGTGGAACAACACAATTGGGACGGTGCTGGGCTCTCGGTTATTTACCGAGTCTTGTGTATAGCTTCACGTCAGAAATAAAAAAGCATGGATGGATTTTGCTTCTTGCTTGAGGTAAAATTTCTTAATTAAATTTATTCTCTTCATGGATTAACAATGGTGGTTTGTGTACAAAATAATTTATTCAACATTTTGGTATTATTTTCATTATTATTTTTGCAATAGGTTTGGGCATATGAAATACTGCTGATCGAAAATTTTCAGCTGCTGAACGAGGAAATGGACGCTTTCCCTAGGATGATTAGGTAGAAATCAGAGAATAGATCAAATCGAAATCATTCATCCAAAACTTCCTTCTTGCGCCATCAAATTGACTGACAATATTTGGATGGAAGACATTCAGTAACAAATTAAATATTACGTGCTAATTTAATTTTTTAAGTGTTATTATGTGGTTTAATAATATCTATTGGGAATACGGCATCCATGGGATGGATTCAATTTTTCTCTGATTTATAACATAACAAAGGAGGAATTAATGTCCATGCGAGTGCTTTTGGATGGATCAATGGGACGTTTTTTGTATTTTGCTGATCGAGTCACGATTCAAGCTTTTTGTATTTAGCTGATCGAGGGCCATTGTGGATGTGGCTAATTTGTGATTTGATTCCAGTGGAGTAGAGAAAGATTGGCCCGGGACAAGCCAGTGTTTGAGATGATTTCTAATATGTACTTGCAGTGGCAGAACTACACAAGGGCTTGGAGGGGCTGGAGCTTCTCTGGCGATATCGCTACCACTTATTAATTTTTTCTTTTATGAGTTTGAACCCCCTACAAGGTTGCCTTTGTTCTTCAACTTAACTGATAATTTCCCCCTCCTTTCTCCTAAATTGTAGGTGTATTGAACACTATTTCAATTCACAACAACTTCAGTTTTTTTTTTCGACTCAAACTCCAATCCAAATACAAACAAAAATTCTGCAATCCAATCCAAAAGGTTGAAACAAAAATTGTAGAATTTGTTGCTGTTAAACTTTCCATCTCCAGCAACAAATTCTGCATTTTTTTTAACGGAAGTAGAAGCACTGGCACGGCAAAGGAACTTTCTTCTCAAAACCTCATCTTTGTTCTTCTCATTGGCGGCGTAAGTTTTGGCTTCGGATTCGATATCTTTATCTATCGGTATTGGTGCCAAATGGCGAGTTTTGCTGTAGCGGTGGCCTTGGTACTTGGACCTTTAATATAGTTCAGCTCCTCATGTGTTTCCATCCAGGTTCCGCCACTGTGTACTTGCACTGGCATAAATATATAACAGTAGAGTTTCAAGCAACTTATACCCCCAAGAAATATTTCAAAACACCTAAGTCCTTCATGTGAAAAGTGGAATTTAAAGAGGTCTTAAATTTGTTGATAGCAGAGAGAGAATTTTCCCTAATCAACAAATCATCCACATAAATAAGGACACAAATAAAAATATTCCCAACGTGATATATCAATAAGGAATAATCAGCATAGTATTGGATAAAGCCTAATTTTTGGAGTGCAGCAGTAAGTTTAGAGAACCAACACCTAGGGGCTTATCGAAGACCATAAAGAGACTTCCACAGGCGGCAAACAAGCTGCGAAGAAGGAGAATGAAAACCCGGGGGCAGTCTCATGTAGACTTCTTGTAAATCCCCGTGGAGAAATGCATTGGACATCCGTTTGGTGTACAAGCCAGTACCGAGCAGAGGCGACAGATAGTAAAGTCCGAATGATGACCATTTTTTTCACGGGAGCAAATGTTTCTGTAAAGTCAATACCTTCTTGTTGGTTGTTGCCAAGGATGACAAGACGCGCCTTATACCTTTCAATGGACCCATCGGCCTTGTACTTAATCTTATATACTCATTTGCTTCCAAGGGCGCATTTTCTGGTGGGCAGTAGAGTGAGCTCCCAAGTACCATTTTGATCAAAAGCAACAATTTTTTTTTTTTTTTGCATGGCTTCCCTCCATTTGGGATGTACCACAGCTAGGGCTATAAACGGACCGAGTCTTACCCATACTCGAGCAAGTCTATGCCCGTTTATAGCGAATAAGGTTAAAATTTTATATTCCCAGACCCGGACCCATACCCTACCCGTCTAGATTCTATTAAATATGTCTGGGCAGGGTATGATGATACCTAGACCCGTATACCCATCATAATAAAATAATATATTATATTATTTTTATATTATTTTTATTAATACATAATTTATACATTTATCCTATTTGTATTTACTTGAAGGGTTAATCATTTGAATTAGAGATGTTAAAGGATTGTATTTGTTAAAAGAGATGTTAAGGAAATTATGTTAATCGTGTTATAATTTTTATTTTAAGGTTATACATTATTTATATATATTTTTGTTTAACAAGAAAAAAAATAGAAAAATCGCATACTGGTACGGGTATACCTAGACCCACCCAAGACCTTGGAGGGTTGGGTCTGAGTCTATAAATTTTATACCTAAAGGGTTTGGGTCTATGTTTCACTATAAGGGTCTGGTACAGGGAGTACCGTACCCGTCTGGACCCGTTTATAGCCCTAACCACAGCATCAAATAATCAAACTGGCTCGGATTCTGCAGTAACAGAGGCTAAAAATGCCGTTATTTATCAAAAAATTTATCACAAATCATATAATTTGTAAGGGAGTACAAGCACTTACCTCGAGTTACCGTGGACATGAGCAGAGCGGGAGAATGGGATTTTGTAGAGGAATGCCAAATAGTGTTACATACGTAATCCTTCAATTTCACAGACACTTGCGTTGTTCTAGTACTTCTCTGTAAGCCATCTTCTTCGTTAGGATTTTCAAAATTTTCCGCCAATGGCGGATCGGGCTCTATGGCAGCTGTAGGTTGGTCGGTCGAGGAAGAAAAGCTAGCGTACCCACTGGGGCAAGGTTGCGTCAAAGTTTGAAGAGGAGAAGGAAATTCGTGTTACTGGTGGGCTGGCCCACTATCGCAGAAATCTGCTATGGGAGCGGATGGCCTGGACGCCTGATAGGGAGCATTGGGCTCAGTGGAGCGGGTCTCTGGAGCAATAGAATGGTCCGTGTGTAGGTGGGACCAACCAACAACTGTCTCCCCAGCGTTGGACATAACTTGGAAAGAATTTTCAGCAGCCAAATTTCCATTATTTATTATCTTAGAAGCAAACGGAAAAAATGGATTCATCAAACAGAACATTTCGGGAGATAAAGAATCTTTTATGCTTTAGATCATACAATCTCCAACAATTTTTTCTAAAGGGGTATCCCATAAAACACAAGCACTATTTTCAACACAGAATTTATCTTCAGGCGAGGAATGATCATAGGCGAAAACCACCAAAACCTTTTATTTAAAAATGTGACCGTTTTCGACTATGTATTATCTCAAATAGTGTTTTTCCTTTTCAAAGAGGTATAGGAGTGCGATTTATAAGAAACCCAGCAGTTAAGATGCACTCGCCCAATTTTTTTTGGGGTAAATTTGCTTGGAAACTCAACGCACGCTCCACATTGAGAATGTGGCGGTGTTTACGCTCCATTCATCTATTTTGTTGAGGGGTTCCTACAACAGAAGTTTGGTGCAAAATGCCATGTTCATCAAAATAATTTTTCAGACAAATAAATTCCATCCCATTATCTATCCTTATAACTTTAACAATCTTATGAAATTGGGTCCGAATCAAAGTGATAAAATTTTTCAAAATACTTGCAACTTTTCGTTTCTCAGTAAGCAAATAAATCTAAACTAATCGTGAATAATCGTCTACAATTGTAAGAAAATAAGACGTACCACATGTAGACATAGTATTATAAGGTCCCCGCAAATTGCAATGAATTAAATCAAAAAATTCTGTAGCATTGGTTCAACTTAACGAAAACACATCACGAGTTTGCTTATCACGTACACAAATAGAACAAACTTTATTGAATTCATTTTTAACTAATATTGACTTACCCAAAAAAGATTCTTCCATAGATTTTGATGGATGTCACAAATGCATACACCAAAGTGCATGCAAACCAGAAGATTGTACTAATCCAGTGAACGCAGAAGACGAATTCAATATCCAATAGATAAAAATCTCATTCCTCTACTCAGCCACTCCAATCAGCATCATCGAGATAGGGTCCTGTATCACAAATAAACCATTTTGATAAGGTGATTAAAATGATTAGATTCATCCAGCAATTGTCCAAAAGAAAATAAATTATACTTAAGTTCCAAAATGAATAGTACATTTCGAAAAATGAAATTATGACTCAAGTGTATATATCTTTTGTCCAAAGCTACGACATCGGTATCATTCGCAGACTAACAATATATGGAGAAACAATCTCTAAAGTTTTAAGTAAATCTTTCCTATTAGTCATATGGTGTGTCCTGAATAAAAAATCCAAGCACTTTTTGTCTTACTAGAAAGTTTTTAGAACTGGCTTGATTGTTGATAATAGTGGGCATTGCCCACTGTTCTGTGGTCAAACCAAGTATACCACTAGCACAGCTTAGTGTGGACGTCGCCGGCGTATATGCATCTTTGCTACTGTCAAGGACTGCATTTGTCCAGTCGAGCCCGGTCCTCCTTGGCCTCTGTTCTAACCAGGTGCACCCGACCATGCCGCTAGACCTGCTGAGTAGTTGTTGCCACCAAGACCTCTTCTTGATCTGCCCTTGCCTCAACTCAAGCCATTGTGGGTGATGGTCACCTTGTTCTTTTCCCACCAGTCAGGGAAACCGGCCAATTGGTAGTGGTTGGAAATTTCATGTTCTGGCTTCCGACAGTGAGAGCATAGAGTTCTTTGTGTGGTAAAATTCGAATTCGGTTGTATCGAGGTCACCATGGATGCCGGTGGTTGAGCTCTTGAGACAACCACAAATGCCACCGTCGTTGCTCTACTGTGGTCTTCCATGCTTGCTGTCCGAGCAGGTTACTGTGCTACTCTTCTTTGAAAACGTGCAAAGACAGTTTTTTCTTAGGCAATTGGCTGTTCCTGAATTATACTTGAGAAAATCGTACCATATAATGAGTCATTTAACCTCATCAGAAATTGATAAAGATAGGAGTAATTTCGAAAATTGGTATGTAATTTTGTAATTCATCCCACAATTTTCTCAATGGGGAATAATACGTATTTACCGAGTCTCCCCCTTACTTGCAGTTTTCCAATGCTATTTTTAGTTTGTATTTTCTTGGTCTGTTACCAACCAAGAACATTTTTTTTAAATCTATCCACAATTTATTGGCTCGTTCCAAATAATTTACCAATGATCGTAGGCCTGGTTCAATCATGTTGAGGATCTGGGAGTTAACTAATGTGTTAATCTTCCACAATTCTTCGTCTTTGTCTAGATCGTTTTTCAGTATCGGAATTGTACCATTAATGACTCATAACTTCTTCTTCGAACGGAGAGCTAATCGCACACCTTTGGCCCATTCAATGTAGTTATGCACATGTAGTTATACGATTGTTATGGCCCTCTGTCCTTCAACTGGACCTGGGTAATGATTTGCCCTGATCAATCCGAGGATGCAACATATACACATCCTTTTTAATTGTACTCTTTCATGTTGAACTTTCTTCCTCGGTATCGGACACAACATTGGTGTCATCTTTTTCCTTGTCTTTACTCATTGTGAGAGTAAACAGACTCTGATACAACAAAATTTGTAATGGTGATTATATACAATTACAAGGAAACTCTGAAATCCCTATCCTAATTAACTATGACCCTCTTGTATACTTTATACAATTATACTTCTATTCTAGTTGAATAAGGAATAAAAATACAAATAAGGAATCAAAATACCTATGCAAATCTTGGAAGATATGGAATAGATCTTCAACATGGTAATATTCAGCGGTGTATATATAATATAATATTCTCAATACTTTCGAAGAAGCTATTGCTCTGTTCAATGGTGTTAAATTCTTAATGCTTTTCTCGAAGTTTGACAATTATCAAGTATAGGCTTATGGGTCCTCTAATTTATTCCAGTGATCATATCAACATGTTGAATGAGAGTTGTTCGGGATCTACAGCTAATGGTATGAAACTTGATTCTGTTATAAGTGTAAGTGATAATGATTTCAGTGTATGCATCCTCCAAAACATCCTATGTGGACCATTCAATGTATGCAACAGGATGGACGAATTTTAGTGCAAAATTTAAGACGCATTGATGCTTCATCGGATGGAGTGATTCCTGAAGGTGTTCGTTCGAGGGGTGAGTACTACTTTCGTGTTCATTATCATTAATTACATTTATTGAGTATATTTTACCTAATTGTTTGAGACCTTTCATGAATAGGTTCCACTGAGTTGAGTTGGTACGCGAATCTATTCGAGCAGTATTTCAGTTTACGTTCATTAGTGCAAAGAGAAATGCATTCTCATATGAAAGTTGCCAAGTATAATAGTGAGTAATTTTATGTTTTTGATTAAGAACTTTAAATCTGGAAATAAGTCCACCTGTAAGCTTTGGATTTTCTCTTTTGCAGAAATTTCGACATTTAAATAAAGATATCATGTCTAAATTATTTGGAATTAATAGTAGCACGACCATGAACGATGACTGAGTGGATAAACAGCTATTCCATAGGTTCGAAGCTATTGAGTGATTTAAATTTAAAGTGTTGTTGGAATTAGTTTTGTTTCTGTAATTTTTTAATTATTCACGAAAACAAGTTTAATTAAATCCTCATTTTTGGAGCATGCGAGGTTTAATCAGTTTTGGAACAGTAGAACATGAAAAGTTCTTTTTTATGCGAAAATATTTTCATAGCTACCTTTTTCCCGCGTACAGGATATTTATGATTTCTCCATCGCAGTTACTCGTAAACAAAATATTTGTTTTCCCAGAAGCTGGGTATATACAAATTTAAAAAATGAACTCACGAACAAACTTCAGCATTAAAAGTTTGTGGTGGTATGTATTTGTTAATTTTAAAAACTCAATAAGACTAAATTTTAGTGTGTCTTTATTTTGCAGAAAACTACACCTTTTTCTTTTTTTCTTTTTTTATAAAAAATTACGATCGAATGTAGGGGTATAAGCGGGTCCAGACCCTCAGGGTACTCTCACACCTACACCTAGACCCTTATAGTGAAACATGTACCCATACCCAAACCCTCTAGGTATAAAATTTTGGACCCAGACTCGACCCTACAGGGTCTGAGTATACATATACCCGTATGATACTTTCCTATTAATTTTTCATGTTAAACAAAAATATACATAAAACAATGTATAACTCTAAAATAAAAATTATAACATGATTAACATCAAAATTTCCTCAAAATTTTTTTCAACAAATACAATTATTTAACATATCTAATTCAAATGATTAAAAGTTTAACTATACAAAAAATCCTCGTGGTACATTAATCTAACAAAAATAAAAGTTCAAATTCAATATAATATATTAATCAGAGCTTTTGGAGACTGCTTACTCCTATTTGTCTCCTATATAAATGTATAAATGTATAAATTATATATTAATAAAAAATAGAAAATAATAAAATATATAAATATATGTTATTATTTTATTATAATGGGTGTGCGATATACGGGTGTGGTTATCATCATATGCTACCCAGACCATTTAGTAGGATCTATACGGGTATGAGTACGGATTCGCAAATATAAAATTTTCATCTTTCCCATTATAAATAGGTATAAATCCGCACGGATACGGGCAAGACCCACCCCATTTACAGCCCTACTTGGATAGAAAGTAATTAGACAAATTACAAAAATAAAATCCAATTGGAAAAGAATAGTAGCTAATACCTAAGTCAATCATAGTAACCAAGGTTCTGCATTTGTCAATAGGGCATCGATAAAGTTAATTCGGAAATCTATAAGGATAACTCGAAAAAATTCAAAAAATTTCATTTTCACCTAAACACTTCCCCTCTCCTCCCAAAACTCTCTCTAGGACCCCTAAATTCAATTTCAGATCTTGGAAGATTTTACCGATCTTGGAAGATTTTACCGATCTTGGAAGATTTTACCGTTAAAATTGGGGAAAAAAAAGTTAGTTCTTCAATCTATTCTCATTTATCTACAATTTTAGCGGTTTAGATCGTGAAAATATCCCTTTCATATTAAAAAATAGGAGCTTTAAAATATCAAATTTTGGGCTTGAATCGGGCATTTTCGCCCGGATGGAGCAGAAGTGCATGGTACTTTCGCTCCCATTGGACGAAAGTCACTTTCGTCCAGCCCTGGCGAAAGTACTTTTTTTTTTTAGAATTGTTTTTTTTCAATAAATGATTATTTGAATTGTTAATTAATTTTGTATATGTAGAATGACTGTGACTAGTTGTTTAATTTTTTTAACTTGATAATATTTAATTGTTATTATGAGTATGAATGGATATATAATATGAAATAAATTTTGTGTATGTAAAGTAAATGTAACTAGTTTAAATTTGTTTGCTTATAATTATATGTTTAATAAGGAAACGTGTTATGTAATTGCCGAACTATTTGAATTTTAATTTGAATTGATCGTTATTCTTGGCCTTAGGTTTAGGGTTTAGTAGGTAAGATTGAATAATATATAAATTAATAACTATTACTAAAGAATATTACTAAAGAATAATAATAGTACGAAAGAAATAGTAGAAATGAAATAATAGATATATATAATAATAAATAATAAAATAATAATAGATGTTAAAAGTAAATATGTGATAAACAGCTATTAACAAGTTTGAATACATAATTTATGGTTCGACCTAGCGGCCGTAGAGAAGGTGATGATCTTAGTCTTGTCACGGACAGGACAGATCAAGTTGAGGGGCGAACTGTCACATCTTCGTCTAGAGGAGTGAGGGGACGACATAGTACCTCCGACCTCCCCGCTACTCCTACCCATCTTGCACCTGGTTTCCATCATGGTACAGGTGAACCCGGGTCTTCTACCCAACCACCGGCTATACCTTTTAGATCTCGACCTCCCCTCCAACCTCATCTGTCTCACACCCCTGTGCCCTATGAGCCATATGGATCTGCACAGCCATCATCACACCCCTCAGACACAGTATATGATCCATACTTACATGCTCCCACTATATGACCTCGCATACCATATAGATCTGCCACCTAAGAGCCTATACTGTAGTTTATTGGTCAGTAGAGCCCGATAAGGGATGAGTTTTTTAATCAGATGTTTGGCACCACCCCTCAGGATTCTTCATGCAGTACACATGGATATTCTCATGTTGAGTATGGTGTTTCATCTTCTGTTCCTTATGTATGGAGGCATGTAGATAGGGTATGTGAGGGTGATATTGGTTTGGAGGGTGATAGGGGGTTGGAAAGGAGCAAGAATGAGTCGGATCCCTACATATTGAGGGTGAGGCGGATGAGAGAGGTGATGATGATGATGGTGATGGTGGTGATGATGATCAGGATGAGAGTAATGATGCTGGTGATAAGGAGCAGCCTGTGCTCGTGGCGCCTGTGGCACATGCTAGTGGATCTGACTGGCGTCCTCGTCACAGGAAAGGGAAAGGGTTGACTGGTAGCTTTATATCGGTGATGAGTAAGTTTGCAGGGTCTTGTAACAAAAGGCCCGAAGTGGCTCATGAAGTTCCGGCTCTGACACAGAAGAGGAAGAGAGTGAAGCCGTCAGATTGGGAGCAGACAGAGCCAGCAGAGGGTGGTCTTGTTGACCCGGACCCAACATACGGTGGACATGTCGCGGGTCGGATATGGCGTGGACAGGTACATTTCTTTATGTTAAAGTTACATGTTATTATTATTTTTATTATTCTTTAATCTGTAAAATATTTTTATTGTTATAAATAGAGTATAATAATGTAACGAAACTGTATTAATTTAATTATTTTATATTCAGGATCGTGGTTCATTGAAGTTTCGATCGCGTTACATGGCACTAACAGGTTAGGAACTTACTAATGCACATGTTCGACCCTTGGCTTTCGGGTCGGGTCTTACACACCTACGATCGTGCATGTTTCAACACCCCAACGCTGCATTGTTGTCGGCTTTTCTTGAGAGGTGGCAGCCCGACACGAACAGCTTCTACATGCCATGGGGTGAGATGACCGTTACACTACATGATGTGGAGCTTATTCTCGAGGTTCCTACATATGGTTCGGTAGTGGATTCGAGATTATGCAGGAAGCAATTGTTACGGCTGGTTCAGGATGATCTGCGTTTAGGTCTCACCACTGGTTTGGGGTTTAATGCAGCGGAGCTTCATGCTGTTGCCACCAGTAAACAGACTTCACTGTCGCCTCGTGTCAGGGCTGCATGCTATCTACAGTACATCTTTGATAGCTCACTCTTTAGTGATAAGAGTGGCAACATTGTTCTTGCCAGACTATGGCAACTGCTGCAGGATGCAAGTTCTGTTGGGAGGTTCGCTTGGGGTGCTACCTGTCTTGCGTACCTGTACAGAAATCTGAGTCAAGCATCTAGGGTTGATGCAAAGGAGCTTGCTGGGTGCTGGCCACTATTAGAGGTACGTGTTTTAAATGTAACGTGAATTATGTTATGTTTTATATTTTATGGTTTTGATAATTTATATTTATTTTATAACTCTTATTTTAACATATTTTAATACGTTTTCACATTTATACAACTTATTTTTATTTTTACGTTCATATTTTATATTTTAGGGGTTGGATATATCTGTACTTTCCAATGTTTGCACCACCGGTTAGACAGGGTACTGAAGTCTGCAAGCCATACATCCAACAATTTCCAATGTTGGGGTATAAGAATGAGAATAAACTGCTGGATATTCGCCTAAGACTGGATGTGATGACAACTCATAAGGTTAGGTTGGTACTGTGTATAGGATGCAGGAGATTCGGGCTTGTTGGGTTTCCACGTGACACAGCTTTATTACATATTTTGACTGCATCGAGCCGTACATGCCTGTCTGTGTTTTGAGACAGTTCGGGTATAGGCAGTGTATTCTTGCCTATCCTATCCAGCCTCAAGAGGCACGCAGGCTGCCAAATAACAGGATGTACGTGTTGAGGAATACATTTGTGGAGGCACTATGGCTTAAGGCAGCTCTACACTTATTGACAGATACTTGGACTAGTGTTTCGGCCATTCCACCGAGTTCCTACAAGGATGATTACATGCGTTGGTACATCTCCTGCAGTCACCTGAGGATACAGAACCCCGGGAATATTCCCAGTGGCTTTCGCTTACCGGTAGCTCCCATTATGCCACCCTAGGCTCTGTTGGATTTGATTGCACGTGAGGCTAGCCGCGAGGATCTTTAGGACAATTAGTTAGGATATACGAATCGAGATTTACTAAGGAAGCTTTACCGCGCACCTTAGTTAATCTTTATGTATTTGGATATGTTCTAACATATTTTTTTACGATCTTGTTTATATAGTATTAGTGAATTTTGTTATGTGCATTAATTTTATTTCATCACGTAATTGTGTATTATTTTTAAAAAATGAATACTTATAAAATCAAATCTGAAAAAATATAATGTATTAACAAACCAACCACATACACATTAGAAATTATACACTAATATGCTAAATTTCCTAGTTAATAATAACATGTGAATAACTATGAGGCAGATAGATTTCACGGTATCTCGCAACCCAATCTAAAATCCGGTCAGGATATGGGACTGCCCATCTACTAACTCATACGTCTCGTTGATATTCTCATTGCACATGTACTGGAGGCAATGGGCATCCATCTCGCAAATGTAGCTGTAGAATAAATTATTATAAATTAAATGTAAGATTCGGCTAAAAATATAAGAATGAGAATAATAATTACAATAATTTAAAATAAATCACAGTAATAAATACATGTATGAAATGCTGATGTTCCTCTATGAATCCGATGACAAGTGTTCCAGCATTACCATCCATGTTAGAAACAAGAGGTAGGACGGTGGTCGACCCTAACCGTGCAAGAAAAACAATGCACAAATTGAATGTGTTCGCGATGACATAAAGATGATCAGGTGTATCCTTCCAATAGCCAGCAGGCGCCAAACCCTCTTCCCAATTGGTCCGTCTTATCAACTCAGTTACACGTTCTATTGATGCAAAGAGTTGCACATATACGTTCATACGGTGGTGTAAATCAAAGCACATTCTTCTACGAATTTCAACCCAATGATTTTCATCCCCGAACAAAAAATTAGATCAACCCTAAATCCACAATTACTATCACAAACCACGTTCTTCCAGTTTAGTATGAACGTAGATGAACCCAGGAAATGCATTGTTGAAGGGGAATGGCATTGATAGGGTATTCGGGTTTACAATGCATGATAGACTGGACCTACCATTGTTACGTCCCCTGCCCCTACCCCTACCTCTACGAGGCGACCTACCTCTTCCACGTGGACTAGGATTAGAACCTGAACCTGAACCGCTTCCCAATCCAGAACTTGATCCGCTAGACTTTTTAATCTTCCTATGTGCGACAGAGACGTATTCCCAGTGAGACTTAGTCCTCTTGGTAGAATTCGTCTTCCGTCGTCCCTTAGTGATTGCGGTCTCTGGGGGTGTTGTCAACAGTTGACAGGGATCTTCAGACAATAGAGGAGATATAACACCTTTGATGAGGCGTCTCACTTCCCATACCTTAGAAATTGGACCCATACTAATCTCATGTATCACTGAGGTGAGATCACGCATTTCGAAATCCATGTCTCTATCGTGTTGTTCATGAATATCAGAACCGATTTCTAGTCTTCACCAAAAAATGTCAACATCTTCCTCTCGGATTGGAATTAAATATTGGCACCTATGAACAAGTTCACACGGACATGGTAGACCGTGCGACTTCCTTAAGTAATGCAGACAATTGCTTCCCGGTTCTTCAACCATCTTGCATGCTTTCTTTAACTCATCCATTATCTTCTTCAAAGCCAAATGACTAACTTTATTACTTAGATTCTTCAATATGACATTACTCTTAGCGCTATACTTCTCCTTAAGTTTAGAAACTTCCAACGTGTATTAAATTTCAGCAATTTGCCTTTGGATTAGAGAGTCGATGTTCAGAAACACAGTGTCCAAATCACCGTGACACGTTGATAGCCACACCTTCAACATAGAATGTTCGCTCTCAGCACGGTTCGTTCTCTCTACGCCAAAATGTAACACTTAAGATGTCCAAACCCAGCCAAATTGATGGGCAAATGGATTCAACCATGTGTTGGATAGGTAATGCAGAAAGTCTGGCTTGCTTTTCCACCTAGTCTTTAAGACCTCCAACTTTCTTTGATATTCAACCTCATTAATTTCATTTATTAATTTTTTCCATGAGCCATTCATGAACCGTTGAGCCACCTCTTCATCTTTCACCATCTCAAACAACTTTGCCAACACATTTTGATCTATGTGTCTTTTACATAACATTTGGTATGAATTTCTGAATACATCATCAATCACCGGCACTAGTCCACTTTCCCTATCGGTAAAAATTACTAGTGGCTCTACTTGATTGATAATTGAACCCTGGCCATTTGACATAACAAATGTAAAATATAAATGCTTGATTTATTGAAGAACCCATATGTATGTCATTGTGTGTTCATTGCACATAAAAGTTGTTGCCACTATGAAGTTCTTTACTATTGGAGTCATCCCTACAGTTTCTAATAGCGGCATGTTGTACCTTAATTAAAAATTAATGGAAAATTAATTATTAACATTGACAACTATTTCAGACGGACTTCAAAATATTATTAACTATTTCTTTAAAAAAATATATTATAAAAAATCAAATATCCACTACATACATAATAAATTTAATTTTTTACATGGAAAAATTAATAAAGATATATAATAATACAATTAATCCACTATAGTACTTGTTCGTTTTATACGTGGTATCCATTATCAATACATACGGCCACGTTCTAATCATTGCAATCGATGTTGGGTGTGCAACGACAATATCACTAAGTACGTTACTCTCCTCACGGTTTCTGTGGAAAACTGTGTAGCCCTTTCTGTGCTTAGGCAGAGAACTTCCTCTACCGTGTTTTTTCCCAGCATCCGGTTCCTCTTAATCTTGGCAAAAACATTGTAAATTTTTTTGGCACTACATACATCATAAATTTCTAATTATTAACGGAATAAAAATAAATCTAAAATATTTAATATTTAAATAAAATTGCAAAAATAATTCCCTTATAATTTACCTAACTGCGCAGCCAGCGTCTTGTTCTCGAAAAATCGTAATATATTGCGAGGCGGCACATGACTCTTCCTGAACCGCTCAGTCTGGTGCAACTGCTCCTCCGTAAGTCTTGTAGCCTGAGCATGACCGTGATTGTAAACAGCTACTTTATAGTTGTGCCTCCTATTGTGTACAAACAATTGCCAACTTTTGTCTGTTGCCATTTGCTCTCACTTTAGCTTAAATGGACACCCACATTTTTTAGTCTCATAGGGTCCCCACCTTTTTTTTTTTTAACATCTTCTTCCTCATCGTCAACTATTGCTTTTTTATATTTTTTAACTGAACCTCCACGCTTGCAAGCCAATGTGACATACGGTCACCAATCAGCTATTCTTGATCTCTAATACTGAGTTATGATTAAGTATGTCTTCGCATTCATTGCAGTTTGTTTTCCCCAGTGTACCAACTTATCTTTCGAACTAAATATTTGGTCAGTTGTGAATAAATATCCAAGATCAATATATTCTTCCGGATCTAAAAATTATTCAAACGTACTTGGATCTTCATCAGCCTGTTAATGTATTAGTAAAATGAAAACATTAACAAAACACAAAAAAACCCTAAACCGAAAAAAAAAATTTCTGCACCATTTTCGCCCAGATGGGCGGAAATTACCGGTCACTTTCTCCCATCTGGACGAAAGTCCGTCGAAAGTGACTGGTAAGTTTTGCCCATCTGGGCGAAAATGGTGCAGAAATTAAAAAAAAATTTCAATCGATTTCTTACCTCAAAACCAACATTTTCTTCCAAAGATTCTTCAAAGAAATCCATATTTTCTTCAAATCTCGTTTTGATATTGAAGGATGAAGCTTTTTTTAGAGAGATGCTAGAGAGAAAGTTTGTAGAGAGAAAGAGTTTAAGTTAAGATGAAATTTTTTCGAATTATCCTTATCGACCTCCTTGTCAAGAAGGGTGACAATATATGTTAGTTACTTTATTTCTGACAAGCAGCATATATTGGCGAGAAAAAAAAATCTATTTTCCTACTAAATTTTTCTCCTTAACTCAATTCTCTCTAACTACTCTCAAGCCTCAAACTTAAATTTTGTACGTTCAACATAAATTAAAGGTAGATATAGATAATTTTAAAGATTTTTTCAAGAAAATATCAATTTCGAGGTAAAAAAATTCCACAAATTTAATTTCTCTTAAGTGTCCTGAGTTTCTCCCAGATGAACGTGGCGAAATTTTTGAAGCAGTCTCGCCCAAGTTGGTGAAATTTCTTAGAGAATTTCGCCCACCTGAGAGAAATTCATGTCAGTGCATTTTTTAAAATTTTTTTAAATGTTAATTTTATGCTTTTTATAATTTATTTAATTATATAATATGTATTATTAATTTGTTTCGTAGTATATTTTAATGTAACAAACTGACGTAGATCCGAATACATTTCAAGAATTTTTAAAACTGGAAGAATACGTGGATCACGAGTATTTATTCACAACTGATCAAATTTTTAATTCGAAAATAGAATTGATGGATTGGCAAAAGAAATAGCAATAAAAGTGAATACATATTTGATTGTCACTCGATATTTGAGATAAAAAACTTCTGACCGTTGACCATACGTTACATTGGCTTGCAAGTGTGGAGGTGCAAAGAAATCAAGAACAAAGCTGAGAGTTGATAATGAAGAAGAAAAAGGTCCATAAAAAGGCAGTCCTTATGGAACTAAAAAGTGTGGTTGCCCCTTTGAATTAAAATGCAGGCAAATGGCCACAAGTGAAAACTGGCAATTTTTCGTGCACAATGGAAGGCACAACCATGCAATAGGTTTCTATCACCATGGTCATGCTCAGGGTGTAAGACTAACGGATGAGCAATTGATACAGATCGAGCAATTTAGGAAGAGTCATATGCCACCACGTAACAATTTTTTCGAGAACAAAATGTGGATTGTGCAATGAGGTATGTGTTTTATTAGGTTATTATAATATCTTAAATTTTTGCTTAGGGTTTCGAAATATGATTTATATGATTTATGTAATAGAAATTATTCAACGTCCTTGCGAAGATGAACAAGAAAATGATACAGGGGCACAACACGGTAGAAGAAGTTCTTTGTTTAAGTGTTCAATGGGGTTATACGGTATTTTACAAAAACTATGATAAGAGCAACGTACATAGTGACTTTATTGTTACACACCCGACATCGATTAAAATAATCAGAACGTGGCCATATGTACGGATAATGGATACTTCATACAAAACAAACAAGTTGTTCATTTATATTCTGTTAAGTGTAGATGTAGATATTAAATGTATATTGATTGTTTTGTTATAATATTAATATGATTATCTTAAAGGAATCGTGATCGTTTACTTAATATTTATAATAAACATTTATGTTGAATTAGTTATTTTTTTATTAATTTATATTGTGGCAATTTTAATATCTTACTCTAAATACTTAATTTATACTTTAATTTATGTTTAATTTAGTTTTTTATGATTTAGGGTTTTTCATATATAAAACCTTTTTAAAACTTGTTATTATTTAATATTTAAATGAATTAATCCATATTTATTATTTTTCTTTAAGTTTAATAGTTTATGGTTTAGTGTTTAAATTTAAATTTATGATGTACAGTTTGTAAGTATCCTATTTGTCCTTTGTATTTTTATTACTTAGGTACAATATGTTATTGTTAGAGGCCATCGGAATGACTCCGACTGGTAAGAACTTCACTGTAGCAATTGCATTAATGCGGAATGAGCAAGCTATAGCATATAGATGAGTACTTGAACAGATTAAGTACTTATATTTTGCATCAGCTGTGTCAATAAAGAATGAGGAAGATGTTAATGCACATGAACCGGTTGTGATTATTATGGACAGGGAGTAGTTTAATGCTTGTGATCTATCAGGTGTTCAATAAATCATACCATATGCTATGTAGAAGGCACATTATCAAAATGTTTTGGCAAAATTAACTGAGTTATTAAAGGTGAAGTTTTGGCATCATGGTTCATAAATGACACATGACACAAATTGCTCAATGAAATCGATGATGCGGAGTATTATAAAACATTGGATAATTTGAAGATGAAGTGGCATAAAAGGTCGGATTTCTAGCATTATTTATTTAATACTTTGTTGAATCCTCTTCTCATAAATTCGTCCGAGTTTGGACAAGTAAAGTACTGCATTTTGGGGTAGAGACCTCCAATCGAGTTGAATGTGAACATTTAGTTTTGAAGCTATGACTTTTAACATACCATGGTGATTTGGGCACAATGTTCCTTAATATTGTTCCATTATTGAAGGTCAAATTGTAGAGATTAAGAGCTTATTGGAGAGGAGGATGAGCCCCAGTTGGTATATGAGGTGGTTCGGTAGAAGACCCTGGTGCACCAGGGTCATAATATATCCCAAGCATAAATGGGGCAAGAGTACTAAAGATGTCAGAGGTACTATGACGCCCCCTCACACTACGGGATGAAGCAGTGACTGTACACCCGTCAACTCAGCCGGTCCTGTCTGCTACATGACCTAGACCATTATCTCTCCTACGTGTTCCAGCCTGAACCATCGAAACAAATTTCCAAACATAATCATAAATAATTAACATATATTTGTTTAATTCATGTTTTATTTTATTTAAATCTTTTTACACGGTATATATAACAATTTGTCTATATTGTATTATTTAACTTCTTTCTTTATAATATTTTATATTTAAATTATATTTTTTAACTATGTAATTTGTATTATGTTATTATTTTTTAAAAAATAATTGTATTATTTCATTTATATTATTTTATTATTTATTATTATTAATAATAATAGTTATAATGTTTTAGTGTAATTACTTGTTATTTAAATTACTATTTAAAAAGGGAGAAAACTTATTCTTTAAATGGAATTTAAATTATTATTATCCTTATTCATGTATTATTAGTTATTATTAAATTTAAAACAATATTTACTTCCCTAATTTATATTATTTATTATTTATTTTTAAATAAGTTTATTATTATATTTATATTATTTTATTATTTTTATTATTAATAATGAAAATAATAGTTATTATGTCAATAGTGTAATTATTGATTATTAAAATTACTATTTAAAAAGGGTTGGATCCTATTCTTTAAATTATTATCATTATTCTTTATGTATTATTAATTATTATTAATTCAAATAACTATTAAATTTATTATTTACAATATTATTCAAATATAATTATTTAAATTATTATTAGGTTTAAATTATTCATTAATCTTTTAAAATTAATTACTTTATACTTTTGTATTAAATAATGTCTATTATTATGTCAATTTATTATTTACTACATGATGCATTGAATTAACCAAAACACAAATCTACCATCATCATTTCTTTTCTAACCATGAACTTAATAAATAAACTTAATCAACCTAAACATATAAACTGATTCAAAATATAACATGAATAATTGTAACACATGCTAACAAAATAATTAATGCATATTTAAACTTAAATTATTCACGTAAACATAATTCATAATCATATTAAACAAATAATTATGAAATAAACTATTTAAACAATTAATTACATGTATTCTAAATAAAAAAATTAAATAATATGCCAAATAAACATGAAATTAAACATTTGTAAACACTATATTAAATAACAAAAATAAATAAGCATAATCATAAGGTTAAACATTTATAAACACAAAACTAAATAACATAAACAAATATATAAAATAAGAAAAAAAATATACAATGCAATTTCGCCTAGGCTGGCGGAACTCGGCATTGGATTTCGCCCAGCATGGCGAAGTTTACTGAGAAGTTCTGCTTCACTAAGGGAACTTCTCTGGAAGATTTTGCCAGTTTGGGTGAAATGCCGCTCAAATTTGGCAGTTTTTTTTATTCGGTGCATATTTTTTAATTTTAAACCGATAATATTGTAAATAAAATAGTATTGACTGAAGTACTAATTTTTTTTTTAATTTTCAACCGTTGAATATTCCTAAATCTGAGATTGAATCCTTGGGCGTTAGAGAGAAGGTATATAGTTTTCTTCTAGAGAGAGAAATTTGTTAGTGAAAATAAAATTTTTAAAATTTTTTTCGCATTATCCTTTTAAATTCTCGAATTATATTTATTATGTCTTGAAATTCAATTGCTTGCAAAAATCATATAACAAATGGCCTACACTTTCTGACATAAGCGAAAAAAAATGTTCACGGGTCTCCATCCACATGAAAAATTAAAATCTTTTCATGAGATGTATTGTTTATTCTGTATTGTAAAGAGGGAAGCCTTCACATGGCTCATATATTCACATTTGCGCACACCAATTGATAGCAAATTTGTGTGAACATGAAAATTTTTTTGGGAATTTATAAATTTTATGAAAATTTTCATTCCTCTCTCACCTTTTTCTTTCTACTATATTCTTCTCTAACTTCTCTCTATATTTCTTATTAAATTTTTGAAGATTTCGAGCTTGAAGATGGAAAATTTTGAAGATTTCACGTTTGAAAATGTGAGTTTTAAGGTAAAATCGACCCTAAATGCATTGAAAATTGAACGGAAGTAGCTAGCGCACCAGCCATTGGCTCACAAACAAGCGTGTGCACTAATAGCTGGCGCACCAAATGGTCTGGTGCGGCAGTTGCTTCCATTCAGCATTTTTCATTTTTTTTTAAATATGTATAGGTTAATTATGTTATATTAATTGTTTTTCATCTGTTATATTAATTTTTCATATTTAATGCGATTATGTTATTAACTATGTTATGTTAGTTATTTAATATGTATACGTAATTATGTGTTATATATTTTAATTTTTTAATTTAATTGTAAGTAATATTTTTTAATTATTTATTTGTGATTATAATTAAGATGTTATAATTATTTAATTTAAATTATAATTCATATGTTCAATAAGTTACTATTTTAATGAACTTACGAATATGTTATTTTCGTTATTCAGTTTTATTCTGATTTAATATTTGAGTTGGTTATATTTTTTATCTGTTAATATTGTGTAGGAAGATAACAAATTATATTCTGAATAATACGAGGATGTTTTACACATGGAGAATTCCGTAAACCACAATTAATTATTTCAAACGGATTGTGAATTTAATTCGAAAGAGGATTTCGTTGATTGGGTAAAAAATCGAGCAAAAAAAGTTAACACATATGTGACACCTATACATTATTTTACAGAAAAAGATTTAGGGGTTAGGCCATACGTTTATATTGGTTGCCATCTGGGGAAGGAAAAAAAAGTATGGCCATACAGAATGATGAAGAAGTAGAACAAATTCTTGCAAAACGTAGGGGCCTGTATGAAACTAAGAAATGTAATTGTCCGTTTAAATTAAAAGGCGAGGAAGATATTAGTGGAGCACATTGATAATTATTTATAAAAGATGGAAGGCACAATCCTGAAATTGGTGTGTATCATCAAGGTCACTCTCAAACTGCAAGGCTTATAGAGGAGGAGTTCAAATTGACCGAGCAATTGAGTTGGTGTTAAGTGGCACCTTGTTTTATAATGGTGAATTTGGGAGAAAATAATCTCGATACTACTACAAGGTATATTGTAGTACTGTTATCCGTAGCTTAACTTAATTCTCTTATACTGAAAATAATGATGTTATATATTTTTATTATCTCATGGTCGTTAATTTTTATTGTAGTTCTCGAACGATATATAATGTTTGTGCAAAGATTAAGAAGGATAGGATGCAGGGATGCAACACTGTAGAAGAAGTGCTCCACATGTGTTCAAATCTTGGATATACGTGTTTTTGGACAGAATTGTGACGAGATCACAGTTCTGAGTAATATAGTTGCTGCGCATCCGAATCCATTCAGAAGTTGAAGATGTAGCCTTATCTACTTGTACTAGACACAACCTACAAAACAAATAAGCAAGTTGCTTTAATGATAAAGTATTTCATTATTCCATTTATTAATTGCTATCTATATCTAAAATCTCATGTTAGATTTTTTTATGTAGTGTTATATTATTTAAAATATAGAGAATGCATGTTAAATATTATTTAAAAATTAAGAAGATTAGTTAAGTTTTATTCGAAGTTTAGTTAATTTAATTATAATAATTTTTTTTTGTTAAGTTAAAAAATTATTATTCTACTAAGGTTCAATATGCCTTTACTCAAGGCAGTAGAGATGGCACCAACAGATAAAATTTTGTGTATAACTACTTTATTCATGCGTATGAACAAGCTGCTACTTATCAATGGGTGGCAGTACAGCTTAAAAAATTATATTTCAGTGTACCCGAACTGGCAGTGGTAATTACCGGTAAAGAAACAGGTTTGATGCAAGTTTTATCTGTAGTGTTAAACAAATCATATCACATGCTTTGCCGGAGACATAGTGAAATGAATATCAAAGGAAAACTAATTCCGATGATTGTTAAGGAATCAGTTGAAAAGTTTGTACATACAATATGGAGAAGATTGGTGAACTGCCAAGAGTTAGATGATTATGCAAAGAGATTGGAAAAATTAAATACAAACTGGTGTAACATGCAGTGGTTCTTGGAATATTTGTATAATGAATGGTTGAACAGTTGAGCAGTTAAATTCGTTATAATGTAGATCGGTAAAATTTTACATTTCGAGTCAAAGATAGATAATAGGGTTGAGTCTGAATACTCGGTGTCGAAGATGTTCCTTTAGACATCTCACGGAGACTTAGATACTATGTTTAGTAAGATACATTCAAAAATTGAGTCACAAATCTCTGCCATTAAGACTTCACTAGAATATTTCTCGGTTGAAGGAGAAAAATAATGCAAAGAGCAGTCTTGTGTTAACCGATATTTGTGGAAGAGTATGTCATTTGGCAATGAAGATTATAAAAGAAGAGTTACTTAGAGCTGCGAAGATCATGAGCGATCCAGAGAATCTTTATAGACATGTTCTTCGGACTTTATACGATCTACCATGTTCATACGAGTTGCTTACTAGATACTGTAAGTACATTCCCTTAAAGGTTGACAGTCTTTACCATTTATGGCTATCTCTTGTGATAGACGGGGTCTTGGGAATGGAGCATTAGAATAGTAGTGGATCTAGGTCAGGATCAGGTTCGGGTTCAGGATCGGGCTCCCATGGGAGACGATGCCCACCACATCCCGATTGCGGGTCTAGGGGTAGGGGACGCAATAGCGGTCAAAGTTCAGTCGAGTTATCTGTTGTACAACTGACTGATGGATTTCCATATTGTGAGTCCCCTCATTTAAATGAATTCTCGAGTTTTGTATATCCTTTAATTGATAACTATATGGATCCAATTGGGGATGGTAACTGGGAGTTTAGAGTGGTTTCATATTTTATGAATGGTAATAGGGAGAAATGGGCTATGGTACGTAAAACAATGTGGCATGAGATGAGAAATAATCATGCTTTGTATGTAGGAATACTAGGGAAACAACGGTTTATACGCTTACGAGACAGTTGCGTGCACTTCAAAGGTATACCCCCTAGAGAATATTGGATGGAAGTACCTGATCATCTACATGTTGTTGCGAATCTTTACTGGGTATGTGTAGTACTTATCACCCGAAATCCCGAAATATTGCCATAAACTAACTTAATTCAAATTACTAATTAAAAACCCTTCGATAATTATAATTATTTAATCTCTTTACTTCCCTATAAACAGCTTCAAATCAATACATATCATGATGCTTAAATTAACACATAATTAGGCATTAATTATTTTACAAATCACTATAACATTTAACTACATCATAAATTAAATATACTACATGAAAAATTCAGAATTCATAATTATGACATGAAAAAACATACCAATACATGAAATTAACTAAAACAACTAACATAATGGACTAATATATATTAAGGACAATTAATATAACAATTTATACACAATTTATTAATTAAAAAAAAAGCTTCAAAATGGGAAATGGGGGTGAGTGGCGCACCACCCTGTGCCGTGCGCCAGGGGCTCGAGCACAACCCTATACGTGCACCAGGGGGTCACGCATACCCTTGTTCCAAGCATCAGTGGCTTTCACACCATCCATTTTAGATTTGACCCTTTTTTTTTTTGCTCAAAATGTAGATACACTAGTCTAGAATAATGTACTAACCTTTTTTCGGCATTTTAATGGTTGGATTTTCCTAAATCTTTTTTGGAAGTTAGAGAGACTTAGTGAGAAAAATAGAGTAGAGTGAGGAAGTGTGGAAATGAGATTTTTCGTGAATTTTTGTAATTTTATCGTGGAATTTATAAATCTCCAATTTGTTTTTACATTTTTTTTTGGAATGTACTTCCTATACTGACTATATACCTAGGCACATAATTGTGCTTCAATAGACTGGTTTTCATTGTTAAAAGAGAGGGGGCACATACTATTCTGAATCAAGTAATGGCTAATTCACCTACAGCTCAATGCATTTTTACTACTGATCATATGCATAGGATTTGGATTTCAAAAGAGAGTAAATTATGAGCAATTAAGATGTGGTGAAAATTGACTTTGTGCATGTTTGGTGGATGAACATGCTGATGTTACCATCATCTACTTAATTGATGATGATGGCAGCTTCATGGATAAGGTTTGCGTGAAAACAATTCGGATTTGGAGCCACGACGTGAATATTGTATCGTTCCGATCCCTCACCAACTAGGAGGATAAAAAAATGCCTATACTGCCTAACATTAGCTCAATTAAGATATTTTTACTGTTTTGTAGAGAACTTGGAAATAAGGAATTCAAGGCTTTATGAAAATGCATTTAGACTGCATTCAAACCGAAAGTGTGGATCGTAAGCACTTCCTCATTCAAAATTCAATTTGTTTCAAGAATCTTAGAGTTTAATCTGGTAAATGCAACAGTGGCCCATTTAGATGATGGAAATGGCTCTTGGCTTAATACATTCGTATACTATAAGTATAATGTTGTGGAAATAACCCCTCCTGATATTTTGCTATATGTAATGTATTTCTGAGTGACTAGGAAAATTCAGGTTTGTACATGCTCAAAAAATTGAGGATGAATGTGTTGATGCTTGGAACATGTTGAGGGCTAATAGAAGCCATATCGAGACCCCGAATGATGATGTAGTTGAAGTTTCATCATGTGAATCAATGGAAATTTGATTTTTATTAATGTTTCTAGATTTATTGTTGGTTTAAATTATGTTTTAGATATACTAAGTTATTAACAATTATCAATCCATGTTATTGTTGTTTTATTCCATTCAATGTGTCTATTATGACCTTTCTAAATTTATAATGCTCTGGGAAACAATTATTAATCCATTCTAAAATGGCATATGTTTGTTAATTTGAATGCTTCCAAAATGAAACCTGTAAGTCCAGGATCTATCCAAGAGAGGGGTGAATTGGACTAATAAGAAAATTTAAAACTACAAATACTGACTGTAAAGTTTTTATATTGATTTTCTCAAAAAACTAACTCACTAACTTAGGAACTATCATATTATCAAATTTATTCTTCTTGAATGCTATTAACTTGACTTTAGAAGATTGATTCAGATCAGTT
Source organism: Catharanthus roseus (assembly GCA_028651295.1). Taxonomy (NCBI): domain Eukaryota; kingdom Viridiplantae; phylum Streptophyta; class Magnoliopsida; order Gentianales; family Apocynaceae; genus Catharanthus; species Catharanthus roseus. The sequence continues at coordinate 1,418,646 of JAPQWS010000033.1, read as the reverse complement.
TGAGAAAAATAGTACTTAGAAACAATTGCAGAATTATAAAAGACATTAATTAAAGAACATAAATAAATCTATAGTGGTTCGGCTAATTGCCTACATCCACTTTCTTCAACATCACTCTCCTAAAGATTCCACTAACTCAATCAATCTCGATTAGGGTGAGATTAAACCCTTACAAACACTAGCTTTTCTTTAGTCTAGCAACTAATCGTTTTCTTATACCAAAGAAAACTCATTTGCAAGTTTTTGATATTGACCTTGTAACTTTACATCAAGTTTTGTTAAGAAACTTGAAAATCCAAACAGAAATGAAGAAGAATTAGAAAAATCACTTTATGAACATCAAAGAGCTATAAACTCATAACTCTTTCTCTTCTTTTTAGCAGATGCACTCTCCTTGAAGGTCTTGAATAATACTCGAAAATTCTAATGAAAATGAACACTTCTCTTTGAGTTTTCTTTGCTTTCTATACTTGTTAGAAATCAAGTTCTCTCTTACTCCTTGTCCTCTACACTGTTTCAATTACTTTTTCATATCCCACTTCTTTTGCTTTTCATTTTGCCAACAAACAGCTGCATTTGTAACAAATTTCCTGAAATGAGCACAAAACAAATACAAAAGAATGGACCACATAATATTGCTTTTTCTTTATTAACCATTTTGGAATATTCTCTTCAGTTCAGCATACTCATTTACTTCCATTTGGTATCTCAACAGTTGCAAAGAATTGAGAGATACTTGCTTGACCCCCCATATATCTAGCTAAGCTTTCGTATTTCTTCTCATGATTCAGCACACAGTAGCTCCACAAATCAATCTTATTTCATGGTTATCTTAACAAGAGAGAATATGAATTGTAAAGCTAATTTTGTTACCCATCAAAACTAATCAAGCTATTGATTCCTTGAGGCAACAAAAACTTACTGTTAATATAATCAAGATTGGGCTTGTGAATCAATGAAATACTCTGTCCTCATATTTTTTTTAGTGAAGTTTGTCATATTTATTCCCACAAATGAATTACAAAAAAATTGGCATTAAAATTCGTAAATAGCTCGAAATTTGGTACAAAAGTAATGAAATTTATTTTTCTTAATTTAACTTGTGCCAAATGACAAAAAATATTGGCTGTAAAATATATGAGGATTTAAAAGATTAGAAAAAAATGAAGTCTCAAAATGGACTACGTTTCACCCGTTTCGGTCACTCAATTTGAATTTGAACTTTTTATAACTTCAGATAATTTATATTCACTATTTTCTGTCTGTTTAGATAATTTTTTTAAAAAATTAATTTTTATGTACCAAAACATTATGGGTAATTTTGAACTTTCACAAAAATTTGTACAAAAAAAAAAAAATCCTTTTAGATTAGGCTTGTTCGTAGAACAAAAATAAATGTTGATAATGTTTCACTAGGAAATTTAATGACAGTTCAAGGGTAATTGAGTTGTTTTCCTTTTCATGTAAGTTATATAATCAATTCTTTTATTCTTGTATCATATTGTGAGCAGAATGTTAGTCTCTCTCGTAGAGGCCTAGGAAAGCCCCGGCCCTTAACATCTTTCTTATGCTTTATATGTGACATAAAATTATGTTTATTTTGTGCAAAATTAGTATAATTTTTCGATCATTGGCCCCCAAAAAAATAAAATAATTTAAAATATACAAATAATATTACTTTGTAGTTCAATTATACACTAAATTTTTGTATTTGAATTTTGGCTCCCTAGAGGTCAAGTTCTAGCTCGCCCTTGATCACACTTATATAGTAGCTATAGAATTTATCAATGAAATTGTCATTCTTTGCCAAAGTAATAATCTCGTAAAAGAGTAAAACATAAATACATTTTTTGGATACTCCTACAGTATATATGTACAATGGCCGAAAGTAGAATCATGAAAACGAAGCATTAGCCAAAAGAAGGATGTATTCTCAAACCATTGCTTTATTGGAACAATTGTTTTCTATTGCTGCGGACTTCATCAATCAACACACCTTTATCTTTAATTCAATGTATTTTTTCAAAATTTTTGGAAAGCGAATGAATAAATACTCGATTTTTTTTTAATGAACTTCGTCATAGTTGATATTTTCTTGAAAAAAAAAATGCAACAATTTGAAGTTAAAATATACTAATCCATCCAAAGTCTGTTACATTAATATATGACACAACAATGATGGGACTGATTAGGTTATCTTAATTTGAAATGAAATAGACTACAATGCCCTTTCTTGATGTAAGTTCCGTTTTGGTCCAAGAGGGAGTGAATTTGACCTAATAAAAATTTTAGCTCTTTTAAAACAGATTCAATTGAAAACTACTGATCCTAACAAATTCAAAGGATATCACTTAAATTGTTAGCTTGACTTAGTGATAAGCTAATAAGCATGACATGACAAAAATCAACAAGCTCAGAAACTATCACTTAAACCATTAGCTTAGCTCAGTGACATAAAGCTAATCAACATAATATAATCAATCAAGACAGAAGCTATTACTTAAGCCATTAGCTTGACTCAATAATAAAAAGTTGATTGCAGAATAGAAGAAACTAGCCCAGAAAAAATCTATATCTATAAAGATATTAGCTCGACCTAGAGATGCAGAATTGAAAATAGATTCAATGCAAATTCTATTATGAGCATTCTTGCAAAATAGAAACTCATCAAAAACAAAATAAGATAAGCAAAGAAAATCTGTATAAACAAAAAGCAAATGAGGCACAAGGATTTTTATAGTGATTCGGTAATACACCTACATCCACTTTTACCCAAGAACACCGTCTCAAGGATTCCACTATAAACCATCTCGTTCAAGGTAGATCAATCTTTACAATACTAACCGCTACCTTTAAACTTAGTTCTAGCAATTAACAGCTCCTCTATCTCAAGAAAAACTAACCCACAAGTTTTGTACTGAAACTTGCAAAACATCTACAAGTTTTTCAGACGGAACTTGTAAACCAAAAGAAATAAAGATGAAAACAGCTCCAGCACGTAGACTCTTTGAGTCCTTTGATTCTCTTAAATAGTTTTCTGAAATTTCTCTCTACTTGATGATGGAAACTCTCTCTCACAATTAGCGAACTTCTTGCAAAATCGAGAGAGGGAAAAAGGCTTCTTTTTTTGCAACTTTGTCTTCACTTCTTTAAGTTTAGAAAGATGTGGTCTTCAGCTATATATAGGACTACCCAATGCTCAAGTTATCTCACAAGGGTTTCTTTCTTTTCAGCTTCCTTTTCAACAACCTATTACTATCTATCTTCATCTGCACACACAAGAAAAAATTGTAGTACATGTTTAACAAAAAAGGGTATAAGGAATATGGGACCACTCCATAATATTGACAAGTGTATAAACTTGTTCCCTAAGCTAGTATTCCTCATCTACATGTAAAGTAATCCAGCTACCATGACCCTCTTGTATGATGCCATGTGTAAAACACTTTGATCCCCACAAAATCTTTTCAACATTTCTGCTCATCTAATTAGCTCAACTCTTTATTTTATCTCATTCTTCAAGTGCCTCCTCATTAATCACCTTCTTTGCCCACATGCTGGTGAGTACCAACAAAATTTTCTCCCTCTTGAGACTTCCAGCATTTTTCTACAAAAAGATAAACAACTTTTGTAAGTTTTTTTGTGTTTCACCAAAAAGAAAAGGACAAAGGACAATGGACCACAAAGAATAAAGTAAAAGGCACTTTATCAATAAGGAAACTTCCCTTCTCTTTCCTTTATTCTCCAATATTTAATTTATCCTTGTTATTTCCAGAGAATGCATTCAAATTTGTTGCTTCAGTAAAAATTCTTCCAAACTCGAATTCGCTTATTTCGCCCAAATTAGTAGCTCGACCTATTAGGTCAATCTTTTAGCTCAACTTAACTTCCATTCACATTAGCTTTACTACTGTCTTTCAACAAAAATACTTTATTAGATTAACTTGATTTGTTACTCATCAAAAAATGACTGGCCCTTGAGTCAACATTCTCCTTTTTTTTATGAGTGACAAAACTAGTTTTTCCATTATACACAAGTAGCGGAGGCAAAGAAAAATCATGCACAAAGAGGTTCTAGAAGCTCCTGCTGAGCTAATGTGTTAGTTTTCAAACTTGAATAATTTTGAGCTAGGCTTCAAACATCTTTAAGTAGTTCCACCTTCACAACAAGTGCATCTAGGAAAAGATTAAACTAAGTGTGCACAGATAGCTCTGGATTGATTAAAACACAAAGAGGATAGATATTATAATATAATAGAAAGCTTTAAGTTAAAGTATCTATATCTGTTAAACATAAAAAGCAATATCATCCCACCATAATAGAATAGGAAAATTTGAATCATTCTCCCCATTTTTTTCACACACATAAATGGGGTATGGAAGACAAACTAATAAATGCAAATTAACTATTCATAGATCAGATTGGTATAGAAGCCAAGTAAAACAAATGATTGAGCAAGCAACAACTTTCAATATTTTTGTCCCAATTGAAAATTTGCAACAAGGAAGTGGACTAGGCATGATTAGGGCTACGAGTAATAGCTCTGCGACTTACCAACCTGGATAGCTTTAGAAAAAAACTATGAAGAAACAACTTGATCAACTAATGAAATCTAGAATAAAAAGTTGAGGTTGCATCAAGTTGACCTGGCATAAGACCAGAAAAGACTCAATGAGAAAGATATAAGTAAAAAAATTAACTTATTATGATATTCCCATGCCTCTTAGGACAAATTTAAGTACACCATCCACTTTGACACCCTTAGCACTAGCTCTACTTTGCTAGACTTGAGCTACTTTCGAACCCTTAGCAGTAACTTTGCTTTGCACCTCTTGAGCTAATTCTTATTTTCCAGAAACATCTTCCTTTCTTTTAATTACAATTCTTTAACAATTCTCCAAAGTATCTATTGAGGCTCACTTAACAAATTCTTCTGCCTTCTTTCTTTTAGTAGCCTGACTAACCATTTTTTTCTTTTGATCAACTTGTTTCTCGCCTGTTAGTTCAAGTTCAACACTCATCTCCTCTTTTTCTTCAGTTTATTTTTCAAAGCATCTCTCTTTTTTGTTCGCATGCCTACTCCCTTTCAAAATTAACAGTCATTTTATCTTCTTCGACCAATTCTTCTTTCATCAACACATCTCTTATAGTTTTTTTGTTTTCACTCTTTCATTTTTCTCTTTTTCCAGTATCTCTCTTTTCTTTTTCCTTTTCATTACTTGGTTTTTTATCCTGAGTAGTTCATGTTGAAGCTACATCATTGAGTTTTTCACACATTATTGCTCCCCCTCAATTCCTCTTTACTTTCTTCTCACTTTCTTCCTTATATTTCTTACCTTCTGGAATACTTTCTTTTTCTTTAGAAATAAGCTATTCCATTTGCTTCATTGTGCTTTCATTTTAGATTAGTTTCATCAAATTTCTCTTGGAAGCCATGGTTTGTATCAAAACTAGTAGAAGAAAGAATTCAAAGAGAAATCTAAGGCAGCTTGCAAGAGCAATGAAAGAGATTGTCTTGCTCATCAAAGATTAATAGGATTTTAAAATGTTACTGTCTTGCAAGAGTAACTATCATGCTAGTTTTTCAAAAGAGAGAAGACAAAATTCAAGAATTGATTCAACAAGAAAAACTCATAAAGGACAAACTTATCAAAAGTAGAGCTAATCAATCATTCTCCTTAGTAACCATCAATACCAAATCTTATCACAAGAAGCATGAGAGAGACACATAAAATATAACTTTAACGAATAAACACTTTATTCAAAGAGAGCGAGGGAGAGAGAAAATATCATAGAAGATCACAAGATGCTATGCAAGCTTTAGTCATCTGAAAATCATTAAAACCAGGTTCAAAACCGATCAAAGCTCTTTAATTGAAGACAAAAACCCCAAAGGGAAGCTTAAAAAAATTGTTTTCACACAAGCACATGCAGAGAGAAGCTAATTGGTGAGAACCATTAGCTCGAGTTTTAAAAGAATCCTCCAAAAGACTTCTCACGCCGGGGTTTAGTGAAGATATCAACAAATTATTTCTAGAATGCAACAAAGATTAGCTCAACAATACTTGATTCCATGTACACATAAATAACCTTGTGTCGTTAGCATCAATAAATGACGGACGAGTTTTGAAATTGTTTTGCATTTAATTCATAATTCACTTTGACGCAGTAAGTACTTCAGAAATCTCATTACTATTCTCCTACGCAATTTCATTAACATTTGAAAATTTTATCTACGGTCTCCAAGGATTTGTTATCACTTAATTAAATTTTTTGATGATTTATTGTATGTGACTTTAGCACGAGAAATCTATTTTTTCTTTTAAAAATAAAGTTTAAAAATAAACTAATCCTACAACAATGCCATAAAATGGCATGAATGTAAAAAAAATTAACTACAAATGGTTCATAGATATATGGAGGATTTCCAAAGTTTCCAACGGAAGGAAGGAGCTTTTGATGTTGTGTCATTAAATTTTTTACATCCTAATTAATGCCTATGCTCTCTGCATTTGAAGTTTAGTTTACAGCGCGTGCACTAATGGATGAGCAGAGTCATTTCATGTCATGACACTTCCATCAAATCTCAATATGGTGTACGAATTTGAAGATAGACATTGGGTTCATTTTGGCAAATTAGAGCTATTTTTGGAGTTACTTTGGCAAAATGAGAATATAGAAGGGACTGATGACAAATTATTTGGGAAGTTTCTGCATTATATATTCACTGCACCTCATTTGAGAAGATAAGGAAGCTTGCATGATGTAGAATACCAAAGAATGCAATCTCACCTTACTCAATGAATAGAACCTTAACTATCTCAATTCCATTCAACCAAACTCATTGAGTACGATGATTTCTGTCTCTGAAGATTGCAATTTCGAGCAATTTGTAGCGGGAGAAGTGGATGTGTTGAAAGTAGGATGGATTTCTGAACATGTTGAGGTGCCCATTGAATGCGATTACGGTGCGAACACGTCTTTTAGTGACATATTCAATAGTTGGATTTTTACATGATCACAGTACGAATGTTTCTTTCTTCAGATCATTAACAAGGTGGGAGGCAGGAGAAATCCTCATTCCTGAAAACAACCCCTCTATGTCTTATGTTGCTGTGTTGTAAGAATGTTAGACCTACAAAAGTTATGGAAGAGCTCGCAAAGCTCAGATCAAATTTTAAACTATACATTTGGATCATTTACGCATTCACTGGTGGTGAAAGAGTTATTTCTGGGTATATGAATTCACTAAGTTTCATATATACAAATACGTCTAAACTTTAAATTTTTTATGATAAACGCATGAGTACGATTGTTTACTATAATCATGGGACTGTGGAAGTTTATGGACACAAATTTGAAGGCACTAAACTTGTATTTCGTATGTCACACATGAGGCATACAACTTTTATGATTCGAACCATTAACTGTCACCCGAGAATCCAGCGCCTAGCTCCCGTGGTCCATCTCTAGTCCTTCCACACTACATAATGGTACTCTGGGATCGGCAAGCGTACTCCAAAGAAGGATGTACAGCGCCGGAACGAATTAATTCAAAGGAGGAGGTTATTTTCTGTCAGTTGTAATATGTCTGTGTGTGTTGTCTGTCTAAGTTCAGTTTGGCATAGTTGTGATTTCCCTAGTAATGAAGCATATTATGTATAAAGTAGGTTTATCTTATTTTGCATGTTCATGCTCCTAATGCCATATGTTGGTGCACTAAGTTGATGAATGTAATGGAGAGTATATTATGTATAATTTATGCTATGAATAGGCATGGGCACTAGCTGAACCCGGGAGTCTGGGCTGGACTGGTCTCGGCTAGATGAATCGGTCTAGCCGGGCGAGCAAGTCCTGATGAGTCAGTGAATTGATCTGGTTAAAATGCACTTCAAAAAAATTGAACCCAAGTTGATTCGTGGACTAAGCAATTTTATTTTTTTGAATTCAAAGTTAAAAGTTCGGTTTTAAATTAGTTTTTTACTTTTTTATTTTTTTTAAAACTTTCTTTAAGTTATAAAAAAATCTAAGGTGTTTTTATTAAGAATAGAAAACTTAACTTATTTTTATTAAGTTTAGAAAAATCAAGTGTTTCTTTATTAGAAAACTTAAGAAGTTATTTTTATTAAGTTTATAAAAACATAATTATTTTTATTATGTTCAGAAAACTCAAGTTTTTTTTAATTCTGTTTGGAAAATTTAAGTTACTTTTATTAAGTTAGTTTAGAAAACTTAAATTATTTTATTAGTAAGTTTAGAAACTTAAGTTTTTTTTATCATGTTCAGAAAACTTAAGTTATTTTTATTAAGTTTAGCAAACTTAAGTTTATTTTTGTTAGGGTTCACGAAACTTAAGTTATTTTTATTAAGTTTAGAGAACTTAAAGCTTTTATATTAAATTTAGAAAATTTAAGTTATTTTTATTAAGTTTAGAAACTTAAAGTTTTTATTTTATTAAGTTTAGAAAACTTGAGTTATTTTCTTAAGTTAGAAAAAATGACTAAGGAAAGCCACCTTGAAGTGGTGGGGGTTTGGCATGGACCCCTACCGGTTTTATTAATAAGAAGATAAAATTATATAGGAGGGGGACTTAGAGACTAAACCTCCCCAAAGAAATTACAATTTAAAATCTAATACTATACTATCCTAAGTCCTAACTATTACAATTTAAATATAAAAATCCTATCTATTTGATCGAGTTTTTCTAGATTTGACGTCTGCTTCATCTTCTCAGATCTGGAGGATACTACATTTGACTCATCTTCGATATTCAGTCCGTCAATCCTGTCTTCTTGCATGTACCAATCGGCTAGACACATAAGTGCCTCTAATGTGTTGTATGACATCCTACTCCTAGTTTCATCGATTGTACGACGACTGTTGAAGAACGCACTTCAAGAATCCATAGTAGAGATAGGAGTTGTTAGAACATCCTGATCGATCCTAGATAAGACAAGATATTGTACCAAATTTGTCTTCCACCATGGAAGTATGTCGAGATCATTTGCATGATGCTGAACCCGATTGGCTTATTCGTATATAGACAAGCAGTTAGAGTTATTCTTGTAGATGATGAACTCGAGAAGACCATATATATCCATCATTTATCTATATCCTCCTCCTTGACTTGAAGAAGATGGCATCTCTCCATATCCTCAATGACTTGCACTTGCACTCGACTGTTCCTTCGATTGCCTCCCTGTTTGACTTTCATAGATATTGAATAAGTTTTCAAAGTTTGTGATGCATCTTCTTTTATTTTCTTAACATTTCTTTGGAGAGTAAAAAATGATTCAAAGCGAGAATCCAAAAATGAGTAAAAAAATCAATTAAACGCTCAAACCCCTCACTTTTAATACAAGGGTCTAAAATCAAAGCAACATAACATATGATAGGAAAATTTTCGTAATACTTTAAACTTTTTTCCACATCAAGCATCATAGGACCATATATGGCATGTGGTCTAAATTCTATAAAAATAATTGCAACTTTTATCATTGTAGGAAGCATGTGATGAGTAATGGGATAGTATTGTCCAAATAAAAGTTCAATCGCTTGCACAAAAGTTTTTTAAAAAAAACATATAACTAAATCTTCATAAAAAACATTTGAATCAGATGGTGATACATCATTTTCTAGTATATATACGGTAAGTTATTTATAAGGAAAACAAGTTTGTAACATATCTAAAGTTGAGTTCCATCTTATAGTAACATCTATTTTAAAAACTCTATAAGGCCCATTTTGTTCTATACAAGGTGATTTAAAATGTTGTCGTCTAGGACTGGAAGATCTAACGAACAAAATAATGTCTCTAATCGTTTTTGTCACATGTTCAACAAGTACATAACCATCTTGTAATCACAAATTCAAAATATGACATGCACATCTAATATGGAATAATTTTCTATCTAAAATTGGTCTCAAATTATTTTTCAAAATGGACATTAAAGAATTATTATTTGAAGCATTATCAAAGGAATTGGAAAAGTTATGTCATCAATTCTATAATCACAACATGATTGCGTGATATTTCGTGTTATATTTGCACTAGAACATTGGAATTAAAAACTTTTAAAACCAATGTTTTTTTTGTTTAAATGCCGATTTTAATTGACCCAATGACATGTAATATAAAATCTTCAGAAGTAACGGCTTTCAAAGAATCACAAGTATGCGAAAATTTTCAGGGATTAGATTAAAAAATTGTAGTATACTTTTTTCTTCCTTAAAAGTGTTATTAAGAATCTCCCTCCTAAGTGAATTTCTAGAAAATCCCTTATAAACCAGTTAAAATTCTACTTGTATCAATCTCACAAATGGATTACTTGAAGGTAATAATAAATGAAGTCTACCAACTGCCACCCACCTAACCATTACTCTTTTTATTAACGCATTATCATATTTAAAAGTTGTTGATGTACTGGAAGAGCTAGAACCAATTTGTGTTTGTTTAGTCAAATCTACAGCTTCAGACGGGTGAGTTTTTTAATTATATGTCTAGTAAGTGTACTGGTCCCACCATTTCCCTTATGTGAGAATTATTATTTACAAATTTTACATCTACCTTGATCACCTATCTTTTCAAAAACATTACAAACCTGAGAAGTTCTTTTTCTACTACCACTTCCACTAGGTGCGGTTTCAGGAGGAGGAGGAGGCATAGTATTTTCTTCATTTTGTTCATTATCAAACTCTACGATGTGGGAGGATGCATGTTTGAATCCATAATAATAAAGTAAACAAAACTTTATAACTAAATATATCAAGTAAACAAATAATTATTAATTTTTTTAAAAGGATATAAGTATTAAAAACTGAATAAACAAATTATAGTAAATAAAGTAAACAAATAGTCATTTAAAACTAAATAAAGAAATTATAATAAATAAGGTAAACAAATAAGTATTAAGAAGCTAAATGAAAAAAATTACATAAATAAAGTAAAAAAATAATTATTTAAAACTAATAAAGTATCAAATAAAAATTAATAAAAAATAATATAAATTAAGGTGCAAAGAAAGCACACTATCAATGATGATGAAGCTGGAAATCCAAAGAAGAAGTGAACAAGCTTTGATTTTTCTCAAAGATTCTTCGATTCTTTCCTTCCTCCAAATTTAGAATAATTCTCCAAAAATAACTGTAGGTGATCTTGATTCTTGAGAATAAAGAAGAGTTTAGAGAGATATGAGAGAGATTAAGAGAAGATAGAAGACAGAATGAGTAATTTTTTATTTGAGGGATGAATTGATTATGGGGTATTTATCGAAGAAAAAAGTGGGTTAAAAAAAATCAATCTAGACCGTTAGATTCAAACAGTCAAATCATCTGAACCGTTGGATCTCAACATTCAACTGAGATCTAACGGTCAGATAATTTAGACCATTAATCTCCAACGGTTGAATTGAAGTGAGAAACACCAGATCCCAACTCCCAACCAACGGTTATTTTTTGTTCTAAAAAAGAGCTAGTCCAGTTTCTTTTGTGGGCTAGGATAAATTGGGTTTCACACGGGTCAATTCAGACTAGGCTACAATTCGAAAAAATTAAACTTGATTCGGACTATATTCCTTAAACTACCATTCACGAGTTAGGCCGGATTTGGCAGTCTCAGATCGTTTTGGGGCCCAAGCGGGTTGGCGGCCAACCCCGCCTAGTAGCCATCCCCGTCCCTAGTTGTGATGTTGCTATTGAAGGTAGTTTATGTCTTGAAGAGAGAATTTAACTTAATTAGTCGGACTGACAGAAACCTACCATGGATGGTAGGTCTAACCTATCACACACAGTAGATCCAGACATAAACTTCCACCATGGATAGAAGCCTACCGCAGAAGATAGGCCTAGACCTACCAGACGCGGTAGGTTGGTTTACCATACTTTCTCTCTCTCTGTCTCTCTCTCTCTCTCTCTCTCTCTCTCTCTTGTTCTTTCTTTTCTTTCTTTCCTCTTCTTCTTCTTCTTCTTCTTCTTCTTCTTCTTCTTCTTCTTTTTTCTTTTTTTCTCACACCTCCCACCATCACTAACTTCTGTTCTTCCCTCTCTTTCTACTCCACCAAAATCCTCCCCCCACCCTCCTACCTCCACTATTTCTCCTCTGTCTCGTTTTTCTCCTTCTCTCTTATTTTCTTTTCATTTCTTTTTCTTCTTCCTTTTATTTCTTCTTTTCCTAACACTTGTGCTATCTTTTTTCTTGGTTCTTCTAACAAAAGTTTGCAGAAAATTCAAAGCAAAAAATTTTCCAGCGAAGATTCCAGCAACATTCTGGCAACTCCAGTAGAACTCTTGCGGCACATCGTTCGAGATAGAGTGCGTGTTACAGTTGTATTGCAGCGACGGTTTGTTTGCTCAAACAAACCAATGCTAATTTTAATACCCTTTGCTTCACTTTCGTGTTGTTATTGTTATCTTGTGTTCGTTTTTAGTTTGTGTGTTTGTGATTTAATTGTGTTTTCTGTTGTTAGTATTCACTCTCATCGTTTACTCGATTTTCTGTTCATTTATCTTGTGTCACACTTCATCACACATGGGCTACGTTAGTTTGTTATATCATTTTGTGTGTTTAATGTTTTAGTGATACCCCTACTCTTGTGTTAGAATCTTTGTACTTTTATGTATTCTTTCCTTTGTTTACTTCTTTCATGGCACACAAAAAGTCCACCACCTCCTCCTCCAAACGAACAAACACTTCCAAAAGGGCTCGAGGTGATGATTTCACGCCCAACCCTACTATTCCTCCTTATCCAGACGCTTCTCTGTGGCAGCTCGGAAATGGATAGCCGATAGAGAGCACCTTAAGCTATGGTTGAAAAGTCCTTTGATGCTCTCGTCATAGAACATTGAGGGTTGAATGCTCTTTTTGGTGGGTTAGGTTAGGAGCCCCTTTTGCACATTTTTGAAAACTATTATCCCGAGCTTGTTCGTGAGTTTTACACTAACATGTTTCATAAAAAGGACAATGACTTTTCTACAATTATTTACAGTTAAGAGAGTGAGGATAGTTTTATATAGAGAGCGTCTCGCTTCTATTTTGGGGATTAGGGATGAGAGAAATACTATCACCGTCAATTCTAATAAAAAAACCATCAATGAGGAACCATACTAGAATTACGAGACTACTTGCGATCACTTTGAGATCTACCCACGTCCGGGTGATAAGCGATGAATTCTTCACAGAAGTGATTTTCCCCATCTCTTACCCCGAGTCATTACTTATTTCTTTGGCCACACTTTGGTCTAAAAAAGGGGTGGGCAGAGCAATGTTAGGATTCTCAATCTTTACATGATCAATAAACTTCAGAAACAGTCCCATTTTTCCGTAGCGTCCTTCATAATACACACTATGTGCAACACTGGTTGTGACAATACTTGTACACGTGTTTCGTTATCTTGTGATTTTTTCACGTGTCTTTGCAGTTTTAAATATTGATTTCATAGGTGAACAGAGAGCGACGACTGGGCAGCCACAGATTATCAAATTCACTACTTTCAACAACTGCAGCTACATTTTGGATGAAGCCCAGAAGATTTGGATACCTTCATTTGGGAAGGATAAGTGAGGTAATGCAACATTGCCGGCATTAGAGAGTCCTTCTCCCAGCCCGCCGATGATGAGAGTGAGGATGACGAGTCATATGACCTCTCGGCCGAGGATGCACCTCCCGTTGTCCCCATGGATGCTTTTTAGGCAAAGATGCGGGCTGCTTTCAAGCAACTCCACCTCACACATGACATCCATAGAGCCCAACTGGCAGAGATTATAAACTCTTCCTGTAGTTATGCTGACGATCTTGCACATTAGAAGGCATCCATAGACCGCCAAGAGGTGATGCTAGCCCGGTTGTGCGGTCGATTCCTACATGATTGGGACAGGAGTGTAGGCGGCAGCGCGAACTTTGGTCAGCAATAAGGGAGTTTTTCTTTTCTCTTCTGTCTGTATTTTTACAGTTTGCCTTCTTTGTTTTCTTTTCTATTTTGTTTATGTTATCTTTACTGTTAATTGTCCCCTTTCTATTTTTACTTTTCGTGAGGATTGCTTCTCGATATGCTTACATGCTTTATAGCTGCAGGACAGCTCCCATGTATGTGACTTCATTGTGTTTGCGTCTAGTTATGGCCCCAACATTGCGGAAAATGTGGTTTTAAGTATGGAGGTATTTTTGTCTTTTAATTGTTTCTTTTTGTGTATTGAACTGCGTTTATGCTTAGTTTTGTTATAATCTACGGAGTCCATGTTTCTCTTTTTCACATTTTAAAAATAAAAAATATTAGATGATTTGGAAAAAAATCTAAAAATTTTTCCGTCTTTTTCCCTTTTCAGTCTTCTTATACCCAAAAAAATCCAAACACATTTTTGTTTATGTCACATTCAGTAGGAGCCTTGATTGCAATAGGATTTTAAATGGGCATTTAACTTGATCAACTTGAAAATCGCAATTGCTTTTATCCTTAAAAAATCAATGGTTTTTATGCATTTTTTAGTGTCAGTTAGTAATAGAAACCTTGGAATCTTAGGGGATTATCATAGTGAATACGTTTTCAAGTCTTTGCCTTCACCCTTGTGTTTTCCTTTGCCTTGAAGCAATAATGTATAGTCTAGGTTGATCCCGGAAATGATGGTCACAGGCCCCCATTGTACTGTTTGTGCCTTTCTTGCATATCCCTTAAAAATCAAACCTTAGCTCCTATTTTGCACCTTCATGACAAGGGTTTTAATCCCTTCCATTCTTTTTTTAAAACTCACACTATATAAAACCTCATTTCATTAAGTTAATGATTGATGACTTTTTAGCTGTTTTGAGTGAGAAAAATAGATAAGTGTGGGGGTATTTGTGTAAAGAAAAGGATTTTTATATAAAAAGGGTATTCTGGGAAATCTTTGTAATAAAGGTATATGCAGGGATTGAAAGAGAGAAAGATAAGTTTGTTTGTTAAAAAAAATCAGAGAAAACAAAAAAAAAAAGAGTATTTGAAAACCTCTTCAGTTTATCTCTCAAAAATCTTGAGCTTCTCTCTCTCTCTCTCTCTCTCTCTCTCTCTCTCTTATTCTTGAAAAATATGCGGTTCATGAGAAATAGAGAATTGTTAGGTGGATTGTGCGTTAAATGAACGAAGCAAGACATTCAAGGTAAATGGGAATGAGTGAAAAGCAGCTAGAAAGTTGTTCGTAAATTTTTATATCTTTCCTTTCAATTGCATTAGCTCTATTCCAATGACTTTTATTTTTCCTTTCTCTTTGTTTGACACTCTTTATGTCCTGAGCCTAATATTACAAGCTAAAAAGTTCTACCTAATCCGGGAATGACTTAAGATAGAAGTTAGAGTGGAAAGGTTTTCAGAAATCTGAATTGTAATGTGCATTTTCTAATGATGTTTTTCAATATATTAATAACCTGATATTCCTTGTTTGAAATGCAACACCAGCAATTCACACACACAGACACACACCATTGATTATAACGATATTAGTAAGATAGCAGTGAAATTGTTAATTCTTTTGATTCATCCTTTGAATATTCCTTTTAAGGTTGAGTAGTTATAACCCCCATTAAAATGACGTTATCCTTCATTTTTATTCTTGTTTTGTTTCTTTTTTGTTCATAGAGTCTTGTGCTTCTTTCGTCATATGTGTTTTTCTTCCATATGTGGTTTTCAGTGAATAAAATTTTCTGCACTTCTCTTATTCCTTTTTCCAATTTTTGCCTAGTTTTGTGTTGCTTGAGGGCAAGCAACAGATAAGTGTGGAGGTATTTGATATGTGTCATTTAGTATTACATTTAAATATATTATTTTTGTCACTTTACGATGTATTTTTAATGTATAAATGTATAATTTATATCATTTACTTCTATTCCTATCTTAAGTGCTTCACGATGAAGAAGACGGAGAATAAAAGCAAAAGTGGAGCAAAAACGGAGAGAATAGAAGCTCCCTGCACCAAGAAAGAAGACCTACTGCCGACCATAAGCAAACCTTCCGCAAGCGGTAGGTATCAGAGTAAAAAGATGAAGAAGGACAGAAGCCTCCCGAGCGTTAAAGAATTTCTAGACAGAACCCTACCGTGGATGGTAGGGCTCAACCTATCGGACACGGTAGGTCCCAACAATAGCACTATTAATGCGCTTTCAGCTTTATTATATAATTGTTACCCTCTTTTTTTAGTATTCTACAGTTTCAGGTCGAGAGAGGAGGAATTAGGGGCGAACATTGGCAACAAAAACCGCCTCAATTTCTATTTAATTAGGTATTTTCCCATTAATTAATATCAAATTAAAGCTCTTGGAGGAAGATTAAAGAGGTTTTAAAGAGAAATTTCGGATTTCATCAAGTGAATCAAGAGATGAGCTCGGGTGGCTTTCAGAACCGTAGAGTGAAATCTTCTTTAGCCTAAGCCTTCTTTTCTCTTGTTAATTATGAATACTATGATTAATTTGATTTCTGTTAAAATGTTAGTAGTTAAAATTTTCATTTGGTAGAATGGGGTTTGAAGCCTAACTTTCGGATGATATGAATTTTGGTTTGGTTTTATGAAATTGATGGTTAATTTACTTTAGGTTGTTGGTTAATTATACCTTTATGATGATTGATTTGAGCAGAATGGATTATGTCGCAAGATTGGTTGGAACTGAAAAAGGAAACCCAATCTAGGGTAACTAATTGAATAATAGAAATTCGCAATTGAATAGAGATATTCTTTGTACTTTTAGGTTATTAGATCATCTAAATTCTATTTGTATTCACAATCGGTTAGAGAGAGAAGAAATTCTCCTCTAAAGGTTAGTGAGTAGAGTGGCATTCACCTAGAGATAGAGATTGATTGATTTTCATGTGATAACCTAACATTGGTTTCCAAACATCATTTTATGATTTTTCCAATTGAAATGATTGACAAAAGTTAGGGGTATTCCATCATTCAAACTCTTTTCCTCATATTTGTACCTTTTAAACTATTGTTTTTTTATTAATTGTTCTTACTAGTTTCTAAAATAATTTCTCATGAATCAATTTGTTAGACTAGACATTAGGTAAAACGATTAGTAATTAAGCTTATTTCTTTTTGAGTTCGACAACCCGAGCATATCTCTGTTACTACAGTGATAACTCGTCTGTTGCATTAATTTTAGATAAATCCATTTAAGACATCAATGAATTTAAGTAGAAGGGGTAGAATGTGGAAAGAATTGGTTATTGATTAGTTTTAGTTGATATCTCTATCTAACATTTCTAAACATAGAGAGAAAAACTACTGATAACCAACTATTGGGGAGTGGGAAAGAGTGTGGGATATGGTTAGTATGTGAGTTAGGATTAGATTAACCAATGGAAAACTTTTTGTCTAATAAAATAAATAAAAAATCTTAGAAAAAGAGAATGAAGCCTGGAAAGCTTTAGAAGAGGTGAGAGAAGAAAAGTGTTACTCCAATATAAATATTTAAGAATTTCATTATTTCCAAAAGAGTATACATGACTATACAGGATCTAAATTTTTTTATCTAACTTGATATAATAATTAAAGGAACAAAAGTAAAAAAAAAAAAAGTTATAAAGAAACGAAAACTCAAAAAAATATAGTGCCTGCTTGGAGGAGCTTTTCCAAGACTCATAATCACTTTTGAGTTGCAAAAGCTATGTATGAGGGTGTTTGGCAGCCAAGCCAGCTTAAGCGTTTGGGAAGCTTAAAGTTTGGCAGCCAAAAGAAATTCTGCATTTAGCTTTTCAAACTGTGATTTTTTCACGATTGGAAAAAATTGTGGGTATGCAACTTTTGTGAATCCTTGGTTTCAAATGTGATTTAATGATTAGCTTCCAAAAATAACCCCGATATTTAAATTAAGTTTTCTTTGTCTTTTTTTTAAAATATAAATATTCTTTAATATGAATTAAATCATTAAGTATAAATATCAATACTTTAAATTTATATTTATCATAAAATATATATAAATAAACCATAACTTTTTTCTTATTAAAATAAATGAAATAATATATATCCTTTTATATAAGATTCTTGCTAATTAATACACAAACAAAATATAAAATATACATAAAATAAAACAAAAAGTATAAAAATATGGCATGAATATAATTATTCAATAATTTAAATAAGAAATATAAAATTATTATAGAGTACAATATGTAAGGGGTAAATCAGACAATTTATAAATAAAAAATCACGTTTGCAAGAAAAATTTCCAAACACTTATACAATCACTTTTTTCCTGATTTTAAAAAGTCATGATTACTATAATCACGATTATCACATCAGATCATCACGATTAATACAATCACATTTAACAACCGTTGTGCCAAACTATATCATTGAATTTATCTCACCCTCCCTCTTTATTGAGAATCGAAAAAAATAGATCATATCTCGCTTCACATGATCATCCCTTCAAAACATAAAAAGTATTCCATTGATGCGAAAGCTTAGAAAAAAAAAGGAACAAAGAGAATTAAGATGAGATAATTAATTTAGCAAAATAAAAAAAATACAATGAATGAATAACTAATATAGGTCAGCATAATATTTTTTTCTTACTTGATATGATAATTAAAGGAACAAAAATAGAAGAAAGTTACATAAAAAACACAAAATAGCAAACTTAGAGCGAAAAAGAATATAGAATATGCAACCCTTTTCCTTTCCCTTTCTTCCAAGTCGAAAAAAAAAAGATATCTATGCAAAATTATAACAGAAGAAGAGGAACAAAACTAAAAAGAGATAACTAATTTAGCAAAATAAAAAAAAAAAAACACAATGAATGGATAATGGATATCAGTCTCCTTAAATTGTTTAATCGTAGAATTTTCATATATTTTTACAACCCGTTTTCAATTATGGAAAAACCCAAGTTATATTCTTCTTAAAATCATAAAAATATTGCTTTATCCTTCCCACCCCTTCCAATTTTTCGTTTGTAAAAAGTACATCTAACTATGAATAAATAAATACCTTATCAATGTTTTAGTTTCTTACTTATTATGAATATCTGATCCCCTCCTAGCTCCAAACAACAATTCAAGTGCAACACAATTTCCTTCCAGCCTCATAGATAAAAAAAAAATATTAACATGATGATCCCTTAATATATAAAAAGAATTCAATTAATGTGAAAGTTTGACAGATAGCAATTTCTTCACTCTCTACATATCAATAAATGCATTAATATTGAGCACTTTAGCAATCAAACTAAAGAAACAAAAAGAAGGGATAATTTATGTAAACAAAAAAAAAGCACTGAAAAGAAATAAGGGACAATCTATATAAACTGAAATAAGAAAATGAAATTGAGCACTTTAGCAATCAAACTAAAGAAACAAAAAGAAGGGATAATTTATGTAAACAAAAAAAAAAAAAGCACTGAAAAGAAATAAGGGACAATCTATATAAACTGAAATAAGAAAATGAAATTAGCGAAAAAAAGGAAAAGAATATAGGTAATGAGACCCGTAAATCCCCTTTAGGTCCAAGAGGGGGGCCGCGGAAGGGGGATGGGAAAGGTGAATTTGACCTATTAAAAAATTTTAGCTCTCTTAAAAGAGATCTTTCTAAACTCAAAGGAAAACAACCAAAATATAATATGGTGACAGAAAACAACTTATGCAACCTAACTCATAGGATATCACTTAAGTCATTAGCTTGACTTAGTGATATAAAACTAATCAACACGATCTAACAAAAATTAATCAGCTCAAAAATAGAAACTTAAGCCATTGACTTGATTCGGTGATATAAAGTTAATCAGTACAATCCAATCAATCAACTCAAAAACTATCTCTTAAGGCATTAGCTTGACTTAGTAATATAAAGATGATTACAAAATATACTTGATAAAAACTTTTATGTAAATGAGCAAGAAATCAAAAACCAGCAAGTAAAATGAGTTTTCAGAGAACAAAACTAATGTACAGCTTCAAACTCAAAAGCAGCTTTAGAAAGACGAAACTAGCCATAGTAGAATCTATACACTAGGTCGACTCATAGACGCAGAACTAAAAACATATTCAGGGCAAAATCAATTATTGCCATTCTTGCAAACTAAAAACTCAACAAAAACAAAATAAGATAAGCAACAAAAATCATAATAAACAAAAGATAAAGAAGGCACAAGGATTTTTATAGTGGTTCAGTAATACACCTACATCCACTTTCTCTGTGAACTCTCATCTCAAGGTTTACACTAAAAAATCTCTTCCAAGGCGAGATTAAACCATTACAAGTTTTTTGCAATAGCTCAACAAACTATACTAGTTTTAAATAGGACTAGCAAACTATCTCTACTAGTTTTACAATAGATCTGGAAATTATATACCACTCTCACCATGAGAGAAACTTCACAAGTTTTTGTAATGGAACTTGTAAACTCGGAGGAAGAAGATTTGAAATAAAATTTTCAACTTACAATAACTCTCTACTATAAAACAACTCTCTTAAAATACGAAAATTTTTGCTCAATATACGAGAGGAAAGAAGACTTCTTTTTTTTTCCTACAAGAATTTTCTTTCTCTTCTTGCTCTATCAGAATAAAATACTTAAACTTGAGGTGCACTTCTTGCTGTGTAACTTTTTATTCTTTCTGAAAATGCACACCGATTGGCTCTTTCTTCTCTCCTTTATACTTTGCAATGTTGCTCTCTTGTCTCTCTGCTCTTTCTTTCCAGCTTCCTTCTCAACATCCTATTGCTATCTTTACCTTATCTGCACACAAAAGAAAAAGTTAATAGTACCATTTTAACCAAAAAGGGTAAAGAAAATAGGAGAGCACTCCATAATATTGCCAAATGTATAAACTTATTCCCCAAGCTGGTACTTCTCATTCTCTCATTACATAACCCGTGGAATAGTTCTTAAACACAGTAAAAAATAATTACAGTATTTCATATGAAACTCTTTTCGGTTCTTATTATCATGCTCTCCAAGAATTTCTACAAAAAATAAAATATCATTAAATGCATAAGAGTAGGACAATGAAATCCTAGAAAAAAAGACAAAACCTAAAGCATAAAGTAAAGGACACTTTATCAATAAGGAAACTTCTCGTCTCTTTCCTTATTCTCTAATCTTTAATTTTCCTTTGTTATTTCTAGAGAGTGTATTCAAATTCGTTATTTCAGTAAAAAACTCTTCCAAACTCGATTTGTCTGTTTCTGCCCAGATTAGTAGCTTGGTCTGTTAGCTCAACTCGCCTTCCACTCACATTAGCTTCACTGTTGTCTTTCAATAAAAATACTTTGTTACATTAACTTGATTTGTTACTTATCAAAACATGACTGACCCTTGAGTTAACGAGACCATTACATTCAATCCGATAAAATAAGATTCTTGTTTGTGTGAAATTTTCTTCACAAAAAAAGTTAGAAGAGTGGACATTTTTTCTTTCTGAATAAAGGGCAGAGATTTTGAAAGAACAAAGAACTATGGATAGTTTATTTTCCAATCATGTATTTGAATGGGGTGTCTCATATGTGAGTTTCGATTTTTGCTCTTTTTTGAGAGTATAGAATCCATTTGGGAAGAAAGGCAGAAGCAGATGCCAGAACAGAACTAGGTAACTGAAGGACTATGAACCTCTCAAAAAAGGTTTTCTCTCTTCAAACGGGTTATAAAATTGCAGAGGATATCGGAATGCACAACCTGCTTACACCTTGAAGAAAAGAGATAATTTTCGGATATAGATGAGAACCCAGAGCTAAAGGAGGAATCGGCATGATCAGTGGCTACCTTGTGGAAGGCTTGTTGTGCAACGACTTAATTCTACGTTGCCCAAGTACTTGTTGGCCATGGCTCCAGCTAGCTTCTAGGTCTCTTCTAGCCGTTTCAGACTTTCTTGATTATCGTACAAGCCAATACGAGCGGATCATTGCCAATTGCCACCTCTTCACCATGCTTGAATGATACCGGTTCTTTGGAGAATCCAACATGCTGCTGTGGGAATAGTCCCTTCCTCGTAGTAACTGCTAGCGCAGCTATGCAATGGAAGGGAGTTTGATCGTGGAAGTTCTTTGTTTCTATATTTCTGGAATATGAGTGTGTAACTTGTTCTAATCCATCCCATTGATAGTACAGAGAATGGGTCTGTCATCTTGAAAGAAGATGGCTCGACGAAAGGTGGTGAGTATTAGGAGTTTAATTTGAACCAGATTATTGTTCCTATTATTTAGGGACATAAAACTACTCACCTCATTAGCAAAAAGAAGAAAAACTATCTGTTCTACTGATTTGAAGTGTATCTTAAGTGTGAGAGATTACTTATAGATTATAGATGTTCTTATTCTTAAGGATGAAAAACTACACACTCATTTAGCAAAAATAAATAAGTAAATAAATAAAACCCTAAAGGAACTACCCATTCTTCTTTCTGGAAACGTGATTTAGGTGTGAGGGATTATCTTCAATTTTTTTAAAAACATTAAAAACTCCAAATTTATTGAATTGTTAGTGGACATAATGGTTAAAAACTCAAAGAATTAATATTTAAAATTTAAAAAATGTAAAAATCTAGAAAAAAAAGAATAGTAAGAACAACAGATGTAGAAGGGGGAGAATTTTTCTCTCTCCTTCTGCAATATATTATTAGATAATATTTTAATCCTAAATAATTAAAGATCAATTTTAAACTCCAACTATTAAACTCAAAAGGGAACTATACTCTTATCTAAAAAAAAGATAAACATATTCTAAATGTAGTTATAAGTAGTAATCCCATCACAATGTGGTACTTCAGTTAGTTAGAAGCACCAATTCTGTTATAGATAGTGGGTTTGATGTACCCTGGTCCCCAATGTGTAAAAAAAAGTTGCAATCATTTTCTCCCCATCTATCCAGGCATGCTTCATGACTGTTCAAATCATCACTTCTCACTTTCTTGCTATTTTAGGACATGCTGGCAGTTAAGATTGTCTAATACACTTTCTCATATACTTTCGACATTTTTATTATAGTACTACTATAATAAAACTACTATGATAAAAATATTTTTTTTAAAATTGTCATTCAGCAAAAAACATTTCTATTATAGTGGATTTATTAAGAGGATATAGTAAAAAATACCCCTCGCCTTTTTATGGTTTGCCAATCTAGAGCTTATTCTTTTTTGTCACCACTTGTGCCAATCAACTTTTTATGAATGGCCAATGCAGAGGTTTTTGATATCTCTGTGCATAAATTATCACGTAAACACTCATGATTTATCTATAGATGTGTAAAATTTGTATTATACCATTATAGAGTGACAAAAGAATGATACTAGAAAAATGTGAGGAAAAACTATGCACGTAGAAGATGTATGCTTCAAAGCATATCAAGACTATTAATTATACATTTTATGCTTTTTTACCCTTTTATGAACAAACCATGTATAATTTACAGAATAATGTCCGCTTAAATCACCAAAAACTGACGTATTTGGGCATTTTTTGCAATTCAAAAAAAGTTGATTAGCATTCTTAGCCAATCGAAAAAAGTTGAATGGCATAATTAGCGACAAAAAAATAATAGACCCTACATTTGCAAAACGTGAAAAGGTAAAGGCATTTTTGGTTATATTCTCTTTTATTAATAAAGCTTAACCAAAAGATGTATACTCAGTAAGTTTATTACAAAGTTTATTAGATTATTCTTAATGCATGATTAAACGAAGTTTAATTTAAATTTTTTATTTTATATATCATTTAAATCTTATTAATAACTAAAGATGTGTGACTAAAATAAGAAACTTATCAATGCTCTTACATTACATCGCAAAGCAAAGATATGCTTCAATAATAACCAATAATGGAATAAGACTTTTCTTCTTTTTCTTCTTCCATCTGTTTTTTTCTTTTTTTTTAAGGCTGCATTCTAAATAATCTTTAGGTCAAGGCTAGGTCAACCATAAGGCCTCTAAATCTTTTTCTTGAGGCTCATACCTTGAGTAAGGCCTAAACTTCTTTTTATAATATTATTCTGTCAATTGCACGTGATGTATTTTTTAATGGCAATTTCGTACGTTCAATATATAAATTGGTATAATTGTACATAAAATATATAATTACTGTAGATTATATATGTTATCTTAATCTTCTCTTTATATGTACATGAACTAATTTCTTGCTTGTAATATAGCCCCATCAACCTTTTTCACGATTGAATTCAATGATCTACTACATGCCTCGTGCACATGACGTTTTTAAGGAAACTTTTTTCCATTCACTTAATTCATACATAACCATTACACTAAAAGACTAGTTTGTAACTAGATCTAAACTTGCAAAGAGTGAAGAGAGACAGTAAATAGTCCCAGAGTGGAACTATGCCGATCATCAACATCCTTTGAGGACAAATAGTATGTTCAAAGATTATTTCCATAATAGAAGCTACAAGAATGAGTTTTATTAACTTGAATTCATTGCTTATTTTTGCATTTGGTTGTTACAAAAGTTTAAATCAGCCCTCGAGTTATAACAGTAAGCACACTCTACAAAGGTGATCAATTGAATTCTTCTTCCACTCTTGTATAGAGGATAAACTTAAAGCTTTTCTTTGGAATCCTACTCAACAAGAAATAATTCCGACTACTTTAGTCGAATAATAAAAGAGGCATTAAATAAATTTGTAACAAGCCGAAAAAAATAGATAAACAAGAAAATGTTTGCGAGTGATCCCCAAACATTTCCTTCCACTTGTGAGGGCCTTACTGGTCAAGCAGTTGATGTTCTCAAAACTGACAAAGATAAGGGCATGATGGTTACTTTTAAGTCAGGGCCAATAGCTGCAATCAGGACGTCACTTTTCGATAAGTATCTTGTACCAGAGTGATATGAACCAGAGTGATCAAGAGGCTAAGAAGTTTCAAGGACCAATCACTAGAGCAAGGGTTAGGGAGATCAAGGAGCATAATGATGGTATTGCTAATGAAATGAAGGCATTAATTGAAGAAAATATTAAGATTTAGACTTAAGTGCAAGATGGAGGGCATGAAAGCTTAGAAGATGGTGATAAACCTCCCAAATTTCTCATGATTAATTTCCTAAGCAAAGAACAACTCATGGAGCAAGTTGGAGGAGCAAAGATTGAAGATTTATTGGAAACAGGATCTACCATTGATGGTAGACCCTGTTCTTATCTTCTACGGTAGGTTTCTGGTGGAAGATGGACTGAAGGTTCCGCAACCAATCGCCTACCGCCAACGGTAGGTTACGCCTACCATCGACGGTAGGGTAGTGTTTTATGTAATGTGATGTTTAGCCCAAAATTTAGCATTTTAATCCTATTTTTAGCTTTTAATTAAGGTGTTAAATGGTCTTTTAGAAACCTAAGACCAAGCTCAAAGTAGGGTTAAGTCCTAAACACTCTAAATACTTCATTATAGCTCATCTTGTTTATGTTGGATTATATATGAAATTGAGAGTGATTGAATTAAGGTTCTTGAGTTCTTCAAGCCTTTTCCTAACTTCTATCTTGGGTTTGATCTTGCTTAGTTAGATTTTATTGAATCACTTGGATTGGGATGATCCAAGAGTTCTACAACTGATTATAATTCCTCTTCTATGATATTACAATCTTATCTTTGTCTTAGACTAGGTCTTCTCTATAGAGCACAATTGGGTAGTGGGTAACACCCCCATTGTTTTATTGGTATATAGGGGAAAGATTACTCACCGCAATCATAACTTCTTAGTTCAGGATGAGCTAAGGGTGATTGATTTGGGTGATAATCAAGTCCTTCTTGAAGGCAAAGGCCTTTGCAAGGATGAATTAAAGATTTGATCCATTGCCCATCAAATTCCATATCATTTGGTATGACAGCTACCTTCACGTAAGCTCTAATTTTTTCAATTACTGTAATTCATATATATATATATATATATTTGATGATCAAAGAGAAAAATACATGATGATCATACAAAATTTCGGACAAAAGAATTATTCCAGAAGATTGACTTGAATTCGAAGTTTAATCGATTTGTTTATGCGAAAATTTATTACGAATTCGTCTACCATGAATTGGTGATTGATTGGAATTTTTTATCTGATTTGATAGATCAATTTGATCAAAATTTTTGAAAGTGTCCAGAATCCGGAACTGTTTAAAAATTCTGGATCAATTTGATCATATCGCATATTATACCGATTCAAATTGGACGCAATTTGTGCGCAAATTCATCCTCTTCGACTGAGGAATTTCTCTAAACTTGTTGACTCGATTTGGATTAATACTTATGGAGATATCGTCGTTTCAGTCACATGGTGTCATTGTCCCCTGTTTTCTAGAAAAATTTTGTTTAGTACTCTTTCTTCTTTGATTAGCTTAACTTTGTTTCATTCATTATTTTTAACTCTAACTGCTTTCCTTTAGTGTTTCTAAGTCTTTGTGGTAATTAATTTTCTTTAATTGGCTCTAATTACTCTTGGATTGTTTTTGAACTCATGAACTTCAATTGTTTGATGAAAATTCTCTTTGAATTCCTTTTATCTACCTCAACTAAGTGTTTTGATTGAGATCTACTTTTTGGTTGATTACCTTGGTAGGTGTGGTGGAAGGAGTTTGAAGTCTTAAAGAATTCTTGAGAGGTGAGAGTTTGGAAAGAGTCAAGAGGGAGAACTTATTGTTATAAAAGCCAAGTTTTACACGTGCGATACATGTTCCTTCTATTCTCCAAGCAAAGCTCTTCGCATCATAATGATTATTATGTCGGCTTGACCTTTCATAAGTGGAGACAGAATAAAACGTCCATAATAAAGACGTTTATTGTCTGTTCTTGATTCAACACATTTCCACTGTAGTGTCCGAGTAGATACTGTTATTTTCTCTCGAACCATAGTAATATTATTTCATTAGATCATTAGAATCATTTATTTCTCTTGTTTCTCTTGAAAATAAAATTCTTCAATGTGCATTTCTACACACGTCTTTTTTTCGGAGGTCTACAGCCATTATGTGGCATAGGGGTTACATCCACATAATACAATAATATAATAATATATCTTGTACAAAAGTTAATAATATACCACTTCACGAATAGCTTGGAGAGTTGCGTCTCTCAGAGTTAAGCAAGAGAGAATCGAGTAATCATTAAAAGAGGGCAAACACTTTTGAGGTTATATTTCTTGTTTCTTTTGTTTATTTGCAGGTTTAATCATGTCTACGGAAGCTCAACTACCTACCCCTCACAATGAAGGAACTAGTGGAAGTCCTCATTCTAATTTGGATCTAAGAGCTTCAACAAACAAGAAAAGATATGGGGGATATCAGAAGAGACATGACTAATCTTTATATGGAGCATAGAGGACAAAGAAACATTGGAGGGCATGTCACTCCTCATACTCAAAGGGGGTATGGAAGACCTCATGAGGAATTTTAAAGGGGTGAAGCATGGCATGAAGATAACTTTGGTGTTAAAGATGATTGTTATCTAAATGGGGGTAAAAAATACTTTGGTGGTCATGATGTAGTTAACAAGAAGACAAAGCTCTAGAAAAGATTAAATGGAATCTGCCTAGCTTCCATGGAGATAATGACCCAAATGTGTTTCTTGATTGGAAATGAAAAGTGGAAACCTTTTCAATGTGAGAACTTATAGTGAGCATGTCAAGCCTAAATTGGCAATTGCCGAACTTTTGGGTTATGCACTTCATTGGTGAAATAATACTACCATTCATAGAGTTAGAATTGGAGCTCCTATTGTTAAGACATGGACCAAATTGAAGATGCTCATGATACAAATGTTTATTCCGAAACATTTCCACAGTGAACTTCATTACAAGTTGATGACTCTCAAGCAAGGAACCAAAAGGGTTGAAGAGCATAGAAAATAGTTGGAGCTATAACTTTGGAGGTTGAGCTTTGTTGAAGCTCATATCCTCCATATCTTTTCTCGTTTATTGAAGCTCTTAGAACCAAATTGGAATGAGGACTTTCACTAGTTCCTTCATTGTGAGGGATAGGTAGTTGAGCTTTTGTAGACATGATTAAACCTGCAAATAAACAAAAGAAACAAGAAATAGGACCTCACAAGTGTTTGCCCTCTTTTAATGATCACTCGGTTCTCTCTTGTCTTCCTAGGTTGTGGTCTCAATAGAGACATTGCTAATCAACTAGAATTGTATCCTTACACTAATTATGAAGATAGGTGCCATTTAGCAACCAAGATTGAAAATCAATGGAAGAGGAGTGGATTATCTAAAGCTAATCTTCCTTCTTCAAGAAATGTTACGTCTAAGCCTCAAGCATATACTTTCAAGGGGTGGCCAATGAAGGATGATACACTTAAGGTGTCTTTCAAGGATAATTCTAAACCTAAGGTGAGAAGAAAGGTAGGTTGCTCACTAATCCAACCTGATATTCAAATGTAATAGTCTGGGACATATAGCTATCAATTATCCTACCAAAACATTTTGATCTTTCTTGAAAACTTGAATAGTTGGATTGAAAAAAGACGAAGAGGATTGTCTTGAAGATATTGTTGATAAAAAGGATAACCATGATGACGAAGTCATTCGTACACTTCTCTAGAAGCCAAAGAAGATGCCTTGAGTTTGATGACTATAAGAGCTTTGACAGCACAACCTAGTAAGGAGAACGAAGTGATAAAGGGACAATATCTTTCATACTAAATGCAAGGTGGAAGGTAGACTTGCTAATCTCATGATAGATAGTGGTAGTTGCACCAGTGTGGCTAGCACTTATCTTGTAGAAAAATTGAATTTGCTTACCTTCAAGCATCGTAGCCCTTACAAATTGTATTGGTTGAATGATAGTGGGGAGGTTAGGGTGTGGAGAAAAGTGAAAGTTCCTATTTCTATGGAATCATACAATGGTATAGTGGTTTTGTACCTATGCAACGGGCCACTTGTTGTTTGATATATGCATACTTGTCTATATTTTCTATATGTTAATTTCATCATTTTTTGATGTTTTAATATATAAGTGTATATTTTAGTTTAATATCCCTTATTCTTGTCTTAGGTGTACTCCAAAAGAGAAAATGATGAAAGGAAATGAAAACAGGCAAAAACGACAAAAACGGAGCCATCCACAAAGAAGAAACTGACCTACCACGCTGGGTAGGCTAACCTACCATCAGAGGCAGGTCCTTGGCTCACAAGCATCGGCAAGATAGAACCCTACCGCAGACGGTTGGGCTCGACCTACCATGGGCAGTAGGTTCCAACTGGCAAGGCGGTTTAATCCAATTCAAACTCTGTTTTCTTGTAATTTTCACCTCTATATAAGGGGTTTTTCTGGTGCTATTTGAGATATACAAATTGGGGTTTAGAATAGGATTAGTTAGGTCTTAGATTAGATAATTAGGTTTAGATTACATTGAGCAATTCCTTAAATTTTGGCTTTTGTACATTCAATTAGTTAAACACTCTTTAGATTTCTGCAATTTATTTCTTGGATTTCAAAAATTGAAGAACTAATTTAAAGATTTCGATCTTAAACTTGGTAACTTGAAAGCTTGAGAGACGTTTGGGACTTCAATTGTTTTCTTCAATTTCAATCCTAAGCTTTCTTTTACTTTCTTGTCATTGAATTTTAATATTAAATTTCAGTTTTTATATAATAAATAGTGAGTAGTTCTTTATGTTTGGATGAGGGTTGAATCCTAATTCTTGATTATGAAGTTCTTGGTTTAAACTCTTGAATTTGTTGTTTGTTTGGATTTAATTTACCTCCTAATTGTGCTTCTTTGCAATTTAATTGTCGCGAGATTAGATTAATCATAAGATTCTTCGGAATTGAAAAAGGATGAACGATCTAGGACAACCAATTGGGGTCAACTGGGGCAATTGACTAAAGATACGATATTACACTTTTAAGTCCTTTAAATCACATAATTGTATTGCGCTCATAATTTGTTAGCGAGAAAATAGATTTTCCTCTAAAGGTTAGTGAGTAGGGTGGCTTTCACCTAGAGATAGGGATTGCTCAACTTGAGTGATGACCCAACTTAATTAATTCAACATCAAGTTTTTTCGAATTAAATTAGTGACAAGGATTAGGGGGATTCCACCATCCAAACTCTTACTTTATTAATTTTGAAAATCCTAAGTTTTTCTTGCTTTCTTAGTTGGTTAATTATTTTCAGTTTTCTTTTATTATTTTGTTTTCAACGACTATATTTTCTTAGACTAAAAATTAGAGACATGATTAGTACTTTCACCTTTTCCGTCCTTGAGAGGTTCGACACTCGAGTTGAACTCACCTTTGCAATGTTAGGTCTACTTGCCTTGCATTGTAGTGATCAGTAAATCCCGTTTTATTTTTAAAACACACATCATGAGTCATACCTTTTGATTTAACTAATGCAACTAGCACATTCATGAGACTCATGCATCATGTTTTGAGGAATTTTATTGGAAAATTTGTTATAGTCTAATTTGATGACATTTTGATATATAGTAAAAACTTATGAAGATCATTCGCATCATCTTAAACAAGTTTTGTTGGTTCTAAAAACTAAGAAATTATTTGATAACCTTAGAAAATGTGAGATTCGTTTGGAAAAGGTGACTTTCCTAGGTTATGTGGAAAGTTCTCAAGGTTTTCAAGTAGATGAAGAGAAGGTGAATGCTATTAAGGAATGACCTACTCCAAATAGTGCATCCGAAGTTAGAAGTTTCCAAGGTTTAGCAAGCTTCTATAGGAGGTTCATCAAGGATTTTAGAACCATTTCTAGTCCTTTGATGCATGTAATCAAGAAGATGAATGGCTTCAAGTAGGAGGAGAAACAAGAGAAAGCATTCAAGTTGTTGAAGGAAAAGTTGATTAGTGCTCATCTACTAGGAGTTCCTAACTTTGACAAGATATTTGAGATACAAAGCGATGCCTTTGAGGGATGGAATCAGAGGAGTCTTTATGCAAGATAAGCAACCTTTAGCCTACTTTAGTGAAAAGTTGACTAGTGCGGCATTGAATTATACTACTTATGACAAGAAGCTCTATGAACTAGTGAGGACATTGAAACATTGGCAACATTATTTGTGTCCTAAAGATTTCGTAGTACACACTGACCATGAGTCCTTGAAGTTTCTCAAAGGACAAAGAAATCTTAACAAGTGGCATGCTAGATGGTTGGATTTCATTGAGACATTTTCATATGTCATACATTACAAGAAAGCTAAAGAAAACATTATTGCCGATGCTTTGACTAGGAGTTACACTCTTCTCTCTACTTTGCGAGCTCAATTACTTGGCTTTGAAATGCTTAAGGAATTATATGCTGGTGACAAGTATTGCTTGATGGTGGCTAATGACAAATATCTCATACATGATGGTTTTCTTTATCATGAGGATAGATTATGCATTCCTTCTTGTTCTACTAGATTGTTTGTCAGTGAAAGAAACTCGTTGTGGTTGTTTAATGGGTCATTTTAGCGTTGCTAAAACATATGACATATTGTATGAACATTTCTTTCGACCTCACATGAGAAAAGATGTTGAAGAGTTCATTGGTAATTGCTTAGAGTGTAAAAGAGCTAAGTCTATATCTGTACCACATGATCTTAATACTCCTTTGGAAGTGCCTAAGGAACCTTGGGCTGATATGGATTTTATTCTTGTTTTATCTAGATTTCCTAAGGGCATGGGTTCTATATTTTTTATAGTAGATAGGTTCTTTATAGCTCTCAAGAAAAACGATGATGCTAGTCATGTTGCAGATCTCTTCTTTACTTGGGTTGTGCGATTCCATGGTATACTTAAAACTATTCTTTCGGATGGTGATGACAAGTTTCTTAGTCATTTTTGGCGTGTTTTGTGGAAGAAACTTGGAACTAACTTATTGTATTCTTCAACTTTCCATCCACAAACTGATGGTCAAATGGAGGTGGTTAATAGAACCATTGGAAAACTTCTTAGGGCCATCCTTAAGAAGAACTTGCGCCAATGGGAAGAATGTTTGCGACATATTGAATATGCTTATAATAGAGCTCGTCACTCTATTACTTCTTACTCTTCGTTTGAGATTGTTTATGGGTTTAATCCTCTAACTCCATTTGATTTGGTGCCTTTATTGATAGATCATAACTTGAGCTTGGATGGAAAGAAGAAGGTGAAGTTTGTTCGGGCTATTCATTCCAAAATCCACTATGCCATTGAAGCTAATAACAAGAAGCTTGTAGCCAAGAGAAATGTGGGAAGGAAATGTGTGGTATTTGAACACAGTGATTATGTGTGGGTTCATCATCGAAAAGAGCACTTTTGTTCTCAAAGGAAGACAAAGTTAGATGCCCGTGGTGATGGTCCCTTTCAAGTTCTTGAATGCGTTAATGATAACGCATGGAATATTGATCTTTTAGGTGATTATAATGCTAGTGCTACCTTCAAAATTTCAGACTTATCTTTGTTTGATGTAGGTGAAGATTCAAGGACAAATCTTTTAAAAGGAGGGGCGGATAATATGAATCGGGTTAATCAAGAAGCTAAGGAGTTTAAAGGACCAATCATTAAAGTAAGGGCTAGGATGATCAAGGAGCATTGTGATGGTTTTTCCAATGGAATGATGTCATTAATGGAGGAAACTATGAAGATTGGACTTTGTTAGCCCTAAGGGCATTATTACTTGTGTTTTGATTATGATTAACATGTGCTTGTATGAGTATGTTAGCTAACCCTTCATAGAACAAAAGAAGAACATATGAAGTCTCAAAGTCTCAAGCAAAAGATCTTGTTGATGAGGGCAAAATAGAGAAGAAGAGATCAAGCCATACCAAGATCAAATCAATTGAAGACATTGAAGGCATTGTGTTGTTAGAATGAACTAGGTACTATCTTGTAAAACTTCCTAGTCTTAGTCTTTGATTCATTGATCATACATGAAGCTCTTCTCATGTTTTTCTAAAATATAATCCTTTGATAAAATCCGAGTATTCTTGACTAAAGATGTTTTGGATAGTTTTTCCTCTCTTTAAAAATTGTCAAGAATGCCTTTGAAACTTGGAAGAAAGTTTTGTTCAGAAAAAAACTTGGCTGAGGAAAAACAGAAATTCGGAAGTCCGTTTTTAAAACCGATAGTCCGTTTTTAAAACCGATAGTCCGTTTTTTAAAACCGATCGTCCGTTTTTCCAATACATGAAATTCGGCAGTCCGTTTTTCAGAAAAACCAAGTCCGAATCTTTCTGTTTCAAAGAACCGGAAGTCCGTTTTCTGGAACCGGTCGTCCGTTTTTAGCTGTCAGTGTAAAAAATATTACCGTTGCACTGAAGCAACGGTCATTTCTGCAATTTGACAGCCTATTTCTTAGGCAACGGTCTTGAGCTTAAAAAACCCTATATATACACTCAATTATCAGCCATAAACAAAAGAAGTTTGGGAATTACTCATTGAGAACATTTAATACATTTCAAGAGCTTCAAAAATACATTTTATTACAAATCATTTTCAATCCCAAACAAAAATCTTCTTGAGCTTCATTGTTGATCATCCATCAAAGAAGAAGATAAGAGGTGCTTGTAGAAGTATTCCATTGAGTTGTAATCTTCCTCTTCTCAAGCCAATTTGGTAACATTGTTCCTTACTCTACTTATTCTTTTATTGTAATCAAAGGTTTGTGGAAAACCCTTTGGGTGATCCTTTGATAAACTTGTTGTGTTGTTGTGATTGAGGTTATAGTGTAAAACCCTTGAAGGGTGAACCTCATTGTGTAGTTGTGTAACCAACTTTAAAGTTAGTGGATTTGTGAAATCCTTGGGTTGAGGCTCAAGGTAGTGGATGTAGCTCTTGGAGAGAGTGAACCACTATAAATTGTTGTGCATGCTATTTAATTCTTTGCTCATTTCTTAATTGCCAATTCTATAAGATTATGCTTTGTGTGGATTCTTATTAAAAAGAGTTTTAGAAATCTTTCACAAACAAATTGGAGGTTTATCTTTCTAATCAAACAAAAGATTTTTTAAATTAGCCAAAAACCTTATTCACCCCCCTCTAAGGTTTTTCAATTGGTATCAGAGCGGGGCTTCTTAAAAAAAAGGACTAACACCCTTGAAGCAAAAGATCTTTATTTTACTATGGCTAATGTTTCTAGTTTACTATATGTAGAAGACTCTTCTACAAATAGACCTCCTCTTTTCGATGGTTCAAATTATACTTTTTGGAAATCTAGAATCAAAATATATATTTGCTCTATTAACTTTAATCTTTGGAGCATTGTAGAGAATGGACCTTATGTTCCTATAAAGGATGGAATTGTCAAGAAGGTCGAAGATTATGATGAGCTTGATTCAAGGAAGATGACTCTAAACTTTCAAGCTATGAACATATTGAGTTGTGCCTTGGATGCTAATGAATACAATAGAGTGAGCGGATGCGACTCGGCTCATGAAATGTGGAAGTTACTTGAAGTAACTCACGAAGGCACCAATCAAGTGAAGGAGTCTAAATTGGCTATGTTGGTGAGAGATTATGAGCTATTCATGATGAAACAATATGAAAGCATTAGTGACATGTTCACAAGGTTCACCAACATCACAAATGGCTTAAAGGCATATGGAAAAGAGTACACAAGGGGAGAAGTAAATAGAAAGATTCTTGATTCACTCCCAAAAGCATGGCAACCAAAAACTCTTGCCATTGAAGAATCAAAAGAGTTAAGTCAACTTCCTATTGAAGAACTCATAGGATCTCTCCTCACCTATGAGATGAAAATAAAAAGACTAGATGAAATGGAAGATGAAGACAAAGGAAGAAAAGGCATAGCACTCAAAGTGAATGATGATGATCATACATGCTCGTCCAACAATGAAGATGAGATTGAGGATATGGCCCTAATGATGAGGAAATTTAAAAGATTTTACAAAGAAGACTTCAAAAGAGGGAAAGAATCCTCCATTCAAGAAAGGAGGACAAAGTTCATCACTCTTCAAGGCTAGATGTTTTAAATGCAATAGCACCAATCATCTTGTAGCCGATTGTCCCAAGGCCCTTAAAAAAGGAAAAGGAAGCTTTAGAAGTCAAGCTTGAGGCATTGAAGAAAAAGGAGAAAGGCAAAGGCCTAATTGGAGCTTGGGATGAAGACTCAAGCGAAAATGAAGAAGAAGAAAATGCCAACATATGCTTCATGGCTCTAGAAAATGAGGTACAATTTTCACTTCCTAACTCTTCTAGTATCGTTGATGATTATGATATTGATCCTAGCATAATGCTTTTTGAAATGTATGATGAGTGCAAAAAGGTTACCAAACGAAACAAAGATTTGAAAAGCAAAACTCAATTTTTGTTAGATGAAAATTCAAGACTCATTTGTGAAAATAAAGCCATTCTTGAATCCTTGGAAGTCTTGAAGAAAGAAAAAGAGAGCTCAAATAATGACTTTCAAAAACTTGTTTTAGAAAACAAAAACCTTTGTGAAAAGATTTCCCTTCTTGAAAAATGTTTAATTGATTATGATGTCTTAAAGAAAAAGGTGAGTGATCTCACTCTATGTGTTGAAAAATTCACAAAGGGAAAAGAAAATTTTGAAAAACTTCTTGGCTCTCAAAGATCACCTTTTAACAAAAATGGTATTGGATATAATCATTCCAATATTTTTTCTAAACAAACACGTTTTGTAAAAGCCTCCTCATCCCTTTCACACTTTTGTTGTACTTATTGTGAAAAGAGTGGTCATAAAGCCACAAAGTGTTTTATAAAGAAAAAGATTGAAAGAGGAGTGAAAACCGTTTGGAAAATAAAAGAAAATCCAACTAACATTCATGGACCCAAAAAGATATGGGTACCAAAAGACTTTTCTACTTCTTTCTTGTAGGAACACAAGTCAAGGTCATCTAAGTGGTACTTGGATAGCGGATGCTTAAGACACATGACCAGATATGCATCCCTCATGAATGAGCTAAGAGAAACCGAAGATGGTTTTGTTACTCTTGGAAGGATCATCGGTATAGGTAACATTAGATATGATTCATCTTCTTTAATTAAGGAAGTTCTTTTAAATTGATGTTTTGAAGTTTAATTTATCTAGTATTAGTCAATTGTGTGATTATGGGTACAAAGTTGTTTTTGAAAGTGAATCTTCTTCTATCATAAACAAGCTTGTGAACAAAACTATTTTTGTTTCAAAAAGAGTTAGCATATGTCTATGTCTTTTATCTTGAAGTTCTCATTTCTCAAAACTTATAGTGTCTCTTGGTTCATGATGATGATGTATTTTTGTGGCATAGAAGGGTTGGTCAAGATAGTATGGATTTATTAAACAAACTCTCTTCAAAAGAACTTGTTAGGGCTTACCAAAACTACATTTTGAGAAAACTAGACATTGTGATGCTTGCCAATTTGGAAAACAAATTAATACCTCTTTTAAACCATAGTAAATGATTTCAACTTCAAAACCTTTAGAACTCATTCACATGGATTTATTTGGACCAATGAGGACCACTAGTCTTGGTGGTAAGAGGTATGCCTTTATTATTGTGGATGATTTTTTTTTACTTGGACTTTGTTTTCAAGCCGAAAGGATGAAGCATTTCATGAATTTATTAAATTATTCAAAAGAGTCCAAACCTCCCTTGTTTGCAAATTGATTTCTATAAGAAGTGATAATGGGAGAGAATTCAACAACCAAGATTTTACAAAAAATTTGTGATGATTTTGGTATTTTACAAAACTTTTTTCGGTAGCCAAAACTCCTCAACAAAATGGATTTGTGGAAAAGAAAAAATAGAACTTTACAAGAAATGGCAAGGTCAATGCTTTATGAAAATTCCCTTCCTAAACTTTTTGGGTCGAGGCCGTTAACACCTCATGCTACATTTGAATCGTGTTATCTTGAGACCTTCTTTAAAGAAAACTCCCTTTGAACTCATTTTTAATAAAACCCCTTCAATTGGAAAGTTTAATCGAAAATCCGATGAAGGGAATTTTTTCTTGGTTATTCTTCAAACAAAAGGGCTTTTAGAATTTTCAACAAAAAGAACCTTATGTGTTGGAGAGTCTATTCATATATATTTTGATGAAACTAACATTTTTGACAAGAAAGATGATGATGACATAGATAACTCTTTAAGCTACCAACTTTGTACACTCAAGCAATGGAAGAACATGCTTATGGAGGAAGAAGAGATTGAAGCAACACAAGAAAATGATCAAGAAGCTCAAAATCTTCCTCAAAATGTGATATATCCAAAGGATCACTCTAAGGTTTTTCAATTGGTATTATTTCTAATCCTAATTTGCTTTTGTTATGCTAAGTGATCTGTTTGTTGCACTTTTTCTTTGTTGATAGGCCCTTCTTGTTATGGACTTCATGATGACACTTTAATGTTGAAAGTCCTACTACCACCTCTTCTATGATCCCTTGAAACTTCTCTCCTAACACTTTTTGATTTATGACAAAAGGGGGAGAAAATAGTGCAAGATGTAAGGGGGAGAAATCTTGTTAATATGTTGATTATTGATGATGTTTATAAGTTGTTTATTGATGATGTTTATAAGTTATAAGTTGTTTATTTGATGATGTTTATAAGTTGGTTATAATGATTATTGATGCAAGGGGGAGTTACCTCCTTTTCTTGATGATTGTTATGCTTTGCTTCTTTGATATTTTGATGCATCATCATACTTTACTTTTGCTCTTTTGTTCTTCTTGCATATGTGTTTGTCATAATCAAAAAGGGGGAGATTGTTAGCCCTAAGGGCATTATTACTTGTGTTTTGATTATGATTAACATGTGCTTGTATGAGTATGTTAGCTAACCCTTCATAGAACAAAAGAAGAACATATGAAGTCTCAAAGTCTCAAGCAAAAGATCTTGTTGATGAGGGCAAAATAGAGAAGAAGAGATCAAGCCATACCAAGATCAAATCAATTGAAGACATTGAAGGCATTGTGTTGTTAGAATGAACTAGGTACTATCTTGTAAAACTTCCTAGTCTTAGTCTTTGATTCATTGATCATACATGAAGCTCTTCTCATGTTTTTCTAAAATATAATCCTTTGATAAAATCCGAGTATTCTTGACTAAAGATGTTTTGGATAGTTTTTCCTCTCTTTAAAAATTGTCAAGAATGCCTTTGAAACTTGGAAGAAAGTTTTGTTCAGAAAAAAACTTGGCTGAGGAAAAATAGAAATTCGGAAGTCCGTTTTTAAAACCGATAGTCCGTTTTTAAAACCGATAGTCCGTTTTTAAAACCGATAGTCCGTTTTTTAAAATCGATCTTCCGTTTTTCCAATACATGAAATTCGGCAGTCCGTTTTTCAGAAAAACCAAGTCCGAATCTTTCTGTTTCAAAGAACCGTAAGTCCGTTTTTCGGAACCGGTCGTCCGTTTTTAGTCATCGATGTAAAAAATATTACCGTTGCACTGAAGCAACGGTCATTTCTGCAATTTGACAGCCTATTTCTTAGGCAACGGTCTTGAGCTTAAAAAACCCTATATATACACTCAATTATCAGCCATAAACAAAAGAAGTTTGGGAATTACTCATTGAGAACATTTAATACATTTCAAGAGCTTCAAAAATACATTTTATTACAAATCATTTTCAATCCCAAACAAAAATCTTCTTGAGCTTCATTGTTGATCATCCATCAAAGAAGAAGATAAGAGGTGCTTGTAGAAGTATTCCATTGAGTTGTAATCTTCCTCTTCTCAAGCCAATTTGGTAACATTGTTCCTTACTCTACTTATTCTTTTTATTGTAATCAAAGGTTTGTGGAAAACCCTTTGGGTGATCCTTTGATAAACTTGTTGTGTTGTTGTGATTGAGGTTATAGTGTAAAACCCTTGAAGGGTGAACCTCATTGTGTAGTTGTGTAACCAACTTTAAAGTTAGTGGATTTGTGAAATCCTTGGGTTGAGGCTCAAGGTAGTGGATGTAGCTCTTGGAGAGAGTGAACCACTATAAATTGTTGTGCATGCTATTTAATTCTTTGCTCATTTCTTAATTGCCAATTCTATAAGATTATGCTTTGTGTGGATTCTTATTAAAAAGAGTTTTAGAAATCTTTCACAAACAAATTGGAGGTTTATCTTTCTAATCAAACAAAAGATTTTTTAAATTAGCCAAAAACCTTATTCACCCCCCCTCTAAGGTTTTTCAGACTTAAGTGCAAGATGGAGGGTATGGAAGGCTTAGAAAATGGTGATAAATCTCCCTAATTGCTCACGATTCATCTCCTAAGAAAAGAACAACCAATGGAGCAAGTTAGAGAAGCAAAGATTGAAGATTTATTAGAACCATGACCTACTGTCGACATTAGGCCCTATACCTACCATCCACGGTAGGTTTCTTGTGTAAAACATGATGAAGGTTCAACAACCTACTGCCTACCATCGAAGGTAGGGTAGTGTTTTTTTGTAATGCGATGTTTAGTCCGGAATTTAGCATTTTAATCCTATTTCAAGGTTTTAATTAAGGTCTTAAATGGTCTTTTAGTAACCCAAAGCCAAGGTCAAAGTACAGTTTACTTCTAAACAATATATATATACTTCATTATAGCCCATCTTGTATTAAGTTGGATTATATATGAAAAATGAGAGTGTTTGAATTAGGGTTCTTGAGTTCTTCATGCCTTTTCTTATCTTACATCTAGGGTTTGATCTTTCTTAGTTAGATTTTATTGAATCACTTGGATTGGGATGATCCAAGAGTTCTCAATTGACAATAATTCACTTTCTATGATATTTACAATCTTATATTTGTCTTAGACTAGGTCTTCTATATAGAGCCCGATTGGGTAGTGGGTAATCAGCCCATTGTTTAATTGGTATATAGGGGAAAGATTATTCATCACAATCATAAATTCTTAGTTTGGGATGAGCTAAGGATGCTTGATTTGGGAGATAATCAAGTCCTTCTTGAAGGCAAAGGTCCTTGGGTGATGAATTGAAGATCTGATCCATTGCGCATCAAATTCTATATCACGGAGTTGTACGTCAACCAAAAGCAAATAACCTTCCACCCGAATTAGGATATTCATATCAATAGTCATGATGTCGCCTTTGCTTCCTAAGGTAGCTCTTCCTTGTGATGCTGCCTTTGCTTCCCAATGTGCATACCCCAACCTTGAGGAATGCTTTGTGGGGATATTATGAAAGTGAAATATTGTTTCTTTATATGATGCTACTATTCAGTCATCATTTTTTGCTTCAAGATTGTCGATTCTTCTCTATCCCAGGCTCAATTTTATGGCCGAGAGCTACTGAATTGTGTCTGGGGGCAATGAAGATCATCCATGATATTGTATATCCTTATATACATTGATTTCCTATTTATTGTAATTAGTTGCAAATTGAATACTTTCTTATAGAAATAGACCTTTAGAGACCAAGTTACCTAATATGTACAGTTTTCCATATATGATTCAACGTGTACAAATTAAAAGAAGCCCTACTTTGGTCGTGTATAGAAAAAAATAAGGAAGAATATTTTTCCTTTTCTCTCAATCATTCTTCTCTCAATTGTTTTCTTCCTTTTTATTTCTCTACTTTTACATGGTATCAGAGCCTGCCATGAGCACCAAAGAGGCTACGAAAATTACCGAAAAATCTGTTCTAAAATAAGATGAAGAAGATTAATATTACTTGATGCCAAACGATGGTCCAGGTACCCTAATTAACCATGTCTAATTGAAGGAAAATAATTTTGATGAATTGGCAGACATAATTGAGATGGCGTTCGAGTCCAGGAATAAGTTAGACTTTATTGATGAGACTACTCCACAACCTGACGAGAACGATCCAAAGTTTAAACGGTGGAAGAAAATCACCGGATCATGCATATTAAACACTATTGAATCGTCCTTGAGATCTTTAATCACAAAGATGAGCATTATGTACGAGCATATTTCTATTTAGATTGTAAGAAAATCGTGAAGGTATCGACAAAATGAATGAAAAAATATTGCTTCAATTTTTTTTCTGATTGGATACCACCATCTTTGGTACAATCCAGTCAAGTATTCTAGGTGAAGATCCTCTTTCAAATGTCAATTAGGCTTAGTCGAAAGTGATTCAAGAAGAACAAGATGAAAACACGACAAGTGAAGGAAGTGAGGGAAATAGTGGTACAGCAGTGCTTTATGTACAAAACCATAGCGACAGTAAATCGGAGAAGATTACCTTGTCTTGCAATGTTTGTAACAAAGGAGGCCATGAATCTAAATCTTGTTTCCAGGTCATGGGATATTCAGAATAGTGGCTGAATGAACAAGACTGTAAGTAGAGGCAGGGGCTCCAGCAGTAGGAACAGTGCAAACAGAGAGGGACGTGGCCGCAACAATGGTGGCTCATGGAGAGCAATAATAGCAAGGTTAGCCTGCAATTATGACCACTCCAATTACAAATTCTAATGCTGGCAAAATTCTTGGCACAGCACCTGGCGCAGGAACTATGACTGCCGCTGCTACCGGAGCAGGTTTCCACAACTCATGCAAGAACAGTGCGCAATCTTCGTGAATTTTATGAAAAACAACAATCAATAATCAGCCAACCAATACTCTTATTCTCCTTTTGAAAACCTTTCTGGTAATCCTTATTTACATACTTGGATAACTGACTATAGAGCTTCGAATCACATGACATGGAATCGTGACTACTTATTTGATGTCATAAATATTGCACCATGTCTTGTCACTTTACCGTATGGTAAATTATCGTCCACAGAAAAGTGTGGAAATTTTCAAATTAGGACAAATTTGATTTTGGATAATGTTTTATATATTCCTCAACTTACTCGTAAACTCATTTCTATCTCTCAATTGTTGAAGTCTATAATTTACTATGTATCATTTGAATTATCTAAATGTGCTATAAAAGACCATTCCTCGAAGACCCTGATTAGAGTGGTTGATCTTCGGAATGGGTTGTACTTTTTTCGGGATGTAGCAAGAGTCAATAAAATGCAAGGAGGTGATTCTAGAGATTTGTGGCATAGGAGGTTGGGGCACCCCTTGGATTCTTTCCTTAAATTTTTTGTCTAATATTTTTAGCTCTAAAACTATTACTGCTTGTGATATTTGTTTTCATGCTAAGCAAACAGAAGAATCTTTTTCTAGTTCTTCAAGTAATGCATCTACTATATTTTCCTTTATCCAGTGTGGTGTGTGGGGATCCTATAAAAAAACACATAACGGTTCTAAATACTTTCTTACAATTCTTGATGACGCTTCCCGTGCAGTTTGAATATTTTTAATGGCAGAAAAGAGTGAAGTAAAAACCATATTGACACGTTTTTAAAAAATATTCAAACCCAATTTCAAGTTTCCACTAAAAATGTGCATACCAATAATGGGGAGGAATTTATTAGCCTAAAAGATTTCTTTCATGAACAAGTATCCATCACCAAACTACTACTCCCTAAATGCTCCAACAAAATGGGCATGTACACCATAAGCACTATAATATTCTAAATATGGCTCAAGCCCTTCTTTCTTAGGAAAATCTCCCTGTTTCTTTTTGGAAAGATTGCATTTCTTTGCCTGTTAATTAATCGTTCCCATCTTCTTTGCTTAATGAAAAAAAAAAATCTCCGTTTGAGATTCTCCATGGATAACCCCCTTAATATAATCTTCTTCGTTCTTTTAGATGTCTTTACTATATTCATCAATCTACTTCTGACAAATTTCAACCTAGAAGTAAAAAATGTATCTTTATCAGCTATCCTCTTGCAAAACAAGGAAGGCGCGTGTATAATTATGCATCACAAGAATTCTTTACCTCCAGAGATGTCATTTTATTTAAGGATATTTTCCCTTAGCAAATTCCTTTCTTACCTACTCACTATCGAATAGTCCAACCAAGGTTTCTTATCAAACCTAAGATACATCAGTCCATCCATTGCTTCTTGGACCATTTACACCTCCCCCCAACTCCTCCTCCAGGACAAACACTGCTTAACCAACACCCAACTTTACTTCTTTTGACATGCGTACTTTTGATTACTCCTCCCTGGTGACCTGCGAGACTGCCCCTCTTTTTCCTGCTCAACTGTCCATCTCACTGTTGAGCAGCCCACTGACATTGCTTCTTCTTCCATTGGGCCAGAATACCCTCTTGCACACTCCAACTTGCCTCCAGTGGTTGGGCTTCCTCCTCCCCAACCCATTTCTGTGGTCCTTCTACTCTAGCTGACTTTATGCCACAAATAAGGGGTAGAGAAGCTTTCCCATCCGTCGAAGTGTCCAAGTTACCTATCCTCCTAGCAAACTCTCAAATTACGTGCTACTTTATTCAAAATGCAACCGATTCTACTCTTGCTCCATCAATTTCTTCGGAGTCTTCAATTACATGTCTCTATCTATAGCTTCATATGATACTTGTGTAAACTTTTGTCTTAATTATCAAAGTTTTCTGGCCGAGTTTCACACGGAGCTAGAACCCATTTGGTTTTCTGAAGTAGTCAAACATACTAAATAGCGCACTACCATGCAAGATGAAATTGATGCCTTTGATAAAAATAGCACTTGGCATATTACTACTCTTCTTTTCAACAAACGAGTTCTTGGTTGTAAATGGGTCTATTGCATCAAACTTAAATCCGATGGAACCGTCAAATAGTACAAAGCTCGTCTTGTTATTCTTTGGAATACGCGACTTGAAGGTGAGGATTTTACTGAAACTTTTGCTCCAGTAGTTAAATTTGTTACTGCATGCCCCTAATGGCAGTAGCCAAAGGGTGGGAACTACATCAGATAGATGTGCACAATGCATTTTTGCATGGTGATCTTGCAGAAGAGGTTTATATGAAAGTGCCTTTTGTTTTTTCATTCTTCTCATCCCAATCAAGTGTGTCGCCTTAAAAAATCCTTGTATGGTTTGCCAGGCTCCCTGCTACTAGTTTTCCAAACTTTCTACAACTTTGAAGAAATGCGTTTTCCAACAATCCTATGTTGATTACTCTCTTTCACTTATGTTTCACATGGTGTCTTTCACTATATGCTTATTTATGTTGATTACATCATTGTCACTGGAAATACTCTCTCTGCCATCTCTCATTTTAAGCAGCATCTCAGTACTTGTTTTCATATGAAAGACTTAGAGTATCTTAAATAATTTCTT
Organism: Catharanthus roseus; assembly: GCA_028651295.1. Taxonomy (NCBI): domain Eukaryota; kingdom Viridiplantae; phylum Streptophyta; class Magnoliopsida; order Gentianales; family Apocynaceae; genus Catharanthus; species Catharanthus roseus. Next base: position 1,374,669 of record JAPQWS010000033.1, on the reverse strand, counting down.
CCGATTGAGGTTGCTCGAAATGCTTCTAGCTTATATAGCAATTAGCGAAAATATATATTGCGTATCGTTTCTAAAACTAGACTCTCTGGAGCTAAGCCTGCTACCATTCACATTGAACAAAGCCATTAATTCGCCAGAGATAAAGGCTCCTTCTTACCTTCTCCTGATCAGTACCTTCGCTTAATTGTTCATCTAATCTATCTCACTATCACTTGGCCTGAACTTGCTTATTCTATATATATATATATATATTTTAGCACAGTTTATGCAAGCGCCTTGTCATCGGTATTGGGATGCAGTTCTCCATATCGTTCAACATTTGAAATATTGTTCGGGATAAGGGATTTTTCTCAACTCTTCTAGTTCTCTAACCTTCACTGGTCATTGTGACTCTGACTGGGCCAGCTATCATATGATGTGTCGCTCTCTTACTGGATATTTCATTTTTCCTAGCGACTTCCCGGTTTCTTGAAAACCTAAGAAACAACCTACTGTTTTTTGTTCTTCTGTTGAAGCAAAATATTGCTCCATAGCTGTACCTTGTGATTTAAAATAGCTTTGGCAACTCCTTTCTGATTTTCGTGTTTCAAACTCTTCTCTGCTTCCCTTATATTGTGATAGTCAGGCCGCCATTTGTATCACTTCCAATCTTGACTATCACGAACGAACCAAGCACATTGAAATCAATTGCCACTTCATCCATGATGAGTATCAGGACAATCGTGTTCCCCTTACTTATGTTCCATCTAAGTCTCAGGTTGCAGATATTTTCTCTAAGGCTCTCGGACATTCTCAATTTCATGATCTCTTATGCAAGTTGGGCATTTGGAATCTCCATGCTCTAACTTGAGGAGGAGAGTGGAATATCATCCATGATGTTGCATTTCCTTATGTACATTGATTTCCTATTTATTGTAATAAGTTAGCAAATTAAATACTTCCCTTATAGACATAGACCTTTAGCGGATGAGTTAACTAATATGTAGAGTTTTCCATATGTGATGCAAAGTGCACAAAAATTATAAGAAGGCCTAATTTGGTCTTGTACAGAAGAAGAATAAGGAATAATATTTTCCCTATTCTCTCAATCATTCTTCTCTCAATTGTTCTCTTCCTTTCTATCTCTTTAATTTTACATCAACTGTTATGTCTGTGAGTGTTTTCAAATTTGGGGTTCTTCTTCCAAGTTAAAGGGAAAATTTGCAAAACGAGATGAGCAAATAGCTAGGTTGAAGGAACAATTGGAAAAACCAGAGGAGGAAATAGCTAGTCTACTATTTCCCAAAACAAATTTGGAAATCTTATAATTTTTACATCAAAAGAAAAAAAGGAAGGTAAGAAAGAAGAAGAAATATGTAACAGCAGAAATCTTCTGATTCATTATACACTATATGGATTACATCAATTCATTACAAACTTGTCTTGTAACCGCCAAAGAACGCAAACCACAGTCATCAAACTTATCTATAATAGCATGAACTTTCCTTTTCATATCTTCAATTGCATTACAGAGGATCAAGATCTAGTAACATATCAGACAAAAATAATGTCAAAAGCAGGCACTTTAAATGTCTAACATATATACCGATAAAATTGAGACAGAAAGTATTGGTATGATATGCATCAATTATCCTGTGGCGGAGATTAGTAGGAACAAGTTACAGTCAAATGACGTGGGTGTTTCTGTGTGCTGAAAGCACTATAATACCAAAATATGCACTTTCCTTAACACTAATTGGTTTTAGAGCAACTAGTCACACCTGAGGTCCTAAAAGTGGTATCGGAGCAAAAGTCACAGGTTCAATTCTCAGAGAGACCAATTGCTGAGGAGAGATTGTTGGTATGGTATGCATCAATCGACCCGTAGTAGAAGCTAGTAGGGCCAAGTCACAATTGAATGCTATAGGCACTTTTGTGTATTGAATGCACTATAAAGCTAAGGTATGAGCCTTCCCTAACAATAATTGGTTCTAGGGCAACTAGTCCTTAGCTCCTGGGGTTCTGCAGAGAGAAATGGAAATAAACATGCACCTATTCTGGAGCTCTTTTCCTTACTCTATGCCAATTGCCCTCGGAATCAGTATAAGTCAAAGTAGTCCTCTTGACGACAAGATTAAATGTAAAGAAATGGACTTCTCTAATACAAGTGCATGCTTACAAGTTAAAGCATGACTTAACGTAGTTTTATGTGAAATTTCAACTAAATCCACGAAGAACAAGTCATAAAAGATAGACGTACCTCTTTTAGATCAGCAAGCATGTCCCAACAATTGTATCATCAATCGCATCTTGATTTTTTGTTCTAGAAGCCCTTGCAGAAAAAAGGATGACATGGTCCTTGTCCATTCCCTTTACAAATACTTCAACTAAACTCTTGTCAACAATTAGCTTATTAATGGTCAAACTCTTTGTCTTATCATTGGAGAGGACGTCCATGCTATCCATTTCCGTGATAGTCATTTTATTTGTGATGGCTCCCTACTAGGATAGCTTGTGAGATCCAATAGCCATTATGAGAGACAAAACAGTAGGTATGGCAATGGGAATGCCTCCAAGTATGAGAACAAGAAGATTGTTGATTCCTTTTCTATATGGCCTATATTGAATGGTATACATGACAATTATCAACCAATATTCCAACAGTAATAGAGTAAATGTAGAAATTCCCAATAGCGGTGAGAACCTTCTGGAAATTGCCCAACCTTGTTGGTGTTGTCAACATGATGTGATGCCTTCCCAAAGAAAGTCTGAACTCCAGTGGCTATAACAATAGCTTCAATCTTGCCTTGTTTGCATGCTAAAAAAGTGAAAATTTTATCACCAGATTTCTTGGTAACGGGAAGTGATTCTCTTATAAGGGTAGATTGGTCAATCTTCAGGAGATCTCCTTCTTCTATCCTTTTGCATGTTTCCTTCCCTTTCAGTCTTCTATATTCTTTCCTAAATAGACCCATCCAAAGAGAAGAAAATATTTATTGGCATAACTCGTGAAAAACCTTCTTTTTTTGGGGGTTGAATAACAAAAAAGGTTTAAAGTTCAAAGCATCAGAATCTATAGTTAGGGCGTAATCTAACCATTACAAATTTTTGGTTTTTTTGGATGATGTGGGTAAGAGGAGAGGGGAGATGATGACTCCACTTGAAATTGTGGACATACCAAAAAACCTTGTAGTCTTTTTGTTTTGTCATTTACATTTAGAACAAGTTTAATATGCGTTTAGTGTGATACATATAGTTTCAAATGCGTTCAGAATAATATGAAGAGTTTTTGTCTACTGTGTGTTTGGAGAGACATGTTAGTAGTAATATAAATAAAATATACCATAAATTTATGATTAAATATTTAGAATGTGGCAAATGAATCATTTCTATGATATACGTTTGTGAAACACGTGGTCAAATACACGTGTTAATAGGAATTAATTATTCGATTTAAAATATTAGGGTTTAATTAGATTGAGTTTTAGTTTGAAAAGAAGTGAGTCTCTTTACTATTGAATTTCTTAAAAGCGAAACTATTTATACAAAAATATATGGGACTCAAGATAAAAAAGTAAAGTTAAGTGAGATTTAAAACTCAATCTAGGAGTCCAACCCAATGCATAAGATTTTTTTAAAAAAAGCACCCATCAAAAGGTTGACAGAATACTTTTGAGAATCAAATAAAATTTCAAATTACGAAAAAAAAAAACAAATTACTCACTCTGCTAGAGACTTTATCACCTAATCACTCAATTTGCAGCCTATACCACACATATAGATGAATTTTCCTTTTGTTTTATAAATTTTGACACATGCAAATACACATGTTAATAAGTAAGTAACAAATAATGTGCCCTTCAATAACACCAATGAGCTCACGTAGAGAATAGAGAAGGAACCCCTTCACAAGATGAACTAAGTTGTTAATGAATCTAACAATAATCTTTAATCAAGATGTTGATATCAATTTTATCTTAAAAAGAGACACCATTTATATTTGCTTTTAACACATCAAAATTCAGGGCAGCCTACTATGAAGTCAACTACTTTAAATTGAATAAGGGAGAGAGAGAGCCTCTCTCTCTCTCTCTGTCTCTCTGTCTCTCTCTCTCTCTCTCTCTCTCTCTCTCTCTCTCTCTCCAATAGGTCATCATGCTAACGATCCAGGAAGAGATGTGGCGCTAACTCATCCCACCCTGTGTAGGATGTTCGGTCCTGACGGATTAAGGCCCTCTTTCCAACTTAAGCCTTGATCCCCTTATGAGTTTAAAGTATTAAGGTTTTCTTTTTTTGGATATCGGATCTTTTTTGTATATACTATATATAGATGGTGCAAGTTAGTACTTAGGCAATATGTGCAGTGTGACTGATTTTGTTGTGTAAAGATTAGTGTGACATACAGTGAGAATTGCAACAAACAAAACAAACAAATAAGACATAGCAATTAGTAACGCAGTTCGGCCAAGCCTACATCTACAGGGCCATGCCCAGAAAGCAATCTAGTAAAATTGTCAGCATAATACCAAAAAACTTCTAACTCTTTTACACATCTAAAGTTTTCCTAGTGGAATCAGTTTAAACTCCCTCTGCGGTTGAATCCCTTCAACTCTTCAAGGCTCCCTCTTGGTGTTTGGCTGTATGGACTTTAAATCCTTTCAATCCTCAACACTGTTGCAACACAGCTGAAATCCCTTCCACTCTTTAAGCCTCCCTCTCAGAACAAGCTGTCCTTGAATCCCTTCAAGTCTTCAACTCCATTGAACAATACTACAACTTCTATCCATAGAAGCTATAATCTTCAAAACAAGAACTCCATTGAATTATGAGTGATGAACAACGAGCATCAATGGAGAATCACATTGTTTGAAGTTTGTGACTGCGCAAACTCAACCACCATGAATTGTTGTATTCTCTCTTGCAGAATATCTCTGAAGAATTGCAGAATGACTAATCTTTACTTTCCATTACAGAGCTTTATTTAGAGATGTTGAGATTCATTGGTTAGTCTTGTATCTCCTAATGAATTTGCACCAAGGATTTAGTTTTTGAATACCAATTATAGTTTTGATTTCCTGCAAATCCTATTTTCCTTTAGGATTCTGACTTTTCTTTGTGACTTCAACTTTCCTTTATCGGCCTTCAATATCATAGCTCATAATCATATATTCTTTGGGATTTATCATGTTTCCTAAAACTATGCCAATACATTGTGCCGCTGCAACACTGTAGCTTTTGTACCGCCACATGAATAACCTGTGTGGCCACACTCAAGCTATGTGACAGGCTTCTACAAACTCCCCATTTAGCGTTGTTTTAGATCAAATAACAATGAGCTGCACCAATGGTCATGCTTCATAAGAACCTTAATGCACAATATAAGGATGAACAATAAACACTAAGTAAGATATTCAAGTCCTACGTTTCGGTGGCACATAGGCCAAAACAGATAGCTCAGAAGCTACCACATAAAGCAATTTAAAAAAATATCCCAAGGCCATGCAGGCCATTAAAAGCAAAATTTTAAAGTGTTCAGTTCAAGACTACATTCGGCCACCCAAAAACGACAAAGGGTCAAGCAAAGTAATGTCATTGTAAAACAAATTGTAGCCAGGACTCCCCCTTTTGATCTGAAATAATGCTTAGGGGAGCTTATCCTTAAGATTCTTCAAGTCTTGCTACATTAGAAGGACAGAGGCCCAAAGATGACATAGTGCAGTCACATTTGCAGTAGGTAGCCAGTTTCCACAAAAGACTCTAAACAGGGCTCTATATAACATCTTTATCAAATTTTAGTTGAGCCTATTTGTTTCTGGCCAGACAGCCCCACATCACCAGTTAGAACCTTGGTCTCTTCATCAAAATTGGCTTCCACCTCTAGGCCAGTCCCCTCCATGTCACTGTAATGTGGGCAACTTAGATGATGTGCAATGTTTGCAAGTGAGAAATCAATGACATGCCCCTCATATATACCTAGCCATAAGTTGGACTCTCAGGATACCAAACTCCTCAATCAAATTGGCATAGAACTCCTTAACTAAGCCCTCATTATATTGTTCGGTAAAGAGAGCCAGTTCTACAAATACCATTCCCTGCAGCAACTCTATCACATTGTACTGTTCCAAGCTTTCTTGAGTGATCATTTCTCATCGAAAATTGGTTTGTCAATTAATTCTGCCATCCTCAATTCAACAGTCCTAGAGTAAAAGTGTTTGTTGATTGCATTTTTGGCTTTGAGAGGAGCAGAGAAGGAGGAGTGACATCTCGTACCTTCTTAGGATTGATTTTTTATATGAGACACCCTTCAGAGCTGCCCTTGTTATTTTTCTCCCCTGACTTAGTCTAGTGCTAGGGGTCATCCATACAACCTCTAGGTCAGACCCAGAACTTCCGTTTCCTTCGGCATTGTGTTCCCCCTCCGAGCCTTCCTCAATACCTTCATCAACATCCTCCATGGTTTGATTTATTAAACTCCCCATAGACAAGACCTCAGTACCTAATTATCAACAGCTAACAAAGACAGTGCAGATACTGCAGAAATGGTGAATATGTTTCGGAAAAGATGACCTTCCAGGAGAAAAACCCTTAGGAATTTTGGAGAGAAAATCACAGAGCTTGGAGGCAAAGTCAGTTTGTTTTTTGAAAGATTTAGAACTAATTGTTGAGTTGATTTGGTGAGAGAGAGAAAATTCCTCATTTTTCGTGTCAAACCTACTTATGGACTCTTCTTTCAAGATTTTTTTAAGTGTGAACAGAACTGTGTGCTGCGAACTAAAGTAATTGGATTGACACGAGATAATCTGAGCGTGAGACGAGAGCGTTCATATGGTCTCACACTTCTACACGTATCTGTCTAACATTTATGAGAGAGTGAGGAAAAAGCATTGTTAGACAGGCATCTCTTGCACTAGTTGATCACACAGATCCCTAATGTCTGTCTAAGTTCTTCGAATCTTATGGCATCTAGGGACTTTGTATGAATATTGGCCAATTGTTTTTGGGAGTTCACATACTCTAAGCTTGCCAGCTGCTGCTCGACCAAGTCTCAAATGAAGTGATGTCTTATGTTAATGTGCTTGGTCTTGCTGTGTTGCACAAGATTTTTAGTGATGTTGATTGCACTAATGTTGTCACAATACATGACCAGCTCCTTTTGTATGATCCTATAGTCATTTAGCATCTATTTTATCCAAAGAAGTTGTGTGCATTAGCTCCCATCAATGATGTATTCAGCTTTTGTAGTGGATAGCGAGATAAAGTTTTGCTTCTTGCTATAACAGGAGACTTGATTATTTTCGACACATAAGCATCCTTCGGACATTCTTTTTCTATCATCACAATTACAAACCCAGTCCACATCACTATAGCCAACAAGATGAGTGGTAGTATATTTGTTGTAGAATAACTAATACTCAGCAGTACTAAGTACATATCTCAAGATACGTTTCACTACTTTCTTGTGTGACTCCTTAGGATTTGCTTGGTACCTTACACACATTCTAACATTGTCTGATATATCAAGTTTATTTGTTGTTAAGTAGAGTAAACCACCGAGATCATACTTCGGTACTCAAGCTGATCTACGCTTATTCCCTTCTCATCCTTATTGATCTTAAGTGTGGTACTCATAGGTGTTCTTATTGTCTTTCCATACTCTAAACTAAACTTCTTCACTAAATTTTTTGCATATTTTGCTTGAGAAAGAAATATTGCTTCCTTCATTTGTCTAACTTACAATCTAAGAAAGAATGTTAGTTCACCTACCATACTCATCTCAAATTCAGTTCTCATACATGTGATAAATTCCTCTGTGAGCTCCCTTGATGTGGATCCGAACACTATGTCATTAACATATATATGTGCTATGAGCACTTGCAGTGATGATCTTTTGATGAATATAGTTTTGTCCATACTCCCTCTAGTGTATCCTTTATTGAGCAAGTAGTTAGTGAACCTTTCATACGAAGCTCTTGGAGCCTGCTTAAGTCTATAAAGAGCTCTTTTCAGCTTGTACACATGATCCAGATACTTTGGATTCACAAATCCTTTTGGTTGTTCCACATATGCTTCTTCTTGTAATATCTCATTCAGGATAGCACTTTTCACGTCAATCTGTTGTAGTGTAAAGTTCTTGGCACATGCAATGGAGACCAACAGTCTTACATATCCAAGTCGTGTGACTGGGGCGAATGTTTCATCAAAATCCAGTCTCTCTACTTGAGTATACCCTTGTTCATCAAAATCCAGTCTCTTTATATTGGTGTGATGTTACCTTCCTCAACATTTTTATTCTTGAATATCTACTTGGTACCGATCACATTCACACCTTTCGGTCTTGTGACAAGTTCCCACACATTGTTTCTTTCAAACTGTTGCAGTTCTTCTTTCATTGCTTTAATCCAATACTCATCAGTGAGAGCTTCTTTGACATTCTTGGGTTCAAGTGTGGAGGTATAGCATGTCAAGCTGATCATCACTACCATTTCATTGTACTCTCCTCCTTTCTTGCTTCTGGTACTTAGTCCTTCTATGATGTCTCTGATTATAGCATATGAGGGGTGATCATTCAGAAGTCTTATGCCCTTTCTTCTTGCTATCTCATTGCCCTGAGTGTGAGCCACACTCCCATCGACTGTAAGTTTGAAGAGCCTTCAATACTGCTTCGATATATTTGGATTACTGTTACTCTTGGTGTGTTGTCTTCATTAGCAATTACCTGATCATTAACACTTAGTCTCCTGGTGTCAACATGCTCTACAATTATACTCACTGATTCCATGACTACTCCTGTGCGTATGTTAAACACACGGTATTCATGACTGTTTAAGGAGTATCCCAGAAATATTCCCTTATTACTTCTTGCATCGAGTTTTTCCTAAGTGTTTCCCGATCCTTTAGGATGTAGCATTTACTTCCAAACATATTCAGATTACTTAGCTTAGGTTTCCTCCCTTCAATATTACGTATGTTGTCTTGTTCATCAAGGGCCTCAAAAACATTATGTTAGTTAATAATATGAACTGTTGTGTTCGCTGCTTCCGCCGACCAACTTTGTGATAGTCCCTTGGAATTCAGTATCACATAAATCATATATTGAATTGTTCTTTTCTTTCTCTCAACTACACCATTTTGTTGTGGTGTCTTAGGTGATGAAAACTCATATCTGATACCATGTGACTCACAGAACTCTGAAAACTGCCTGTTATCAAACTTCTTCCCATGATCACTTCTTAGTCTTTTCAAAGTTGTGTTCTTCTTTGTCTGAATACTTAGACATATCTTTCTGAATGCATGAAATAAATCTGCCTTATTTATGAGAAAGTCTGTCTATATGTATCTTAAGTAGTCATCGACACACACTAAGGCATAACTTTTTCTACCCTTGCTTTCTACTTGTGTAGGTCCAAATAGATCAATGTGCATTATAAAGAGGTTTGTTATGGTAATAACTCCAACTTGGATGTGCTTTGCTTGACTGCTTACTGATTTGGCAATCTTCACACATTAACTTACACCCTTTTATAAAGTGAGGAATTCCTCTAACAATTTGTTTGCTTCCAAGTTTGTGTAAGTGCTTATAGTTCATAAGTCCCAGTCGTTTATGCCATAGTTCAGCTTCTCCTATTTGTCTAGTTAGATATATAGGTTACTTCATAGCATTCATCTCATAGCAATTGTCAATTGTTCTTGATCCGATGATGATGCACTTATCATTGTTTGTCAGTAAATAGCATTGTCTCTTGTCGAAATACACCAATAGATCATTATCATCACACAGTTGACTTGTACTTATTATATTGGTTTTCATCCCTTCGATGTGTAGTACATTGGATAATTTTGGTATTCCAGCCACATTTAGTGTACCCACACAGACTACTCTACTTTTCACACCATCACTAAATGTCACACTACCTTTATGACACACTGTATAGTATGCTAGATATTCTTTGTTTCCTGTCATACGATATGAGCATCCACTGTCAAGATACCATACTCTCCCAAAATTTGCTCATAAAGAAAGATGAGCTATATTACCTCTCAGTTCTTCCTTTCTGATCCAAATCCATTGCATCTTAACTTCTCCTTTGGTCAAAGCATGTGTGTGAAGCTTTCTTCCTTGTTTTAGATCTCCAATTCTCCTGTTGTATTGATACCACATATGCCCGATCATTTTGCAGTAATCACACATAAGTGGAGACCTTCTAGGTTTGTATTTCTTGATCAATTTTCTCTTCTCAGCTCGACTTAAGCTGTCTTTGACAAACATTCCTTCCAACTTGCTAAACTTTGTGTAATTGCTCTCATGTTATGTGACATACATTCCTGTTTCATTCTGCTCTTGAATCTTCTTTTAGGTTGTCCTTTAAATTTTGATGTAGCTCCACAAGCCTAACCCACTGCATATAAAGAAGGCTATACTTTTCTTGTAGTTCATCATAGGAGACTTCTTCGTCACTATAGATGGAATCATCATCACTGTCATCTTTATGATCATCGTGCATAGATATATCTTCCAAGTCTATTTTCACATTAAATGCTAGTGTCTCATTAGAATTAGTATCCTCTTCATCATCTCCAGAATTAATTTTCTTACCATCATTACTAAGAGCAGTATTCATGGATTTGTCATTTTTTATTATGTTGGCACATTCTGCCTGGATATTAGCATACCCCTCACACTCTCTGCACAGTATGTCTTTCCTTTTTGACAAGTGTCAAACTTCCTATTTACTGTTCTTTCTTCAGACTTAAACTTATTAAGGCCTTTCCTATCTCTGTTGTCATTCTTGAATCTCTCTTGTGGTTTGGATGTCTTATCAGTTCTTCGAAGAAACTTCCAGAAGTCACGAATGAGCATCACAACCTCTTCTTCGAAATAAGATATGGCATTAGATGAGTTGTGTTCTTCTTTCAGTGCAATGCCATTACCTTTGGATTCAACAACAAGATTCATCTTATATATCCTCAAGGATCCTAAAAGATCATTCAAAAGAAGTTTTGTGACATCCTCTGCTTCTTCAATTGTTGCAACCTTAGGACGAAATCGTGTAGGTAAGGATCTTAGTGCCTTTCGCACTAGTTTTCTTCAGAGAATTCTTCTCCCAATTGATAAGCCTTATTTGCAATGTCTCTGAGTTTGCCACTGAATTCACTAATTGTTTCATCCTCTTGCATCTTTAATTCTTCAAACTGAGTGGTTAACATTTGTAATTTGGAAATACTCATAGCATTTGTACCTTCATGAATAGTTTCCAAAGTTTCCCAGGACTTCTTTGCAATGTGCGAGTTGAAATTAGATTGAATTGTTCCTCGTCTACACCAGCAAAAATGGTGTCTAATGCCCTAGCATTAGCATGAGCAGACTTTCTCTCAGTATCAGTCTGTTTGAGTATGAGCTTCACAAATCCTTAGTCAATTTAGTTGTGTCGTCTTCCTCAGTCTTCGTAGGAGGTTTCTATTCATTTTCAACAGCATCCCATACAGTTTCATCCAAGGACTAAATGAAAATTCATGTTTTCATCTTCCAATAGGCATAGTTTGTACCTTCGAGTAGAAGAGGTCTGGTAATAGATCCGCCTTCCTTGGTTGTCATGGTGACCAAAGTACCAGCTTCCCACGATCTTCACCTGCTAGATAACTAGAACAACAAACGGTGTCAAAGCTCTGATATCAGTTGTAAGTTAGTACTTAACTAATTCGTGCAGTATGATTGATTTTGTTGTGTGAGGATTAGTGTGACACACAGTGAGAATTGTAACAAACAACACAAACACATAAGATATAGTAATTGGTAACGCAGTTTGGCCAAGCCTACATTTGCAGGGCCATGTCCAGAAAGTAATCCACTAAAACTGTCAACACAGTACCAGAAAACTCTTAGCTCTTTTAAACATCTAGAGTTTTCCTAGTGGAATTAGTGCAAACTCCCTTTGCAAACTACACAGTTAAATCCCTTCAACTCTTCAAGGCTCCCTCTTGGTGTTTAGCTGCATGGACTTGAACTCCTTTCAGTCCTCAACACTGTTGAACCACAGCACAACCGAAATCCCTTCAAGTCTTCAACTTCGTTGAACAACAAAACATCTTTTATCCCTAAAATGCTATAATCTTCCAAACAAGAACTCCATTGAATTATGAATGATGAACAACGAGCATCAATGGAGAATCACAGTGTTTGAAGTTTGTGACTGGACAAACTCAACCACCATGAACTGCCTGCCGTCTTCTCTCTTGCAGAATATCTTCGAAGAATTGCAGAACGGCTAACATTTACTTTCCATTACATAGCTTTATTTACAAATGTTGAGACTCATTGGATAGTCTTGTATTTCCTATGAATTTGCACCAAGGATTTAGTTTCCAAATACCACTTCTAGCTTTGATTCCCTGCAAATCCAATTTTCCTTTAGGATTCTAAATTTTCTATGTGTCTTCAACTTTCCTGACTTCCATATCACAGCTCATAATCACAGATTCTTGGGGATTTATCATGTATCCTAAAACATACCAATACATAGTGTTGTTGCAACACTGTTGCCGTTGTGCTGCCACATGATCAACCTGTGTGGCCACACTCAAGCTGTGTGACATATTTCTACAGATGAGTTTTTTATTTCCTCAGCAGTTTAACGGTAGTGGCGTGCAGGGAGCTCGTACCAATTGGTGAGCTCCTTGTGTTTATTGTCCTCTTTCCAGTATCGGTAGTGATGGTGGAGTGTGCTCGACCGCGGGAAGGGCTAGCTAGAGGAGATTCATTGAGCTAGTCTGGTCTTTATCTTCGATGTTTGTTTATAAGGTTGTATAGTATTGGGTTCCTCTCTTGGGCCCTACAGTTCAAGAGTATTTGGTGCTGGGGTTGGGAAGGAGGTAATGATATTTTTTGATATTAGGGTGTGCTATGTTTAGGTGCTATTGGAGGTTTCTCCAGTTTAGAGGGAGAAAGTGGCTCTGCCATTGAGCTTTGTGGCTATCCTAATAGTTTCTTGGCGGTGGCTCTAGTACAGTGTACATGTTTCTTTCCTTTCGCTCGAATGATCGAAACTATTTTCATAATATTTTTTAAAATATTAATATATAACTCATGAAACTTCTCACGCATATGTACATACCTATTTTCTATAACTCAAATAATTTTTTCGTCTTTTTTATATTTTAATTGAACGGTGCCGGTGCCGTTTCTACACTTAGTGCACATTGCAAAGCACGTCCGTATGCAGGGCATAAGTACCCACCCCCTCGCTCACCCATAGGCCCTTTGCTCTGTCTCTCTCAATTTTGATTTGCATCTGACACCTATCACACACGCGCAGAGGTATAGATAAAGTCGAATGTTTCTTCACAAAAAGGCCCGTAAAATGCTATTCCCTCGACCCGCGTTGTCTCATTTGTTGATCGATTCCCTTCCCCCCAAAAGAAAAGAAAACTCGTCTGTAGTATTCCTCCTTTAACTTGCAAAATTGTGGCTTTCTTTTCTCACACAACGATTCCTTGAAGGACTGAACCGCAATCACTCTACCCCACTATACTTTATTCTCTGCTTCTATCCCTTTTCTTCATTTTCTTGATGGAAATTATCAATCATCTGTAATTGTTTGGTGTATGAGAAGTAAAAGAAGTAGGAGTCAAGAAAAATGGATTCTTCGGCTCTTGATGGCATAATCAACCGTTTGCTTGAGGTTAGAGGCAGACCAGGAAAACAAGTTCAGCTTTCCGAGTCCGAAATCAGACATCTTTGTTTAAAGTCCAAAGAAATTTTCATGGAACAGCCTAATCTTCTTGAGCTTGAGGCTCCCGTCAAGATCTGTGGTATGCTTTGAGACTCTGGTTTGGTTTTCTTTTTTTTTTTTTTCGTGGTCTTGGGTTATCATAATTGATATTCTTGGAAATGGGAAATTTTTAACGTTGAGTTAATTAATTGGGGTTTTGAGAAATTTTTGTTTCTCCTCTGTGATTGACTTGAAGTAGACTGCAAAAGGGATTTGAGTGCAGAAGCCCTGCAAAAGGGGTCTTAATTAATCTTTGATATTTTGGAGTAGTTGATTTGCCTATTTATTATTTTCCCTCTTTGGGCGGTTAAGTTCACGCGGGCTGAGCTCATTCTGTAAGTGTGAGGTTGACAATAGGTAGAACTTTGCAAGTGTATATTATAACTATAGAGGATAATGGAAGGAGTTTTAAGTTCCCATTCTTTCATTTTGAGCTGAGAAGCAATTCCTCATGCAGCAAATAGTTCTTCATGGATGGATATCTATAGTTTGTGTCCATTCGCAATTTTGTTTTGTTTCTCATAGTGCATGCCAAAAATTGTCATTAAGATTGACTGAGAGACATAATAAGTAGAATATGTCGAAAGGATTTTTACTTTGTTTTCCCATCTAATTCTACATTATGAGGATATTGTGCACTTTCTGTGGGGGGAAAAAAGAGGGTACTTATGAATTCTACATTTGGTTCTAGCTAATGGAAAAACCTCCTATTTGATCATGCATCATGATATTATGAATACTGCATTGGATATCTAAAGCGGCTCGTGAAAGTATAAAGCACATTGTGCTAATGCCTTTGTTGTCTCTGTTTCTGTTCATATTATCATTTCAAGCTTTGAGTTTACGAAGCTGCCCATGGACCATGGTGAAATTGGGTATATCTTAGCGAATTGTGTTCTGCACACTTATGTCAGAGTGAGTAGTTATGAAAATTGAGAGCACGTTGGTATAGATGTTTTAGAGCTGGTCCGTGTTTCTTGATTTCTTTGATCTGCGACACAGTACTGGAAACTTGTTGCATGAATTTCTTTTCTTTAGTCTTAAAAATACCTTTGGACTCGCCTATTGTCTGTCTATAACGCCTCAAAGAGGAGTCTATGAGAGCCTTTTGGTCCCATATAACACATGCTTATAAGTTTCTTAGAGCATGTAAAAATAAGAGAAATGTGATGTAATTTTGGACAGCCAAAGGCTTGCTTCCGATTTTGCCATGGCTACTTTCTATGCTTTGATTTGTGTGCCCAGCTGCAGAACTTTCATGGCCTCTAAACTGTAAAGTTTGGCTATGACTGTGATCCAATGTGTGACTGAGGGATTTTATAGTATTGGAAACTTTGCAAATATCTGTTTGTGTTTGCAGCTGGTACCATCTCTCGATTCAACCGCCAATGTTTTTACTTGAAAAGAATGTATTATAGATAGTTTAAATTCTTTGTCATATGCTGGGAAGCATATGAATCTAAGGCAGTTCTGATTCCTGTAGAATGTCTTGTTTTACCTGATGCAACCTGATTGAATGTTTCTAGATATTTTAAATTTCCACATTTATTGCTTATCTTTGTGATCATCTCTTATCATGTGCTGTTTTACCCAATGTATGCAAGAATTTTTGTATGTTTTAAGTGCCTAAACAATTGTCGGGTGGCTTATGATGCTTGGATTTTGATTTGCAATTATGGCTCATAGTCTTGATCTAAAATATACTGTCCGACAAACATCAAAGTGCTAATCCACTAGCAGGGGCCGAGCTATGAAGGGCAGGGCCCAAGCCCTCTCAGATTTTTTTATGCTTACTATGTGGAATAAAATTTTGTTAATTTTGCGTAAAAATTAGTACTACCTTCGGTAAGAAATATAAGGGGTTTTAGGGGGTTGAGAATGGTAAAAAATCTAAGGGATTTTAGATTTTTCAATTGTTATTTAGTGCATTTTCTCCATCTATACCCATCTATTTATTCATTTATTACACTAATTATCTATCTCTCTCCTTATTTACTAGGGTATAAAAGGTATTTTGACTCAATAATTGTCTTGTTTTCAATGCCTTTAATTCTTGTGCACAAGCCTAAAACTCCTTATATTTATGACCGGAGGTAGTATAATTTTCTATTATGGCCCCTGTAAATAAATAAAAATTAAAGTTATTAGGTTAAAAAATATTGATATATAGTAAAATGATAAACAAAATTTTTGTATATGAATTTTGGCCACCCGCTAGGGTCGGCGTCTGGCTCCATCCCTGTCTATTAGGAAACCGAATATTAATAAAGTTCCTGTTTTGCCTTACCCTACCCCAGGAAAACTCCCAATACTAGCCTAGATCACTTGTACCTGCAGAATTTTTTGTCTTCTGGAATCGAAAATAGAGAGGCATCACAGCATATGTTAAACTCGTGCCAATGGTGAATCAGTTCTCTGTAGCAATGATAAGTTGTCCAAAGGCTTAAAGATGGTATACCAGAAGTTAAAAAGGTGAAAGATTCTGTTTTTGATGTGATATGGAACCCTCTGAGGTTCAAATTTTGTAGATTGTGAGTGTCTGAACCATTCCCCTTTGTTCTTGTTGAATTACTTGGTGGGTTAAGCAAGATTTTACTGGTTCCTTCTGGCAAATTCATCCACAAAAAGTTTCTGCTGAGAACTTATTTATCTTTTGCACCATTTAGAATTATTCCTGATCTTTATAACATTTTTCCAGGGGATATTCACGGCCAGTATTCTGATCTACTAAGGCTTTTTGAATATGGTGGATTACCTCCAAATTCCAATTACTTATTCTTAGGGGATTATGTGGATCGTGGGAAGCAAAGTCTTGAAACAATATGTCTTCTACTGGCATACAAAATCAAGTATCCTGAAAACTTCTTCCTTCTCAGGGGCAACCACGAATGTGCATCTGTTAACCGCATATATGGATTCTATGATGAATGTAAACGAAGATTCAATGTCAGATTATGGAAAGTATTCACAGATTGTTTTAACTGCCTGCCTGTAGCAGCTTTGATTGAAGAAAAGATATTGTGCATGCATGGGGGACTTTCTCCTGACCTTCACAGTTTAGATCAAATAAGGAATCTACCGCGGCCGACTGATGTTCCGGAAACTGGTTTACTTTGTGATTTACTATGGTCAGACCCGAGTAAGGATGTTAAAGGATGGGGATTGAATGACAGGGGAGTTTCATATACCTTTGGTCCTGATAAGGTGAAAGAATTTCTTCAGAAGCATGATCTTGATCTCATTTGCCGTGCTCACCAGGTTTGAGTTCGATGTATCTGTTTACAATAAAATTCAGAAGCTCTGGGTTTCATATTGTTGACTATTTGTCTGCTGCAGGTTGTAGAAGATGGGTATGAATTCTTTGCTGATAGACAACTCGTAACAATATTTTCTGCCCCTAACTACTGTGGAGAATTTGACAATGCTGGTGCCATGATGAGTGTGGATGAGACGCTAATGTGCTCTTTCCAAATATTGAAGCCTGCAGAAAAGAAGGCAAAATTTGGATTTGGAAGTAACACTACAGTTAAAACAGGAACTTCTCCAGCAAAAGTGAAGGTACCAGTCTCTTCTTTTACCTTTTCCTCAAGTACATTGTTATATACTTTGACATTTAAATTTCAACTTCTGCTACATGATGAGAAGAAGGAACTAGCTTATAATCTAGTTGTCATTGATGCATACACAAACTAACAAAAGGAAGTGTTTAATTTGGATAAAGGGTTGAAGGATGCTACCGTAATTTTATTTGTTGTGGGTATTCTTATGGTGTGAAAAGACTATGTATTTGAGTCATAATGCTTCGGGACGCTTATGATAAACATATAGATCCGGTACATGATTAACGGAAAAAGCCCAGACATAATGACTTTTGATATTTTCACATGAAAATGTACAAGGGCTAATGTAAAACACAACATAAATTAATTAAAACTATCTCTGTGGCTTTCGTTTTGAGGCCTGTGCTTTTATAATACAAACAAATTGGACCTCACAAGGGGGCTCGGGGATCCATCTTAACACTTGCATTGCTAGACAGAATTTCCTTTTGCTAATCAATTCGCTAGTTTGAGGGAATATAACACCCCAATGTTCCCAAATCTTGTGTTAGAATCTTAATTACATTATGTATCTGCATCATTTTTATGATTTGTTGTGGAATTCGTCATTCGGTGTGTTTTTCAGAAAGAATGCACTATCCTTTTCATTTCCTCCAAGCTCTTCTAAAGACTATTTTGACTTCGATTTGTTTTTTGCAGTCATTTCTTGGTAAAGTAGGATGATGACTTCATTCAGCAGGAGAACTTAAAATAACTAGTGGGAGCGTCCAGGTGGGAAATACTGAAGATTTTTGTGAATGATACTAACTAGGAAGCTGTAATAACATCCAAACTGTATGATGTGCGAGTTGTTTCTGGTGGTTGGTTGGATTCTTTGCCAACAAATGCACATTTTTTTGGCCACATTGTCTAATATAGCAAGGGCTCTGCTCTTTATTAGGATTGGGGGTTCTTTTTTGGTTGAGGAAACTTTCTGATAATGAACTCTTCTTGTAATGTGAGATACTTAACTGTCTGATGTAAATTTTTTGTGAATGTTCAGCTTAGGCCATAGTTTCCTAATTAAAACTCTGCACTGCTCTTGCTCTTGCTCTCTTTTCATTATCATGTAGAATTTTTGGTATGATGTTTCGGTTTCAAAATTGGGATATTATCCAAAGTTTGTTATCCATTGCTGTTTCTTTTTAGAGCTAGGAGAAACAATTGTTTTTTTAAAAAAAATTTATGCTATTATTTTTAATTTTAATAATTAATAAATCGAAGTAATTCCTAAAAACATTTTTTTTTTGTACCTTTTCAAAAATATATTTTTTTCAACTTATTGTTAAAATAAATATAATAAATGATTGATTACAACTCAAAATAACTTATAATAATGGGGAAGAAGGTCGAAGTTTACTACATTTGGTTAGAAATACAAGTACAGTTATATATAATTGTTCATAATGGATACACATGTTTCTTTCTTCTTCTCTATGTTTATTAAGGTATAAAAGCATTATTTGAAGCTACATAGTTTTTAATATTTTTATCAGAGGTAGTAACGAAAAGCCCATAACTATTTTTGCCCAACGACTCAAGGGCCTTGATTATATTTGCCAAGCGACTCAAGGGTCTAAGAGCTTGTTGTCACGATATCATGAAAATTTTGTATTATAACATCAATTATAATTTTTTTGAATTATATTAAGTTATATAATATATATTTTGAATTATTTAAGAAAAAATATATTTTTTGATTTCTTTTAGAAGTGGGAATATATAACTTAGAGTAATTGACAAATTTAGTTCAATAATTATTTATTCCGTGTTATCTTGATCATATATCTTTTACTTTACTCATTTAAATTCAACAATTATTTTATCATGCCTGAATTTGATTCTATAGGTTTTATCTAATTTTAGTCCAATAACTATTTATCTTTGATATTTTTGGTAAAAAACACTTTTGAATAATTTTTAAATTGATCCCTCAAAATATAAAAATGTGTCAATTAAGAACTTAAAATTATAAAATTCTCTATAAAATCTTTTAAAATGTAAACACCGTATCAATTAAGCCCCTCCACTTTCATAAAGTAATATCGGTAACTGTTTTTTTTATTATGAAATTTTTTTTAAAGTACTTTACAACTTGAGGTAGTTAATTGATACAAAGACATGTCTACATATATATATTGTTATGAAATTAATAAATGCATGAAAGTTATCTAAATATATTCCCTGAAGAGAACTAGAACTCCCAAAGTCAAATCCTAAATAAACTATGACTTACTAATGACAAAACTCATTTCTTTTAGAGTTTTGTAACATCTTTGTTGCATATAAATAGAATCTTATGCAATACGTAAATAAGACAATTCATATTTCATTCTTGAATTCTATTTTCTCTCTTGTATTATTCATTTATCTATATTCTCCTACTATTAGCACGGTTCTAAAAAAACTCACCTTCTCTATTCTAATTATTAACAACGACGACCACTTTAACCAGGGCCGCCAACAATACAAGGAGCAACAAACACTTTACACATCATGCTGAACATGGGTTCAAATTGTGGTGGAACCAGAACAGAAAACTTGGAGGGGTTGATTTACATATTAAAAATTTTGTCAGAATTTTGTTTATAAAATAGATGTATTTCAAGTACAAAAATATTCAAATTAGAGGACTTAAATATAAAAATATCAAAATTTAAAACAAAAATTTTTCTGAGGGAGTTCGAGCATACCTGGTTCCGCCGCCGCACGCCGTTCAACAATTACAAAGATTTGATCTCATAAAGTCAAAAAGTTTCATGCAAAGATATCTTTTGCTATCCTCGGATTGATAATTTGCAGCGGTGGATGATGAGGAAAATCTTCTCTACAATTGCTTTTATAACATCAACGTACGAGTACAATTGTTTCTAAAGGTAATTTTCAAAAGTTCTTAAAGGTAAGAAAAATCAAAATCTTCTATTAATTTTTTTATTTAAAATGTTTCATGTGATTTTTTTATCCTCAAAAGACTAAACTTTTACTATGCATTCTCATAAAAACACATCTTTATATAATGAGTCTTGAAAACACCATTAAAAGAAACATCAATATAAAACTTTATTTCCTCATTAGATTCATAAAATCCTGAAGGTTATAATTTGTTAAGAAAAATTTTGACAAAATCTAAATGAAAGGTACAACCACCAGAAGATGGTCATTATACCGATATTTATGACTATAATATTATGAATTTATCAGCATGTAAGATTCTAAAGAATCTAAATTCTTTCTCAATTGAAATTAATATAGATAAAATACCTTTCATTTTCATTCTCAAATATGCTCATGTAATAGCTACATTGAGATCAAAAGATCTCAAGATTTTTATCAATCTTTTGAGACTAAATAAAAAAATGAGTTATTGTTCACGAAATATTACAATATTTCTACTAAATTTATGTCATTCCTGGATGCGAAAACACTTATAAATTTGATTTTAAAATATGTTATACTTATGATATAATTTATTATAATTATGCTAATATTTATGGTGACTCATCGAATCTAATATGATTATCGCCAGAAATGATAATAATTAATAATGAGAAAGTAAAAAAAGAATTTATAATCCCAAAGAAATATTATTGATGCAATATAGTAGAGAGTTTGTAATGTACCGGTAATATGCCAAATCAGATTTTAGATATCTAGTTGGCATTGATTAGAAAAGATAAAAGCGTTTGAATTTTACTCCAAATATTACGCTACTGATATTTTTTTTATTAATTTTAATCATGTCTATGTTTATATAGACTTGTGACGTAGCCAATTGCTTAAAATAATTAGAGGAAAGAATTGATACTTTCTTTGTGATTAAATATGATGTTTGCATATTATATATGCGTTGTATTCAAGTGATGAAAAAGATATATGTTGGGAGAATGAAAGATAGTATAAATTCAAACACTAAAAGAGTTAATTATTAAAAAGTTTCATAAGAGATAGTAAATTGAAATTATAGCTTCCAAAAGGTGACCAAAATAGCTTCAGAAGAGCCAATTAATTAAGTCTCTAGAAGAGATAACTATTAAAATTTCTAGAAGAGCTCATCAATAAAAGATTCCAAAAATAGTCACTTAACACAAAGTTTTAGAGTAACTAACCATGTAAAGACTCTGTGAGTAAATTAACCTAGAAGGTCACATTATAATTATATAATGCATTATTCTCCACATAGTCTCATGAGTTATCTTTAGTGTTAAAATAACTTTATGTATTTAGACAATGGATGGATAGAATTTTTCAGAATTTATGCATTATTATGATACTCAAAGAATAAATATAAATTATATATAAATTACTATTTTCTCCCTATAGATTTTTTTAATTCACTAAAGTTGATGCAATTGTAATCATCATTGAGTAAACTTGAAGTTTACATATTTAAAAATATTAAATGCTGGTATGACCAGTTAGACCATCCCGGATCACTAAACACAAAATGTCATAAAGAATTTATGACAATATTTTTATAAAACCAGAAGTTTCTCATCACACAAATTTTATTTGTAGTATTATTTTTCAAGGCAAAATAATTTTATGAATACCATCAATATATAACGGTTTAATGTGTTTTGGGATGAATATATAGTCGATGCAACACACACACATATATATACATATATATTGTTGACTTGCAAGCTCAAGTTTACAATTTTAATGAGCTCATATTTTACATTCTCTCATTAACATAATTTGTCCTAATAATATTGTTGATGATTCTCTATTTGTGTGCATATATATATATATATATATTGAATGTCCCTGCAGAACATGTTCATAGACCTAATAAATAATTTTATAAAACTATAGGTGCCTTGAATATATGTATATTTTGTAGTATTTATTCATATTTCTCCAACATATTATTTTGAGAGTTCTCATTATAATTGGTTCATGGTAAGGAACAAAAACTTTTCTATCTAATATGTACACATATGCACTATATAAATATATTATTCCACCATAATGTATTTAAGATGGGTATTGAAAAGAGGAGAAAATTATATAGTCGAATAAAGACTGAATTATGTGTCTCATTTTGATCCTCATATAAAGATAATTTGAACCAGAAGTTTAAAAGGTTAATAGCCATGCATATTTATTTATAAAAGAAATTCCAACATAGAATGCTCCTATTATTTAATGCCCCAAAGGACAGACTACCACTACTTATAATTTTGAGACACATGCAAAATGTGGTAGAATAATTGGTTTCAACGAAATCCTCGCATATTAAAGGAGCAAAAATCTAAGATGGTCATAACTGATTAAGTTGATGAGATAAAAATTCTAGTAGAATTTTCCATGACATAACTTTATTATTATTTTCAGAAGAAATTCATGTACCTACAAGTAATAATATTATGAGATCTCATTGTATTATATCATGTTATAAATAGATGAATCATATAATAGCACAAAATGTTGATGATAATTCTGTGCATGTTATGATTAGAACTAGGATCTTGAAATAAAGTCTGCAAACTTGAGATTCTAATAGATATTGGGCCAAAATAGAATATAAAGTTCGTATGAGAAAATATGCAAGTCCACGCAATCATTAAGTATACTTGAAGTGTACATTTGTTCCCTGAAGGAATTGTATATCTGATGTGTAATCCCCAAATGTTGAGAATTAAAAAATATATTGCAAATTAGAACTAAATATTTGTCGTATCTATAAAATAAGATTTTTCCTAAAGTCTTGGCAATATTAATAAGAATAATAAAATTTATGGTGGTGTATTGAGTTTAGATAATAATATTGCACTAAACTCTAAGAATTTATTTAAAGTCCTTGAAGGACTCTATAGGTATGCCTGAAATATGTAAGTGAAGTGTTCTTGAAGAATATAGTATCATTTTCTTAGTGATCCTTATTGAAATTAAGGTAGAAGATATCCGTGTAACTTTTCTTAGAATTTGCTATGTTTCGTTCTTCTGATTCTTTATCTATTTTTAATATTCTCCATATTAGGGGAGAAAATTTGAATCATAAAATTTCATGTTCAAAATTGAAGCATCTTGATCAATATACAAATATTCATGAACTAGAAGTTCTATAGATAATTTTATTTGTAAAAGTTGCAAATTTACTTGATAATTTTGTTAATTCTAGAAGAGTTACAAAATTGAATTCCTGGATGCTTGTATTTATATAGATGTTCCAGTAGGACAAAATATAAATCTTGTACCTAGCAATATTAAATTATGCTTGAAGCATGAACAACCTTTTATTTACAAAGGTTCTTGAGAGAAATAATTAAATATTTGAGGTATTCTTCCTAAAGAGTTTATAATGGCAAGCAAATACTAGAAGTATTTCAAGTTTTGTCTTGATTTACAAATCAAACATTTTGAAGATAAATTTGTTTATCAATTCATATAATAGTTATATGAATATTGTATGTTTCACATTTTCATTTGATTATTAAATGTTGGTAATTGTCACATGTCTATGAGAATGTGATAAATACCTTTTGGTCCTGATGTACCATAACTTTGCACAATCGGTGCACTAATTCTTCTTTAAATAGCTTTTAGACCTAAGTATCTTCCAAGGATATTGAATATCAGATTATGGAGAAAATCCAACTCCTGATGAGATGGATAAAGCAACAAGTTGCTTACTTACATGATAAGTACAAAAGATATATTCTCAAACAAATAAGTTATGCATATGTGATAAGATATTATCATTTATATGGAAACCACTTTTTCAACTACGTTAAGTTCTAACCTTTATATGGATTGCTGAGAATGTGCATGATCATTATTAATATTATGAAATTCATGTATACGTAGTGGATGTCCAAATACGTTCCTTGAAGAGAACTAGAACTCTTAAGGCCCAATTCTTAATAGACTCTGACTCTCTAATGGCAAGCTCATTCATTCTAGGGCTTCTTTTAACTCTTGTACTTTGTGCCTATAAATAGGACCTACAGTTTCTGAATTTTTTAGTCTCCTCTCTGTCTCTCTTCTTCTCTCTATTATTGTTCTTTTCTTATTCTTACTATATTGTGCCTAGATTTTACTCAAATTTATAACACGTTATCAGCAAAATAGCTTAGATTAGTATTACCCGAAGTTCTTTTGAGGTGTAATATTTGAAGAATTTTCTGAAGAACAATTATTTGAAAGTTTAAGGTAACAGTTTTACTTTTTATTTTAATTATGTCAAATATTACTAAGCTTGAGTTTTTGACTTTGGATATTACGGGAAAGAATTATATGTATGGATTCTTGATGCTAAAATCTATCTTGAATAAATGGGTTTGGAATATACCATTAAGAATAATAATAAAGAATCGAACCAAAATCATGCCAAGGCAATGATTTTCTTTCGTCACCATCTTCATGAAGCCCTGAAGGCTAAATACCTAGCCGTGAAAGATCCACTGATTTTATGAAATAGTTTAAAAGAAAGGGTCGGTCACCTGAAGATGGTCGTTTTACTTAAAAATCATTATGAGTGGCTGCACTTGAGACTGCAGGATTATAAATCAACTAATGAATATAACTCAGCTACATTCAGAATTTCTTCACAAATGAACTTATGTGGAGAAAAAATAATTGAAGAAGATATGTTAGAGAAAAGGTTTTCCACTTTCTATACACGAATATGCTCCTGCAGCGGCAATATCGGGAGAAAGACTTTAAAAAATATTTAGAGTTAATTTTATGCCTTTTAGTTGCTGAGCAGAATAATGAACTACTCATGAAAAATTATGAGACCTAACCAACTAGATCTGTCCCACTTCCGGAAGTGAATGCGACTAGAATTAATAATAATAACCATGGAAGAGGCCGAGGACGTAGTGCCGGACCTTGGTTCCGATGACCTAGCTTTGGGATCTAGACGTTGTCTGTAGAGCCCGACTGTGGCATTGCATGTTTCTTTGAATTGGGGTTTAGAAACTGCACTGATATGTCTTGATTTGCTCAGATTTCCCAGCTGCGCTCGAAACCTTCATGTCAGTTTAAGCATCAGTATTGTTAAAATAATAGAAGAAAATGTTTTCTTATAACATTGCATGAACTGTTTTCGTGAAATTGCATCATCATCGTCTCAAAGAAATCACTAAGACGCACACACACGTGGACTCACTGAGCATTTGCGCTCACGTTTTCCATATCATGTTTTCTCCTCAGATTAACTCAGGACAGACAGAGGCATGATAAGCGCTGAAGTTTTGGGCTTGGAGTTCTGGACCCATTGTCCTTGGAAGGATATGTATTTATGTTCTGTTTTTCTTAGAGTCGAGCCGGTTGTAAAGTTCTTGTTTTTATTTTGTCATAAGGTTTTGTTGATGTAAAATACTTATATTTTTGTATTAAAACGATTTTAAAAAGTTTTCTTAAATCTTTTGTTTTGAGTGCACTAGTAGTAACCAGTTTACTTAAGTTTTCCGTTGCGTACTTTGTATATATACTTGTAAGTGTTAACCTGGGATTGTGCTTTTGTTTCGGGACTTATAGTGATACCTTACTTAGCCGCAGTTGACCTAGTGGTAGGGTTGGAGGTATCACAAGTAGTATTAGAGCATCTAGGTTCGTTACTAGGTTTGAACTGTTGGATTTTAGATAAGTTATAAGTGTCAACCGTTTAAACTTTGATGTCACCCATTCGAATTGTTGGTTCGTACTGACCCGAAGATTTTAATGTTGTAGGTATTATATGGCACACCACTCTCGTAGATGGACATACCAGGAGGGCACGCTAGTGGGCAGTTCCAACGGGACTACACCATCATCATCATATTCCCTTAGAGAGATTGTTCCAGAGAGGGACCCGATCCCCATGTTTGCCCTGTCAGATAGTGAGACTGTAGAGGGACCGGTGGCGCAGGGAGTGGAGCCTGGGTCGAATAGAAGAAGACCCCAGTGAGGCCAAGTCTGATGCAGGGATGGTACCTGAGCTTGAGAGAGTGGCACCAGTGGACACTGACGGTATAGACACCCTTGCAGCGGGTGAATCCTTATCCCCATTACCAGTACCGCTTGTTTGTGGCTATTGCCTATGGAGTGAGGAGTAGGTGGAGGCTGCTAGTCAGCAGATTGTGGGGTTGAGGGAGGAGATTTCTCGGATGGATGACGTCTGCGACAAGGCCCGCAAGGCACATCGACAGGCAACAGCGAGGGCCGCTATACTAGAGACGGAGCTAGTTCTGGTGCGGGAGGTACACGCGGCCCAAGAGAGAGATTCTGGTGCTGATTGATGAGCAGGACTGGCTTAGGTGATTTATCTCTTAGTTCCTTAGTACTACCAAAGACTCGGAAGATAGAGCCCGTGCCGAGCTGGAGTCCCGACCGAGAGGTTCTGGTAGTCGGCACCATCAGGCGGAGTAGGTCTTGGATAGGGTGTAGGGACTTTTGTGTATATAGTTATTTGGATAGGTATAGGTGGTGTTTTGGTTAATGCTTGGCATGGTAGCCTTAGGATCATAGATAAGAGGTCCCCGGGTTTTTGGGTATGTATAGTAACCTGGTCACATATTTTTGGAGTGATAGGACCAGGATGATTTGTCTGTGACACCACTTGTACTAAAAATCTTTATTTTGAGATCTATGTATATATGTTTATGTTTATACGAACGTATTGATGGTGGTGCCTGTGATGAGTTTATACTTACTTGCTTTGGAATAGCTGCAAACTTGGAGATTTATTAGTGTTGGAATTTTCTAGTTGTTTAGAAATATGTCAGATTCCCGATCTTCCAATCATGCGGACGAGGCTGTGTCTAAAAGTTCTTAAAGCAAACAGTCTGAACCAATAAGGGAAAACATACCTCGTCCAGAACAAGCTAAGCACACGGTAATTGAGAATTTCATGATTAAAATGGTGGAATTGTTAGAAACTTCAATGGCCACAAGGAGGAAAGAGCGAGTACTGGCCAATGGGACAGATAAAGCACTAGAATGATTTTTGAAGTTTCGACCCCCGGAGTTCTATGGAGAAGCTGAGCAAGAAACGAAAGCTGAGATATTCCTCGAGCAACTGAGCTATATCTATTGAAAAACCTTAGGGGGAGGATTAATAAGGTTTTTGGCTAATTTTCAAAAATATTTTGTGTCATTAAAAGATAACCTCCAATTTTGTTTGAGAAGGAATACTAAAACTCTTTTTAATGAAAATCCAAATCAAACAAAAACTTACAGTTATGACAATCAAGTAAAAAGCATAGAATAAAGATGCACAACAATTTATAGTAGTTCACTCTCTCAAAGAGCTACATCCACTACCTTGAATCAATACCCAAGGATTTACCAAATCTACTATAATCACAATATACAACAAAACAGAAGTTTGAGGATCACCCACCAAGGGTTTTGCAAACAATCTCAATCCACAACACAATTACAATCAAAGGATAACCCAAGGGGTTTTTCAACACAAACCTTTGATATCAACAGAAACACAATTACAATCAAAGGATAACCCAAGGGGTTTTTCAACACAAACCTTCGATATCAATAGAAAAAGATATGAGTAAGGAACAATGTTACCAAATGAGCTTGAGAAGGGAAGATACAACACAATTGGATGATCTACAATCTCCTCTTTTTTTTTCTTTGAAGGATGATCAACAATGAAGTTCCAAGAAGATTTTTCTCTTTTGTTTTTGAGAGATAAAAGATGTTTGAAGAATAAATTTTAAAGCTCTTTAAATGTTCTTAAAATGACCTAAATAAAATTTTCAACATCCTCATTTTATCTATAGATCAAATTTTCAATATATATAAGAAAGAGAAAAAATAGCCGTTATTGTCTATGTAACGGTAATATTTTTGCAGTAAAAGACTAAAACCGGACAACCTATTTTAGAAGACGGAGTCCAATTTTCTTGTAAAAGGAAAATCGGATGAGCCATTTTTTAAAATAGGACGACCAATTTTGAATCAGAAAAATTCAGACGCATCCAACAAAAATCGGATGATCCGTCTGAAAAATCGGACGACCGATTTTAAAAATAGGACGTTCAATTTTTCTCCATAGAAAAATCGGATGACTGGTTTTGATAATCGGATGACGGATTTTGAAAATCGGATGTCCTTTTTTTAGAAGGATTTAAAAGCCAATTTTCCTTAAACAAAAAGACATTTCAAAACACTTCAAAACATGTATTCTTGATACTCTTTTTTAGAGATAAGAAAACTCTCGAAGGCATCAAAAACTCTATCAAGAATACTTGGATTTTTTCAAGAATAGTTTATAAAGAGAAATTCATCCAAGGAGCTTTACGTTTGATCAACAATAAAAAATGAGAATTAGGGAGTTTTACAAAATACCTTAGCATATCCCTAACTAAGCATAAGTCTTCAAGGTCTTCAATATCTTTATCTTGGAATGGCTTGATCTCTCCTTCTTCATTATGCTTTTATTGCCAAGATCATTTACTTCTTATGTAGTGTAGCCTTGTGACTCCCAAAATACTTCTTTTGTTCTATAGAGACTAAACTATACTTATCACACAAACATATGTTAATCATAATAAAAAACATATACAATAATGCCCTTAGGGCTAACATCTATGATACTCTCAAGTATTAGGATGCCCTGAGGGTAACTTTCGCAGCTTTTAGGCTCCGTGGAATGGCAAAGGATTGGTGGCTTAGAGCTTCCGAAGCTCGGGCACTAAAGAACCAACCATGGACCTGGAACGATTTCAAGAAGAATTAAAAAAAGGGTACATACCTCGGTGGGTTCGTGAGTAACGAGAGTATGAGTTTTAGCAATTGAGACAGGGTATCCTGACAGTTGCCCAGTATACGACAAAGTTCAATAGTTTTGCCAAGTATTGTTTAAGATTGATAGATACTAATGAGAACAAGACGCGAAAATTTGTAAAAGGATTAAAGGTTGAACTACAACGGGTATTGGCACCCTTACCACCATTGGATACATAGCAGCAGTTGAAGCCACCACAAGGACAGAGATGGCGGATCAAGCAGTTATAGAGAGGAAAACAGCTATTAGCTCAGCTACAACCCCATATAAACATCCAAACAAGGACCATGGAAATCTAGAGATTCCAAGAGACCCTGTGTTGAGCAAAGAACCGGAAATGGAGGCCTACATCCTAACACTTGGAGGGATCCATAAAGTATGTACATACTGCGGGCGAAGTGGACATGTGGCAAAAGCGTGTTATCAGAAGTCAATGTTATGTTACCGGTATGGAAAACCAGGACATATTAGAGAACAGTGCCCAGAGATGCAACAAGCACCACCGGAGACATTCAGAAAAACTGGCCGACCCCCGGCTATAAGAGGAGCCACAGAAGGAAGGAGTAATAAGCCACAAGTGAAGGCCAAAGTTTATGCATTGGATGGATTGCCCGTAGATACTGAAGTAGAGGCAGTTGAAGGTATGATACAAATCTTTTCTCAAACAGAAAGAGCACTCATTGATCATGGAGCTATGCATTCTTTTGTGAGTTTGCATTTTATAAAGCACAATCCTATCCCCTCTGTTGATATGCATTATCAGTTAATAGTTAGCATTCCTATGAGCGTGAGTAAGATAACTGAGGTAAAGTACCCAGATTATGACATCTGTGTCGAGACTGCGATTTTATCCGGTGAATTAATTACCTTACCCTTTGAGGGATATGATGTGATACTTGGGATGGACTGGTTGTCTAGGTATTACGCTCAAGTATTTTGTCAACGGAAGTTGGTTAAGTTTAACAGACCAGGTATGCCAATCCTAGTGTTCCAAGGGAAGCAGAGGCACGAGAGAATCCTTTTTTGTCAGGTATGAAAGCCAGAAATTTGCTATAGAAAGGATGTCAAAGGTACCTAGCATATCTACTCAACAAGCCTAAGGAAGAGGTAAAACTAGAAACAGTACCCGTAGTGAGAGAGTTTGGGGATGTTTTTCTTGAGGAGTTAACGACGCTACCCTCAGATCGAGAAGTAGAGTTCAACATAAAATTAGTACCTGATGCTAAACTAATATCTTGAACTCCATATCGGATGGCACATGAGGAGTTGAAAGAGTTGAAAAAGCAACTACAGAACTCTTGCAGCAAGGATACATCAATCCAAGTACATCTCCTTGGGTGCACCAATTTTGTTTATAAAGAAAAAGGATGGAACACTCAGGATGTGTATAGAGTCCAGAGGACTGAATAGTGGGACAGTCAAGAACAAATACCCACTATCCCTCATTGATAAGTTATTTGACCAACTCCAAAGAGTGGGATGCTTTTCCAAATTGGACATGACACAGAGGTATTATCAAGTTAGGATAAGAGAAAAGGATATTCTAATGACAGTTTTCAACATACGATATGGGCATTATGAGTTTGTTTTATGCCATTTGGATTGACAAATGTACCCGCGACATTCATAGAATTGATACATAGGATTTTCTGTCCTTACTTGGATGAATTTGTGGTGATTTCCATTGATGATATTCTTATATATTAATCTAACCTCGAAGCACATGAATGAAATCTTTGAAGAGTGTTGTAAACCATGTAGGAGCATAAGTTTTACATCAAGTTTAGGAAATGTAAGTTTTGAATGGCGACAGGTGACTTCTTTAGGGCATGTGATAACTCAGGAAGGAGTATGAGTAGAACCAATAAAGGTAGAGCAGTGACCGACTGGATGCAACCCCAAATACCAATAGAGGTACATATCTTCTTAGGAATGGGAGGTTAATATCGTAGATTCATAACAGATTTTTTTTTAGGATCACTAGGTCTTTAGCACAACTGACAAGGAAAGCCATCGAGTTTAGATGGTTGGAGAAGTGGGAGAGAAGTTTCCAGGAAGTAAAGCATCAACTAACTACGGCACAAGTTAGAGCAAATCTATATAGACGGATTGTCTGACTTCATGGGGTGCTCGTTGATATTGTATCCGATAGAGACCCAAGGTTTACCTCAAGGTTTTGGTCGAAGTTCCAGGTAGCTATGGGGACCAACCTGAGTTATCATATCACAGCACACCCCCAAACCGATGGACATTCCGAGAAAACAATTCAAACCCTAGAAGATATGTTAAGAGCTTGCGCCTTAGATTTTGGGAACAAGTGGGTTGACATTCTTGCTTGTGCTGAATTTGCTTATAATATAGTTACCACTCTTCGATAGGAATAGCACCATTTGAAGGATTGTATGGTAAGAAATGCAGAATACCCCTATATTGGGATGAGATAGGAGTTCGATCTCATTGGAAACAAAGGAACTTGATGCCAAAGTTGGAGGAAATGCATAAACAAGTTAGGATAATTCAAGATCGGCCTTGGGCAGCCAAAAGTATACAGAAGAGCTATGCCGGTAATCGGAGAAGGGACCTCGAGTTTAATGTGGGAGATAGAGTTTTCTTCAAACTTACACCACATCGCGGAAAGCCTGGATATCCAAGGGGAGGAAGGTTAAGCCCCCAATATATCGGACCGTTTGAAATTATTAACAGGATTAGTAAAGTAGCGTATCGGTTATCCTTATTGAGTGAGCTGATGGGTATACCTGATGTGTTTCATGTATCACAATAAAGAAATATCATCCTGCACCGGATCATGTGCTCAATGATGACCAATTATACTTACGAGCCGATCTATCGTAAAAAGAAAAACCAACAGAGACTATAGAACGAACCGTAAAAAAGTTACGTAGGAGACAGATTCCAATGTGTAAAGTTGTATAGAGGCATCATGGAATTGAGGAGGCAACCTGGGAGACTGAGGAATATTTGAAGAGGAAGTATCCGAAACTTGTAGGTATATAATTACTCAATTTCGAGGACGAAATTTTTCTTAGAAGGGAAGAATGTAACGCCCACTCGGTAGGCATCTCGAGCGACCTTGAGAGGGCGATTGTCGTGAACATAGAAGTCGGGGTCTAACGTAGTAAAATCTACGAATTTATAGTGCGCACTTTTTAGTAATTTAAATACTCGTTAGTCTCATATAAGGTTTAAAGTAGTGTTTTTTTTATGGAAGGATTTTATCTTTTATTTTTAATATTATTATTTTATATTTATTATATTACTATGGTTATTTAAAAAAAAAAAAAGAATATAGCAATTGCCACTTGTCTTGAGAGGGAAGCCACTTGGCAACTTGCATGCATGAGAAAGAACACTATATATATATCTGTATTGGGGGAAAATGGCTGATGTTCTACTACTCCTCCCCTCCTCTCGGTCATCACGTTGTTGCTGCATAAGGTAGGCTTCCTTCATTTTTTATTTATTTATTTTGTTTTTTCCCCTTTTCTTCTCTTACATGGTGAAGAGCAGCTAGTGTTTTTTTTTTTTCTTTTTGGATTGAATTTGTGTTGCTTTGGTGCCACTCTACCCGACACCTGCACACACCCATATATATATATATATATAAATAGTTAAATTCTTGTTTCTTTCCTTTTTTTTTTTATTTTGTTTCTTGGATTTAATTTTGTTTATTTGATGAAGAATAGGGTTTGATTTTTTATTCTTAAGATGAGATATTTAGAGTATTATTTGGTTAATTTAGTTAATTTTTGTTTTTGGTTTCTCTTAGTTAATTTTGTATAAATTTATTTACTCAATTTTTCTTGGTATGTTTCTCGTATCTAAATGATTTTTGTATACCTAATTTTTGGTAAATTATTTTAGTGTATCTTCTTATATATATATATATATATATTCATATATATATATACGTAATGGTTTTATATTTTCATATATATATATATATTTAGTATATATGTTTACATATATAGTTTTGGTATATATTTTCAGTATATATTTACATATATAGTTTTAACATATATATTCTTAGTACATATATTTACATGTATTTTTTTAGTATGCATATTTACAGGTATATATTTCAATTGCTTATACATATATTTATATATATATGTACAGTTTGTATATGTATATATTTGTGGTATACATAATTGCTGAGAATGATTCTAGCATATATATTTTGTCTATATATATTTCTTATTTTTTTTAGTATATAAAGGAATTTTATAAATAATTTTATAATAAAAAGTCTTGTATATGTTTTAGTATATATATGATTGTTGTAAATATTGTTAGTATATAAATTTGTATATATTTTTATATACATAACTTTTTGTAAATGATTTTAATATTAATAGTTTTATATGTATTTTTAGTATCAATGAATTTTTTGAAAATGATTTTCACATTTATGGCTTTATATATATAATTTTAGTATACTTAACTGTTGTAACTAATCTTAATATACATATATATACATAGTTTTTGTATATATACATAGTTTTTGTATATAGTGATAGCATATATAGTTTTAGTGTCAATGGTGGGTTTGTATTATTTCTAGCATAGATGGGCTAAGAAGTTTAGGCTCTTTGGATTAGTATATGTGTAGTTATGTCCTAGGCTCATAAGGAGATATTACTTTTATTTTTTAAGGCAAATAAAAATGTTTGGATTATACTTAAGTGTTTATTGGTATCCTGTTGTAGGATTATAGCACTAAATCTGCATCCAGGTGAGTCCACAAACCCTATTTTCTAATATTATTTTCAAATTTATGGGCCTTGTAAAATGTGTTTCCTAAATCTGTTACAAAATATTACTACGTTCAGCATGTTACAATTTAGCATGTTTTTGAAGATGTTCTCCACAATGAGTTACCTGTTTCTTAAAAAATGCATAGGAGCAGTGCTCCATATAGGCGTTGTCTTGTCAAAACGGTTTATACACAGGTTTTTTTTTTCTCAGAATGTTTATATGTTGAAAAATATTCTAGTCTTAAAAAGCTACACTATTTTGACATGCATGAGTATAAATCTGGCATACATGTATGAATTTGCATAAGCATGTGATGAACTGGCGGATGGGGATTTTTGATGAAAATATTCATGACCTGATTCTATCCTGACGACCGAGCAAGCGGCCTTTCTGTTTACAAACACATATGAAAACCCCATTCCGACCAGGGTTACAGTTCTGGTTATGATCATGTGTTCGGAAACGTCAGAGGATTGCGCTGTACGTGGCTAGTCCCCCCGTACAAAGGCCTCTTCCGATGGCGTGGACGTTTTAGACTTGGGAGGTGGATCCACTTGAAGAGGGGCATAAACCGCAGAGGGTGTGGCCCAATCGATCTACATGGGCATCGAATCATGCTCTACGGTGGGACAGCCGCCTTGTGGAGAGCCAGGAGGGGCTTCAAACTAAGGTTGGTCCAAGGGCAGACTTTGTAGGTGCCCCAAGAATCTGTAGCCTATTTTGACCAGTGATATGGGAAGAGTGGTTGTTTTGTAATCGAGCGCTTGTATGGTGTTTGGCCGGTATTGACTACGAGATGCCGGACCTTGGTTCTGATGATCTCGTTTTGGGATCCGGATGTTGTCCATAGAGCCCAACTGTGGCATTGCATGTTTCTTTGAATTCGGGTGTAGAAGCTGTGCTGATGTGTCTTGATTCACTCGGACTTCCCAGCTTCGCTCGAAATCATTATGTCAGTTCAAGCATCAGTATTGTTAAAATAATAGAAGAAAATGTTTTCTTATAACATTGCATGAACTGTTTTCGTGAAACTGCATCATCGTCTCAAAGAAAGCACTAAGACGCACACACACGTGGACTCACTGAGCATTCGCGCTCACGTTTCCATATCATTTTTTCTCCTCAAATTAACTCAGGACAGATAGAGGCACGATAAGCCGTTGAAGTTTTGGGCTTGGAGTTCTGGACCCATTGTTCCTGGAAGGATATGTATTTATGTTCTGTTTTTCTTAGACTCGAGCCGGTTGTAAGTTCTTCTTTCTAATTTTGTTATAAGGCTTTGTTGA
Source organism: Catharanthus roseus (assembly GCA_028651295.1). Classification (NCBI taxonomy): domain Eukaryota; kingdom Viridiplantae; phylum Streptophyta; class Magnoliopsida; order Gentianales; family Apocynaceae; genus Catharanthus; species Catharanthus roseus. The sequence goes on along the minus strand of JAPQWS010000033.1, from coordinate 1,339,526 downwards.
TGTAAAATACTTTTATTTTTATATTAAAATGATTTTAAGAAGTTTTCTTAAATCTTGTTTTTTTAGCGCACTAGTAGCTACTAGTTTACTTAAGTTTTTCGCTGCGTACTTTGTATATATAGCTATAAATGTTAACCCGAGTCGTGTTTTTGTTTCGGGACTTATAGTTTAGTGCCGAGAGGCATGGAGATACCCTACTCAGTCGCAGTTGACCTAATGGCAGGGTTGGGGGTATCGTTGTTTTCCTTTAGGAAGTGATTATTGTAATTTCGAAACGTTATGTTTTTCTAGAGCTTGAAGCTCATATGGCATAGCCTCTTGCTATTCCAGTACTCTAGCAACCTCGTGATAATACTTAGGCTCTTCTATGACCTCTACATTCTTTATAAATGACTTGTGTTCTTGAGGCAAATGATCACAAGAAAAGACTGTAGCAAAAATATAAGGAGAAGAACTAGCCTTAGAACTACAATCATAATCTTTTAAGTAAGTAGGAATCTGTCTAGATCTTACTGATCTCCTGAGTAGAACAATTAATTCAGAATGTGAACATGGAAAAATAGAAGAAGAAGAAGAAGAAGAAGAAGAAGAAGAAGAAGAAGAAGAATCATGTGGTAGTATAGTAGATGGAGAAGTAGAACAAGAGTTTGAAGAGTTACCAGAAGCTTGAGGATGAACTGCATCTACTAATGGAGATACTGCAGTATGTTCAAGGTCAATATCAGAATTGAACGAATGAGATTCAGAAGGAACATCTTTAGCAGCAGGCAAAGTAGGAGAATCGACAATTTTAAGAGAAAAAATATCCTCAATAAAGAGAACGTCTCTAGAAACAAACATCCTTTGAGTATGGAAATCAAGGAGAATATGACCTTTAGTGACTTGAGAAACACCTAAAAATAAACACACTATTTTCCCCTTAGATCAAATTTTGATCTACCATGATTTATAGTGCAAGCATATGGTAAACAACCAAAACTTTCAAATTAGAATAAGTTGGTTTTTGAGAGTACAAAACCTCAAAAAGTGTTTTATTCTTGAGAAAAGGTGACAGTGTAATGTTAATAAGAAAATAGGCATGTTTCAGAAATATATCCTCAGTATGCCAAAGATAGATTAGATTGAAATTTTATAGCTCTAATAATATTAAAAATATGCTAGTTTTTCCTCTCCACAATACCATTTTGTTGTGGTGTGTAAACACAAGTTTTTTGATGTAAAATACCTTTTACAGCATAAAATAGAGGCATATAGAACTCTTTCCATTATCAGTTCTAATGACTTTTATTTTCTTTCCAAAATGAGTTTCAACAAAAGAAAAACAATGTTGCAACTTTAATCTGGCAGAAGTTTTATCAGAAAAAATAAATATCTAAGTGAACATGTTGTAATCATCCACAATAGTCAAAAAATATTTTCCATCATAAATAGTTTGAACTCTACTTGGTCCCCAAATATCAATATGAAAAAGCTCAAAACATGCTTCAGTTGAAGAAATATGAGCAGGAAAAGAGAGTCTATGTTGTTTAGCCCATATAGAACAAAAACTGTCAAAATAACACTTTATTTCAGAATTATCTTTCTTTTAAGCTTTGTAAACAAGGAACTGATAGGTGACCTAACCCCTAATGCCATGGAAGCTTTATCACCTCCTCAATATCAAAAGGAATATGAAAACTAGAATTAGAGAAAGAAATATTCATAACAGTTGAAGGAAATTACATTGAACAGAATTGGAAAAACTGGAAGCCAACATGACATCAGAAGAAACAAAACATTTAGCAAGATTAGAAATATTATAATAAAAAACATAAAACCCTTGTTTCTATTTAGCCAATCCAATCATCCTCATGGAGGCAAGCTCCTAAATAACACAAGTGGTAGTATCACATATAACAATACAAGAATTTTGTAGAGTTAGTTTAGTCAAAGAAACAAGATTAAATTTGAAAGATGGATGATGAATGTCCCATTCTATTCCAGCAATCTCAGAAATGCAAACAAAACTTCATCAATTGACAGTTTGTAAATTTGATTAGTTAAAATTACACACTTCTTTTGAATCAATTAACCTCACCAACAGAGAACACCTTCAAATAGCAAAACATTGCACACTGCTCCAAAAGAGAATGGGCTCCGACCAAAAGATACATAAAACCCAATTGCGTTTTGAATTTTTAATCAAAAAATAAATCTCAACTTTTTCTGCTCTGATATGATGATGAAAAACCAATTCTAGGGTTTATATGCAGAGGAAAAAAAGAAATAAGAATAGGAGAGAGGAAGTTTGTGAAATTTTTGTATTATATCTAATAAATCACCCAAAGCCAACTTTATAGTATTTAAAAGTTTTTAGTGGGGAAAATAATCCAATGATTTCTATTTATTATTGTAAGATAGTATACATTATATAGTTGTCAACATGTATGACCAATCCTAAATAAATTATAACTAGGAAACTAAATCTATGTATAACTAGAATACTAAAACATATATGGATTAGGAGTTATGGAAATAAGAATCGTAAATAAACAAAATAATAATCCTATTCATAATATAATTTAATCTTAATCCTTAATACTACCCCCAAGTTGGAGCATGAAGGTCTGAAATACCCAATTTAGAAGCTAAACGATGAAAATGAGTAGGATGAACATCTTTAGTAAGAACATCGGCCGACTGAAATTCACTGCGACTATAAAACAGAGAAATGAATCCGGCTTGGAATGCATCACAGACAAAGTGACAATCAATTTCAATATGTTTAGTATGCACAGGGAAAACAGGATTTTCTGCGATGTGAAGGCAGCTTGATTATCACAGTATAACAGAATGGGGCGAGTGATAGGCACATGAAGATCACGAAGGAGGCTAGATAGCCTTTTTAATTCACATAAAGTCATCACCATAAAGCGATATTCAGCTTCGGCAGAGGAGCAAGAAATAGTATGTTGTTTATTTGTTTTCCCGGAAATAGGAGAAGCACCGAGTGAAATAAAATAGTTGGTAATAGAACGTCGAGTAATGGGGCATGTGGTCCAATAAGAGTTACAATATGCAGTCAGTAAAATAAGAGAATTAGACTAAAGAAGAATACCACGGCCAGGACTACCCTTGAGATATCAAATAACCCTGATAGCCGCACCCAATGAGCACGGTGAGGAGCATGCATAAACTGAGCAAGCGTGTGAACAGAGTAAGAGAGCTCAGGTCGAGTAAAAATAAGATAGATCAGCTTGCCAATAAGTCTGCGGTATCATTCTGGGTTATCAAAATAAGAGCCAATAGCTTTGGCGAACTGATGATTTGTTTCAACAGGAATGGAGACCGATTTGGCCCCTAATAATCCAGTCTTAGAGAGAATTTCTAAAGTGTACTTTCATTAGCACAAAAATAAACCCGAAGGATTTCTTGTAATTTCAATGTCGAAAAAATATTTGAGAGGACCTAATTCCTTCATGTGAAAGCAGGTATTCAAAGAAGCTATGAATAGATTTATAGAGGGTAGTGAATTTCCAGTAAGTAATAAATCGTCCACATAAATGATAACACACAAAAAAATATTATCCCTTAAGTATGCAAAAAGAGAATAATCTACATAAGACTGGGAAAAGCCACACTTACGAAGAGCAGCAGTTAGCTTAGAAAACTAACACCGAGGAGCTTGTCGAAGGCTGTACAAAGATTTTCTCAGAAGACAAACTTGCCCGCGAAAGAAGGGCGAAAACCAGGTGGGGGATTCATACAGACTTCTTCCTATAAATCTCCATGTATAGAAATGCATTATGGACATCCATCTAACGAATAGGTCAATTTCGAGTAGTAACAACAGAAAGTAAGATGCGAAAAGTAATCATTTTAGCAACAGGGGCAAAAAGTGTATGTAAAATCAATGCCTGCCGTTTGTGTGTTGCCTAAAATCACCAGGCATGCCTTGTATCGTTCGATAGTACCATCCGTTTTATATTTAATGTGATAAACCCATATACTTCTAAGAGCACGTTTATCAGGGGGCAAGAATGTCAAAGTCCACGTGCCATTTTTCTAGGACATTAATTTCTTATTGTATTGCAGTGCACCATTTAGAATTAGAGACAGTCTCAGAGTATGTGCTAAGTTCCGGTTCTGTGGCAACAGATGCTAAAAAATACCTATACAAGGGAGAAAATTTTGTATAGTCCACAAAATGTGTTATAGGATAAAGGGACGTACCTGAATGGTCCGAAGAGGATGAGGGAGCAAAGGAGGAATGGGATATAGAAGATCTCCATATGGCATTGCAGTCAAAATTTTGGAGTCGAGCAGGAACCTTTTTAATATGAGTACTTTTTCTTGTACCCAAAATTGCTGTGGGTTGGCTTGAAGCTACAGGACCAATATTTTATGTTGCAGCTGTTGAGGGAAAAGTCACTGGACTGGAGTCGCTGGGGTGGCCGTCTGGCTGTCTGGAGCGACGGTAGAAAAATCAACAATATTTTCTGATTGGGTAGAGGAGTCCTTGGGTTCTGTTGGGCCAGCTGGAGCTGTCCAAATAGGAAGCTAGTCCATGTTTGTGGAGCCGGGTTGCGTCATCTGGGCCACGTCGCTAGAGTTGGAGTGCGGAGCATGAAGTTGGATCACATTGCTGGGTCTGGGCCGCATCAATTGGAGATGGGCCGCATTGCTGGACTTGGATTGCGCTGGAGGCTGGAATGTGTGGAATGCTGGGCCAGAACAAGATGGTTGGGTCGTATCTGTTTTGTTTTCTATTTCTGGGTTGAGGACACATAGCCAGGCGACCTATTTTCCTAGAGCTGGGTTGATTTGCTTTGGCTACAAGGTTTGGGCTGTTCAGTGACAGTACGATGGGCTGGCTGTTGTTGCTAATGAAAAAATTTACTCCCCCTGTCTGGTGTGCCCAAAATTTGTTCTCCAAAATTGTAAGATTGTACAAAATCTTGAATACATTGAGGAGTGCCCAATCTTTCTTTATCTGGAAACTTGGTTTCATAAAAAATTACATCCCTGGACAAGATGAATTTCTCTTGTTGCAAGTCATAAAATTGCCAACTCTTTTTGTTGAGGGTATCCCCGAGGACACACATTCTACTTTGGACTTAGAATTTATCTTTAGGTAGATAATGATCATGGACGTAAGCTAGATAGCCATAAGTTTTAATGTGAGAATAAGATGGTTGTTTCCCATGTAGTAGCTCATAAGGCGTTTTTCCATGTAACAATGAAAAGGGTGTGCGATTGATAAGATATTCGGCTGTCAAAACACATTCTCCCCAAAATTTTATGGGCAGGTTAGCTTGAAACCGCAAGGCACGAGCGACATTCAGAATATAACGATATTTCTGTTCGACCATGCCATTTTGTTGTGGGGTCCCACTGATGGTGGTTTGATGTATCATGCCATGGGAGGAAAAAATATAACTTTAGACAAATAAATTCCATACAATTATCATTCCGGACTGTTTTTACAATTTTGTCAAATTGGGCTTTCACTATTGCAAAATAATCTTTTAAAACGGATGCAACTTCGCTTTTCTCTAAAATCAAATATCCAGACTGCCTTGGAATAATTATCTAATATAGTAAGAAAATAAGAGGCGTCTATAATAAACATAGTTTTGTATGGTCCCCATAAATCACAATGAATTAAATCAAAAGGCTGAGATGCTTTATTTATACTTAAAGGAAAACAGTCACGAGTCTATTTAGCATGCAGACAAATATTGCAAGGTGCAGATCTAGTTCTAGGGTCTTTAGAACGTTCCAAAAAATTATTTACCACAAAATTCGAAGGATGGTCCAACCGAATATGCCATAATGTGCTAGAATCAAGAACATCCATAGAAAAGACATGCAGAGCTAATAACTACAATGATTTGTAGAAGAAAATCTCATTCTTTTGCTCCCCCACTCCAATCGGCCTCATCGAGGTACGGTCCTGTATAGCATAGAAATTATCAGAGAGAGTGATAAAATACTTGGAGTCTCGTGCCAATTAAGACAAGAAAATTAAATTGCATTTAAGCTCAGGAATTAATAACACACAGTGGAGTTTGAGTCTAGAATTAAAAAACACATTTCCTTCTTGTAAAGCAATTGCCTTAGCGTCATTAGACAAATTAATAATATATGGATAAATATTATTCACATTTCGCAAAAAAAAATTTCCTACGAGTCATATGTGAAAGTATCTTGAGTCCAAAATCTATAAATATTTCATACCAGACAAATTTTCAAATTAAGGAGTATGTGAGTATTTATAATGGTTAACAACTTTAACTATTAGGGTTGTAACTAAAGTTTTCAAAATTTCTTTAAGGAGTTCGAGCCCACTCCAATCGATATTCCGTCCCTAATCCCATCCCTAACAGAATTATTCAATTTTGAATGAAAGAATAGATATTTGTAGTAATTGGTGGCAAATGTTCTGTTCTTTGTAATGACGCGGTTTTCCTGCAAGAAACATTAATAGCTGAAAGACAAGAGCCCGACTTATTAGTCTACGGTCTTTGCAAATCGCAATCTTTAACAATCGCTATACTCTTGTCTTGTGAGTTATAATTCCTTATATTCACGCTAAATGTGAGAAACTAGAGATACTCAGATAGTTTGTAATATTTTTTTAATATTTTTTGTAATATTTTTTTATAATATATTTTTTTATAAATTTATTTTTTTAATATTTTTTTATTTGATAAATTTTATTAATAAAATATATCAAATTAAAAATGTCACAGAAAGTGTTATAGAAAATGTTGCAAACGATATGATGGGCAGATATTAGATGTGGACATAATTTCTTGACAATTGTTTGAAATTTGATGGAATCGTTTTCCAAATGCTCAATCACTCTTTACTCATTATTACTTAGGACGGTACCTTTATTAGTCTTCATTTTATTTTATAGATTTCATAAATTAAGTTATGTCTTCAAATTAATAAGTTAATAGTTTATTAAATTAAGTATGTTTAATAATATGTATTATTAAAAAATTAATATTTAAGTATATTTGATAACAACTTTTGTAAATTATTCAATTATTTAAGATATACTTAATTGTATTATAAATTTTAAGTAAAAATTTTTTTATTAATCATGAAATATGAAGTCTGGATATATATAGTTTGTCAAATTATTATATATTTTTTTATATAATTATCATTTATTAATAAATTAATTATTCAGATTCAAATTTCAGTTCTTAAAGTTAGTTTTCAAATTTAAAATTCAAATTTTAAAATTTAGATAATTCAGACTTTAATATTAATTTTACCAAACAGAGGTTTATCATGTGCTTGGAGTACTGTTTTTATCATCTCTCAAATCCTAATCAAATTTAATTAAGAATATAAGTAAAAATGTATGGTGTCCAAAATATTTCGCAAAGCGAGTACGAAGTCCCAATAAAATATCCCTCAACAATGAGGTTCTTGTCAATTAAATTCATATACTTAAAGATTCTGATCGCTTTGGTAATTGTTGGTGGCAAAGCAAGACATACACCTTTGCCATGCAAATTTCTTAGCAGCTTCCAACTTAGCTATCGTTGCCGACTGTCGTAGAATATCCATTCCAATTTCCAAAGCAATTGGTGCCCGTGTTGATGGTATCTCATTGTCTTTCTTTAGGCTATCAACATATGTCACTACCATAGTCTATTTGTATATATTTATGGACAATTACTAGTGAATTTCCTACAAGAAGCTGGGGCTCCTATGTTCTTGGGTAAAGCATCCTCCGAGGTTTTGATATTCATATGAAAAGTGAAACAATGTCGTGTAATGTATCGATTTGTCTCTAGAGTTTTCTCGGTGTTGGATAGATTTTCTTCTTATTTTTTGTATTTATAGAGGAGAAAAGGGTGTTAATAATATGCCTTGTAAATATTTTAATAGATATGGTTAATTAGTGTGACAATATTCATGATCTATTATTTAGTAATCGTCTCTGTTGAAATTGACTTCTATTATATACAGTGTATAGTATTTAACTGTCACACTCAACTATAACTATACTCTAACACTAAAATCTCACGTCTTTCATATGCTAATTTGAGAGTGATATATATATATATATATATAAATATATATGTATTGGGGGAAGGGAGGAGAGGGGGGAGGAGAGGGGGGTTTGGACAATACTATAGCCCACTGCATTATTACTAAGCTAAAATAAATATTTTAAGGTAGCATGATTAATATGACTTAATCACCTATTTAGTCTCCAATAATTTTACGTTTTGGAAACATTAGTCCTTATTGTAAAATTGGAATTTTTTTTGTATTTTTAATCTTTTTTCAGTTAAAATCTTGACCCCTTTAACCAGCTCCGCACTGGTTTCTAACCATTTGCAGCACCAAAAACACACGCAAATGACTCCAAAAGGGATATCATTCTTCAAAATTCAACATTTTCTAATCCCGGATATTATATGCTACGTGCCCTCATATGGTCCTTATATGCAATCTATGTAGAAATCAAGTCAAGTTACATACCATATTTTTTGGCTTAAAAGAATATTAACTTTTCTATTATGCTAGAGTCATTTATATATGTGATTCGTGTTTCAAATAGCGCATAAGTAGCTTAAAATGAAAAAGAAATTAGAATATAGACAGTAAAAAAAAATACAATTGGCACTAATATTTTGTAACAAAAATTCATTTGAAATTAAATAAGTAATTAAGACACATAAATATTTAGAAATATACTAATTATATATAATATACAATTATAACATACTACTTATTGCTCATGTAAGACAGAAGATAACGTAAATCATACACTTTTAAGTTTTTCTTTTTCTTGAAAATAAAGCACATTTTATTCATAAAAAAATAAAATAAAGCACTTTTAATTAGTTGTGGTTTCTCACATACGAGTACGACGGATAATATGTCATTGCAAGCTTGGCAAAGGCTTTGGACATCTCATTCAAAGTGACGGTTGGTGGGGCTAAGGTGCATACTTAATGGTTACAACCTAAAAAAGTGCACTCTTTTTTCTTTATATATATATATATATATAAAGGAATTGAAAGGAAGATTCATATACTGGTAGCTGAGAGAAAGACAGACTTCTCTGAAGCATCTAAAACAACATCCCTGCAGATTCCTATGTCCAGTGACAGAACCAAGATAAATAAATTGGGGGATAAAAGACAATAAAAATTTTGATATATTTATCTATATAAAATAGATGCATTCCAAGTAAAAAACTATTCAAACAATTCTAAATTTACAAATAAAATAGAAAAAAATAGGTAATCGTCCATTACCAATAAGGAGTGATCACCAATCACTCACGAGGAATGATTACCCATCACTCACAGGGTAAATGCCTCTATCAAAGTTGAGAATCTTGATCAGAATCTTTAGATAACCGATGAGCACAATTAGAAGACGAAATCCAATATGAGCTGCAATTAATTTAGAAGGATTAGAAGATTAATATAAAAACAAATAACATTCAGATAAATACTTTTACAATAAAAAAGAAATAACTATTGAAAAATGATATAAAATAGAATTTTACATGTAAAGACTGAGGGGAATGATTAAGATGGCGATTATATTCTTCGAGTTTGCATATTCTGAAACTGCTGCAAGATGTCTTCATTTTCAATACTCATAAAAATCTCGTGCTCAACAACATAATAAACCAAACTGTCATTGAGTAAAAACAAAAAAGCACTAATAATTTCACAATCCGAAAACTCTACCCCTACTCGAGGCTTTTTCCCACAATCTTCATTATTAACATTTCCTTTATTAGATAATGTTTCTTCAATCGGTTTAGAACCCTTCTTCCACTTTTCAAAATATTTGTCTATAGTAAAATCCTATATAACAAATATTCAAATATTTTAAATTAAATTCAACACATTTAACTTATGACATAATCATTAATTAGAACATAAATTACATAATAATCATATTTTTTTAAAAAACTCTAGAAATTTTTAGAAGAACATTAACATCACAGCAGTAGCAGCCAGCAGGATTTAAGAAATTTCATAAAACAATCTTTAAAATAAATAATGTTTCAACATAGATTAATTTAAAAGCTTACTTTCTTCTTCAAATTTAAAGAATAGCTGAAGCCTGAATTGAATAGGAACAGCAGCACCGTAATAGCAGCCAGTAGTAGCAAGGAGCAGCAGAGGAGCAGTCGCCAGTCGTCACCGTCGCACACGCCGTCACCGTCTGGTCGCTGCCGGTCGCCGAGAAGAGAAAGATTAGTCGAAAGAGAGAGAGGAGGAGGAGGTTGTGGTAAGACAGAGAGTCGAGAGAGGTACTAAGGAAGGTATTTTCTTTTTGAATTGGACGCGAGAGACAAAGAGAAGTGTTTAAAAATTTTTTTTTTTTTAAATCAACAATCTAACCAAAGCTCTGAAGTTCTATTAAACAAAATAAAATTAGGAAGGCTTAAACATAAAAATTCACATTTTCTAAAATTTTTAAATTTTTTCGGAAATCGAACCCACCCAAACCCCCTATTTCCGCCGCCGTCCACGCCAATTGCTTCCGTTCAGTACCCAAATCAAATCATTATAGCAAATCTTACATGGAAAAATAGACCCTTAGTTTTTTCCCAATAATGTAATATCCACTTTATTATCTCTTTTAGTAGCTTGTTAAAATGTAAAGTGAGGTTTGTACAGGCAAATCTTGCTTAAGGAGATTAATGTAATATCCCTTCTTTCACCTGGAATAAATGTGAAAAATAAATAATATAATATAAGATTGAATTATCTTGATATAGCAAAACAATTGTCAAATTAATAATTAGCTACCAGTAGTTACCCCCTCTCGGAAAAAACAAGTACTGAGTTACCCCAAATCCACAATGAGATGAGATTAACGGTTAACACAGGATGAAGTAGTAAGTATTATTAAGTTCATAAATCATGCAGTGCTTATATCGTACATTCGAGTTTATCGTGTATGATACACTTTAGTAAAGAAACGGCGTTGTCTCATTAAAATATCAAAAAAATGAAATAATATTTCCAATCGCAGCAAAAGGAAGTGATCCAAATGTGTGTGAGATGTTGCATAAGTTATTTCATAATATTCATTAAGTAATGTGCTAATGTTCCATAAAAATATACTTTATGTTCTAAAAGTTATCAGTTTTCCAAAAGCTTTGTGCTAAATTTGCATTATTGTAATGATGTTCCACATTATTATCACTAAAAAAACTGTGAATTAGCAATGGTAATGTCTGTCGCAACTCTGTCACAAATGGTGATATCGCAACGGAACTACGACAGAATAAGTCGGTCATAGTAACAAAGTCACAAGCATTGTTTTGCGACAGACATTCGGTCGCGTGAAAGATTAGCGACTGAAATAGAGACAGGTGTTGCGTTGAAATTTATATGTGACAATATTTAGTACGTGACGGATTTGCGCTGAGAGTATTTGTGACTGACCTTCAGTCTCAATTTCGTCGCAACACTTGCCACGGGCTATCTGTCTCAATTTCGTTGCATTTTTTAATTTTTAAATAATAAATTGTTTATTTCTAGATTAAACCATCCAGAAAATAAAAAAAAATATAACAATAAAGATCAATTGTACAACAAACAAATGGATCATAATGAACTATCAAACATTAAAAGTAAAGTATATACATAAAAACCCCAAATGATTTGTCATTTACTATATTATAATAAACAAATAAATATATATATCAAATGTTCAAAATATATAAAGTACGTAATAAAAAACCTAACAATGCTAACTAGAAAGAATGATCTCCTCATCCCCGACACCTTCATCCTCGTATCGTGACCGCCGTGGCCGCTCATGTCACAGACCTAGCGATCAGGCATCCGCGATCCTGGAGGCAGCTCGAGAGGTGGCATCTGCGAAGGATCAAGTCCTATACTAAGGAAGTTCTGGACCGGCCACTCACGGATGATATGATGCGAGTAGCTAATCCTCCCTTCCCACTCTCGTCGCCGCTCTCGCTCCATCATCTCATTAAAGACCTGGCGACTGACGGCAGCCATATGCTCCTCATAACCATCAAGAAATGGGCGGCCGCCAACGGTAGCATGCTAAGACTGAGCGCGCAAACGGGCAGACTCTATTGAACCGAGAATGCATCTTCTTTAGCCCTTCATTGAGCTCAAGCATCGACTCCTGGTTAGTGGACATAAGGGCACCAGTAGTCCTACGCTCATGTTCCTTCTGCTCCTTAAGCTTGGAGAATTTATCCTGAAATTAAGAAAACATATTTCAAATAAATGAATATATAATACAAGATTAGATCTCAAGTCATTTGAACATAAAACTTAAATAAGAAACAAATATATAACACTCACCTAGAACTTGTTAGCTCGCTCCCGGGAGCTCGCGCTCCTTCTCGATAAACATGAAGCTTTTCGTAAAGCTTCTCTCGAGAGAAGTCAGCCCTGAGTAACCGACGCTAAAAATTACAAACAATTAAAAATGATGCCTCAAACCTGACACAAAACAAAACCGTGTATATAATAATAGTAGCATTACCTCTGAAGCTTCCCACTAAATGGATAAGTGAGTAACCACCATATGCTTTCCAGGACCCTCGCCGCCTCGTCCCTCGACCCTGTTTTTCGAGGCCTGCTCACACTTGACCTGATACTCCAGGTCATCCCACTTAGCCGACAGTCAGTCATAGGAGTCCTGGGATATTCGTACTGGCTTCTTGGAAGCTATCCACAAGTTATTGATCAACTGTCTGTACCGTTTCACGGTGGTGGCATCAAAACTGTCCCTAGCCTCAGTATTGAGCTGAGGATCTCAACAAAATATTTCTACAATGAAACAAGTTAAATATCAACAAAATAAATGGAATAAACAATATTTGTATGATAATTAACGAAAATATTCATTATTGTACTCTTACAAAAAACTCACCCAACCACATGTCCCGAATTGGCTGAGGTACAGTGGTCTAAGAGTCGTATAGTGAGTCCAAACGCGACTGGAATATAAGCTTGAATCGCGTAGCCACAACTCTGGATTCTACAAAACTGAAAACAACATATAATGTAAGTTACATGATTTCTATTCTTGTAATAAGGAAAATAAATAGTACTTACCTACCAAGGATAGGATGCAACATGAATTGGGTATCACCTGGCTACCTCCAAGGCTCTAGTGCAAGCGGGTCGGTAGGAGCTTAGGATGGGGCGACCTCTAACACCGGAGGCTAAGTCTCTACAGCTCCAAAAGTGGATGGCTGAGATCAACTAGTGGATGGCTAGGACTGAAGAATGGATAGTGCCTCAGGAGTGGATGGCTGAGCATTGGAAGTAGAGGGCCCAACCTATGAAACAGGTGGCTGAAATTTGAGATGACGATAGCTCGGCCTGTAAAGCCAGTGGATGAGACTGAAACGACAATGGCCGGGCCTGTAAAGCAAGTCTATGAGACTGAGATGACTAAGGCCGAATCCATAGGGCCGGGGGCAATGCTTCATGTGTGTTAGTAGATTGATTCGTAATCGGCTGCTACTGCGTGATCAGAGAAATCGGCACGATACCCGGCGTCGGCATGAACTGTGATGTCGTTGGAGAAGCACCGACTGACTGCTCCAGTCCAGCAGGGCATGTGTTGATGTGGTTGATGTATCCGGGGCGACGGTCAAGACCTCAACATCTTCAACCCCGACTCTGACTTCGAAGCGGCAGATGTAGAAGTACTGGCCGAAAACCAATCGTCGAGTCTTTCTACCCTGAGACGTCATACCTGCAATTTCAAATAACCGATCATGTTAGATATATAATAAATAAATACATAAGAACTTTATTGAAAATTAAGATAACATTCATTTCAATCAAACACATATAAGATTTCAAACAAAGATGATATTTGTAAAATTATCAAAGCATCAAATTCGATCATTGCAAACATGTTAATTTAAACCCCAAAATACACTCAACCAATTCAAGTACAAAACTAAGAGTCGGAATCATCATTCGATTCATATTCTACTTCTTCATTGTCTCCGTCTTCGGACTTTCATTCCGCCTCGTTATTAATAAAATCATTTTCCTCTTCAACGTCATCATCACGTCCCCCAATAAGATCAACCATGTCAAATACACCTGACTCATGAGCGAGAGTTCCTATATCTTCAATCCTGCGCTGCACTAACGATGTCTCGGTAATTCCAACATCCTCTTGAAATGCAACTTTAACTACAAGCACATCGAAGACCAAGGTCTTGATTTTAGGACTGCCCAACAGTCGATCTTTTATCTTTCAGCGCCAGGGTATGTAATGTATGACACTTATTCCGCTTGGTGAGCGAAAAATGAATGGATCGTATGCAGGGTATTCTTTTCTTAGAGTAAAGCTGCACAATTGTATACTGAGTATGCATCTTTAGATGTCTATCAGATAAATCGAATCATTCACACTTGAAAAGTGTAGTTGTCTGAACAGGTGTACCCAGAAACTCAACCTCAATGACTTCAGTTAATAGTCCATAGTACTCTCCTTTCACACGAACGCCGCAGTTACTAGTTCACAAAGTCACGATCTCTTGTATTAAATTTGTAACCATTGACAATATAACCACTAAAAGATTTTACAAATCTTGAAGGACCCTAACTAAGATTTCTGAGTGTTTGGAGACTACTGAGCATGTTGTCATTCTTGTGCATCTGAAACAAATGTGTATAGTAATAATTATAATCATATTTGATTAACTTGTATTAATCAAGACTTAATTTACTTACTTCGTCTCTGAACCATTTTGCGAATTCATCACTGATCCTTTTTTGTATATCTCCTTGTAAACTTGGATGACATAGTTTGATTTCAGATGTGTATTTCGTACAATTAATGGCACACAGTAATTGATTACTTACAATCTTTTGACATAGAAATGAGTACTTAAAAACTTTCAATACTTACTCAATGTAAGGATCAACCTCGTCGCAGTTAAGAAGAATGTAGTTTGTTATTTCCTTAAATTCTTGATCTGTCAAGATTCTCTTCACCATCTTACCATATGCTCTTTGAGATGCTTTTCAAATTGAAACAACAGACATGTCTCTTTTTATTGGCTGCTCAATATCATCATTGTGTCCAACAGCTCTACTTCTAGTTTCGACATTTGGTTCGAAGTAGTAGCTAAAGAATGTGGTTGTCTCTTCAACTAGGTATGGCATTGCATATTTAGCCTTCAATTTTGATAATAACAAAACATTCACAAATAGAAGAACAAACACTTCTACTTTTGATTTAACTTAGAGATAAAGAGAGAATAGAAGCACAAACACTTCTATTTCTCAATTTTGATACTGTTGAAACGTTCATGAATACAAGAACTAACAATTCTACTTTTCATTTAACTTGGAAGTAAAGAGATGATCGAATCACAAACACCTCTATTTTTTCAATTTTGATTCCTACGAAACGTTAAAAAATAGAAGAACAAAGATTTCTACTTTTGATTTAACTTAGAAGTAATGAGAGAAGAATAGAAGCACAAACACTTTTAATTTTTTTCTTTTTGATGACTTATAATGATACTTAGACATCTAGGGTTTAGGGTTTAGACATTTAGGGTTTAGGGTTTATAATGATACTGAGACATCTAAGTATCATTCTCTATGATTTGAAAAAAATTTGATAGAGTTTCCACTATAAATTGAATATTTTTCCTATTTTAAACACCATTTAAATGCAACATATGCAATTTTAAAGAGTCAGGGCTCCCCCATAAATAATTAAATATTAAAATTCAGGGCCTTCCCATAAATAATTAATTAAGAAAAAGTGATAATCAAACACAATTAAAAGTACTTCAAGTTTTTAATATATTTCATGTTTTACAAGTTTAGCAATCCTAAAGTTTAATCAAAATCCAATTCTAATATGTAGTCATTCTTAATTTCATAACCACTTTGAATCAAACTAACAAAATCCTATAACAAAAACAAGCAAAAATATTCAAAGATCAACACATAAACATAAGACCTTAGAAGCAAAAGCAAAGAAGAACTTTGATGCTTAACCCTCTAAAGTTTGATGAAACACTTACCAAAATCGATATATCAAAACCTATATGGACCTTGAAAATAAATTCAAGACAATCCTAATAATGTTAATAAAAATATTACAACAAGAGTGTTAAGATTATTGAATCAATTAAGAAGCATTACACATACAACCCTGTTTGATAAAATAATTCACCTGTTAAAATGAATCGTTTAGAAGCTTATTGAGTTAAGTTAATAACAGAGATTATTAAGTACTTAATATTTTAATTGCATTTGATAATAATTTATGAGTGAATTTTTTTATTTCTTTCCTCAATGTCCGATGTTGTCCTGTAGAGATGTGTATATCTCTCTCTCTCTCTCTATATATATTAGGGTTTTGCTTTCCCCTATCTCTCTCTCTCTCTCTCTCTATATATATATATATATATTAGATTGTAACTCTGAAAGCACATAACCTGTTCTTATAGACTTGATCCTTGATTCACTAGTTCTTTTCTTTTTTAAAAACTTGATTCACTAGTTTTTATTGATAGGATTGTGGTGATTATGTTTGAATTATCGACTATGTTTCTTAATTAGATAATTATAATTGGACCTAATTTAAAACGAGAACAAAATAAATAAATCACTCTCATTTTTTGAATTAAAAAAAAAGTAAAATATTTCCAAATTAATAACTTTTTTTGAATTGATTTCTGGAGAAGGTAAATCATACTTTCTTCTAAATTCAGGTAGCAAGAATCATGATGTTGAAGCCTGAATTTTCTGGTCTATGGCAAATTTTTTTATACTTAAACGAGAAAGGGATACTCCTAAGATTGTTTTAAGGCAAGACATTTACCATATGAGGAAAGTTTAGAGGGGCCTATATACATACCACCCATCAAAATGACAATGAAAATGAGATTATTATCCCATTCATCCTGTTGGAGATATCACACTCTTAGATTATCTTGGATTCTATAAGAGATTACTTGGTTAGAATCTTATATTGATTATAACTTGGATACTATGTATTATGCTATTATTATAGTAATATTCCTTATTAATGATTGGTTAAAATCCTATATTGATTAGGATTAAGATACTTTGTAGCCTATAAATAGTAGATCATAATGAATAAGAAGACAATCAAGTGAAGCATTCAATATTATTCTTCTCTGCGTCATAAATTTCTTAACATGGTATCAGAGCCAGAGCCAGGTTTGAAAAAGAAGAAAAAGAAAAAAAAAAACTTTCACATCTATGACTTTATTCTCTTTTCATCCAGCTTGAACAATTCTTTTTGTTCAGTTTGAATAATGTTTTTTAGGTTTTTAATATTTCTTCTAATTTGCTTCAATAAAAATTTTGGAGATTATATTTTTTTATAACTAATATTCAAATCAGGTAGCTTCATCGATAAAAATTTGAAGCGCCTAGTTTTAGAAATTGAAATTGGACATTGATGGTTGTTTTATCGAAAAAAACTCTAAAGCGACATCAAAGGAATTTTCGATGATGGATTACGGAAGCCACTACGACTGATGGAAAAAAACCACAACAACTGCGACTAATGGAAGAAGATCACAATGACTGCGACTGATGGAAGAAGATCACAACGACTGCGACTGATGGAAGAACCATAGCGACAGCGATTGATGACAAAAAAACCATAGCGACAGCGATTGATGACCAAAACCATAGCGACAGCGAGTGATGGTAAAGACCATAGCGACAGATGGTGGAAGACTACCAGATGTGCAATTTGCATGTTACAAAAAAAAATTGGGAATTGTGGCAAGTTGGACATGCAACTTTGCACCTTCCAACTTGAGGGAGGGTGTTGGAGATATCACACTCTTAGATTATCTTGGATTCTATAAGAGATTATTTAGTTAGAATCCTATATTGATTATAACTTGGATACTTTGTATTATGCTATTGTTATAGCAATATTCCTTATTAGTGATTGGTTAGAATCCTATATTGATTAGGATTAAGATACTTTGTAGCCTATAAATAGTAGATCATAATGAATAAGAACACAATCAAGTGAAGCATTCAATATTATTCTTCTCTGCGCCCTAAATTTCTTAACACATCCCCATCAATCTATTCAATTCAATTTCCATAAAATTGATGCAATATACATATAATATTATGTATAATTTTAGAGGAATTATATATGCTTTAGAAAATAATTACATATGTTGTAAAAGATTAGTCTATGAAATTGATATATCAATGAACTCACAAACAATAGTGTATCTTTTACATATTGGAGACAAAAACCTCACACTTTATACTCCAGACAAACCTGCAATTTTGGTGGCAGAGACTGGTGACCAGCGGCAGCGGTTGCACCGGCAACATCTCAGCAAAGAGAGGAGAAGAGAGGAGGAGAGCGACGACCGTCGCCGAAGTTGCAGTGACGTTGGTGGCTGGGGATGGTCGCAGGGGGAAGAGAGATGGATGAGGAGTTAAATGAAATGAGGGAGGGAACGGCAGCTGAAATCACCTATTTAGGTCAAATTATGATCACCTGGCGACAAAAAATCAGTCGCACTATTTAATAATTTTGCGACGGCACACATAGGTCTTTTTTTGGTTGCTAATTTGTAAAACATTGCGACAAATTGTCGTTTCGGTCACAAAATGGTCACTAAATGTGCGACAGTATATATGTGTCATAAATCTGTCGCCTTAGATGAAAAAATTGATTGCAAAACTCGATCGCTATCTTAATGTTTTTTTGTAGTGTATGTGTTAGGTAGAACCAGTAACATATAACTTTATTACCTACATATACTAAAAATAAAATACATCACCACTTAATATTTCCTAGACAGTTACTGATATAATCATGGTACAGTTATATTCCGATAGAACATTAGCAATGGAAACATGAAACCATAGTTATATTTTCATGAAACATTAGCTATTGAAAAATATCAATTTCGTAAGGAAAATTATCATCAATATAAAAACAAAACTGCTACTGCCATTATGGAACACTAGCAATTAAAATATGAAACTATAATTATATTCCCGTGGAATATTAGAAATTGAAATATTGAACTTCGTAAATCCGGTGACATAATACTGATGTTCCATAAAAATAATACCGATGTTTTATGAATTATGTGTTAATGTTCCATTAAAATATATTATATAAAAATATAATAAATGTTCCACCAGTTCTCTACGAGTTTTCATGGAACATTAGCAATTAAAATATAGAATTATACTTATATTTCCATGGAACATTATAAATTAAAATATGGAACTCCATAACTCCAGTGACATAGTACTCATGTTCTATAGAAATAGTAATAATGTTCCATGGAATATGTGTTAATTTTATATTAAAATACAGTACATGAGAATATAATAGATGTTCCATCAATTCTCACGGGTTTCCATAAGTTTTGTGATAGGTTTGCTTTACTGTAATAATGTTTCATGAATTATGACTTAATATTCTATGGGAATAAAATATATGATTCGTACGTTCTCTAAGATTTCCATGAGTTTTCTACATATAACACAATATAACTTTATCAACCAGAAACCCCATCAATCGTACAAAAAAACAATTCTTCCTTCTCATGTCTTCCAAAGAGTAATTTTTCTATAATTATCCATACACAAATACACAATGAGATAAAAAATATTAAATAATATGAAAACAGAGCGGCTACTATCATTTTGGAAAACTAGCAATTGAAATATGGAACTACAGTTATATACAATGGATATTAGCAATTGAAATATGGAATTATGTAAATCATGTGACATATAACTTTAACACCTAGAAAAAAATTAATTAAACAGGAAAAAACAATTCTTCCTCATCATCTTCTCCAATAACTATTTTTTCATAATTCTCATAGATTTAAATTATATAATACATTGAATAAGACAAAAAAAAATCAAATAATCTGAAAACAAATCCTTGATTGGATAACTTTAGAGAACATTGGTGAACAGAAGAAACAAGAACGAAGAAAAGAGGAAGGAAGAAGGAGATGCGGAGACTGTAAAAATTTGAGAGAGAAAGAGGCACGTAAAGCATAAAATTCAAATATTTTGTATCAAGTCTAAAGCGATGTCATTCTATAAAAAAAGTGCCGTACATGATATACCCGAGATGTACAATATAATTTGCATAAATTCTGCTTTATAACTGAGTCTTGTTTTGGATATATCAAATTTTTTCTTTTTGTGGAAATTTGGATATATTAATCCTACTATTATGCATTTCATCATTAGTATTTTTTTTAGGGAAATGCTATTAATATATAAAAACTGCTTTCAAATGATTATTTTTATATATCATCTTTTATTTTCATTTATTTAAATATACCAACTTTTTTTAAAATGTTATTTCTACATGCCACTTATATTCACAGTAAATTATGATAAATTTACTCACGTTCTTCTCACGTGAAACTTATTTAAGAAGTAAAAAAGTTATTACAATACTTTTCATCTATTTAACCTTATATAGAAAAAATTATCTAAGTTACTACTGCTGATAACCCGAATATGTGTGTCTGGTTATAGTTTCGCTTAAATAGAGAGAAGGAATAATGGTGACTTTCTTGCTTCTAAAATTGATCTCCTTTGAGAAAAGTAAATTCGCCTAAATTCGTCGTGAAAATCATTTACACATAAAAATTAATAGAGTTCAACAAAAAAAAATTTAATGTATACAAATAAATAAAATTAAAATAGATGTATAAAGATATCAATGCGAAAATAGTATACGTAAGAGCCATACTTCGTTTTATCAATTATTATTGATAGGACATATCCACTCTCTATATACTTGTCAACTAGGGCATGTTCCCCCACACTCAAAAACATATATTTATAATCTTTAAAGTCTTGACGGGATGGTTGCTTGTGTTGCTGATTATAAATAAATAATGCAGAAGCATATATGACTTCACGTTGCGATTTATAAAATATTGATTCAAGTAATTATTTGGCCATTCTACTAGTGCATTCAAATGAATCTAGTTGTATACATCATCATTTTTTAAAATAATTTTTATTAATTACATGATTAATGTTTTAAGGTCCATTTGATAATTGAGTGAATGAAAATGCAAAAATAAAAAGAATGCAAAATTGCAAGAACCTAATTATATATATATTTTGTTCCCACCATAATTAGCAAGCCTTATACATGAGATCAATTACTGAAAATTATAATTCTACTCGAGTGTCCCATGCTTTATTGGAAAACAATTTAGATAAGAGGTGTGGGGTGGATAATGTCACCTCCTCACTTAGGTAGTTTCATTTGATATGCCAAATGAAATATGTGTGTTTAAATCATTTAAAAAACGATTTAATGCCGCATCTCAATCTTGTGTTACTGTGTGAGGACTTTCTGTTCTTTAATCCGTTTCTTAGTCGATGACTTTTGAATACTGAATTGCCTATAAAAAAGCAATTTAACTTTAGTGTGAAATTTTAATGCGATATTGATTATTTGTGTCTAAAACAATGTTTACTTTTAGGATTTTTTTTTGGGAGAAATGGGATCCCACGTATATCATTAGAGAAAAATTCAAGAAAAAAAAATTATTACATGATTCATCACTCACGTATTGGAACCTACTAATGAAACTAAGTATTCATGTTTGATTGAGTTTTCCTACCTATCAAATACTTTTATAAAACTAGGTTAGTTTTAGAATTTTTCAGAATTTTAACATGATATATACTTTTTGTTTATATTTTTAACGATCATAAACAATCTATATTAATTTTGATATTTTTATCATTTCATTTATATATGACAGAATATAACTATTAACTTCACATTTTTTTCGCATGTAAATGGATAACATTGTCATTTTTAATGTTTGTGCGTGAAAAATCTATAGGCTTAGTAGTTTAACTGTGCAACGTATATATTAAATTGTTATTTTTTTTAGAAAAGGTTGTAAGTTACTTGTGGTTATAAAAAGATAAAATAAAAATTATAATTAAAAATTAATAAATAAACATAATTGAGAGTTCAAATTAATGTAAATAAAATTTTCATATTTTAATACTTGCCAATTAATGTAACGATAATATTGAGAGTTCACAAGGAAGAAGCGAAAGATTGAAAAAAAACCGTTGACTAAACCAAAGGGTATATACCTTAATATGCCGAATAATCATAGCTGTTTTATGTGAGTTGAAAGACTGAAAGTTTTGGCCTTAAATACCCTCCTTTTAGCAATCATTTCTGTTCAGTCCCTCCATCTCTTTCTTTTATTCAGCTTCTCCTCCTTTTTCAGGTTTTGGAAACAGCAGGTATGTTCCTCTCTGCCTCCTAATTTGTAAGAAAGGCTTCATTTGTCATTGCTTGTTTTTTGTTACTTAATTTTTCCCTTAATTTGCAAAATTTTCATTTTACATGTTTTGTTTGGTAAATGGATTAAGGAGGAGGATATGATGAATATCATAGTGCTTTATCTGTCTGTTGATCATCTTGTGATCCTCCCCCATTAAACTACTAGGGTGCAGGGAGGAGGTTAGATTTTAGGACGGGTTCGAGGCTGGGTTTTGGTAGTGTTGTTAGAACAATGGAATTGTTCTTATTAGACAGTTTGATTTTTTTTTTTATCCCAAACGAATAATTTGCACATCAATATCTTTGCAGGCCTCCGCTAAGAGCTCCATATAGATACTTCAATTTTCAATTCTTGAACTATGATTTTTTCTCGAGAAACCAAAAGATTTTCTAGGCTCACTCCTTCTTAGTGCTAATGAATGGTCTTTGAATTAGTCATAACTCATAGAAGTCAATCATAAAAAGGACAATTGAAAAACCGGACACAAATGACATTCAACTGTAATTCATAGTCTTCTAATAATAGATTAAAAAATTATTTTTAATATGCCCGAAAAATATACGATATTCCAAAGTATATAATTCAGAGCGTCTACATATTTGAATTCTTACTCGATTAAAATAATATTTTGACTTTTATTTCTTCCTACAAACTACATACTGTTGAACCTTCTGTATATTTTTCTCTTACTAATATATTCTTGGGTTCATCTTATGCAGAAAACATTGAAAATGCCAGACCAGCAATTACAAGTGCTGAATGCACTTGATGTAGCCAAGACGCAACTTTACCATTTCACAGCTATAGTAATAGCTGGAATGGGGTTTTTCACAGATGCATATGATCTTTTCAGTATTTCACTTTGCACAAAATTATTGGGACGTATTTATTACTATCATGAAGGTTCAAAAAAGCCTGGAACTTTACCTCCTGGTACCTCAGCAGCAGTTACCGGTGTTGCCCTTGTTGGTACTTTGGCTGGCCAACTCTTCTTCGGTTGGCTTGGGGACAAAATGGGAAGAAAAAAGGTTTATGGTGTCACATTAGTCCTTATGGTTGTTTGTTCTCTTGCCTCTGGACTTTCTTTTGGACATGAAGCAAAAGGTGTCATTGCCACTCTTTGTTTCTTTAGGTTTTGGCTTGGATTCGGTATTGGAGGTATGTTCAAAATCTCCTAAATTTTCTTTTGCTTGTCTATTACCCTATTTTCTATTGCAGTTTAATTGAAGTAATAAGCGGTTCTTAGTAAAAAAAAATTTTATTATAAGTTGTTTTTGAGTTATTTTTTATTATTTTTATATTTATTTTTCTCTTAAGAATTAGAGATACAACAAATTTTTTCTATCCAATCCAAACCTTGTTATTAATTATTTAAAATATGCTTCCTCCGTTCCATGTTATAAAATAATATTGGGTTTTTTTTTTTTTTTTTGAGTTTTATAATATTAGATGCTTCCTTTATTAAAATATGTTTTCCTATGATACCCCCATATAATTAAACTCTCCTACCTAGTAATCCTCATTAACAAAACTATTCAAAATCTCATCCAATCAACTTTTAAAGATTTCACACTATTTTTTCCTCTACCATAAATTTAATTACTCTATAGCAATCTCTCAAAAAAAAAGTTTATTCTCAATTTAATCATCACTTTTTCAAGACGAGTATTTGAATTATTTTATCATAAAACATACATTAATTTAAAAAAATTTTAGGCCATGTTCTTCATTATTTAAATTAGTAACTTTTATATTAATTTAAACTATAAGTTGTTTTGAAAGTATTTTCGGATGCATATTGTATTTGTTTTTAGTTTTAAAAAACTAAAAAAGGCTATTTTTAAAAATTATCATAGGATGCTTTTTAGAACTGCTTCTACTTATTAATATTATTAAAAATAAATTATTATATTAATTTACTTAAAATGATTTTTATACGCATTTATTTTAATTGCTTAAAAGACACAAGTAACAAAGAATAGACTTTAATGTGTAAAAACTCCAAAATATCTTATAATATGAAATGGAAATGGTATATTTTTTATTTATTTTAAGACATATTAGAACATGAGTCTTTTGAGGCTATTCACACCTACTTTATTACATCTTAAGTTTAAGAAATTGAAAAAGGTTATTTTTGTTCAAACTACTTTTACTTATTAATATTATTAAAAAATAAATTATTATATTAAATTTTAAAGCAAACCTTTACAAATGCACTTATTCTTCAACGGCATGATAAAACATCAATAACAATGGGAAACAGTTTTATAAAGAAACACACAACTCTCAAATTGTCAATTGTTTTTTTTTTTAACAGGGGATTATCCATTGAGTGCTACAATTATGTCCGAATATGCAAACAAGAAGACAAGAGGTTCATTCATTTCAGCAGTTTTTGCGATGCAAGGATTTGGAATATTAACTAGTGGAATAGTAGCCCTCATAGTTTCAGCTTCTTTTGATCATGCTTATAAAGCTCCAACTTATGAACAAAATCCAGCAGCCTCAACAGTACCACAAGCTGATTACATTTGGAGAATCATTTTAATGTTTGGAGCTTTCCCAGCTGGTCTTACTTATTATTGGCGTATGAAAATGCCCGAAACTGCCCGTTACACTGCCCTCGTGGCCAAAAATGCCCAACAAGCTGCTAAAGATATGGCTCAGGTGTTACAAGTTGAACTCGACCCTGAAGAGGAAAAAGTTGAAAAATTTGTCGAAAGACAATCAAACACGTATGGATTATTCTCGAAAGAATTCCTTCGTCGCCATGGTTTGCATTTATTAGGAACGACTTCAACTTGGTTTTTATTAGATATCGCGTTTTACAGTCAAAATCTTTTCCAGAAAGATGTTTTTTCAGCAATTGGTTGGATCCCACATCCTGAAACAATGAGTGCAGTTTATGAAGTGTACAGAATTGCAAGGGCACAAACTCTAATTGCTCTATGTGGAACTGTCCCTGGATATTGGTTTACAGTGGCATTTATTGATATAATAGGAAGATTCACAATTCAATTGATGGGATTTTTCTTCATGACAGTTTTTATGTTTGCTGTTGCCATTCCTTACCATCATTGGACATTAAAAGATAATCGAATCGGGTTCTTGGTTATGTACTCACTCACATTTTTCTTTGCCAATTTTGGGCCTAATGCAACAACGTTTGTAGTTCCTGCAGAGATTTTCCCTGCTAGGCTTAGATCGACATGCCATGGGATATCGGCAGCAGCAGGGAAAGCAGGGGCAATTGTGGGGGCGTTCGGGTTCTTATACGCTTCACAAAATCAAGATCCAAAAAAGGTAGATGTTGGATATCCAACTGGGATTGGAGTGAAAAATTCATTGATTGTTCTTGGATGTGTTAATGCATTGGGGATGATCTTTACATTTTTAGTACCTGAGGCTAAGGGAAAATCACTTGAGGAAATGTCTGGAGAAAATGAAGAAGATAATCATGAAATGGCTGCTGCTGGAATTTCTTCAGCTAGGACTGCTCCTGTTTAATTCTCTTGTTTTTTAGGTTCATTTTAGGGGTTTCTATAGAGGATTTTGGTGAATTTAGAAGTTTGGGTTAATGTTTGTGGTTTGGTGTTCAAAAGGTTCCAAATGTTGAAATACTTTTAGTATAATTATACTCTGGGAATTTTCCTTTCTTATTGTAATGTATACAAGAAAAAAAATAGGGTTTTTTTTTTTTGTTAATTTTGTTATATAATGTAAAAAATAAAAAACTATTGTTTTTTGTCAATCTATTCTAGATATATAAAGTGAAACATTCTGTTGAATTATATACCAAAATAATAAAAAAGTATTAATTTTATGTACGATGTGATGTTATATACCGAAATAATAAAAAAATATTAATTTTATGTATGATGTGACGTTAAATAAGAATATACATCTTCTATATCTTTTATATACAAGAGTTCAACGGTTAGGTTTAAAACGAAGACTTGCGGGTTTTAGTGAGTAATTTTTAAATTAATTAGATTTTAGTTTGAAAACTTTTTCATTCATATTTCCTCTTAGAAACAATTTATTTTTTACAAATTGTAAGTAATAATACAATTATTTCTCAAATAAAGTATCTATAAAGTTTTGTTGGAAAGGAAAAATCAATACATTTTTTTTGTATGCAAAGGATTTTATTAATTAATCAAGAAAACTTGAGGTCCGTAATGCAGGAGCATTACACGCTGTGACGCTCCTGCTCTTCCAAAAGTTATGAAATTAGACAAAACACTAATATTTATTTGTACAAAAAAATTGACTTAATCCATCCTAATTTCGAATAATTTTTTAATTTCGAAATTAAGAATAATAATATGTGTAGTCATTAGGGCTGTAAACGGGTCTAGACCCTCAGGGTACCTCCAAACCCAGACCCATACCCTTATAGTTAAACTTGGACCCAGACTCGACCCTCCAGGGTCCAGGGTATGGTCTGGGTATACCCATACCCGTATGATATTTTTCTATTTTTTTTCCTGTTAAATAAAAATATATAAAACAATGTATAATCTTAAAACAAAAATTTTAACCTGATTAACATAATCTCCTCAACATTTCTTTCAACAAATACAATCATTTAACATATACATAAATAAATAGGGATATAGACCCTTTAACTATATTAAATCAGTCTGTAATCCAAATTCCTGCACAACCTCTGAGCAAAGAGTATATGTAATAATACGGTGTGGCTTAATAGATAAGTTAAAATAGTAGCATATAAGATAGAGAACGACAAAGAAAAATAAAGGACTGAAAAGAAAAAAGAGAAAAAGACTGAAAAGAAAAAAAGAGAAAAGGGAAAAAAAAAAAGTTTGCTTGTAGGAGGAATTGAACCTGTACAGCAAGCCAAACTATTTGCCTTCTTTACCACCCAGATAGACTTTCTCAAAACATATGTTACTCTCCACCTAATATAATATATATAATATATATTATTATTTTACTCATGCGGGTCTACGGGTATACGGGTCTGGGCATCACCATACTCTGCCCAGACCCATATAGCAGTATAAATACGGGCACAGGTACGGGTCCGCGGGTATAAAATTTAAACCTTAGTGCTAAAAACGGGTACAGACCCGCACGGGTACGGATAAGACCCGCTCCGTTTACAGCCCTAGTAGTCATGAGTCCTTTTTAAGTTTAAAAAAATAGGAAAATATTCTAATTTTCTTTCTAAAACTGGGCCGGACTTTACCATTAATATTCTCTAATGTAGCCTTAGAAGAAAAGCTGCCCAATCATATGACCATGGGTCAGTGTTACCAAACTTCTTGACATATATCAATGCTTAAGCCCAAGTTCTCTTATTTGGATTGGATATTTAAAATATACATAAAATTTGTAGAAAAACATAAAATTATAAAATTCAAAAGCAATATTTTTTTTAAAGTTCGTAATTAATTGGGAGGTCAGTTTGTGTTATTTCCTGTAAAGATATTGAAATTGTGTCTAACTTGTTTATTGATTATTGGAGTAGTTACAATTTATAGAAGAAGATTACATGAGCATAGGAGATATAGTTACAACAAGAACATTGAGAAAGTTAGTTGTATAATCTAAGTTGTTTTAACTAATTACAACAACTAGCTTATGTGAGATTGATTTCCGTTGAGCGAGAGCCCTTCCATACGGGACTCTCGGATCACTATGGCCGACTTTCATCTCTGTTCGACCAGTTGGTCTCACAGTCAGGCAGGCTTTAGCTGAGTCGTTCAAAGAAAGAAAGAAGTTCCGATCACAGCTGCTAAAACAAAAGCCTATTCCCTACAAGCTAGGTAGTCAATGAAATGAGCTACCCATTGAGAGAGCTTAAACCGATGTCCCTTGCCAGATAAAAGTGTGACATAGTTGATTTAGTCTTTACACGTCCTGCAAGATGGAGGATTCATTGGAGACTCCAATCTTGGAACGAAAATGCAGAAATTGACTGCAATGAAGAGCTTTCGTATGCATATCAACTAGTTGATCCTTTAAGCTACTGTGCAATACATATAAAGAGCCATTAGAGACCTCTTCTCAAACAAAATATTCAAGTGCCAAGTGTTTCATTCGGGAATAATTGATTGGATTAGCACATAAATATGTTATTCATGTAATGTCACAAAATAAGCTTGGCGGTGTTGAAAGACAAACACCTAATTCAAGCAACAGATTCCAAACCCATGTAACCTCTGTTGCTACATTTGCAAGAACCTTATACTCAGCTTTTGGACAACCGAGAAAAAGATTTTTAACTTGCCGACTTCCAAGAGATGATATGAGAATCTAAGTATAAGACATACACCATAGTGGATTGACCATTATCAAGGGTACCACTCCAGTCAGAATCATGAGAAGACAATAAGATGATGAGAAGAGTCCCTCTTGAAAAATAAACCATGATATATCGAGTCCTTAAGTATCTGAATACACGCTTTAAAGCTTGTAGATGTCTTTGAGTTAGAGCATAAATAAATTGAGACAATTTGTTAACAACAAATGAAACATCAGGAAAAATTGCAAGGTACTGTAAAGAGCCAACAATACGATGGTAGTTAGTGGCCTCAACTTCGGAAGAGCCATCAATAAGACAATCAGTTTCAGAAGAACTCATGAGGGTGGCAACTTCATTAGCACCAGCAATATTAAACCACTCAAATAAATCATCTGCATGATGATGTTGAGAAAGAAATAAACCCGATGGAGTAGAAATAACCTCAACACCCAAAAAATGATGTAAGGAACCCAGATCTTTAATTGAAAACCGATCGCCTAGCTTGTGAACAAAGACATCAAGAAATTTAGAATTGTTACCCGTGAGGACAATATCATCAACATAAACAAGAAAAATAAAGCTTAATGCCATTACGATCACAAATAAATAAAAAGGCATCGGCAAAGTGATTTGTGAAAACCAAAAATAAGTAGAAAATTTTGGAGTTCAGTGTGCGATGCTCAAGGAGCTTGTTTAAGACTATATAGGGGTTCAGAATACTTGCATATGTGATTTGGATACTAAGGGTGAATATATCTAGGAGGTTGCATCATGTAGAATCTTCATGTAAAGTGCCACGCAAAAATAAATTATTTTATGTCCAATTGGCGTAAAGGCCAATTTTTAGATAAAGCAAAATATAAAATAACACATATTGTAACAGACTTTGTAACATCACTGAATATTTTAAAATAATCTCTTCCTGGTTAATGGAGAAAACCTCCCGCCACAAGACGAGCTTTATACTTGTCATAGAACTATCAGAGTTTCTTTTGATGTAAAAGATCCATTTGCAACTGATTGGGAACATTAGATGATTTAGGAATCAATTCCCAAGTACCACTGTGCAACAAGGCATTAAGTTTAGCATCCATGGCTTTGCAGTTTGTATGCGAACTGGACGTGGTAAGACCAGGTGGTGATGGAGGAATATGTGGAGAAGAAATATTAGAGCTAGATGTGGATGAGGATGAGTGTATAGGAGATAGTTGTTCAATATTGGAAGGTGACTAAGTAGTGCTTAGAATGGGAGGCAAAGAAGGAGTAGGCAAAGAAATATCTTGTGATATTGGTGCCACTAATAGGATGAATGGAGGATTGTCTACTGGAGGGGAAACATTAGCAGTTAAAGGGAGCCTATCCTCTTGGTTGGAACCTAACATATTAATTCACTAGTTTTTGGGCTTTATTTGATATTAATTTTAATTAAATTCTAGTGTAAAATGAGCTTAATTGGAACAAATGACTATCTTTATAGTTTACTTAAATTGTAGGGACTTAAATGAAGATAAAGACGATTTGAAGGACTAAATTGAAGATACAACGAACTTAAAGGACTAAAGTGAAAAGAGCGGAAATTAAAAAGAAAAAAGAACAAGAAAACGACAAGTGCACGTGGGGCTGAAACTTTGTGATCGAAATTGGAAAAGAAATTGCAACTGAATTCCAATGTTTTCCTTGGAAAGCGTGCGAAGTTTGAATCAAATCAGCTGTTCCCGGGTCGGTTGCGTCCTCTATTGCAGCAGAAAGGTTTCATCAAAGAATCAGCGCCAGATTTAATTAATTCTGTTTCCAGAAGGAGTTATGTGTCATCATTCCGTGCCCAGTTTGATTCTAAATTAAATAGAGCGGATTTGTGTTTCCGGCGCCGAATCTGAGAAGGGTTCACCAACTTCTTATGTTTTATTTTTTATTTTTTTTAGAAATTATTTGCTTAAGTAATTTTTGGGTTCTAGTAATTTCTTTTTTTCTAGTTTTAATTTTTTTTTAAATTTGTAACCTCTATTTAAATAGTCGTTTCGAGTTGAGGAGATCATTGAGTGCACAATATTTTATATATCCTTTTACTGAGATTTGTAAAACGAATTCTAGAACGGCTTTCCAAACTTCTTCTAAATCTTCTTTTATTTATCTGTTTAGTATAAATAGCGAAATGTTTTGTAACGAAGTTTTTCTTTGAAAGTTAAAAATTTTAAGAAATGATTATTTTTATTTAATTAAAAATTTTCTCTTTCATCTTATTCTTGGTTAATTGTTATTATTTGTTTTTAATACTTGCGATTTTCTAGTCAATTATTGCATGTTCATAGATTGTTTCTAGTGATAAATAGGTACTAGGTTTAATTGGATCAACATAATACAAATACATCGTAAAACTAATTAGAGATATATTCAATTTCTTTGTGGAGTTTATAATAAGTAGGAAACAAAAGTTTGGAAAGGTCCATCGAAGTGTATGCGATCTTATCGAGATATGATTGGTTCATTAGCGAGATTCGGAGCTGTACTGGAGGAGATTGAGTCTATCTTATTCTCGGGAATTCCATCAGTAACCATATTAAGAGTTAATCGAGAATAAATCAACCATAGTCATAAAAAGAGTTGACTGGAATAGGGATGCCTTAGTCTGTTTTTTATTACAAACTTTTTTAAAACATTTTTTTTGTATTCTTAATTTTTATTATTAGTCTTTATTAGTTTTAGTCTTAATTTATTTTTGGTTTAAGTCTGGTTATAAGTAGGCAATTTTCCCACCTAGATAGTAATCCTCATGGGACGATCTTTACTTATTACCTTATTACTTGCTAAGATATTTGTGTATTTATAAATTTCACATTAAGTTTTTAAAGTTGTTGATGGGATTATCTTTTATCAAGTGTGAATTTTTTTAATGATAAACTTAAATTTAAACTGTTTTATTTTTATTTTCATTTTAAAAATTTTTAAAATAAAAAAGTTTTGTTGCTTTTAATTTGTTTCATTTGGCGTGTACGTTCCCGAGTTGCTATGCAAGTAAAGAAGTGATAGACTTGATTTGTTTGTATAAACAGATACTTAGTCTTAATTATTAATCTTGGAGAATGGTCTTTATTTATTTATTATAATCATCATAGTTAATTCTCTTTTCCTTTTGCAGATTTAATAAAAATAAGAAGATGATGTAGCTTTCTTGGATTGAATATAATTTGGAAAAGTCAAAAGAAGTTTAATGGGCTTATCGGATTGACAAGAGAAAAATAATAAAGAAAGGAAGAAAACACAGAATATGGAGCTGCGGTAGTTGAATTCGAAAAGGATTATAGAATTGACTTTTCCCCATCCTATAATAGAAGTAGTTTGGAGGTTAGATAGGCACTAGATGCTCAGGAGCTATTATATCTAATTTGGAGGAAGATACTTGGAACTTAATAGAGAAGATGGTACTTAATAATTCTTAATAATATAGTCTAAGGGATCTTCCTACAAAGAAAGTATCGAGTGTGATGGAGGCAAAGCGCAATGGAGAAGATGTGATGGCACAATTTCAAACTCTTTATAGACGACTTGATGCATTACAAATGATTGCCAGAAATAAGCAATGCAAGCTCTGTTATGGAAACTACCCAACGAGTCAATATAGTCAAGGTAATATGGTCCATCTCAATTTCGGAACTAATGCGGTTAATTTTGTTGGCCAAAGTAATAGGTATAATGACCCATATGCTTCTACATATAATCTGGGGTAGAGAAACTATCCTAACTCTGGGTGGCCGCAAAATAATCCAATGCAGACGCAACCTCCATCATTACCTCTACAAGAAATAAAGCCTAACTTGGAGGAATTTTTGCATAAATTCATGGAACAAACCTCTAATTCTATGCCCACCAAGAAAAAGTTTTTAAAGCAGTGGAGGTAGATAGGCAAAATATGAAGGCTACCATAAGAAATCTTGAGATTTAAGTGGGGCAGTTATCGGTTGCTATTCTAAATAGATATCTCTTGGATCTCTACCAAGTGATATGGAACGAAACCCACGGGAAGTAATGGCCATCACAGCCATTTATCCAGAGGAAAAGGAACAAAAAGAAGAAGAAATCACTCCAATGGGCCCCCAAACTTCAAAGAATCCGCAAAGTAAAATAGGAAAGAAAGGTATGGTGGAATCGCATAATGTAGACGTTAATTCCCTTCCTTTTCCTAGTACAACTAAAAGCCAAATTATAGATTCACAATTAGGAAGTTTCTTGAAATATTCAAGAAATTAGAAATTAACATATTTTTTGTGGATGTTTTAGCACAAATGGCATCATATGATAAGTACTTGAAGGACATCTTGGTGAGTAAAAAAAAGGTGAAAAAATTTGAACAATTGAGTTTAAACGGCTATAGGCCTTCTCTAAAACATTCATTCTCCTTCCAAATTACCAAAACATCAACCGACCAACTATGCACAAAATATAATTTTAACATTAAGCTCTCTACACGATTAAGTATTCATATTTAAGTAGTTTCAAGAAAGAAAATAAAATTTAAGGTTCGAAAGGGTATGCATGTAAATTAGAGAATTTGTATGCTTGAAAGGCATAAACGATTCAAAGAAAGCCTATAGTTGTCATTTCTAAGTCAAATAAGGGAAACCTTTCTATTCCATCTCAAGAGATACTCAAGTAAGTTCTAAAATGTAGAGAACAGACTCATCAACTTTATGCAACTTAAAAATAATGTAAAGAATTTATTAAACAATAACAAGGTCCATGTGCTAAAGCGAAAGTCATGGAAGAGTTATAAAAGATGTAGAACACTAGTCTCATGTGCAAGTCTAAAAACAAGAAGTTAAACACTCTTTCTCAACTTTATTCAAGAGATGTTTGAAAAATACTAAAAAAAAAAAAAGAATCATTTTCAATTGAAATATTATTTTTTGATTTTTTTTAAATCGATGAAAAAATAAAGAAAACAAAAAATTAACAAAAATTAAAGAAAAAATTAAAATTTTAAGACTAGAAAAAAAATTTTAATGCAAAAACAGTGACAACCTCTCCCAATATTTAAACTAAACAGTTTTCATGTGTCTTAAAGTTATAAATAGTGGTAGGCTATCCTTCATGGACATTAAATAATTGGAGCATGCTATGCCAATTTTTTTTTATTAATAAATATGTCTGGCTATTAATCCTTTGAACTTCTAGTTCAAATTGTCTTTGTAGGAGGATCAATATGACCCGCATAATTTTATTTTATCCGACTATATAATTTCTCCTCTTTTCAACCAATCTCAATGCATTTTGGTAGATTAATATATTTGTATAGCACATATATAATTATTAGATGAGAAAATATTTGATTCCTCACCATGAACCATATAATAAGGAGAACTCAAAATAATATGTTGGAGAAAAACAAAGAAGAACTACTAGAACGTATATATCGATTAACTCAAGGCATTTACATATTTTGTAGAAACGTTCAATAGTTATACAAATAGCACAATATCATCAATTTATTAGGACAAATTGTCTCAATGGGAGAACATAAATATGAGCTCATTATAAAATTTTCAAAATGCAGCTTGCAATTCAACAATATATATGTCCATAGATCAATGCATCAACTATGTATTCATCCGAAAATATATTTAATCCTAAATAAATATTTATGGTATTCAAAGAATTATTTTGTCTTGGAAAATAGTAATACAAATAAAATTTGTTTGATTAGAAATTTCTGGTTCCATAAAAATATTGTTACAAATTCTTTATGACAATTTGTATTTGAACGATCCGGGACGGTCCAACCAATCATGCCAATATTTAACATTTCTAAATAAGTATAATTCACGTTACTCAATGATACATTAAAATTGCATGAAATTTAGCGAATAACAAAATTATATGGGAAGAAAATAGTAATTTAGGTAGTTCACATTTATTTTATGAGTTTGATAATAACGCATAGACTTCGAAAAAAGATCTATCAACTATCTCAATATATCAAAATATTTTAATGATAAAATGATTTATGAGACTTGGAGAAGAATATGCATTACATAATTATCATGTGACCTTTTAGATCAATTTACTCTTCCAGAGTCTTTAAATAATAAATTCTTCTAGAACATTCTATCTATTAATTGTTTTTAGAATCTTTAGTAAATAATCTCATACAAAGCTATTGACTAATTATCTCTTCTAGAGATTTCAATCAATTAACTCTTCTGAAGCTTATCGTTGATTAGCTATTGGGGAGCTTTAATTTCAATCTAATATCTCTTTTGGAGCTTTCTAATAATTAACTCTTTTAGAATTTAATTTATACTTCTATTCATTATCCAAACTTATATCTTTTCTGCTATTCTTGAATATATAATGAATCAAGGGGCATATATGCAATATGCAAACATTAGATTTGATAAAAAATAAAAGGTCAAATTCTTTTCTCTAATTACTTTAAGAAATTGGCTACATCAACAAGTCTATATAAACATAGACATGATTAATTCTTGAGACCGACCTCAAATATCAGTAGCATAAAATTGAGAGTAAACAAACTCCAACATTTTTATCTTTCTTTTCTCGTCGATGCACATATGGCTGACCTTCCTATCATAAGTCATTAAAGTCATGGAGATAAATAGGGAAAGTGGTCTTTAAAATGGATGTGGCTACTGTGATAACTCCGAATCTATCATGTCCATGGCTCATGAATGTAGTCATTACTTGTTGATTATAATTGTACGTGGTGATGAAAGTCACATTTCTAACGTATCTCCCAAATCCCTCTATATGTAAGCTCTAAAACCTTAATTGGTACTCAAATCTAATGAAGGTTCTAATCATGGGACGGCTCTTACCTTTGTAATAAAAGAATCAATTTAGTAAAGGGGATAATGAAAATAAGAAATATTAGAGGGGATAATGAAAATAAGAAAAACATTATATGGATGTCTGCTTAATGCAAGTAAACTGCATTTGCATTTGTTGATGCCAATCTAACATTAGAGGCATCTTGTCTCATGGATTGTACCTTTTCTCATAAGCTTGGATTCACAAGCAAGGAATTCAAGGCATTGTCACTAGTAAACTGGAATATTGTTATTCATTTCATTCGGAATTCCAATAATAAATAAATGAGTAAGAACTTCAACACGAAGAATTTGATAATATTCTCTAATTACAAGGATGACAGAATGAAGATACATATCAGCTTACAAACAAGACAGTCGTGTTTTAGTTTAAGCACAAAGAACTTGGCTCACTGCACTTTTTCCTTTCTTGCACAATATATGTAAAAAGTTCAACAAAGAGAAATGTATGTTAATGATTTCTCCATAGGACACAATAGATTTTGCACTCTATTTCAATAAATAGTAGAACATCTAACTGTCTACAGAAATATTTCTTCATCTTTCATATATTATAAGGAATCTAGTAACTGAAACCTTAGGACCTTTCTGGCTGCAGAGCAACACATACTTTGTCGTTCCATGGAATGAATGATTCATCATCAGTAATATTCTAAAGCAACATACAATAAATTTCTATATCAGAAGCTACTTATTTGAATCAAATTAACTATTAAAATTGAGATATATGAAGACGAATCAAAAGAACAATAAATTTAATAACAACAACTATTTGATCCCATAAGTAATAAAATGAATACAAATTTAAGAAACATTTATATACATAAAGAATACACAAAGTTTTTGTAGCTAAAATAAAAAAAATAACCATGCTTGATATAGTGGTACATCCTAAGTCATTTAAATAATTAAACTAAAAAGAAAGAAAAATTAAAAAAATTAATTCATCAAGTATATTTTCCAAAGATTCTTTTAAAAGGAAAAATGTTTCCTAGTTTTTCTGATAAGAAACAATGTAATTCTTATCATGTCTGTGAAGCAAATGTTCTTTCGAACATGATTACTTGGTAATTTATGTTTGGAACGATAGGGATTGAAAAAATGAACTAATTCCATGGAAAAATTTTCATATTAAGATCCCCTTTCAATTACTAATAAAACCCTAAACCCTAAAACCTAAAAGGCCATTATACACTATAGACACACTATTCTTATGTTGATAGATCACATTAGAACCTTCGTGCCTATTTTTAAAGAACAATCTATTGTCACAATCATAATTATATCGAAACTCAATCCCTTCTGTTTTAGCTAGCATGAGTATCAAAATCATTTTTAATCTTTACAATTTGGCTCATTTGTGATATACTTTAGAGGCTTTGTTAACCCTATTTTTTCATTAACCTTGAGCACATAAGAAGATCCATCATGCTTAAAACTGTTGAAAAACAATGCATGGCTTAGATCTTCACCACCATCAATTAAAAATTCAGGTTTTGGATCATCAAGAATTGACATGGGTTCCACCTTCAAATATTTAAGATAGTCACTATCTCCATTCTCTATGCATTTATATATATACTCTGTCATCACTTCATTGGACAAGCTAACCGATGTTCTCTCGTTTTGCCTAGAATAGTGCATGTTGCTAAATTTCTTCGTAAGATATCTTACATCTACTACGACATCTTTTTCTTTTGAATTTATGTCTTAGTTATGTGAAATTACTTAAAACCATCCAAAATACAACAAATCCAGAAACTCTCTCCTTGTCCTTCTTCACCAATTGAACTACTAAATAGGTAATTAGCTCAATGCATAATGCACGACAAAAATTGCGTACAGTCCAAAAGAAACAATATACTAGGTAGTCTGGAGAATCCCCAATTTCATTTAAATATATAGTTAAATAAACTCAAAATTACTTAAAGAGGAAGAATTAAGGAACTAAAATTAATCAACCACACTTTGGATATACATCTTTCTCTTTTCAATATAAATTATATAATTATTTAAAAAAGTCATTCATTTCTAGATAAAAAAGATATGGATTGTTATTAGAACGAATGTGAAAATGCCTTGGAAATCATCTAGTTAGAATCTTGTACTTTCTCTTTGTCGTTACAAAGGTGAAATTAGACAAGTTGATTTTATGCTTATCTCACATCAATTAGCACGACTAATAAAAAATTATTAATTATTGTAGTTAGAAATAAAACTTCAACCCTATCCCACGGAATGTGTCTCCCTAAATTTCTCCAGACCCACCCCATGCCTTAGTGAATATCTACAATTTAAAAATTAGCTCACATATGAAATATATCGTCAACAACATGTCTCGTCTTCTCACGTCCCTAATCAGATCCTTTGAAAATCGGTATATAGGAAGTCCAGAGGTAGTTCATATTTTTTAGTGTAAAGTGTTGAAGTGTAATTAAGAAACTATGAAAATATTTAAACTAAGATGCTTTAATGTGTGACTCTAATCGAGGGTAGGAAATAATTAAGATTATGGACAAGCTTTATACCTTGTGACTTTACTTTTCTAAAGTTAGCATCTCAAATAGTAACACTTCAATAAAATATGCTTCATTTGTATATATATCATCCTGAAAATCAAATCCAGTTTATTACTTCATTCAATCTCAAATCACCTTTCACAAAAAAAAAAAAAAAAAAAAGAGAGAAGTGCTTTAAAAATAAAAATTCATTAATGATAAACACTATTGTCAATGTATTTTGACATGTTTATACAGTTAGTTAAAACCTCAGTAAACTCTTTATAAATCTTACTATATGTTCTGAATTTTAAGTAGTGTGTTTACCAAATAATTACCCTTTCGAATGTTATGAAACTTAATACTACTTCAAATATCTTCAATCAAGAAAGAAATGAAGCATGAATGTATCTCGTACAATGGTAATTTTTGTTTGGAAAGATAGGGATTGAAAAATTGAACTGTTTCCATACAAAATTTTTCATACTAAGATCAGAATCTTTTAAGATTATTTTTGCTTCAACAAACCTTCCATGCTCTAAATGACACTTCTCCCTTTTAATCCCTTTGATTAAGGAACTCCCTAACAAGTTTTGATTAATACATATGGTGGAAAAAATTAGGAATGTTTTTCAAATGGGATATGAAAGACAGAGGCTAGGGCTTATAATTATACAAAAGAATAATCAACTGAACTTGTATAAATAAAGCAATTAAGTCCACAAACTAATTTAAAAGTTACCTGTCCATGATATGTAGAGGCAAATTTTTTGAATTCGACTTCTTTGTGCACAATAAAATTCTTCACTCTCAGAAGAGGAGGAAAGGCAATGAATATTGATTATTTTACTCATGTTAATATTAATTTGGTGAGGTTGACTTTATCTATATCTCTTTTTATTTGGTTGTACTTTGATAACTTATCACTATAGAGATGTCTACGATGAATTTTACTCAATTTTTACATCTTTCATCTCATAAGTAATTTACTTAATATAAATTTAAGAAACATTTTTATACATAAAGTTTCTGTAGCTGAAAGAAAAAAACATAGCTAGATATATTGGTGCATCCCAAGTTATTCAAATAATTAAACTGAGAAAGAAAGCAGAATTAAAAAAGTATAAAATAATCAATTACATTTTCTAAAGATTTTTTTAAAATAAAAACATTTTCCAATTTTTATGATAAGAAAACATGTAATTCTTATTGTGTCTGCTGTGCAAAAGTTTTGTCAAACACGATTACTTGATACTTTGTGTTTGGAAAAAGAGGGATTGAAAAATTGAACTAATTCCATAGAAAGAATTTTCATCTTAAGATTACCTTTCAATGAGTAATAAATATAACAAACCCTAAACGCTGGACCCTAAAATCCTAAAGACCAACATACACTACAAAAATACCATTCTTATAATGATAGATCACATTGGAACCTTCAAGCCTCAGGTTTTCAACCAACAATCTATACTCATAATCATAATTACTTTGAAGCTCAATCCCCTCAGTTTTAGTATGACTATTAACCTCTTTTTCATCTTCACCATTTGGCACATTTGTGATGTACATTAGAGGCATTTTTAACCTTAATTTTTCATTAGCCTCGAGCACATAAGAAGATCCAACGTGCTTAAAGTTTTTCAAAAACAATGCATGCCTTGAATCATCGCCACCATCAATTAAGAATTCAGGTTTTTGATCATCAAGAATTGACATGTATTCCGTATTCAAATATTTAAGATAGTCACCATCTCCATTCTCCATGCATTCATATAAAAACTCTCTCATCACTTTATTGGGCAAGCTAACTGATGTTTTCTCATTTTGCCCAGGATTGTGCATGTTGCTAAATTTTTTCGTTAGATATCTTACATCTACTATGACATCTTTTGGTTTTGAATCAATGTCTTAGTTATGTGAATTACTTGAAGGCAAGGTAAAATAAAAATATCTAGAATCTCTCTCACTGACCTTTCTCACCAATTGAACTACGAAATAAGTATTTAGCTCAATACACGATAACAATTGTGTGCAATCAAAAGAAATAATTAGCTAGTCAGGATGGAGCATCCCCCATTTCATTTAAATATATAGTTAAATAAACTCTAAAATACTTAAAAAGGAAGAATTAAGGAACTAAAATTAATAAAGTGACATTTTTGATGTTGATCCTTCTCATTTCAGTATAAACTCAATAATTATTTAAAAAAGGTCAGTCATTTCTAGATAGAAAAAATACGGGTTGTTATGTGAAAATGCCTTGGAAGTTATATAGTTGGAACCTTGTACTTTGTCTTTGTTTGTTTAGAAATTTAGGGCATAGAGAAGAATAATGTTGAATGCTTCAATTGATTGTCTTGATTGATTTCTTATTCATTATGGTCTACTATTTATAGGCTACAAAGTATCCTAATCCTAATCAATATAGGATTCTAACCAACCACTAATAAGGAATACTGCTATAATAATAGCATAATACACAGTATCCTAGTTATAATCAATATAGGATTCTAACCAAATAATCTCTTATAGAATCCAAGATAATCTAGGAGAATCACATACTGATGTGATATCTCCAACACCCTCCCTCAAGTTGGAACGTGCAAAATTGCATGTCCAACTTGCCATAATTTTCAATTTTTTTTTTCATAATGTGCAAATTGCACATCTGGTAGTCTTCCACCATCTGTCGCTGTGGTCTTTACCATCACTTGCTGTCGCTATGGTTTTTGTCATCAATCGCTGTCACTGTGGTTTTTTTTTTTTGTCATCAATCGCTGTCGCTGTGGTTCTTCCATCAGTCGCAGTCGTTGTGATCTTCTTCCATCAGTCGCAGTCGTTGTGATCTTCTTCCATTAGTCGCAGTCGTTGTGGTTTTCTTCCATCAGTCGCAGTGGCTTCCGTAATCCATCATCGAAAATTCCTTTGATGTCGCTTTAGAGTTTTTTTTCGATGAAGCAACAATCAATGTCCAATTTCAATTTCTAAATCTAGGTGCTTCAAATATTTGTCGATGAAGCTACCTGACTTGAATGTGATTTATAAAAAAAATATATAATCTCCTAAATTTTTATTGAAGCAAAATTAGAAGAAATATTAGAAACCTAAAAAAAACTTGTCCAAACTGAACGAAAAGAATTGTTCAAACTGAATGAAAAGAGAATAAAGTCATAGATGTGAAATATTTTTTTTTTTCTTCTTTTTTTTTCAAACCTGGCTCTGGCTCTGATACCATGTTAGAATTTTTTGGACTTGGGCCTAACTCACCCCAAAAGGTACCTCAAGAGGGGAGGACTGTCCAAGTTTTTATAAGGAGTAATTATTTTCTTTAATTAGCCGATGTGGGGTTCTCAACACACCCCCTCACGCCCAGGAATGAACATCTGGTGCGCGGGTGGCCCAACTCGGGCAGCCCAACAACTGGCTCTGATACCATGTTAAGAAATTTAGGGCATAGAGAAGAATAATGTTGAATGCTTCAATTGATTGTCTTGATTGATTTCTTATTCATTATGATCTACTATTTATAGGCTACAAAGTATCCTAATCCTAATCAATATAGGATTCTAACCAACCACTAATAAGGAATACTGCTATAATAATAGCATAATATACAGTATCCTAGTTATAATCAATATAGGATTCTAACCAAATAATCTCTTATAGAATCCAAGATAATCTAGGAGAATCACATACTGATGTGATATCTCCAACATTGTTGTTACAAAGGTGTGATTAGACAAGTTGATTTTATGCTTATGTCACATCAACTAGCACGACAAAAAAATTTAATAATTATTCTAGTTAGAAATAAAACTTCAATTCTATCCAACGAAATTTGTCTCGCAAAATTTCCCCAAACCCAGGTCGTGCCTTAGTGAATATCTACAACTTAAACACTAGCTCAACATATGAAATATTTTGTCAACAACATATTTCGTCTCCTCACATCCCTAATGAGATCATTTGAAAATTGGAATGTAGGAAGTCAAGAGGTGGTACATATTTTGAAGTGTAGTTAAGAAAGTATGAAGAATAGTGTAACAAAGATGCTTTAATGTGCAACTCCAATGAGAGGATAGAAAATAACTAAGATTATGGCAAGCTTTATATCTTATGACTTTACTTATTTAAGAATAATAATATTTCAATAAAATATACTTCATTTAAGTATATTTCATTATGAAAATCAAATCAAAATTTATAACCAGTAAATCTCACATCACCTTTCCCAAAAAAGAGAGAAATGTCTTAAAAATAAAAAAAATTATTAATGATAAAGGCACTGTTCTCCAATACTTAAATTCAATAGCTTTTCGCTTATTTTAAGCTATAAGTTATTTTTGAAATGTTCTCGACTACTTATTATATATGCTTTTAGCCTAAAAAAAAAAACTAAAAAAAGGTTATTTTTGAAAAGCTATTGTAGGGGTGTATTTTAAGACTGCTTCTTCTTATTCATATTACTAGTAATAAAATATTATATTACTTTATTTAAAAAATATTTTTATAACCACTTATTTTAATTTGTTTAAAAATCCATAAGCAATGGAGAATAAGATCAAACACTATTGATAGTGTAATTACACGTGTTTATGTATTTAGTTAAAATCACAGTAAACTCTTTATAAATCTTGCTCTATATTTTGAATGTTAAGTAGTGGGTTTACCAAATAGTTACCCTTTCTAATAATATAAAACATAAACTACTTTAAATATCTTCAATTAAGAAAAATAAAGCACTTAATGATCTGGTACAACGATTGGCCCTTAAGTTTCTATTTCCTCAAATGGCTGCTTAAAAAGATTTAGATCATAAGCAGCCAATCTTAAGCTATATTTTAAATCGGTGAAACTGGAGAACAACCCCTAACTAAAAGATCTAAAAGCTTTTCTATACTTCTTGTGCGAAAGAAATTTCGGCTCAAGAAACATTTTATACACAAAGAATGCAAAAAGTATTTGCAGGTGAAATGAAAAAAAATAACTCGAAATAATGGTGCATCCCAAGTCATTTAAATAATAAAACTAAAAAGAACTAAAGAACATAAAACAATCAAGTACATTTCCTATAGATAGAAGCTAGGGAAAAATCATGAACTTTTTCAAATGGGATATGAAAGATAGAGGCTAGGACTTATATTAATACAAAAGGATAATCAATTGAACTTGTATGAATAGAGGGATTAGGTGCACAAACTAATTTGAATTCGACTTCTTTGAGCACAATGAAATTCTTCAGTCTCAGAAGAGGACAAAAGATAATGAATATTAATTCTTTAACTCATGTTACTATTAATTCGGTGAGGTTGACTTTATCTATATATATATTTCTACGAGGAATTTTTTCTCAATTTTTACGTCTTTCATCTGATACGTCATTTACTTAAAT
Source organism: Catharanthus roseus (assembly GCA_028651295.1). Classification (NCBI taxonomy): domain Eukaryota; kingdom Viridiplantae; phylum Streptophyta; class Magnoliopsida; order Gentianales; family Apocynaceae; genus Catharanthus; species Catharanthus roseus. The sequence continues at coordinate 1,296,169 of JAPQWS010000033.1, read as the reverse complement.
TTAAGAAAAACTTTTATACACAGAGAATACATAAAATTAATGCAGCTGAAATGAAAAAAAATATAACTAGATATAATGGTACATCCATAGTCATTTAAATAATTAAACTAAAAAAGAAAGAAGGATTAAAAAACTTGAAACAATCAAGTACATTTTCTAAAGATTTGTTTAAAAGAAAGTCCAAGTTTTTCTGATAAGAAAGTATAGGCTTTCTGGGCCAACTTTCTCCTAATATTTTCATTTTTACAGCCCAATCTATTTTTAAAACCCAAAGATGAATCCAATATGCCTCAAACCAAGATAGGTGGCTGAAGTTTGAATTGGTCAGAGATGCCGGGCCGGATCAGGCCGAGCCAGCTCGGGCTACCCATTGTGGCTTTGACCTATTTATTGCCTCTCCCCTCGGTTCTTGAGTATGTTATAGACTCTTCCTTTCACTTCTATTTTTCTGCTACTCTTTCTCGTATTTTTCAAGTGTCGTCTCCATCTCTTCATCTTCTCCCCTTCTTTACCTTAGCTTATCGCATCTGTTGCTCTCCTCTAGTGACTCTTCATCTTCTCCCCTTCTTTACCTTGGCTTATTGCATCTGTTGCTCTCCTCTGGTGACCTCTGTAGTCTTCTGTGATGCTGTCTCTGAAAAACGGTCGTCTTGTGGTGATCCTGGTTTAATAATTTCTGGTTGTTTTGTGAGGTGAGCCATAAGGGTGAGAGAGAAGGAGAACTCCAGTGATTTTCTTGTTCTATTTGAGGCCTTAGATCTGAGAGTGTTGTTTTTCATTAAAGCTGATACCTTTTTACTACCGGCACCTCGACGTGGTCGTCGTTTCACGCTGATGCTCAGCGCCATCTAGTCTCAGTATGCCACTGGCGGTTCTGACACCGCAACGCCAGGTAAGTATCCCTTACCGATTGTTGGTTCGGTTTTTTCTAACAGTTGTTGTGTGCAAATTTCGGTCTTGTCGATTAGCTTGAACCGACTGCGAAACAGGAAGAGGAAGAAGAAGTTTCTCTGTAATAGAATAGGTTTACTTTTTTTTCGCTGCTATTTTTCATTCTTTTACTGGTTTGTAATAGTAATCAGAGTGTGTAATAGTAATTAGATCCTAACAAGTGGTATCAGAGTCCGGAAATCTACTATTTTCGGTGCTCTCGAGGCGCCGGAAACTGCGGAAAATCCAGATGTGAGGGAACTGTTGAGTTCCTCAGAACTGGCTAGTGAAGTATAGCTACACCTTCTCTGTTTTTCTTTTTCCGATCATTTTTTTTCTTGCTTCTGTTTGTTTTTCTATTTCAGCTTGTCGCCGTTTGTGGGTTGTTGTATACTGTTGCTATTTCTGTTTTCTTTCTGAACGGTGTTACCGTTCAGTTCTTTGGCTTACTGTTTTCTTGTTCATTTTTGTGTTAAATCCACTTCTGTTGTTCCTCTGTTTTCTGGTGATATATTGCTGTTACTGTTTCTGGTGATATAGCATTATTCTTGGTTTCGGTTTTTCTGGATTTTTTTTTTTTGCAGGTTTCTTATACTTTGAAAATTATACAAAACCTAAGCCTAGCTTGAATCCATGAGATTTCAAGTAGCTGTGTCTTGGCGTGTTTTTCAGTTTTTCAAAATTTTTGCAACATTCTTTTATTTTTGTCTTTTTCTGTTTTTGCTCATAAGCTGTCGTGCAACTCATATCTGTATATTGCATTTTCTGAGTTATTGTATTAATGATGCGCTCTCTTTTGTTTGTGAGATTCGTGCGATTCACAATTCCTTATTCACAAATCTAGGTATTTTATTTGTGACTTTTTTTTTTTAAAAACTTCCATTTATCTAGCCACTAAAATTACTCCTATTTGCCATTTTTAACATGCCGATTCCAAAAATTGAAACCGAATCGCACTCGCAATTTGTAGCCCCAAAGAGTATCCGGAATCTTGGATAGGCAAAATTCTTGCGGAAAAACTGGGTGATGCACATAACTGTCTCACCCTGCATTTAACAGAAAATGTTTTACGAGAAATTGACGAAAAAGACAACGCTTTTGAAATCTGGACCAAACTGGAGAAACTATTTTTAGGAAAATCTTTGTCAAATAAGATTTATTTAAAAGAACAACTTTTTGGTTTCAAAATGATCGGGTCGAAAACACTTTCAGAAAACATGGATGATTTAAGCAAAATTGTTTTGGAACTACAAAACGTTGGAGAGAAAATCTCTGATGAAAACATTGTTGTTATTTTGTTGAATACCTTGCCTAATTCTTATAATGATGTGAAGTCTGCCATTAAATATGGTAGTGATGGTTTGTCTTTATCTGATGTCAAAAACACTTTAAAGTTAAAAGATTTGGATTTGAGAAAAGAAAATAAACTAAGCGGAGAAAACCTTTACGTGCGAGGGAGAGATGACCAGAGGGAACCTCTTAGTCATAGGTCTAAAAGTAAAGGGAGGTCCAAATCATGAGACAAGAATAGAGTGAAGTATTTTTATTGTGGCAAGGAGGGTCATATGAAAAATAAGTGTTTTAAAAGGATCAAAGATGAAAAACAACGTAAATTTGGTAAAGGGAGTGACAAAAATAACAAAACCCATGATTTTGATACATATGGTAATTCTATGTATTCCGAGGTTTTGTGTGTATCCCCTACCCCTACTGATGTTGTTAATGATTGGATCCTTGACTCTAGTTGCACTTTTCACATGACACCTCACAAGCACTGGTTTTCAGATTTCAAACCCCTTCATCAGAAAAAAGTTTTTATGGGTAACAACCAAGTTTGTGACATCAAAGGCATTGGTAATGTTTTCATAAAATCTCATGATGGCATGACTAGGAAACTCACTGAGGTGAGATATGTGCTCCATCTCTATAGGAACCTTATCTCTCTTTGTTATTTAGATTCAAATGGTTTTTCTTACAAATCAAAGAATGGCGTTTTAAGTGTTTGCAAAGGCAACCTGGTCATGCTAAAAGGTTTTAAAAGAGAGAGTTTATACACTCTCATTGGAAAAACTATTTGCAACTCATCTGCACTTATTTGAAAAACAGTTCTTGAAAAGATTTTGTTTTGGCATTGTTGGATTGGCCACATTAGTGAGAAGGGACTGCATCATTTACAAAAAAAAAAAAAAAAAAAAAAAAAAAAAAAAACTTTTATGTGGTGACAAGATTGACTATTTGGATTTCTGTGACCATTGTGTTTTTGGTAAACAACATCAGTTTTTGAACTAGCACACACAAGTCCACTGCAGTACTTGATTATGTGCATTGTGATCTGTGGGGACCTGAAAAGATCCCAACCAATGGTGGTAATATTTATTTCCTATCTGTTGTTGATGATTTTTCCAAGCATGTTTGGGTCTTTCTTTTAAAAACAAAGGATCAAACTTTTGAAAAGTTTTGTGAATGGAAACGCCTTGCTGAAAATCAAACCGGAAATAAATTAAGAACCATTAGGACAGATAATGGTCTTGAGTTTTGCAACCGTAAGTTTCTGATTTATGTGCATCTCATGGCATCTTGCATCATAGGACGGTTAGGCACAACCCCCCGCAGAACTGTGTAGCTGAGAGGATGAACCGTACCATAATAGATAAACTTAGGTGCCTTATGATTTCTTCTGGTGTCCGAAAACCTTTCTGGGTTGAAGCTGTTAGCACGGCTGTATACCTCATTAATAGATGCTCTTCAATAGCCATAAACTTTAGAACTCCTGTAGAGTTGTGGTGTGGTAAGCCTCTAAACCTTTCAAACCTTAGAATTTTTGGTTGTGCCGCTTTTGCACATCAGAAAGAGGGTAAGCTAGATCCCAAGTCTAGGAATGGTTTTTTTATAGGTTACCCTAGTGGAGTGAAGGGTTATAGAATTTGGCTCAAATGTGAGCCAGGTGTGAGGATCATGATAAGCAGGGATGTGGTTTTCAATGAGCAAGAGATGCCTTGTCTTAAGGATAAACCTGCGCCTATTAGTACATCCTATATCCCCACAATATATAGTATTCCAATGGAGGTAGAGTCTAATCCTGAACCCTCTCAGGAACCACCTCTTGAGCCAGAAAACCCAAGTAGAACCTGTTGTACTATCCAGTGTTCCTGATACCAATAAGCCTGAGTTAGAAGGTTATGATGAGGAGGAGGAACACCCTAAGCTACAAGAAGCCCTTAGAGATTATCAACTGACTAGAGATAGGGTTAGAAGAGTATCCAAGGAACACACTTGACATGGTTATTCATACATTGCTTCATATGCATTTGCTATTGCATCTTATGTGGAAGAAAAAGAACCATTATGTTTTTTTTGATGTTTTAAAAAGCCCTAATCGCTCTTTATGGTTACGTGCTATGAATGAGGAAATGTCTTCTCTTGGAAAAAACAAAATCTGGATTCTTGTTCCAAAACCCTCAACTAAAAAATTAATTGATTGCAAATGGATTTTTAAAATCAAAGAGCCTGAGTCTCCTAAAAAACCTCCAAGGTTCAAGGCCAGGTTGGTTGCAAAAGGTTTTTCACAAGTTGAGGGCATTGATTTTAACGAAATCTTTTCTCCTGTCGTTAAATACAAAACAATTAGGATTATGCTTACTCTTGTTGCTTTCTATGATCTTCATCTTGAATATCTCAATGTGAAAACCGCTTTCTTGCATGGTGATCTCGAGGAGACCATATATATGCGTCAACCTCTAGGTTTTGAGGTTAAGGGTAAGGAATATATGGCATACCTATTGAAAAAGTCATTATACGGACTTAAACAATCTCCGAGACAATGGTACGAGAGGTTTGATTCTTTTATGTTAAAAGTTAGTTTCTTGAAAAGCAATTATGATAGTTGCCTTTATTTCTCTGGAAATAACGTTGATAGTGCTACTTATTTATTGCTTTATGTAGATGATATGTTAATTGCGTGTCAAACATAAAGCCAAAATTGATGATTTGAAATCACAGCTTAAGTCTGAATTCGACATGAAGGACTTGGGGTTTGCATCCATGATTCTCAGGATGAGTATTAATAGAGATAGGACTGATCATTCCCTTTTCTTATCTCATAAGCCCTTCTATCAGAAAATTGTCTCTAAATTTTCCATGCATCTTTGTAAACCCGTCATTACCCACTTGTGAGCCATTTCAAACTTTCTGACAAGACTTGTCCTAAAACTGAGAGTGAGAAAAGAGATATGGCAAATATTCCCCATAGAATGGCCATATGTTATGTATTCGATGATATCCACCCGACCAGACATTGCCTTTTCCATAAGCCTTCTTAGTAGATTTATGCCTAACCCGGGGAGGGATCACTGGGCTGCTCTCAAGTGGTTACTGCGTTACCTTAACGGAACTACAAATAGGGGTTTACACTACCGTAATTGGTCTGATTATTTTGATCTAATTGGTTATGTCCATTCTGACTTTGCAGATGACAAGAATGGTAGAAAATCTACCTCATCCTATTTCTTTACCCTAGAGGGTAATTGTGTCTCGTGGAAATCCAAACTACAGCCAGTAGTTGCATTATCAACTACCGAAGCGGAGTACATTGCCACTACTAAAGCCATTAAGGAAGTCATTTGGCTTCAAGGGTTAATGAATGAATTACATATTTTACATTCTAATGCTATTATTTATACTGTCAGTTAGAGTTGTTTACATTTATGCAAAAATCTGATCTATCACGAAAGGACAAAGCATATAGATGTCAAATATCATTTCATTAGAGAAAAAGTCTCTAGTGACTTAGTTGACATAGATAAGATTAGTACTGATAATAATCCTGCAGATTTCGGTACGAAAATTGTAAGCACTGACAAGCTTATGTTTTGTCGGGATTTCCTTCACTTGGATTGACTCTAATTGAGTCATTTGAGGGATGGAAAAATATTGTTCTAGGTGGATATTGTAGGCCTTCTAGGCTAACTTTCTCCCAATATTTTAATTTTTCCAGCCTTATCTATTTTAAAACCCAATGATGAATCCAGTAGACCTTAGACCAAGATAGGTGGCTGAAGTTTGAATTGGTCAGAGATGTCAGGCCAGCCCGGGTTGCCCGTTGTGGCTTTGACCTATTTATTGCCTCTCCCTCTCGGTTCTTGAGTATGTTCCAAACGCTTCCTTTCTCTTCTCTTTTTCTGCTGCTCTCTCTCGGCCTTTTCAAGTGCCGTCTCTATCTCTTCATCTTCTCTCCTTCTTTACTGTGCTTATCACATCTGTTACTTTTCTCTGGTGACCTCTGTGGTCTTCTGTGATGTCGTCTCTAAAAAACATTCATATTGTGGTGATCCTTGTTCGATCATTTCTAGTTGTTTTGTGAGGTGAGCTGTAAGGGTGAAAGAGAGGGAGAACACCAGTGATTTTCTTGTTCTATTTGAGGCCTTAGATTTGAGGGTGTTATTTTTCGTTAAAGGTGATACCCTTTTACTGCTAGCACCTTGACGTTGTCGTCGTTTCACGCCATTGCTCGGTGCCATCCAGTCTTCGTGTGCCGCTGGCAGTTCCGACACCACAGCTACAGGTAAGTATTCCTTACTGATTGTTGGTTCAGTTTTTGCTAACAGTTGTTGTGTTGGTCTTTGCGATCGACTTGAGCCGACTGTGAAACTGGAAGAGGAAGAAGAAGTTTCTCTGTAATAGAATAGGTTTATTTTTTTTTTGGTGCTATGTTTCATTCTTTTACTAGTTTGTAATAGTAATTAGAGTGTGTAATAGTAATTAGATTCTAACAGAAAGCATGCAATTCTAATCATGTCTTTGGTGTAAATGTTTAGTCAATCACGATTACTAGGTAATTTATATTTGAAAATATAGATATTGAAAATTTGAATTGATTCCATAGACAAGAATTTCATATTAAGATATTCTTTCAATGACTAATGTATATAACAAACTCTAAACCTTAAACCCTAAACCCTAAAACCCTTAAAGACCAACATACACTACAAATCCACTATTCTTATACTGATAGATCACATTAGAACCTTCAAGCCTCATTTTTTCAAAGAAAAATATATAGTCACAATCATAATTATTTTAAAACTCAATCCTCTCAGTTTTAGCATGAATATCCAAGTTTGTTCCATCTTCACCATTTGAATCATTTACGATATACTTTAGAGGGTTTGTTAACTCTTTCTTTTTTTTTTCATCAGCCTTGAGCACATACAAAGATCCATTATGCTTAAAACTGTTAAAAAACAATGCACGGCTTGGATCATCACCGCCATCCCTTAAAAATTCAGGGTTTGGATCATCCAGAATTGACATGCACATTCAAATATTTAAGATAGTCACTATCTCCATTCTTCATGCATTTATGTACATGCTCTCTCATCACTTCCTTGGACGAGCTAACCGATGTTTTATCATTTTAACCAGGATTGTGCATGTTTCTAAATTTCTTATTAAGACATCTTACATATACTATTACATCTTTTCTTTTAGAATCCATGTCTTAGTTATGTGAATTACTTGAAAGCAAGCCAAATAAAATGTCCAGAAACTCTCTCCTTGACCTTCCATACCAATTGAATTACTAAATAAATAATTAGCTCAATGCATAATGCATGATAAAAATTGTGTGCAGGCCAAAAGAAACTATAAGCTAGTTAGGATGGAGTATTCCTCATTTCATTTAAATATATAGTTAAATAAACGCAAAAATACTTAAAGAGGAAGAATTAAGGAACTAAAATAAATCAAGTCACATTTTTTATGTACATCCTTCTCTTTTCAATGAAAATAATATAAATATTTCAAAAAAGTCATTCATTTCTAGATAACGAATATATGGGTTGTTATTAGATCGAATGTGAAAATGTCTTAAAAATTATCTAGTTGGAATCTTGTACTTTGTCTTTGTTGTTACAAAGGTGAAATTAAACAAATCAATTTTATGCTTATGTCACATCAACTAGTACGACTAATAAATATTATTGTAGTTAGAAATAAAACTTCAACCCTATCCCACAAAAAGTGTCTCGAAAATTTTCTCCAGACCCACCCCGTGTCTTAGTGAATATCTACAACTTGAAAACTAGCTCAATATATGAAATATTTCGTTAACACCATATCTCGTCTTCTCACATCCCTGATCAGATCCTTTGGAAATGGGTATGTAGGAAGTTAAGAGGTTGTTCATATTATTTAGTGTAAAGTATTAAAGTGTAATTATGAAACTAAGATGTATATTGTAACTAAGATACTTTAATGTGTGACACCAATATGAGGGTAGGAAATAACTATGATTATGAACAAGCTTCACACCTTATGACTTTAGTTTTTTAAAGTTAGCATCTCAAATAATAATACTTCAATAAAATATACTTTATTTTAGAATATTTCATCCTAAAAATCAAATCAAGTTTATTAATCCATCAAATCTTACATCACTATTCAAAAAAAAAAATGAGAGAAGCGTCTTAAAAATATAACTTTATTAATGATAAATGCTATTGTCATTATAATTGTACACGTTTATACAGTTAGTAAAAACCACAGTGAAATCTTTATAAATATTGTTATATGTTTTTAATTTTAAGTAGTGTGTTTACCAAATAGTTACCCTGTCTAATACTATGAATCTTAAAAATCTTTAAATATCTTCAATAAAGAAAAACAGAGCATTAAATGATCTGGTACAACGATTGGCCCTTAAGTTTATATGTCCTCAAATGGCTGCATAAAAAACTTAGATCATTAGCAGCACATCATTAGCATCTTAAGCCACATTTTAAATCAGAGAAACTAGATAACAACCCCTAACCAAAAGATCTAAAAATTTTTCTATACTTCTTCTTCCTAAGAAACTTCAGCTCAGGAAACATTTTGATACAAAAATAATGCACAAGTGTTTGCAGGTGAAATGAAAAAATATAACTCGATATAATGGTGCATCCCAAGTCATTTAAATAATAAAAATAAAAAAGAAAGTAGAATTAAAAAACATAAAAAAGTCAAGTATATTTCCTGAAGAATTTTTTTTTTAAAGAAAAAATGCTTCCTTGTTTTTCTGATCAAGAAACATAGGATTCTTACCTTGTATTTTAAGGTGCAAATGATTGGTCATACAAGATTATTTGCTAATTGTGTTTGGAAGGGTAGAGATTGAAAAATCAAACAGACTCATCATAATATTTTTTATGTTAAGATCACCTTTCAATGACAATAAATGACACAAAATTTTTTAAGATAATTTTTTCTTCCACAAACCTTCCATGCTCTAATAAACACTTTTCTCCTTTAATCCCTTTAATTAACCAATTTCCTTGACAAGTATTAATTAACATGAATGATGTGACAAGTGTTAATTAACATGAGTGGTGGGAAAAATGAGGAACATTTTTCGAATGAGATATGAAGGATATAGGCTAGGCTTATATTTATACAAAAGGGTAATCAACTAAACTTGTATAAAGAGAGGGATTGAGTAAAAAAACTAATTTAAAAGTTACCTGTCCATATACCTAGAGGCTAATTTTTTTAATTTGAATTCTTTGTGTATTGTGAAATTCTTCAGAAGAGGAGAAAAGATAATGAATATTGATTATTTTGCTCAAGAATAGGAGAAAAGATAATGAAACACCATTGTAATACAAGAATCAATTTATTAGAGGGAATAATGAAAAAAAAGAAAAATATTATATGAATGTCTGCTTAATACATGTAAACTGTATTTGCATTTGTTCAAGCCAATCGAACATTAGAGGCATATTTTCTTATGGGTAGTACTTTTCTCAAACATTCTCTAGATTTGCTATGGACATGTCTATTCCTTAATGCTTTACATTTCCATTTTTAAATGTCTAATCAAAACTCAACTTTGAAAGTAATATGAGAAGACACATAAAATTTGAAACAATATATGAATGTAAGCTTACATAAACTCAAGAAAAACTCCAAAATGATTTCCTAATTTGAAGAAAAATGCCTAAAATATTTGCCTACGTATCAAGATAACCAGCAAGACTCGTAAGCTTGGATTCTTAAGCAAAGAAATTCTAGCCATTGTCACTAATAAACTTGAGTATTGTTATTTATTTCATTTGAAATTCCAATAATAAATAAATGAGTAAGAACTTCAACTAGAGAACTAATAATATTCTCTAATTATAAGGATGGTAGAATGAAGATATATGTCACATTACTGACAAGATAATTACGTTTTAGTTTAAGAACAAAGAAAATAGTTCACTACTATTTTTCCTTTCTTGCACAACATATGTAAAAGGGTTCGATAAAGAGAAATGTATGTCAATGATTCCTCCATAATCACACAATAGATTTTGCACTCTATTTCAATAAATGGTTGAACATCTGACCATTTACAGAAATATTTCTTCATCTTTCATATATTTTAATGACTCTAGTAACTGAAACCTTAGGACCCTTTTGGCTACAGAGCAACACATTCTTTGCCATTCCATAGAATGAATGATTCATCATCAGTAATATTCTAAAGCAATATAAAATAAATTTTCATATAAGAAGCTACTTATTTGAATCAAATTAACTATTAGAACAAAGATATATGAAGATAAATCAAACGATAAATAACAATAACTCTTTGATATCATAGGTAATTTACTTAAGATAAATTTAAGAAACATTTAGATACATGAAGAATGCACAAAGATTTTGCAACTGAAATGAAAAAACATAACTGGATATAATGGTGCATCCTAAGTTATTTAAATATTTAAACTAAAAAAGAAAGCAAAAGTTAAAAACATAAAACAATCAAGTACATTTTCTAAAGATGTTTTGAAAAGAAAAAACATTTTCAAGTTTTTCTGATAAGAAAACATGTAATTCTTATCATGTCTGTGGTGCAAATGTTTGGTCTAACATAAATACTTGTTAATTTATATTTGGAAAGATAGAAAATTGAACTGATTCTATAGAAAAAAATTTCATAATAAGATCACCTTTCAATAATTAATAAACATTACAAACTATAAACCCTAAAGTCTAAGACTCTAAAAGACCATCATACACTACATAACACCATTCTTATATTGATAGATCATATTGGAACCTTCAAACCTCATGTTTTCAAAAAACAATCTATAGGCACAATCATAATTATTTTGAAACTCAATCCCCTCAATTTTAGCATGACCATCAAAATCTTTTTCATCTTCACCCTTTGGTTCATTTACAATATACTTTAGAGGCTTTGTTAACCCTGTTTTTTCATTAGCCTGGAGCACATAAGAAGATCTATCATGCTTAAAATTGTTCAAGAATAATGCATGGCATGGATTATCACCACCATTAATTAAAAATTCGAGCTTGGATCATCAAGAATCGACATGTATTCCGCATTCAAATATTTAACATAGTCACTATCTCCATTCTCCATGCATTTATGTACATGCTCTCGAATCACTTTTTTGGACAAGCTAATCGATGTTTTCTCATTTTGTTCGGGATTGTACATGTTGCTAAAATTCTTTATAAGACATCTTACATCTGCTACGACATCTTTTGTTTTTGAATCCATATCTTAGTTATGTAAATTACTTGAAAGTAAGCCAAACAAAAATATCCAGAAACTCTCTCCTTGACCTTCCTCACCAATTGAACTACTAAATAAGTAATTAGCTCAATGCACAATGCACGATAAAAATTGTGTGCAGTCCAAAAGAAACAATTAGCTAGTTAGGATGGAAGATCCCCATTTCATTTAAACATACAGTTAAATAAACTCAAAAATACTTAAAGAGGAACAATTAAGGAACTAAAATTAATCAAGTCACATTATGGATACAAATCCTTCTTTTTTCAATATAAATTAAATAATTATTTAAATAAAGTCAATAATTTCTAGATAAAAAAGAATGCTAAAGTGTCTTGGAAGTTACCTAGTTGGCATCGTGTACTTTGTCTTTGTTATTACAAAGGTGAAATCAGACAAGTTCATTTTATGCTTGGGTCACATCAACTAGCACGACTAATAAAAATTAATAATTATTCTAGTTAAAAATAAAACTTCAACCCTATGCCACGAAAGGTCTCACAAAATTTCTCGAGACTCACCCTGTGCATTAGTGAATAGCTACAACTTAAAAACTAGCTGAATATACGAAATATCTCGTCGACAATATATATCATCTTCTCACATCATTGATGAGACCCTTTAAAAGTTAGGATATAAGAAGACAAGAGGTGGTTCATATGTTTTAGTGGAAAGTGTTGAAGCGTATTTAAGATGCTATGAAGAATATTGTAACTAAGATGCTTTAATGTGAGACTCTAATCTGAGGGTAGAAAATAATTAAGATTATGGACAACCTTTATACCTTGTGACTTTATCATTTTAAAGTTAGCATCTCAAATAATAATACTTCAATAAAATATATTTTATTTATATTTCATCCTGAACATCAAATCAAGTTTACTACTCCATCATATCTTACATCACCTTTCACCAAAAAAAAAAAAAAGGAGAGAAATATTTGAAAAATAAACTTTATTAATGATAAACACCATTCTATATGTAATTATACATGTTTATACAGTTAGTCAAAACCAAAGTAAACTCTTTGTAAATCTTGCTATGCATTTTGAATTTTAAGTAGTTGTTTACAAAATAGTTACCCTTTCTTATATTATGAAACTTAAAACTACTTTGAATATCTTCAATCAAGAAAAATAAAGCATTAAATGATTTGGTACAATGATTGGCCCGTAAGTTTCTATGTCCTCAAATGGCTGCTTAAAAAAAAAAAAAAGATCATAAGCAGCACACATTAGCAACTTAAGCCATATTTTAAATCAGAGAAATTGGAGAATAACTCCTAACCAAAAGATCTAATAACTTTTCTGAACTTCTTCTTCCTAAGAAATTTTAGCTCAGGAAATATTTTCATACACAGAATGCACAAAGTGTTTGCAGGTGAAACGAAAAAATCTAATTCGATATAATGGTGCATCCCATGTCATTTGAATAATAAAACTGAAAATGAAAGTAGAAAAAAAGAACATAAAGCAACCAAGTACATTTCCAAAAGAATTTTTAAAAAAAAAAACGATTCTCATAATGTATTTGAAGGTGCAGAGGTTTGGTCAGACAAGATTACTTGATAATTTTTGTTTGGAAAGATAAGGACTGAAAAATTGAACTGATTCTATATAAACTTTCTCATATTAAGATCACCTTTCAATGACTCATAAATAACTGAAACTTTTAAGATGATTTTTCCTTCTACAAACCTTCCATTTTCTAACAAACAATTGTCCACTTTAATCCCTTTGATGGAGGAATTGCCTTGACAAGTGTTCATTAACATGTATGGTGGGAAAATCAGGATATTTTTCGAATGGGATATGAAAGATATAGGCTACGATTTACATTTACACAAAAGGGTAATCAACTGAACTTGTATAAATAGAACAATTAATTCCACAAACTAATATAAAAGTTACCTGTCCATGATACCTAGAGGCAAAATTTGTTGAATTCAACTTCTTTTTATACTATGAAATTCTTCAGTCTAATCAGAAGTGGAGAAAAGATAAGGTTGACTTCATCCTATATCCTTTTTGTACTCATGTTACTATTAATTTGATGAGGTTGACTTCATCCTATATCCCTTTTATTTGGTTGTACTTTGATAACCTTTACCTAGAGATGTCTACGAGGAATTTTACTCAATTTTTATAGATTTCATCTCATAAGTAATTTACTTAATAAATATTTAAGAAACATTTTTATACACAAAGAATGCACAAAGTTTCTGTAGCTGAAATAAAAAAATATAATTGGATATAATTGTGCATCCCAAGTCATTTAAATAATTAAACTAAAAAAGAAAGCAGAATTAAAAACATAAACAATCAAGTACATTGTCTTGATTTTTTCAAAGAAAAACATTTCCCAGTTTCTCTGTTAAGATATCATGTTTGTGGTGCAAATGTTTGGTAATTTATGTTTGGAAAGATAGGGATTGAAAAATTGAACTGGTTCCACAAAAAAATTTCATATTAAGATCACCTTTAAAGATAAGTAATTAGATTTTTTCTAGTGTAATATATTCGACAACTAACATGAGAATTTTTTATGAAAAAAATGTGCTATTGAAAAGAAAAGTTTAATCGTTTATTTTGAAATGGAATTAAGCATTTATGTTTTAAGTAGCTATAAGAGTGATGTTATGTAATTATAATTGTGTATGATTCTCATATATTAAATATTAAAGTATAAATGTGCAATGCATTAAAGTGCGCTTGAAGTGAAGAACTCGTTGTAGTCAAGACTACTAATATTTAATATTGTGATAAGTCAAAAGATATATATATATATATATGAATGATCTCCATATTCTGTATAAATGCTTAGTTTTATGGTCGTTGGTGACTTTTATATATCTGGATTGAATTTTAGTAATTGTTAAAACTTTTTTTTTTAAATGAAAGAAAAAAGTTAATTCTCGGTCGGCGGTGTTGAAGGTCTTGTGCTATTGTCTAGAATATGATTCGAATAGGATATTATAAGTTGCAAAATTATGAACGTTATTGGCTGGTCAATGTTGAAGTAACCATTCATGGTGTTTTTTTTTAGAAATTTGGTCACTTTTGCTTTAGTGAAAAATAAACACGTCGGTAGCATATGAGTTTTATTAAATGATTAAACTTTGTTTCTTTATGCATTCTAGCTTGACGGATTAAGAAAAGTTCCTTAAAAATACATATGCTACCTCTTTTTCTTTATTGAAACGAAGGAAGACATATTTTCTTCTGTTCCATCTCTTACATGGTTGTGTTTTAAAAAAAAGTGAACCTCCGTATTTTGTTTTAAAATATTATATGTGTAGTTTTAAATAATTATATTTCTAAAGTATCAATTATTTTAACGTGAAGATTTGAGAAATAATCAAACTCAAAGGCTTTTTGACTCAAAGGAAACTAAATGTTTATTTTCTAAGCATACTCTGTGCTTGAAGAAATTTATTTACTTATTGAGTTGGAAGGTCATCTCCTCCCTCACGTTACAAATGATCGTAAGACAAAGGATAATGATTTAGGAGAATGGGAAAAGGTCCCTTTTCGGTGTTAGAAGGATTATTGTTCTAGTCATCTAGCTTTTGTTTAATGGTTACTATGGATTTCTTTTATATTAAGTCATAAATATTTAGTTTCAAGTTGTAACGGTTTTATTTTATTTTTTTTATAAGGACATGTTCTCCATTTGGGATTTAATGTTGGAATTTATTTTATGATTAGATTTTTTTTAATGATTAACAAAAAAAATTCTAGGGTTCATCCCCAGTTAAACATAAAACGAATTAGCCTCTAAACATTATTCTAAAGTAAGAACTCACAGACAAATTCATATAAGAGAATAAGTTTAGGAAGCTTAGGAGAAATAATTAAAGATCCACGATCTCGGCGATTGCTCAAGCTCATCTTCTGATTTTACTTGAATAAACTCCAGAATTAGGTCATCTTACAAGAATATAAAACTGAACTAAGATCTAAGCTCCTGAATTATTTTGTTTAAAGGGTTTTAAATAAGAGAAAATCTCCAAATCCTACTCTAAAACTTACTCTAAACCCTTTCCAAAAAAGTTTAGAATCAAAATACAAAAGGAAATAAAATTACAGTAAAACTTCTAAAAAAATTTGCACAATAGTCTCTCTGTGACTATCCAGATCAGGAAAGCTTTCCTAATTCGGAAGCTCTTTGGAAATTTACTTTAAGTTCAACCAACTTTCCAGATCTGGATAATGCATTATCTGCAGCTTTCTTGATTTCGTGTTTCTTCTATAATTTTCTTCATTTTTCGCTCCTAAGTCCTTCGTTTTGGCTTGCTCCAAAAAAATTCACTTCGATAGTACCTACAATTAATAAGAGAAGAAACGGATCAATAAAGTCTATTTTATAAACATTTAAGCACAAAAACTGATAAAACTACAACACTTAAGAGG
This sequence comes from Catharanthus roseus, assembly GCA_028651295.1. Classification (NCBI taxonomy): domain Eukaryota; kingdom Viridiplantae; phylum Streptophyta; class Magnoliopsida; order Gentianales; family Apocynaceae; genus Catharanthus; species Catharanthus roseus. The sequence continues at coordinate 1,280,266 of JAPQWS010000033.1, read as the reverse complement.
GTAAAAGTTAGATTTATTAGAATTCTTATGTGTATTTAAGGTACAAAATGTTTGGTCAGACAAGATTACTTGGTAATTTGTGTTTGGAAAGATAGGGGATTGAAAAATTGAACTGATTCCATAGAAAACTTTTCATATTAAGATCACCTTTAAATGACCAATAAATACATAAGATTTTAAGATAATTTTTTCTTGAACAAACCTTCCATGCTCTAATAAAACCTTGTCCTCTTTAATCCCTTTGATTGAGGAATTGCCTTGACGAGTGTTAACTAACATGTATGGTGGGAAAAATCAGGAACATTTTTCTAATGGGATATAAAAGATAGAGGTTAGGACTTATATTTATACAAAAGGGTAATTAACTGAACTTGTATAAATAGAGAGATTAAGTCCAAAAACTAATTTATAAGTTACCTGTCCATGATACTAGAGGAAAATTTGTTGAATTCGACTTCTTTGTACACTGTGAAATTCTTCAGTCTTAGAAGAGGAGAAAAGAGAATGAATATTGATTATTTTACGCGTGTTACTATTAAAATCAGTGAGGTCGACTTCATCTATATCCCTTTTTATTTGGTTGTACTTTGACAACCTGTCACTAGAGACGTCTACGAGGAATTTTACGCAATTTTTACATCTTTCATCTCATAAGTTATTTACTTAATATAAATTTAAGAAACATTTTAATACACGAAGAATGCAAAAGTTTTTGTAGCTGAAATGAAAAAATATAATTGGGTATAATGGTACATCCCAACTCATTTAAATAAGTACACTAAAAAATAAAGTCGAACTAGAAAACATAAACAAATCAAGTACATTTTCTAATGATTTTTTTAAAAGAAAAAACTATTCCTAGTTTTTTCTGATAAGAAAACATGTATTGTTATCATGTCTGTGGTGCAAATATTTGGTCAAACACAATTACTTGGTACTTTATACTTGGAAAAATAGGGATTGAGAAAATGAACTGATTCCATAGAAATAAATTTCATATTAAGATTATCTTTAAATGACTAATAAAAATAAAAAATCCTAAATCCTAAACCATAAAACCCTAAAAGAGCATCATACACTACATAAACAATATTCTTATAATGATAGATCGTATTGGAACATTCAAGCCTCATGTTTTCAAAGAAAAATCTATAGTTACAATCATAATTATTTTGGAACTCAATCCCCTCAATTTTAGCATGACTATCCAAATCTTTTAATCTTAACCATTTGGCTCATTTGGTATATACTTTAGAGGTTTTTTAACCCTATTTTTTCATTAGCCTCTTGCAGATAAGAAGATTCGTCATGCTTAAAACTATTTAAAAAACAATGCATGGCTTGGATCATCACCACCATCAATTAAAAATTCAGGTTTTGGATTACCGAGAATTGACATGTACTCCGCATTCATATATTTAAGATGTCACTATCTCCTTTCTCCATGCATTTATGTATATACTCCCTCATCACTTCCTTGGAGAAGCTAACCGATATTCTCTCTTTTGTCAAGGATTGTGCATGTTGCTAAATTTCTTCGTAAGACATCTTACGTCTACTATGACATCTTTTGTTTTTTTAATCCATGTGTTAGTGATGTGAATTACTAGAAAGTGAGCAAAATAAAAATATCCAGAAACTCTCTCCTTGACCTTCCTCTCAGATTGAACTACTAAATAAGTAATTAGCTCAATACACAATGCACAATAAAATTGTGTGCAATCCAAAAGGAACAATTAGCTATTTAGGAAGGAGCATCTGCCATTTTATTTAAATATATAGTTAAATAAACTAAAAAGTACCTAAAGAGGAAGAATTAAGGAACTAAAATTAATCAAGTCACATTTTGAATGTGCATACTTCTCTTTTCAATATAAATTATATAATTATTTAAAAAAATCAGTCATTTCTAGATAAAAAAGATATGGGTTGTTATTTGATCGAGTGTGAAAATGCCTTTGAAGTTATCTAGTTGAAATATTGTACTTTGTCTTTGTTGTTATAAAGGTGGAATTAGAGAAGTTGATTTTATGCTTATGTCATATCAACTAGCACGACTAAAAAGATTAATAATTATATTAGTTAGAAATAAAACTTAAACCCTATCCCAAAGAAATGTGCCTCACAAAATTTTCCCAGACCCACCCCGTGCCTTAGTGAATATATACTACTTTAAAATGAGATCAATATATGAAATATCTCATCAACAACGTATCTCGTCTTCTCACATCCTTGATGAGATCCTCTGAGGATTGGTATTCAAGATGTAAAGAGTTAGTTCATATTTTTTAGTGGAAAATGTTGAACTGTAATTAAGAAGCTATGAAGAATATTGTAACTAAGATGCTTTAATGTGTGACTCTAATATGAGGGTAGGAGATAACTAAGATTAGGGATAACCTTCATACCTTATAACTTTAGTCTTTTAAAGTTAGCATTGCAAATAATAATACTTCAATAAAATGTATTTCATTCGAGTCTATTTCATCTTGTAAATTAAATAAAGTTTATTACTCCATCAAATCTCACATCACCTTTCACACGCAGAGAGAGAGAGAGAGAGAGAGAGAGAGAGAACTGTCTTAAAAGTAAAACTTTATTAATAACAAGCACTATTGTCAATGTAATTATGTCTATTTATACAGTTAGTTAAAACCAGAGTAAACTCTTTATAAATCTTGCTATATGCTTTGAATTTTAAATAGTCTGTTACCAAATAGTTACCCATTCTAATATTATGAAACTTAAAACTATTTTAAATATCTTAAATTATGAAAAAATAAAACATTAATAATATGGTATAATGATAGTCCCTAAGTTTCTATGTCCTGAAAGATTTCTTAAAAAAACTTAGGTCATAAGCAACATATTATTAACATCTTAAGCCATAAATCAGTCAAACTGGAGAACGACCCCTAACTAAAAGATCTAAAAACTTTTTTATATTTCTTCTTCCTAATAAAGTTTAGCTCAAAAAACATTTTGATAAACAAAGACTGCACAAAGTTTTTGTTGTGAAATGAAAAAACATAACTCCATATAATAGTGCATCCCAAGTAATTTAAATAGTTAAACTAAAAAAAGAAAGTACTATAGAACATAAAACAATCAAGTAAATTTCCTTAAGAATTTTTTTTTAAAGAAAATTTGTTTACCAGTTTTTCTAATGAGAAAACTTAGGATTCTTATCATGTATTTTAAGGTGAAATGTGTCAGACAAGATTACTTGAGAATTTGTGTTTAGAATGATAGGGATTAAAAAATTGAATTGATTGCACATAAAACTTTTCATGTTAAGATTACCCTTCAATGACTAAAAAATAACATAAACATTTTAAGATAGTTTTCTCTTCAACAAACCTTCCTTGATGTAAGCCCCTAGCCCATAAGTGAATTAATAGTTATTTGGGGACTAATTAATTAATGTCTAATAGTTGGGTTACGAATGTTAATAAGAATTTTGATTGAGGACTTAAGTGTATTAGGAATAATTAGAAAAGACCTACGGACTTAAGTGCAATAAAAGAAATAAAAATTAGCTATCCCTAGTTTTAAAACCGTATACCTGAAAACCCCTCTAAAACCTATGTTCTTTTACACACGAGTGAGACTGCCGAAAAATAAGAAAAAAGTTAGGAGAAAGAAAGAAGGCTAGGGTCCAAGGAAACAAAAAATTTGCCTATTCAAAGGTAAGTGATTAGATTTCTTTTAGTCTAATATATTATACAATTAAGATGAGAATTTTTCACGAAAAAGTTGTGTTTTTGGAAAGAAAGTTTAATCATTTATGTTAGCCCTAAGGGCATTACTGTATATATATTTTTTATTATGATTAACATATGTTTGTGTGATGAGTATAGCTTAGTCTCTATAAAGAAAAAGAAGCATTTTTGGAGTCTCAAGGCTACACTAAATAAGAAGTAAAAGATCTTAGCAATTAAAGCGTAATGAAGAAGGAAAGATCAAGCCATTCCAAGATCAACGCATTGAAGACCTTGAAGACTTATGTCTTAGTTAGGGATGTGCTAAGATATTTCTTCTTAAAACTACCTAACTCTCATCTATGATTGTGGATCATGTGTGAAGCTTCTTGGATGAATTTCTTTTTATAAACTATTCTTGAAAAATCCAAGTATTTTTGATAGAGTTTTTGATTCCTTCGAAAGTTTTCCTATCTATAAAAGTATATCAAGAATACATGTTTTGAAGTGTTTTGAAATGTGAAGGAAAGTTCTTTTTGTTTAAGGAAAACTGGCTTTTAAATTCTTCTATAAAAAAAGGGTCATTCGATTTTCAAAACTGGTAATCTGATTTTCAAAACTGGTCATCCAATTTTCAAAATCGGTCATCCGATTGTTAAAATCGGTCGTCCGATTTTAAGAGGGATCATCCAATTTTTGCAGGATGCGTCCAAATCTTTCTGTTTCAAAACCGATCTTCCTATTTTAAAAACGAATCATCCGATTTCTCTTTTACAAAGAAATGGGACATCTAATTTGTGAAACCGGTCGTCCGATTTTTGGTTTTTACTATTAGAATTTTACCGTTGCAGACAATAACGATTAAATTTCATCCCCCTCTATAAATTGAGTTTTTCATCTGCAGTAAAGTGAGAGAAGTTGTATTGAAAATTGATTGAGATTATCTTAGAACATTTAAAGAGCTTTAAAAGTACATTCTTTCAAATATCTTCATCTCATAAAAACAAATAGAAAAATCTTCTTGGAGTTTCATTTGTGATCATCCATCAAAGAAGAAGCAAAGAGGAGCTTGTAGAAGTATTCCATTGAGTTGTATCATCTATCTCAAGCTCACTTGGTAACATTGTTCTCTACTTATCTCTTGTTCTTTTGATATCAAAGGTTTGTCTTGAGAAACCAGTTGGATTATCCTTTGATTTATATTATGTTGAGAATTGAGGTTTTGTGCAAAACCCTTGTTGGGTGATCCTCAAACTTGTGTTGATTATATTTGTATTGTGGATTGAGGTTGCTTGCAAAACCCTTGGTGGGTGATCCTCAAACTTGTGAATGTTGTAGACTTAGATTATAGTGGATTTGGGAAATCCTTGGGTGTTGACTCGAGGTAGTGGATACTTAGATTATAGCTCTTTGGGAGAGTGAACCACTATAAATTGTTGTGCATATTTATTCTATGCTTTTACTTGACTGTCTTAACTGTAAGATTTTGTTTGATTTGGATTTTTATTAAAAAGAGTTTTAGGATTCCTTCTAAAACAAAATTGGAGGTTTATCATTTTAATTACACAAAAGATTTTTGAAAATTAGCCAAAAACCTTATTCACCCCCCAAGGTTTTTCAATTGGTATCAAAGCCAGGTTTTCTCTTTAAGGCTTAACATCCTAAGAAGCAAAAGATCCTTTTCAGTATGACTAGCATTTCAAACCTACCCTATGTAGAAGACTCCTCCACAAGTAGACCTCCTCTTTTCAATAGTACAAATTATACTTTTTGGAAACCTAGAATCAAAATATATATTTCCTCTATTAACTTTAATCTTTGGAGCATTGTAGAGAAAGAACCTTATGTTCCTAAAAAGGATGGAATAGTCAAGAAGGTTGAAGAATATGATGAGCTTGACTCAAGGAATATGACTTTAACTTTCAAGCTATGAACATATTGAGTTGTGCCTTGGATGCTAATGAATACAATAGAGTGAGCGGATGCGACTCGGCTCATGAAATGTGGAAGTTACTTGAAGTAACTCAAGAAGGTACCAATCAAGTGAAGGAGTCAAAGTTGGCTGTGTTGGTGAGAGATTATGAGCTATTCATGATGAAACAATATGAAAGCATTAGTGACATGTTCACAAGGTTTACCAACATCACAAATGGCCTAAAGACGTATGGAAAAGAGTACACAAGGGGAGAAGTAAATTGAAAGATTCTTGATGCACTCCCAAAGGCATGGGAACCAAAAACTCTTGCCATTGAGGAATCAAAAGATTTAAGACAACTTCCTATTGAAGAACTCATAGGATCTCTCCTCACCTATGAGATAAAAATAAAAAGATTAGATGAAATAGAAGATGAAGATAAAGGAAGAAAAAGCATAGCACTCAAAGTGAATGAGAATGATCATACATGCTAGTCAAACAATAAAGATGAGATTGAGGATATGGCCTTAGTAATGAGGAAATTTAAAAGATTTTACAAGAAAGACTTCAACACAACAGGAAAGAATCCTCCATTCAAGAAAGGAGGACAAAGTTTATCACTCTTCAAGGCTAGGTGCATTGAATGCAATAGCACCAACCATCTTGTAGCCGATTGTTCCAAAGCTATTGAAAAAGAGAAAGGAGCATTGGAAGCAAAACTTGAGGCATTAAAGAAAAGAAGAAAGTCAAGGGACTAATAGGTGCTTGGGATCAAGATTCAAGCGAAAGTGAAGGAGAAGAAAAAGCCAATCTATGCTTCATGGCAATAGAAAATGAGGTACAAATTTCACCTCTAAATCTATCTAATCATATTGATGATAATGACGATGATCTTAATTCTTTACTTATTGAAATGTATCATGAATTGGAAAAGATTGCAAAACAGAACAAGGAATTAAAGAACAAGATTGACAACCTATCAAACGAAAACTCAAAACTTGTTTGTGAAAACAAAACTCTCCTTGAATCTCTTGAAGTTGTGAAAAAGGAAAGTGACTTCTGAAAACTAGAATTTCAAAAACTAATTTAGAAAACAAAGATCTATGTGAAAAAGTTTTCTCTCTTGAAAAATGCATGGTATATTATGATGATTTGAAGAAAAAGGTGAGTGATCTCACCTTATGTATTGAAAAGTTTACAAACGGAAAAGAAAATTTTGAAAAGCTCCTTTGTTCTCAAAGATCACCTTTTGACAAAAGTGGAATTGGATATAATCATAGCAATACCTCTTCTAAACAAAGATGTTTTGTAAAAACTTCTTCACCCTTCTCACACCTTCGTTGCACTTATTGTGAAAAGAGTGCTCATAAAGCCACAAAATGTTTTATAAAAAGAAAGATTGAAAGGGGAGTAAAAACCATTTGGAAAATAAAAGAAAATCCAACTAACATTCATGGACCCAAAAAGATATGGGTACTAAAAGTCTTTTCTACTTTTTCCTTTGTGGGAACACAAGTCAAGGTCATCTAAGTAGTATTTGGATAGCGGATGCTTAAGACACATGACCGGATATGCATCCCTCATGAATGAGCTAAGAGAAATCGAAGGTGGCTTTGTTACCTTTGGAAGGATCACAGTATAGGTAACATTGGATGTGGTTCATCTTCTTTAATTAAGGAATTGCTTTTAATTGATCGTTTGAAGTTTAATTTATCTAGTATTAGTCAATTTTTTGACTATGGGTACAAAGTTGTTTTTGAAAGTGAATCTTCTTCTATCATAAACAAGCTTGTGAATAAAATTATTTTTGTTGCAAAAAGAGTTGGTATATGTCTATGTCTTTTTTCTTGAAGTTCTCATTTCTAAAAACCTATAGTTTCTCTCGGTTCATGGTGGTGCTGCATTTTTGTGGCATAGAAGGCTTGGTCATGATAGTATGGATTTATTGAACTAACTCTCTTCAAAAGAACTTGTTAGGGGCTTACCAAAACTTCATTTCGAGAAAACTAGACGTTGTGATGCTTGCCAATTTGGAAAACAAATTAAGACCTCTTTTAAACCAAAGAAAATGATTTCAACTTCAAAACCTTCAGAACTCATTCACATAGATTTATTTGGACTAATGAGGACCACTAGTCTCGGTGGTAAGAGGTATGCTTTTGTCATAGTGGATGACTTCTCAAGATTTACTTGGACTTTGTTTTTTAGCCAAAAGAGATGAGGCTTTTTAAGAATTTTTCAAACCTTTTAAAAAGGTTCAAACCTCCCTTGTTGCGAATTAATCTCAATGAGAAGTGATAATGGGAGAGAATTTAACAATGAAGTGTTTACAAAACTTTGTGATGTCTTTGGCATAACAAGTTTTTTTTTTTTTTTGCCACTAAGACCCCACAACAAAATGATGTTGTGGAAAGGAAAAACCGTACAATACAAGAAATGGCAAAATCAATGCTCTGTGAAAAATCCCTTCCTAAATATTTTGGACCGAGGTTGTCAACACCGCATGCTACATTATGAATCGTGTTCTCTTGAGACCAATTTTTTAAAAAACTCTTTTTGAACTCATTTTCAACAAAACCCCCTCTATTGGCTATTTCAAAGTTTTTGGATGCAAATGCTTTATTTTAAATACCAAGGACAATCTTGGAAAGTTTGATAGAAAGTCTGATGAGGGAATTTTTGATTGGTTACTCTTCAAACAAAAAGGCCTATAGAATTTATAACAAAAGAACGCTATGTGTTGAAGAGTACATTCATGTATATTAATGATGAAACCAACATTTTTGACAAGAAGATGATGATGACATAGATAACACTCCAAGCTACCAACATTTGTACACTCAAGCAACGGAAGAACATGCTTATGGAGGAAAAAGAGATTGAAGTAAAATAAGAAAGTCATCAAGAAGCTCAAAGTCCTCCTCAAGTTGTGATATATCCAAAGAGACACTCCAAGGATGAAATCATTGCTGATATATCACAAGGGGTAAGAATAAGAAGGTACTTTATTGACAACTTTACCCTATTATCTCAAATTGAGCCTAAGTTTACTGATAATTTTTGTGTGATGAGTTTTGGATTATTGTTATGCTAGAGGAATTAAATAAACTTGAAAGAAGCAAAGTTTGGACTTTAGTCCCTAGACCACGTGATCACCCCACCATTGGCATAAAGTGGGTTTTTAGAAATAAACTAAATGATTCCGGAAAAGTTATTAGAGACAAAGTTAGACTTGTTGCCCAAGGATTCAATCAAGAAGAGGGCATAGATTTTTGATGAAATTTTTGCTCTGGTTGCTAGACTTGAATCCACTAGGATGCTTTTAGCTGTTACTTGTTTTAAAAGGATTCAAGCTTTTTCAAATGGATGTTAAGAGTACTTTTCTAAATGGTGATATTTAGGAGGAAATTTATGTTGAACAACCTCCCGGTTCGTGTATGAAAAATTTCCAAATTATATTTACAAACTTTCAAAAGCACTCTATGGTTTAAAACAAGCTCCAAGAGCTTGGTATGAGAAATTAAGCATTTTTGTAATTGGTATTATGTTATCTTGATGCCATGTTTTTATAGACTTCATGATGTTACCTTAATGTTGACAATCCAATTGTAGTTTCCTTTTCTATGATCCCTTAAAAACTCTCCTAAGTATCTTTTCGATTTATGACAAAAGCGGGAGAAATATGTGCAAGAACTAAGGGGGAGAAATAGTTGCAAGATGTATGTTTTCTTTTGGTTGGCTACATATCTTATGGGCAACATGCTTGGAGTTACCTTGATGATTGTTTGATGCCATTCTTGTTGTGAAGCATTCTTTTAAGGGGAGCTTATTTTTTCTAAATTGTATTTCAAAACTTTGGCATGTTTTCAAATTCATTGGGCAGTTATCTCCCTTATGGAGTTTTGGTATGCTTCACTCTTATTGATGATCTTCTTGAAGCATCACTATGTTTTTATACTTGCTCTTTTGTTTTTCTTGCATATGTATTTGTCATAATAAAAAAGGGAGTGACTGTTATCCCTAAGGGCATTATTGTATATGTTTTTTATAATGATTATTATATGTTTGTGTGATGAGTATAGCTTAGTCTCTATAAAACAAAAGAAGAATTTTTGGAGTATCAAGGCTACACTACATAAGAAGTAAAAGATTTTAGCAATTCAAGCATAATGAAGGAGAGATCAAGCCATTCCAAGATCAAAGGATTGAAGAACTTGAAGACTTATGTCTTAGTTAGGATGTGCTAAGATATTTCTTTGTAAAACTCCGTAACTCTCATCTTTGATTGTTGATCATGTGTGAAGCTCCTTGGATGAATTTCTTTTTATAAACTATTCTTGAAAAATCCAAATATTTTTGATAGAGTTTTTTTATGCCTTCGAAAGAGTTCCTATCGCTAAAAATGTATCAAGAATAAATATTTTGAAGTGTTTTGAAATGTGAAGAAAGTTCTTTTTGTTTAAGGAAAACTGGCTTTTAAATTCTTCTAAAAAAAACGGTCATCCGATTTTCAAAATTGATCATCTGATTTTCAAAACTTGTCATCTGATTTTCAAAACCGGTCATCCGATTTTTAAAATTGTTCGTCCGATTTTTAAGAGGGATCATTCGATTTTTGTAAGATGCGTCCGAATCTTTCTGTTTCAAAAAACGGTCTTTCTAATTTAAAGACGGATCATCCAATTTCTCTTTTACAAAGAAATCGGACGTCCAAATTGTGAAACCGGTCCTCCAATTCTTACTATTAGAATTTTATCGTTGCAGACAATAACGGTCAAATTTCATCCCCCTCTATAAATTGAGTTTTTCATCTATAGTAAAGTGAGAGAAGTTGGATTGAAAATTGATTGAGATTATTTTAGAACATTTAAAGAGCTTTAAAAGTACATTCTTTCAAATATCTTCATCTCATACAAATAAATAGAAAAATCTTCTTGGAGCTTCATTTGTGATCATCCATCAAAGAAGAAGTAAAGAGGAGCTTGTAGAAGTATTCCATTAAGTTGTATAATCTATCTCAAGCTCAATTGGTAACACTGTTCCCTACTTATCTCTTGTTCTTTTGATATCAAAGGTTTGTGTTGAAAAACCCCTTGGGTCATCCTTTGATTTATATTGTGTTGAGAATTGAGGTTGCGTGCAAAACCTTTATTAGGTGATCCTCAAATTTGCATTGATTGTATGTGTGTTATGGATTGAGGTTGCTTGCAAAACCCTTGGTCGGTGATCCTCAAACTTATGATTGTTGTAGACTTAGATTATAGTGGATTTGGAAAATCCTTGGGTGTTGACTCAAGATAGTGGATGTAGCTCTTTGGGAGAGAGAACCACTATGCTTTTACTTGATTGTCTTAACTGTAAGATTTTGTTTTATTTGGATTTTTATTAAAAAGAGTGTTGTATTTCTTCTCAAACAAAATTGGAGGTTTATTTTTTTAATTACACAAAATATTTTTGAAAATTAGCCAAAAATCTTATTCACCCCCCTCTAAGGTTTTTCAGTTTGTTTTGAAAAAGAATCAAGCAGTCATGTTTTAAGTAATTATATGAATGATGTTTTGTGATTATGATTGTGTATGATTCTCATACAGTAAATATTAAAGTATAAGTGTCTGATGGATCAAAGTGCACCTTCGATAAAGTAAATGACTCACTAAAGTCAATAATCTAAATATTTAATATTGTGATCACCAAAATGTAGGCCTTTTGGACCAATTTTCTCACAATATTTTCATTTCTCCAGCTCAATTTATTTTTAATACCCAATGATGAATCCATGGACCTCAAACCAAGATAGGTGCCTGAAGTTTGAATGGGTCAGAGGTGCTGGGCCGGGCCAGCCCGGGCTGCTCGTTGTGACTTTTAATCTATTTATGTCTCTCTCCTCCTCGGTTCCAGTGTCATTCCAGACTCTTCCTTCTCCTCTCTTTTTCTGCTACTCCCTCTCGGCCTTCCCAAGAGTCGTCTCTGTCTCTTCTTCTTCTCCCCTTCTTTTATGCGGCTTACCGCATCTGTTGCTCTCCTCTGGTGACCTCCGTGGTCTTCTGTGACGCCGTCTATGAAAGCAGTCGTTGTGTGGTATTCTTGTTTGATCGATTTCTGGTCTTTTTCTGAGAAGAGCCGTAAAGGTGAGAGAGAGGGTGAACGCTAGTGATCTTTTTCTGTTTGAGGCCTTGATCTAAGGGTGTTATTTTTACTGTTAAAAGCTGATACCTTTTTTCTGCCAGCGCCTCGATGCGGTCGTCATTCCACGCCGCTGCTCAGCGTTGTCCATTCTTGGTGTACCGCTGGCGGTTTCGACACCACCGCGACAGGTAAATTCTCTTACCAGTTGTGGTTTCAGTTTTGTTGCTAACGGTTGTGTTGCAGTGATTCAGTCTTGCCGATCGGCTTGAACCGACAGCACACGGGAAGAGAAAGAAGAGTATTTTTGTAATAGTATAGGCTATTTATTTCCGCTGCATTTTTTATTCTTTTTACTGATTGTAATAGTAATTAGAGTGTGTAATAGTAATTAGGTCCTAACAAATAGTATCAGAGCCTGGTTTTGACTGCACCAACAATTAAGAGAAACTGGATCTGAGGGAACTATTGAGTTCCTCAAAACCGGCCTTTGAAGCATAGATAAACCCTCTCTGTTTTTTTTAGCATTATTTTTTTTCTTTCTTTGCCTCTAGTTTTTGTTTTCTGTTTCGGCTTGCTACCCTTTGTGTTGCTTCTGGTTTTTTGGTTTCTATTTCGGCTTGCCACCGTTTGTTGATTGGTTTACTTTTATTGTTCTGCCTTTTTTTCTGAACCGCGTTACGGTTCGGTTTCTCAGCTTACTATTGTTATTGTTCATTTATGTGTTATTCCCGCTTCTGTTGTTCTATTGTTTTTCTGGTGTTACACTACCAATTATTGTTTCTAGTGATATAGCGTTATTGTTGGTTTCGGTTTTTTTTATGTATTTCAATTTTTGTTGTTGTTTTTCTTCTGTTTTTAAAATTATACAAAACCCAAGCTTGGCTTGAATCCGTGAGATTTCAAGTAGCTGTATCTTGGAGCGTTTTTCAGTTTTTCAAAACTTTTGCAACATTCTTTTATTTTGACTTTTTCTGCTCCTGCTGATAAGCTACCGTGCAGCTCATATCTGTATATTGCATTGTCTGGGTTTACTGTTACGCTATCTGTTGTTTGTGAGATTCGTGCGATTCACAATTCTTTATTACGCGCTCCAGGTATTTTATTTGAGTAATTGTTATTTTAAAGAAAAAAACCTTTCATTTTTCTAGGCAATAAAATTACTCCTATTTGCCATTTTTTGAACATGTCGATTCCAAATATTGAAACCGACAAGTTTGATGGCAAATCCCATTTTGTAATGTGGCAAAGAAAAATGAAAGCGGTTTTCGTCCAAAATAAAATCGTACCCACAATTTGTAGCCCCAAAGAGTATCTGGAATCATTGACAGGCGAAGTTCTTGCTGAAAAACTGGGTGATGCACACAGCTGCCTCACTTTGCACTTAACAAACAATGTTTTACGAGAAATTGATGAAAAAGACAATGCTTTTGAAATCTGGACCAAACTGGAAAAACTATTTTTAGGAAAATCTTTGTCAAACAAGATTTATTTAAAAGAACAACTTTTTGGGTTCAAAACGAGCGGGTCGAAAACACTTCCGAAAATATGGATGATTTGAACAAAATTATTTTGGAACTTCAAAACGTTGGAGAGAAAATCTCTAATGAAAACATTGCTGTTATTTTGTTGAATGCCTTACCTGATTCTTAAAATGATATATGCCTGACCTCTGTCGGAACCTTATCTCCCTTGGTTATTTAGATTCAAATGATTTTTCTTATAAATGAAAGAATGATGTTTTAAGAGTTTGCAAAGGCAACCTGGTCATGCTAAAAGGATTTAAAAGAGAGAGTTACATACTCTCATTTGAAAAACTATTTGCATTTCATTTGCACCTATTTCAAAAACAGTTCCTAAAAAGACTTTGTTGTGGCATCGTCAGATTGGCCACATTAGTGAGAAGGGACTGTATCATTTACAAAAACAAAAACTTTTATGTGGTGACAAGATTGACTCTTTGGATTTCTGTGATCAGTGTTTTGGGAAAATAGCACAAAATCAGTTTTTTAACTAGCACACACAAGTCCACTACAGTACTTGATTATGTGCATTGTGATCTATGGGGTCCTTGAAAGGTCCCAACCTATGGTAGTAATATTTATTTCCTATCTGTTGTTGATGATTTTTTCCGGCATGTTTGGATTTTTCTTTTAAAAATAAAGGATCAAACTTTTGAAAAATTTGCCGAAAATCAAACCGGAAATAAATTAAGAACCATTAGGACAGATAACGATTTTGAGTTTTGCAACCGTAAGTTTTCTGATTTTTGTGCATCTCATGGTATCTTACATCATAACACGGTTAGGAACAACCCCCAGTAGAACGGTGTAGCTGAGAGGATGAACCGTACCATAATGGATAAAGTTAGGTGCCTTACGATTTCTTCTGGTGTCCCAAAACCTTTCTGGGGTGAAGCTGTTAGCGCGGCTATATACCTCATTAATAGATCCCCTTCAACAGCCATAAACTTTAGAACTCCCGTAGAGTTGTGGTGTGGTAAAACTCCAAACCTTTTAAACATTAGAATTTTTGGGTGCGCCGGTTTTGCACATCAGAAAGAGGGTAAGCTAGATCCCAGGTCTAGGAAAGGTGCTTTTATAGGTTATCCTAGTGGAGTGAAGGGTTATAGAATTTGTCTTAAGGGTGAGCTAGGTGTAAGGATAAACCTGAGCATGTTAGTACATCCTATATTCCCACAATAGATAGTATTCCAATGAAGGTGGAGTCGAATCCCGAACCCTCTCAGGAACCATCTCCTGAGCCAGAAACCTAAGTAGAACATGTTGTACCATCTAGTCTTCCTGATACCAACGAGCCTGAGTTAGAAGGTTCTGATGAGGAGGGAGAACACCCTGAGGTAGAAGCACAAGTTCTTAGAGATTATCAACTAACTAGAGATAGGGTTAGAAGAGTGCCCAAGGAACACACTAGATATGGTTATTCATATATTGTCTCATATGCATTTGCTATTACATCTTATGTGGAAGAAAAAGAACCATTGTGTTTTTTTGATGATTTAAAGAGCCCTAACCGCTCTTTATGGTTACGTGCTATGAATGAGGAAATGTCTTCTCTTGACAAAAACAAAACCTGGATTCTTGTTACAAAACCCTCAACTAAAAAATTAGTTGATTGCAAATGGATTTTTAAAATCAAAGAGCCTGAGTCTCCTAAAGAACCTCCAAGGTTCAAGGCCAGGTTGGTTGCTAAAGGTTTTTCACAAGTTAAGGGCATTGATTTTAATGAAATCTTTTCTCCTGTCGTTAAATACAAAACAATTAGGATTGCTTACTCTTTTTGCTTTCTATGATCTTCATCTTGAACAACTCGATGTGAAAACTGCTTTCTTGCATGGTGATCTCAAGGAGACCATATATATATGCGTCAACCTCCAGGTTTTGAGGTTAAGGGTAAGGAACATATGGTATGCCTGTTGAAAAAGTCCTTATACAGACTTAAACAATCTCCAAGACAATGATACAAGAGGTTTGGTTCTTTTATGTTAAAAGTTGGTTTCTTGAAGAGAAATTATGATAGTTATCTTTATATTTCTGGAAATAACGTTGATAGTGCTATCTATTTATTGTTTTATGTAGATGATATGTTAATTGCTTGCAAACATAAAGCCAACATTGGTGATTTGAAATCTCAGCTTATGTCTGAATTTGACATGAAGGACTTGGGGTCTACATCTAGGATTCTCAGGATGAGTATAACTAGAGGTAGAACTGACCATTCCCTTTTCTTATCTAAAAAACCCTTCATTCAAAAAATTGTTTCTAAATTTTCATGCATCTTTGTAAACCCGTCATTACCCCACTTGCTAGCCATGTCAAGCTTTTTGACAAGACTTGTCCTAAAACCGAGAGTGAGAAAAGAGATATGGCAAATATTCCCTATAGAATGGTCATAGGTTCGGTTATGTATTTGATGATATCCACCCGACCAGACAATTGCTTTTTCCATAAGCCTTCTTAGTAGATTTATGTCTAACTCAGGGAGGGATCACTGGACTGCTATCAAGTGGTTACTACGTTTCCTTAATGGAACTACAGATAGGGGTTTACACTATCGTAATTGGTCTGATGATTTTGATCTAATTGGCTATGTCGATTTTGACTTCGCAGGTGACAAGGATGGTAGAAAATCTACCTTGTCCTATTTCTTTACCCTTGTGGGTAATTGCGTCTCCTGGAAATCCCAACTACAGCCCGTAGTTGCCTAATCAACTACCGAAGCTGAGTACATTGCTACTACGGAAGCCATTAAAGAAGCCATTTTGCTTCAAGGATTATTAAATGAATTACATGTTTTACATTCTAATGCTATTATTTACACTGACAGTCAATGTTGTTTACATTTATGCAAAAATCCTTTCTATCACGAGAGGACAAAACATATAGATGTCAAATATCATTTCATTAGGGAAAAAGTCTCTAGTGGCTTAGTTGACATAGATAAGATTAGTACTAGTAATAATCCTACAGATTTCTGTACTAAAATTGTAAACACTGACAAGTTCATATTTTGGAGGGATTTCCTTCACGTGGATGCAGGTTGACTCTAATTGAGTCATTCGAAGGATGGGAAAATATTGTTCGAGGTGGATATTGTAGGCCTCCTAGGCTAATTTTCGTCCAATATTTTCATTTTTCCAGCCTAATTTAATTTTAAAACCCAATAATGAATCCATGGGCCTCAAACCAAGATAGGTAGCTGAAGTTTGAATGGGTCAGAGATGCCAGACCGAGCCGGCCAGCTCGGGCTGTCCGTTGTGACTCTTGATCTATTTATGTCTCTCCCCTCCTCGGTTACAGTGTCATTCTAGACTCTTCCTTCTTTCTTTTTCTGCTACTCCCTCTCGGCCCCGTCTCTGTCTCTTCTTCTTCTCCCCTTCTTTACCGCGGCTTACCACATCTTTGCTCTCCTCTGGTGAGATCCTTGGTCTTCTCTGACGCCGTCTCTGAAAGAGGTCGTCATGTGGTGTTTCTGTTCGATCGATTTCTGGTCTTTTTGTGAGGAGAGCTGTAAGGGTGAGAAAGAGGGTGAATGCCGGTGATCTTTTTCTGTTAGAGGCCTTGATCTGAGGGTGTTATTTTTACCGTTAAAAGCTGATACCTTTTTTCTGCCGGCGCCTGAACGCGGTCGTCATTCCTTGCCGCTGCTCGGCACCATCCATTCTCGGTGTACCTCTGGCGGTTCAGACACCGCCACGACATGTAAATTCTTTTACCAGTTGTGGTTTCAGTTTTGTTGATAGCAGTTGTGTTGTAGTTATTATATCTTGCCGATATATATATTTTATATATATATATTTTATATTTCCATTCCAGTTCATTTCTTTTTTATTTTCCTCTATCATTTTCTTCCAACTCTATAATGATAATTTTTTTAACGTATTATATACTTTCTCTATCACACCTTTCATCATTATTTTTCAATTATATGTTTTCTACTCCTTCCACACCTCTCCATTTCTAACAGTATCTCGAATGTTTTCTTTGGTATTAAAGAAACAATAGTTCAATCTTACAATCAATGGTTTAACAATAATGAAATATCAAATATAAAATAATTTTGTAGCAAAAAATTGAATCCTCAATTGACAACTTTCTAATACCGGGAGATTATTTTGTCTAAAAAAATGTGCGTATTCTTAGTTAACAAACTATCAAAAATATTCACGCCCTCAATTAAAAGTACCCCAAACTTCAGGGTATTCTTCGATATTACTAAAAGTTAGCACATGAATAGTTTCTCATAGAATTTATGTGTAAAAAATTTTCTAATTTAACCAAAAGATGAAAACAAGGAAAATAAAGAGCAAAAAGAAACAAAAGATAGTTTTAGTCCAATATTAAGATTCCTTATTTATATGGGAAAAAAAAAGGATTGCTTCCTAAACTAATAATTTCTATTCTAAATTGAACACAAAGTTTATAAATTTATAAAACACGAATCCTCAAAATGGAAATAATTTATGGATAACAATGTTTATATTAACTAGAAAAAAGAAGAGAAAATGAATTTAATTCTGAATTCACCATGTGGCATATTTTATTAGTTCCTATAAATGAAAAGAAGAAAATTTTAATGTTCAAAATTTTGTATTAAATTTATATGAAGTAAATTACATATTAGATGAAAGATTTGAAATTGAGTAAAATACTTGGTACTTGTATCTAGTGACACGTTGTCAAAGTACAATCAAATAAAAAAGGGATATAGATGAGGTGAACCTCACCTAACGAATACTAAAGTAAATAAAATATAATCAATATTCATCTTTTTCACTCTGCTGAGACTGAAGAAATTCACAGTACTAAGAAGATGAATTCAACATATTGACCTCTAGGTATCATGGATAGATATTTTTTATTTTAGTTTTTGAAATCAATTTATCTATCTATACAACCTCAATTGATTTCTCTTTCGAATAAATATATGCCCTAGCTAGACTCTATCGCTGAGCAATTGAAAAATACTTTGATTTTTTCCACCATACACGATGATTAATAATAGTGCAGGCAGCTCCACTATCAAAAGGATTAAAGAGGAGAAGTTTGTGTTAGAGCATGGAAGGTTTGTTGAAGGGAAAGTTATCTTAGAGGTATCTTATATCTATTAGTCATTGAAAGGTGATCTTAATATAAAAAATTGTCCATAGAATCAGCTCAATTTTGCAATCCCTATTTTTCCAAACATAAATTAACAAAAATCGTATTTGAGCAAACATTTGCACCACAGACATGATAAGAATCACATACTTTCTTATCATAAAAACTGGAGAACGTTTTTTCTTAAAAAAAATCTTCAGAAAATATATTTGAATGTTTTATATATTTTTTAATTTTTCTTTCTTTTTTAGTTTAATTATTTAAATGACTGTGGATGTACCATTGTATCCAATTATTTTTTTATTTCAGCTGCAAAAACTTTGTGCATTCTTTGTGTATCAATGTTTTTTAAAACTTATATTAGGTAAATTTCTTATGAGATCAGATATGCAAAAATTGAGTAAAATTCCTCGTAGACATCTCTAGTGACACGTTGTCAAAGTACAACCGAATAAAAAAGAATATAGATGAAGTCAACCTTACCCAACTAATTATAAAGCAAGTAAAATATAATCAATATTCATCCTCTTCTCTCCTCCTCTGAGACTGAAGAAATTCACAGCGCACAAAGAAGTCAAATTCTACAAATTGATCTCTAGGTATTTTGGACATGTAACTTTTATTTTAGTTTATGGACTAAATTTCTCTATTTATACAAGCTCAGTTGATTCTCGTTAAGACAAACATATGACTTAGCTAGCCTTTATTTCTGAGAATTTGAAAAATACTTTGATTTTGCCCTGCATACATGTTAATTAATGCTATTCAAGAGAACTCCGCTATCAGAGTCTATCAGAGGGATTAAAGAGGAGAATTTGTGTTAAAGCATGGAAAATTTATGTTTAAGGGAAAGTTATATTATAGGTTTGTTATATTTATTGATCATTGAAAAGTGATCTTAATATGAAAAATTTTTCTATGGAATTAGTTCGATTTTTCAATCCCTATCTTGCAAAACATAAATTACCCAGTAATTATGTTTGACCAAAAATTTTTACCACAGACATGATAAGAATCACATATTTTCTTGTCAGAGAAACTGGGAAATTTTTTTATTTAAAAAAAAATATTTAGAACATGTATTTAATTGTTTAATGTTTTTTAATACTGCTTTATTTTTTAGTATAATTGTTTAAATGACTTGTGATGAAGCATTATGTCCACTTTTATTTTTCATTTCAACTACAGAAACTTTGTGCATTCTTTGTGCATTAGAATATTTCATAAATTTATATTAAGTAAATTACTTATAAGATCAAAGATTAAAAAACTGAGTAAAATTCATTGTAGACATCTCTAGTGATAGGTTGTCAAAGTATAACTAAATAAAAAGATATAAATGAAGTCAATCTCACCTAATTAATACTAACATGAGTAAAATAATCAACATCATCTTCTCTCCTCTTCCTAGAGTGAAGAATTACACAGTGCATAAAGAATTCGAATTAAACAAATTGGCCTCCAGATATCATGGACAGGTAACTTTTATATTACTTATAGACTTAATTGCTCTGTTGATACAAGCTCACTTGATTACCCATTTGGATAAATATAAGCCCTAGCCTCTATTTTAAATATTCCATTCAAAAAACACTCCAATTTTTCTCACCATACATGTTAATTAACACTTGTCAAGGAAATTCCTCAAACAAAAGGATGAAAGGGGACAAGTCCTTGGTATAGCATGTGTCACATCCCGTATCGAGACCGAGACACGTCCGTGTAAATGAATTCCTCCACTACACAAGGTCTCTAATACATCACAACTTGAGACCCCAAAATAAAAAAATCTAATCATAAAATAAATTTTAACATTAAATCCTGAACAGAGAAAATCTCCATAAAGAAAAAAAAAACCTTACAACTTGAAACTAAACATTTATGACTTTATATAAAAGAAATCCGTAGTAACCATTAAACAAAAACTACTTAGAAGACTAGAACAATAATCCTTCTAACACCAAAAAGGGACTTCTTCCTGTTCTCCTAAATCATTATCCTTTGTCTTACGGTCATTTGCAAGGTGGGGGGAGGGGATGACCTTCCAACTTAATAAGTAAATATGGTGAGTCATAGAATACAAAGATCATGCATACATATATCTTTAGGTCATCACAATATTAAATATTTGGATTATTGACTCTAGTGAGTCATAGAATACAAAGATCATGCATACATATATCTTTGGTGTTAGGACCTAATTACTATTACACACTCTAATTACTATTATAATTAGTAAAAAGAACGAAAAAATGCAGCGAAAATAAATAGCCTATACTATTCATTCTCTTCCCGTGTGCCATGTGGTTTAAGCTGGATCGGATTATCGAATTGGATTGAAGATGAATTACCATTTTTTTACTTTTATCTTTAGTATTTTAAAAAAGAAGGAAAAAAAATCATATCCTCAACAGGAAATATTTGTCCAACTTTAGGGTGCTTTTTATCTAAAACAATGTTCATGATTGAGCTAACATATTAGCTTAACTTTAGAGAGGTTCTTGTCTTAAAAAAAAAGGTTTATGTTCTCAATGGACAAGTAGCACAACTTTAAGAAAAATACTTTTTATGGACTTGATTCATGTCTCCACTAATAGACTTTATGGCTTGTATTAAATCACATCACCTCATGTTATTGATTATGTCTCCAATTATGAAGGTAGGAATAACTAGGAGAGTGATGTGGCTTAAAAGGATACATAGTCTATAATTATCGACATGGACCGAGTACATAGCAGAATTTCTCAATTTAAGGAGATTTTTGGATAACCCGCTTATTTAATATATTCTTTAATAATTCTAGATTTCACTTATTATATTTAAAGGGATGGACATGCGTCCTTCTCCTTCTCTATTAAGACCATTTTCTCCATTTTTTTATCTTTACATTCCTATAAATTTTATAAATTTGAATGGATCAATGCCTAACCTTCAACCATTTTAAGTGGCAGTAGTTAAATGGGAAAAAACATTCTTAATAATAGAAGTATCTTTTGTTTCTTTTTAATTAGTATATATTAAAACATTCTTAATAATAGAAGTATCTTTTTTTTTTCTTTTTTATTAGTATATATTAAACCTCTTATATATAATATTTGTTCCTTTTACTGGGAAGAAAATTACTACAACCATTTTTTATGTGCTTACAGAACCTTGGGGAATATGACTACAATAAATAAAATAAAATTGATACCCCATTGTAATCATTGTGTTACAGTATTTATTCAATACTACATTTTGTAAATACACTTCTATTTATGGATTCTATCAAAAACAAACAATCTTTATGCATGTATTTTAAAACAAAATTATTTGAATTAATAATTTTTAAAATAATCTTGTAAGAATCCGAAAATAAGTTATTGTTCATTAATTAACAAACTAAGCTACGTTACCTAAACCAACATTACCCGAACTAAGTAACCTTTGAGTCATATTTACTTATGAAAAAAGTATGAGCTACTTTATCCTTCATCTCCAAACTCTCTTGATATTGTGTATGTGCATAGTAATGGTATAGAAAAGAAATTTGTTGCCTTGTGAATAGGGGATCAAGAAGCCTACTTGCACGTATGGAGATAAATAGAGGAAGTAGTATTTAGAATGGATGTGATAGTTGTAATAACTAATAATCTATCATGTCCATGACTCATGAGTTAGATGTTGATTACAATTGTACGTGGTGATGAAGCATTTCCAAAGTATTTCCGAAATCCCTCCATGTCTAAGCTCTAAAATCCTAATTAGGTACTTAAATCGATTGAAGGTTTTAATCATGGAATGGTTGTTACCTTTGTAGTACAATAATCAATTTATTAGAGGGAAAAATAAAAATAAAGAAAATTATTATATGGATGTTGCGTAATGCAGTAAACTGTATTTATGTTTGTTGATGGCAATCTAACATCAGAGGAATCCTGTCCATGGGTAGTCTTTTCTCAAATGTTTCTAGATTTGCTATGGATATGTCTATTCTTTAGTGTTTTACATGCTTAATGCACGTAAACTGTATTTGCATTGGTTGATGCCAATATAATATTAGAGGCATCTTATCTCATTGGTATTACTATTTCACAAATGTTCTACAGATTTGCTATAGACATGTCTATTTTTTAGTGTTTTACATTTCCATTTTAAATGTCTACTAAAAACTAAACTTTTCTAGTAATATGGGAAGACATGAAACTGAGAACACCATATGAATGTAAGATTACATAAGCTTGAGCAAAACTCTCAAATCTTTGCCTAATCTCAAGAAAAACGCCTAAAATCTTTGCCTACATATCAAGATAACCAGGACTTATAAGCTTGGATTTTAAAGAAAGAAATCCTAGGCATTGTCACTAGTAAAGTAGAATATTATAGTTCTTTTCATTTGGAACTCCAAAAATAAATAAATGAGTCAAAACTTCAATATAGAGAATTTAATAATATTCTCTAGTTATACTGATGGTAGAATGAAGATATATGTCACCTTACAAACAAGACAATCGCGTTTTAGCTTAAGAACAAAGAAATTAGTTTACTAATCTTTTTTCTTTCTTGCACAACATATGTAAAAAAAAGTTCAATAAAGAGAAATGTATGTCAATGATTCCTCCATTATGACATGATAGATTTGTACTCTATTTCAATAAATGGTAGAATGTCTAACTATCTACATAAATATTTTTTCATCCTTCATATATTTTAAGGAATCTAGCAACTGAAACCTTAGGACCCTTCTGGCTACACAGTAACACATTCTTTGTCGTTCCATGGAATGAATGATTTGTCATAAAAAATATTCTAAAGCAACATACAAGAAATTTACATATAAGAAGCTACTCTTTTTTTTTTTTTTTTAATAAAATTGACTATTAGAATGGAGATAATATGAAGACAAATCAAAAGATAAATAACAATAAACTATTTATTAATTTTCATAGGAAAAGTTTACTTGTCAACATATACTTTAAAAGTTAGACTTGCAATGTTAAATGAGTTTAATCATCAAAATGATAGATATGTACGGTACAAAAATTTAGTTAAACCTACTAATATTACTTTGTTATGGAACTGTCCAAATGGAACAGTATTACAAATTCTATTTATACATGGTGAAAAGTATAATGTATTAAAGATTATAAACACCCCTTGTAGTTATATTTTGTTATGCTAATAAGACACGAAAACCATAAGAATGGAAACAAATAACTTTCAAAATGAGAAAAGGTGAAATATGATGGAGAATATATATAGTACGTAAAAAAATTTATCATTATAGAGTTGGAAGAAATCGATGGAGGAAACTTGGTCGGGATTTTTATTACAAAGTTTTAAACCAAATACTTGAAAGTACACACGATTAATGTAATGTGGAAGTATCAGCGTATTGAACCACAGAGAAAGACTTAACTACTAAAATTACAATATTCCTAAATTAATTGTATAAAAAGAAGAATAAATTTATATTATATAAAAATTATTCCTAAATTAATTAAAACAAATAAATAAAATAACTAAATGAAAAATAACAAGAGGTTAACCAAAAAGATGATTTAGAACCTAGAATCCACTACTAACCTATATAACAATGATTTAATTTTATTTAGGAGAAAATATTAGACCTTTATGTGGTGATCTAGGCTATAAGTTTCGATTCACTAAAGAAATATATTGTGCTTAAATGCATTAAATAACACATCTAACCATTAGCATGACTTATTCAATTCTATGACATAAATCATCTAAAATTAGCATGGATTATTCAATTCTAAAACCTAAAACCCACAATATACTTGCAAAAATCACATATCTCTCATACTCAAAACTATAAGAATTAAGCATGGATAAAAATATCAATTAACCCAAATAATTATTCATCAAGAACAATCACAAAGATTTAATTTGCATCAAATCAAGAAACATCCCAAGATATGTAATCACATAAATAATATAATAAATCTCCCGAAATAAAATTTACCAAAGTCACATGGCTAAAGTTTCATCAAAATTTCTAAAAACAAAATTAGTTCCTGGTTAAAAGAAAAGAAGGAACCAATTTATTGGAAAAGATCATGGCTCTTTTTCCACTTGAAATTGCTACTGTTTTCCTTATGCTTAGCAGCTGCTGCACGTCCGTTTTTCAACTGTTTGCGTCCCCATTTCAATTTCTGCCGCAGCTGCTGCGGTTTAATCTCTTCGCTAAGCAGCTGCTTCAGATTTGCTGCGTCTGTCTCCCGAGAGCTGCTTGCGCAGCTGCTTCTTCTACGGCTGCTGGTGTTTGCTGAGCAGCTGCAGCTGCTGTTTTTGTGTGGCTGTCTTTTTCCTCCCTTTCAGCCGCAGCTCCCTCTTCCCTTTTAAAGCTGCTGAACAGCTTCTTCTCCTCCTTTTGTGACTCTTTTTTCCGTTCCGCTTCTATTCTTCCTTTTTTTTCTATCGCCATTCTTTTTCTTTTTCTTTTTCTTTTTCTTTTTCTTCTTTTCTTTCTTTTTCCTGCCGTGGTCCTGATTTTGGTACAGTAATGAGCTTCTTTTTCTTTATTACTAAAATAAAATAAATTAAATAATTATGTTTAATAAATAAAATATTTTTAAAGGCTAACAGTTAAAACTTAAGGGGTTTATTTGTAAAAATTAACTTTATCAAAACTAAAAAAGAATGAAACTGGACTGAAACTACAATATATGTATATATATATATGTATATAAAGAGTGGAACTGATTATCCAATTGATTGAAGATGGATTACCGTTTTTCTTAATTTTAATTATAGGTATTTAAAAAAAAAAGAAAAAAGCATAGCCTCAACAGGCAAAATTTGTCTTAAAAAAAGTTCATTACTTGAATTAACATATTACCTCAAATTTTGAAGAGTTCTTGTCTTAAAAAAAAAGTTTATGTTCTCAAATGACAAGTAGCCCCAACTTTAACAGGACGTTATGTGGCTTAATACTCGCCATATGGTCCATTGCTAGATAAATGAATCGGGTCCATGACAGAATTTTCCTAATTTAAGGGGTTTTTGGATAATCTTAGATTTCACTCGCTATATTTTAGAGGGTGGACATACCTTCTCCTTCTCTCTCTCTTTTTTTCTTTTATACATTGGGGGAGAGGAAGTGTGAATCGAACCTATGATCTATTGCATGATAAGGGGTGCTTCTAACTGAGGTACCATATTGTCACTACTTTCTCCTTCTCTATTAAGACCATTTTCTCTATTTTTGCATCTTTACATTTCTGATATATTTGAATAGGTTAATGGCTAATCCTCTACTATTTTAGGTGGCCTTAGTTAAGTGGGAAATAAGACATTCTTAATAATAGAATTATCTTCTTTTTTTTCAATTAGTGTAAGCAGAAGCCTTTGACTATATGATCCGAACAAACACAGGGGTGGAGATAACTATCTTCTCCTTTTATTTCATTTGACTAACAATTCTAATCTTTCTGCCTCAATGTCGACTTTCACCTTATCTATACTCTATATCAATTCCTTTAACCCTTTTTTAAAAGCTATAAACTTTTCGTTAATATATTAAACCTTTTATATATAATATTTGTTTTCTTTTACCAGGAAGAAAATTACTATAACTATTTCTTATATACAAAGCCTTAAGGAAATATGATTAAAAAAATAAAATAAAATTGATCCTATGGTAATCTTTGTGTTGCAATATTTATTAAGTACTACATTTTATAGAATATATTCCTATTTATAAGTTCTATCAAAACTAAACAATCTTTATACATGTATTTTTAAACAAAAGTATTTGAATTAATAAATTTACAAATAATTTTGTGAAAACTAAAAGCAATGAATATTTGTTAGTAGTTTAAATTTATTTTGTGGAAATAGGATTTCAATTATTAAGATGAAAGTACATATAGCAACATAACCAACATATGGGTGTTGAAGACTAACTTTTTCCAAGAACCTCGAACCGAAAAACATCTATTTTTTGAACAAAAATAAAGAGTTAGTAGAATTTACCTTCTAATTTTTTTAATAGAAGTCAAGTATAACTTGTAACCATTTTTTTTAAAATAGAAATTGTATTAGTAACTTATTTACTTATTTCCAAGGACGAGAAAGTGCATAAATAGCTTACGGGAAAGTATTACTCGAACCTGAAGTTTTAGCTCTCTTCCCCTTGTAGTTAACACAATCCTTATCCACCCATGCTGAGTTTTCTATTGCCGCAAAATTCTTGTCAATATAGATGATGCACCAACTAACTCTAAATCTAAAGTAATCTAAGAATTCTCCATTACTCAATAAACATTGTTTGATATAAGACTTATATTTTTGCCATACTGGAATATCCATATAAGGGGAAGCATCCACAAATTGAATTTTATAACTCTTCTAGAGTTAACAAAAATATTAAGTATCCAACTTTTACAAATAAATTATCTATAGAACATCTATTTCACAAATACTTGTATATATATATATATCTATATAGATGCTTTAATATTGAACATAACATTTTATGACTCTAATTTTCTCCCCCTAATTTGGAGAATAAAAGACAAGCATAACAATTTCTAAAGAATGGTTTTATTGATGTATGGAATCTTCATATCATATATTTCTTTTAATACAAATTACTAAGACAACAATTTTATATTATTGAGGAACAATTTACTTAAATGCTTTAGGGACGCTTACCGAGTCCTTTAAGGACTTCAAATAAATTTTAAGAGTTTAGTGTGCCATTATCTAAACCAAATCCACCACCATAAACTTTATTCTTCGTATCAATATTGAGGACTTTACGAAGAATCTTATATCATAACTTATACAAGTTCGCACTTTATTTATTAAATCCTATCCTTCTGGGATAATAATTGTCCAGACTTTTCATAATTTTATACGAACTCTGATATTATATTTTTGCCAATATCTCTAAAATATTAAAATCTCGAGTCTGCAGACTTTAATTCAAGATCCTCATTCTACTAAATAACAAGCACATGAATATCGTCGACGTTTTGTGCTATTTTTTGGTCCCATATATTTGCATTATGACATTATAAAAATGAGATCATAATTATTATGACTTTTAGGCACCTGAATTATCTTGAAATAATAATAAAGTCATGTCATGAAAAATTTTGTTAGAATTTTCACCTCCTCGACTTAACAAATATGACCATCTTAAATTATTGTTCCTTTATATGTGCGAATATTTTGTTGGAACCAATTTATTCTACCATATTTTTTATGCGTCTCAAAATTATAACTAGCGGTAGACTATCCTTTAGTGACATTAAATAAATAGAGCATTCTATGATGGATTTTATTTTATTAATAAATATGCCTGGCTATTAATTCTTTGAACTTCTGGTTCAAATTATCTTTATAGGAGGATCAATATGAGACACATAATTTTATTTTTTTTCGAATATATAATTTCTACTCTTAGCTAATTCAATACATTTTGATGGAATAATATATTTAAATAGCACATATATAATTATTAGATTGGAAAATATTTGGTTCCTCACCATGAACCGTACAATAAAGAGAACTTAAAATAATATTTTGGCAAAATACAATGAAGTAGTGCTAGAAATACATCGATTAACTCATTGAATTCATGGTCTATAAAATCATTTACTAAATCTATGAACATGTTTTGTGGGAACATTCAATATGTATATAAATAGCACAACATCATCAATTTATAATGACAAATTGTCTCAATAGGAGAATCTAAATATGAGCTCATTATAAAATTTCAAAATTCAGCTTGCAATTCAACAATATATATATATATATATGTGACCATGCGTTGATCCATTGACTATATACTCATTCCAAAGCACATTTAACCCTAAATAAATATTGATCGTACTCAAAGAATTATGTTCCCTTGAAAAATAGTATTACAAATAAAATTGTTTTGATTAGAAATTTCTTGTTCCATGATTATATTGTCATAAATTTATTATGACAATTCGTATTTGAATGACCCTGGATGTTCCAACCAGTCATGCCAACATTTGACGTTTTTGAATAAGTAAACTTCAAGTTACTCAATGATGCATTAAAATTGCATCAACTTTAGTGAATTATAAAACTATATAGGGAGAAAGTAGTAATTTATATAATTCACATTTATTTTATGAGCCTGATAATAACATAGACTCTAAAAAGTTCTATCAATCTATTATCTCAATATATGAAAATATTTAATGATAAAATAATTTTATGAGACTTGGAGAATAATATGCATTACTTAATTATAATATGACATTTTAGGTCAATTTGCTCTTTCAGAGTATTTAAATAATAAGTACTTCTAGAACTATCTAGTAATTAATCCTTTTGGAATATTTAGTAAATAGGCTCTTCAAGAGCTATTGAGTAATTATCTCTTCTAGATCGATGCACATATAAGCTGACCTTCTCATCATAAGTCATTAAAGTCATGGAAATCAATAGGAAAAGTGGTCTTTAAAATTGATTTGACTACTGTGAAAAATTCTAATCTATCATGTCCATGACTCACGAGTGTAGTGGTGATGAAGGTCACATTTCTAACGTATTTCCCAAATCCCTTCATATATACCTTTTAAAATCCTAATTCGATACTTAAATATAATGATGGTTTCTAATCATGGGATGGCTCTTACCTCTATAGTACATGAATCAATTTATAGAGAGAATAATGAAAATAAGAAAAATATTATATAGATATATGCTTAATGCACGTAAACTGTATTTGCATTTGTTGATGCCAATCTAACATTAGAAGCATCTTTTCTCATGGGTATTACTTTTTCTCAAACGTTCTCCAGATAATTTTTTATGGACATGTCTATTCTTTAGTGTTTTACATTTCTATTTTAAATGTTTAATGAAAGCTCAACTTTACTAGTAATAACGAAGGCACATAAAATTGGAAACATTATATGAATGTAAGCTTACATAAAATCAAACAAAACTAAAAAATATTTGCCTTATTTGAAGAAAAATGCTTAAAATCTTCACCTACGTATCAAGATAACAAGGACTCTTAAGCTTGGATTCTCAAGGGAGAAATTCAAGGCATTGTCACTAGTAAAATAGAATATTGTTATTCATTTCATTTGAAATTCCAATAATAAATAAATGAGTAAGAACTTCAACAGGGAGAATTTAAAAATATTCTGTAATTACAAGGATGACAGAATGAAGATATATGTTACCTTCAATAAAGAGAAATGCATGTTAATGATTCCTGCATATGACACAACATATTTTGCACTCTATTTTAATAAATGTTAGAATATCTGACCGTCTATAGAAATATTTCATCATCTTTAATATATTTTAAGTAATTCGGTAACTGAAACCTTAGGACCCTCATGGGTGCAGAGCAACAAATACTTTGTCGTTTCATGAAATGAATGATTCGTCATCCGTAATATTCTAAAGCAACATACAATAAATTTCCACATCAAATGCTACTTATTTGAATCGAATTAACTATTAGAATTGAGATATACGAAGACGAATCAAAAGAACAATAAATTTAATAACAATAACTATTTGATCGCATAAGTAATTTACTAAATATAAATTTAAGAAACATTTAGATACATAAAGAATACACAAAGTTTCTACAGCTAAAATGAAGAAAAAAAACATAACTTGATATAGTGGTACATCCTAAGTCATTTAAATAATTAAACTAAAAAAGAAAGCAAAATTAAAAAACATAAAACCATGAAGTACATTTTCTAGAGATTTTTTTTTAAAGGAGAACATTTTCTAGTTTTCTGATAAGAAAACATGTAATTCTTATCATGTCTGTGGTCCAAATATTTTTTTGAACACGATTACATGGTAATTTATGTTTGGAAAGATAGGGATTGAAAAAATGAACTAATTCCATAAAAAAAAAAACTTCAAATTAAGATCCCCTTTCAATGACTAATAAATATAACAAACCCTAAATCCTAAAACCCTAAAAGACCATAATACACTACACACACTCCATTCTTATATTGATAGATCACATTTGAGCCTCATATTTTTAAAGAACAATCTATAGTCACAATCATAATTATATCAAAACTCAATTCCCTTTGTTTTAGCTAGCGTGTGCATCAAAATCTTTTTAATCTTCACAATTTGGCTCATTTGTGATATACTTTAGACGCTTTGTTAACCTTATTTTTTCATTAACCTCGAGCACATAAGGAGATCCATCATGCTTAATACTATTCAAAAACAATGCATATCTTGGATCTTCACCACCATCAATTGAAAATTCAGGTTTTGGATCGTCAAGAATTGACATGAGTTCCATTTTCAAATATTTAAGATAGCCACTATCTCCATTCTCTATGCATTTATATATATATATACACTCTCTTATCACTTCATTGCCCAGGATAGTACATGTTGCTAAATTTCTTTATTAGATGTGTTATATCCACTACGACATCTTTTGCTTTTGAATCCATGTCTTAGTTATATGAAATTACATAAAAGCATGAAAATTTGAAAAAAAATCCGAAAACTCTCTCCTTGACCTTCTTTACCAATTGAACTATTAAATAAGTATTTAGCTCAATGCACAATGGCGACAAAAATTGTGTGCAGTCCAATAAGCTAGGTAGGATGGAGAATCCCCTATTTCATTTAAATATATAGTTAAATAAACTCAAAATTACTTAAAGAGGAAGAATTAAGGAGCTAAAATTAATTAAGTCACATTTTGGATATACATCTTTTTCTTTTCAATATAAATTATATAATTACTTAAAAAAGTCATTCATTTCAAGATAAACAAAATATGGGTTGTTATTATATCGAATGTGAAAAGGCATTGGAAATCATCTAGTTAGAATCTTGTACTTTCTCTTTCTTATTACAAAGGTGAAATTAGACAAGTCGATATTATGCTTATCTCACATCAGCTAGCATGACTAATAAAAATTATTAATTATTGTAGTTAGAAATAAAACTTCAATCCTATCATACCTTGTGACTTTACTTTTCTAAGTTAGCATCTCAAATAATAATATTTCAGTAAAATATACTTAAGTTGTGCATATTTCGTCCTGAAAATCAAATCAATCTTATTACTCCATTAAACCTCAAATCACCTTTCACCTAAAAAAATGAGAGAGAGAAATGCTTTAAAAATAAAAATTCATTAATGATAACCACTATTGTCAATATATTTATGCAGGTTTATACACTTAGTTAAAACCATAGTAAACTATTTATAGATCTTACTATATGTTTTGAATTTTAAGTAGTGTATTTACCAAATAATTACCCTTTCTAATATTATGAAACTTAAAACTACTTTATACATCTTTAATCAAGAAAAAAATGAAGCATGAATTTATCTGTACAATGGTAATTTGTGTTTGGAAAGATAAGGATTGAAAAATTGAACTATTTCTATATAAATTTTTTCATACTAAGATCACCTTTTAATGACCAATAAATGACACAATCTTTTAAGATAATATTTTCTTCAACAAATCTTCCATGCTCTAACAAACACTTGTGCCTTTAACTCGGCTTATGGGGGTGTCACCAAGGGATGCCGTGGGTCATCTTAACCGGTGTCCGAATTGAAGTCGGACCGATTCAACATTCTGAATCGGGACTTTCCGCATGGAAGGAAAGCACCCAGAAACCAGGAACTAAGGCTCTATGTTTGTGAGTAGCACGCCGCGAAGAAGGTGGCTCCATAGCAAATCCCTTTGGTTAAGGAACTACCTAACAAGTTTTAATAACATGTATGGTGGGAAAAATCAGGAACGTTTTTCGAATGGGATAAAAAGACAGAGGCTAGGGCTTGTAATTATACAAAAGGATAATCGACTAAACTTGTATAAATAAAGCAATTAAGTCCACAAACTAATTTAAAAGTTACGTGTCCATGATATATAAATGAAAATTTTTTGAATTCGACTTCTTTGTGCATAATGAATATTGATTATTTTACTCATGTTAACATTAATTCGGTGAGGTTGACTTTAACTATATCTCTTTTTATTTGATTGTACTTAGACAACTTGTCACTATAGAGATATCTATGAGGAATTTTACTCAATTTTTACATCTTCCATCTCATAAGTAATTTACTTAATATAAATTTAAGAAATATTTTTATACATAAAGTTTATGCAGTTGAAAGAAAAAAACATAACTCGATATGTTGGTACATCCAAGCCATTCGAATAATTAAACTAAGAAAGAAAGCAGAATTAGAAAACATAAAACAATCAAGTACATTTTCTAAAGATTTTTTAAAAATAAAAAACGTTTTCCAGCTTTCTGATAAGAAAACATGTAATTCTTATTGTGTCTATTGGGCAAATGTTTTGTTAAACACGATTGCTTGATACTTTGTGTTTGGAAAAAAAGGGATTGGAAAATTGAACTAATTCCATAGGAAAAATCTTTATATTAAGATCACCTTTCAATGACTAATAAATGTAACGAACCCTAAATGCTGAATCCTAAAACCTTAAAAAACCAATATACACTACAAACACACCATTCTTATGATGATAGATCACATTGGAACCTTCAAGCCTCAGGTTTTCAATGAACAATCTATATTCACAATCATAATTATTTTGAAGCTCAATCCCGTCAGTTTTAGCATGACTATCAACCTCCTTTTCATCTTCACCATTTGTCACATTTGGGATGTACTTTCGAGGCATTTTTAACCCTGTTTTTTCATTAGCCTCAAGCACATAAGAAGAACCATCATGCTTAAAATTGTTCAAAAATAATGCATACCTTGCATCATCACCACCATCAATTAAGAATTCAGGTTTTGGATCATCAAGAATTGACATGTATCTCACATTCAAATATTTAAGATAGTCACCATCTCCATTCTCCATGCATTTATACAAATACTCTATCATCACTTCTTTGGACAAGCTAACTGATATTTTCTCGTTCTTCCCAGGATTGTGCATGTTACTAAATTTCTTTATTAGACATCTTACATCTACTATGACTTCTTTTGGTTTTGAATCCATGTCTTAGTTTTGTGAATTACTCGAAAGCAAGGTGTTGAAGAAAAAATACCTCTAATTACTATTACAAAATACTAATTACTATTACAAACAATAAATTAGTGGAAGAATAAAAGGAAATATACAGAAGATTCAATCTTCAAGAATAGAAACAGTAAAAATGTGTATTAAAGGCAATCTGCAAAATCAACACCCGGTTAATACCAAAGGAAAACCAAATGAACAAGGAGTTGTTCCATTTACCACCGCCGCGGTGAAACCGGCGGCGGAAAATCAAAGAGATGACCGAGGAGACGAAACCCAACGGTCACCAGAAATGCAAACGGTCGTCGAGCAGCAGCAACACCGCGTCGAGGTGCCGAAGGTAAGCAAGGGAATGATCGGGTATTCTACCCTCAGAAATGGCCTCAACCGTGACGGAAGTCACCGGCGACCCTCTTTCTCTATTTCTCTCTCTTTTCTTTTTCTCACGGCTCACTCTCTAAGCACACCAATAGATAATCAAAGGTGACAAAGAAGATCGGCGAATAACAGAGAATCATAGAACACCGAAATAGAGAGAGGGGAGCAGTGGCGGTGCTGCAGAAAAAGGAGAAAACCAGAGAGTCCAAAAGAACTCAAAAGACCGAGGAAATGAAGAGACGGTCAAGAGGAGGAGAGGGAGAGACTACACAGAAACCGAGGAGGCAGCAGAATAAAATAAGGGGGCGAGTGCGGGTCGCCAATGGACGGCCCGGGTGGCCAACCCAAACCGGCCCGGGCCTCCCTTGCCCCAGTCAAAAGCCTACTCCAGGCTGAGGCCCATTATCATAATTGGGTTTAAGGGGAAGGATAAATTGGGCTGGAAAAGAAGAAAATATTGGGAGAACATGGGCTTGAAAAGCCTACACAAGGTAAAATAAAAATATCCAGAAACTCTCTCAATTACCTTTCTCACAAATTGAACTACCAAAATAAGTAATTAGCTAAATACCAATGCATGATAAATATTGTTTGCAGTCAAAAGAAACAATTAGCTAGTCAGGATGGTGTATCCCCCATTTCATTAAAATATATAGTTAAATAAACTCTAAAATACTTAAATAGGAAGAACTAAGGAATTAAAATTATTCAAGTGACATTTTGGATGTAGATCCTTCTCATTTCAATATAAACTATATAATTATTTAAAAAAGATCAGTCATTTCTAGATAAAAAAGATACGGGTTGTTATTAAATCGAATGTGAAAATTCCTTTTAGTTATCTAGTTGGAATCTAATACTTTGTCTTTGTTGTTACAAAGGTGAAGTTAGGCAAGTTGATCTAAAGCTTATGTCACATCAACTAGCACGACAAAAAGAATTTAATAATTATTCCACTTATAAATAAAACTTTAATACAATCCAACGAAATGTATCTCGCAAAATTTCCCCAAACCCACGTTGTGCCTTAGTGAATATCTATAATGTAAACACTAGCTCAACATATGAAATATTTTGTCAACAACATATCTCATCCTCTCACATCCCCGATGAGATCATTTGGAAATTGGAATGTAGGAAGTCAAGAGGTGGTTCATATTTTTTTAGTGTAAAGTATTGAAGTGTAGTTTAGAAACTATGAAGAATACTGTACGAAGATGCTTTAATGTGCGACTCCAATCTAAGGATAGGAAATAAATAAGATTTATGGGCAAGCTATACCTTATGACTTTAGTTATTTAAGTTTAGCGTCTCAAATAATAAATTTCAATAAAATATACTTTATTTGAGTATATTTCTTCCTGAAAATCCATTCAAATTTATAACTCCATCAATTTCACATCACCTTTCCCAAAAAAAGAGATAAATATCTTAAAAATAAAACATTATTAATAATAAAGGCTCTGTTCTCCAATACTCAAATATTTTAACTTATTTTAAGCTATAAGCTATTTTTGAAATGTTCTCGACTGCTTATTATATCTACTTTTAGCCTAACAAAACTGAAAAAGGGTTATTTTGGAAAGCTATTGTAGGGGTACTTTTGAAGACTGCTTCTTTTTATTCATATGACTAGTAATAAAATTATTGTATTAATTTATTTAAAAAATATTTTTATAAGCACTTATTTTTAATTGCTTTAAAAACCCATAAGCAAATGAAAATAGGACCAAACACTATTGCCAATGTAATTACACATGTTTATATATTTAGTTAAAATCACAGTAAACTCTTTATAAATCTTGCTCTATTTTTTTGAATGTTAACTAGTGTATTTACCAAATAGTTACCATTCTAACAATATAAAACATAAAACTACTTTAAATATCTTCAATTAAGAAAAATGCAGCAGTAAATGATTTGGCACAACGATTGGCCCTTAAGTGTCTATGTCCTCAAATGGCTGCTAAAAAAAATTAGATCATAAGCAGCACTTCACTAGCATCTTAAGCCATATTTTAAATTAGTGAAATTGGAGAACAACCCCTAAGTAAAAGATCTAGAAGCTTTTCTATACTTCTTTTGCCTAAGAAATTTCGACTGAGGAAACATTTTATATACAAAGAATGTAAAAAGTGTTTGCAGGTGAAATGAAAAAATATAACTCGGTATAATTGTACATCCTAAGTCATTTAAACAATAAAACTAAAAAAAGTAGAACTAAAGAACATAAAGCAATCAAGTACATTTCCTACAGATAGAAGCTAAGGAAAAATCAAGAACTTTTTCAAATGGGATATGAAAGATAGAGGCTAGGACTTATATTAATACAAAAGGATAATAAACTGAACTTGTATAAATAGAGCGATTAGGTGCACAAACTAATTTAAAAGTTACCTGTTCGTGATATCTAGAGGTAAATTTATCGAATTCGACTTCTTTGTGCACAGTGAAATTCTTCAGGCTCAGAAGAAGACAAAAGATAATAAATATTGATTATTTTACTCATATTACTATTAATTCGGTGAGGTTGACTTCATCTATATATATTGAAAAACTTAGGGGGGTAAATAAGATTTTTGGCTAATTTTCAAAAACTCTTTTGTGTAATTAAAAAGATAAACCTCCAATTTTGTTTGAGAAGGAATACTAAAACTCTTTTTAATAAAAATCCAAATCAAACAAAATCTTACAGTCATGACAATCAAGTAAAAGCATAGAATAAAGATACACAACAATTTATAGTGGTTCACTCTCCCAAAGAGCTACATCCACTACCTTGATTCAACACCCAAGGATTTTATAAATCCACTATAATGCAAGTCTACAACAATCACAAGTTTGAGGATCACCCACCAAAGGTTTTGCAAGCAACCTCAATCCACAACACAAGTACAATCAATACAAGTTTGAGGTTTAACCAACAAGAGTTTTGCACACAACCTCAATTCTCAACACAATATAAATCAAAGAATGACCCAAGGGGTTTTTCAACGCGAACCTTTTATATCAAAAGAACAAGAGATAAGTAGGGAACAATGTGACTATGTGAGCTTGAGATAAATGATACAACTCAATAGTATACTTCTACAAGCTCCTCTTTACTTCTTCTTCGATGGATGATCACAAATGGCTCCAAGAAGATTTTTCTATTTATTTTTATGAGATGAAGATATATGAAAGAATGTACTTTTAAAGCTCTTTAAATGTTCTAAAATAATCTCAATCAATTTTCAATCCAACATCTTACATTTACTGCAGATGAAAACTCAATTTATAGAGGGGGATGAAATTTGACCGTTATTGTCTGCAACGGTAAAATTCTAATGGTAAAAACCAAAACCGGATGACCGGTTTCACAAATCGGATGTCTGATTTCTTTGTAAAAGAGAAATCGGATGATCCATTTTTAAAACAGGAAGACGGCTTTTAAAACAGAAAGATTCAGATGCATCCTACAAAAATCGGATGATCCCTCTTAAAAATCAGACGACTGATTTTTCTAAAGATATAAAAATCGGACAACCAATTTTAAACGAGGATGTCCGATTTTTCCAAAATCGGATGACAAGTTTTGAAAATCAAATGACTCTTTTTTGAGAAGGATTTAAAAGCCAGTTTTCTTTAAACAAAAAGAACTTTCCTTCACATTTCAAAACACTGCAAAACATGTATTCTTGATACTCTTTTAGAGATAAGAAAACTTTCGAAGGTATAAAAAACTCCATAAGAATACTTGGATTTTTCAAGCATAGTTTATAAAAAGAAATTCATCCAAGGAGTTTCACATTTGCTCAACAATAAAAAATGAGAGTTAGGGATTTTTACAAAATACCTTAGCATATCCCTAACTAAGACACATGTCTTCAAGGTCTTCAATGGCATGATCTTTTCTCCTTCATTTTGCCTTGATCATCAAGATCTTTTGCTTCTAATAGTGTAGCCTTGAGACTTCAAATATGCTTCTTTTGTTCTATAGAGACTAAGCTTATAATATTCACATAAACATATATTAATCATAATCAAAATCATATGCAATAATGCCCTTAGGGCTAACATATATATTTTTATTTTGTTGTACTTTGACAACCTGTCACTAAAGATATCTACAAGGAATTTTACTCAATTTTTACATCCTTCATCTCATAAAAAATTTACTTAACATAAATTGAAGAAACATTTTTATACACAGTTTCTGTAGCTGAAATAAAAAAAAAAACTAGATATAATGGTTCATCTAAAGTCATTTAAATAATTAAACTAAAAAAAGAAAAAAAGAATTAAAAAACATGAAACATGTGATACTACCAACTATGCCACCAGGCCAACTGCGGTTGAGTAGGGTACCTGCGTGCCTCTCGGCACTAAACTACATAAGTCCCAAAATAACAACACACCCTGGAATAACACTTATAGGTTTATACACAAAGTACTCAGTAGAAAACTTAAGTAACCAGGTTATTACTAGCGCGCTCAAAATACAAGACTTAAGAAAACTTCTTAAATTGTTTTAATACAAAATTAAAAGTGTCTTACGCCAACAAAATCTCACGACAAAAAAAATAAACAAAAAGAACTTTACAACCGGCACGGGTCTAAGAAACATAAATAAATCCATCCCCTTCCAGGGAAATTGGTCCAAAAATCCAAGTCCAAAACCTCAACGGCTTATCGTGCCTCTGTCTGTCATAAGTCAATCTGAGGAGCAAACATGATATGGAAAGACGTAAGCGCGAACGCCAAGTGAGTCCACGTGTGTGTATGTGTGTGTGCGTCTCAGTGATTTCTTTGAGACAATAATGATGCAGTTTCACGAAAATAGTTCAAGCAAGTTATAAGAAAACACTTTCTTTATTATTTTAAAAATACTAATGCTTGAACCAATATGAGGGTTTCGAGCGCAGCTGGGAAGTCTGAGCGAATCAAGACATATCAGCATAACTTCTACACCCGAATTCAAAGAAACATGCAATGCCACAGTTGGGCTCTAAGGAAAGAGTCCGGATCCCAAAACAAGATCATCGGAATCAAGTTCAGGCATCTCGTAGTCATAACCAGCCAAATACCATACGAGCGCTCGATTACCAAGCAACTGCACTCCCATATCACTGGTCAAAATAGGCTACAGACTCCTGGGGCACCTACCAGGTCTGTCCTGGGACCAACCTCAGTTTCGAGCCCCTCCTAACTCTCCACTAGGCAGTCGAACCCCATCGCAGAGCATGATGCAGTGTCAATGTAGACCGAGTGGGCCAAACCCTCCGCTGTCTACTCCCTTCTTCAAGTGGATCGACTCTCCTAAATCTAAAACATCCATGCCATCAGAAGAGGCCCTCGTACAGGGGACTAGCCACGTACAGTACAATCCTCTGACGCTTTCAAACATATGATCATAACCAGAATTGTAACCCTGGTCGGAATGGGGTTTTCATATGTGTTTATAAATAGGAAAGTCGCTTGTCCGGCCATCAGAACAAAAATAGGTCATAAGTATTTTCAGTAAAAATCTCTATCTGCCAGTTCACCACATGCTTATGCAAATTTCACACAATTATGCCAGAGTTATACTAATGCATGTCAAAATAGTGTAGCTTGTCAAGACTAGAATATTTTCAAACATATAAATATTCCCAGAAAAACCTGTGTATAACCAAATCCTACTTCACAGCAACTATAAATCGTTTTGAAAAGATCACACCTATATAGAGCAGGGCTCCTATACATTTTCTAAGAAACAGGTAACACATTATGGAGAACATCTCCGAAAAACATGCTAAATTATGTCATGCTGAATGTAGTAAATATTTGTAACAAATTTAGGAAACACATTTTACAAGGCCCGTAATATTTGAAAATAATATTTAAAAACCGTGTTTGTGGACTCACCTGGATGCTGCTCTAGTGCTATAATCCTACAAACAGAATACCAATAAACACTTAAATATAAATCCAAAGATTTCTATTCACCTTTGAAAATAAAAGTAATAACTCCTTATGAACCTAGGATATAACTGCACATATACTAATCCAAAGAGCATAAACTTCTCAACCCATCTATACTAAAAATAATACATACCCACGGGTGATACTAACAATATATATATGCTAATGTCAAATGCAAAAATTAGGTGTATATATATCAAGATTAGTCACAAAAGTCAAGTATGCAAAAATTATATATATAAAACCATAAATGTTAAACATCATTTTCAAGAATCGTTTATACAAAAAAATACATATAAAATTTATGAATGCCAACATTAGTTACAAAAGTTGTGTATATTAAAATGTATACAAAGTTATGTACTAATATATATATATATACAAGACTTTATTTACTAAAATTATTTTTTATAAAAAGAAAATCCCATACATGCTAAATATATATATACCAACTATATAGATACTAAAATTATTCACCACAAATATGTATATATATATAAAGCTATATAGTAGAATTTATTAACAATAATAATGTGCCACAAATATATATTACATATACAAACTGCTCATATACAAATATATACATACATAAACAATTGAAATATTTACCTGTAAGTATGTATACTAAAAATATACATGTAAATATATATACTAAGAATATATATATTAAAACTATACATGTAAGTGTATATACTAAAAATTTTTATACTAAATATATATATAAATATAAACAGCTATGTATACTAAAAATATATATAAAAGAAAGTACACTAAAAATCATTTACCAAAATTTAGGCCATTCAAAATCATTTTAGATAAAAGTATTATACCAAGAAAAATTAAATAAATAAATTTATACAAAATTTAATAAGAGAAACCAAAACAAAAATTAACTAACTTTAAACCACATTATACCCTAAATACCTTATCTCAAGACTCTAAAATTAAACTCTACAACCCATCATCAAGGAGAA
Source organism: Catharanthus roseus (assembly GCA_028651295.1). Taxonomy (NCBI): domain Eukaryota; kingdom Viridiplantae; phylum Streptophyta; class Magnoliopsida; order Gentianales; family Apocynaceae; genus Catharanthus; species Catharanthus roseus. Next base: position 1,239,589 of record JAPQWS010000033.1, on the reverse strand, counting down.
GAAAATAAATTAAAACTTAGCTAGCCAAATAATTAGATAAAAAAAAAAAAAAAACTGCAACTTCTTGCTAAAAAAAATTAGAACTTATCAAAAAAAAATATCTATAAATATATTAGCTAACACACATAATTATTATAACTTCAAGAAATCTCTACACTACACCCTACCAAAATTATTACTAAAATAATTAAAAGGGAAATAAAAGAACTACACAAATTAAAAAAAACGAAGAAAAGAAAAGAAAAATAAATAAATAAATAAAAGAAACCTTACCTGTTACTGTTTGCTTAAGCCGAGAGGAGAGGAAGGAGAAGAAAAAGGCAGCAACCATTTCCCCTCCTCAATATACTGCAATTCCTCATGCATGCAAGGCGCCAAGTGGCGTTCTTCTCAAGTCAAGTGGCTGTTTTGTTTTTCTGTTTTTTTTTAAACAACCATAATAATCTAAAATTTATATAAAAAATACTAATGAAAATAATAATATTATTAATAAAAGATAAAATCATTCCATAAAAAAAATACCACTTTAAACCTAATACGAGATTACCGAGTATTTTAAATCGCTAAAAAAATGCGTACCAGAAATTCTAAGGTTAGAACAGACCCGCCTAAAGATAGCCATTCAGCTTAACTAGAACAACGGAAAAGAAAGAAGAAAGGGGAGTGGAATGTTCAGTGATCTGTTTGCTTGTTGGTGTAATACTTTATTGTTCATTCTTGGGATGCTCCCTTGGCTTTTGGATTTGGAGAGGAGAGTGTGCTTAACGAACTAGACTCAGACTCAGGGTCAGCCATTACCAAGGAGCTAATTCGTTCAGAACTCAGTTCGACCTCACTCTGGAATGGTGAGAAACTAGAGAGCTTCTAGCCTAACAAAGCCATTGTGAATTTGAGTCATTCAATTGAGCGAACGAGTTTGAGTTCCATGTCGTCCAGTCGAGCTTATTTCGGATTAAACCATGTCAAACCAAGACCAATCAATATCCGAACGGAACGGATTCGAACTTCTCCTAGAATAGTTTCCGGTGCGAAATGGAATTCATAGAATATATAGGAGTAATTCCAAGGATAGACCTAATGCACCGGGGGACTGAAACGGGAGTTGGAACAGAGTGGTCCGATATCAGACTTGATCTGGAAAACAGCTCTCACGGTTTAGGTGGTTATGTGATTGTAAGACATTGGTTGGAAGGCGTACCCTTCCAATCGCCGGAAGAGGGGGTGGTGGTCCTCTTTCCATTTGGGAATGGGTCCCAAAAAAGGTTGCGGGTTAGCTCATCCGTTAGCTCGCATTAAAGCAAGTAATCTTGTCTTGATGCAGAGAGGGAGGTTTTACCTGAGAGATAGCGGTATTCGGTTTTCTGTAGTGATCGCTGTCACCATGTTCTAAGGGCATGGCTCTTCCACATCTTATTCTACTACTTCTTTTGTAGAGGCGAGATTCACAACTGTCTTCAGTTCTTTCCTAACCCCTCTTTCTCGTTGTAGGCTTAAGGCTTTCCCCTCCAGGCGATCCGTGGGATGAGCAAAGAAGATCCATGAGGACGCGGACTTGCTTGCTGCCGTTGAGGGATAGAACGCGCGATATGCCGACGACTTACTACTGGGAATCCTGGGTGCCGTAGAGGATCTCAGGTTCTCTATTGCACTCCCTAAATAGGGTTCTTGGTCGAGGCATGCCTTTAAATCCTTATCTTCTATGAAAAGTCTTTCTTCCAACTATGCCTTCCCAAAGCCGAAGATCATTTCTGAAAACCAAAGTGCATTCGTCAAAGGTCGCAGTATCGTGGATAATGTAGGTTCGAATCCTGCCCCCGCCTAACCTAGTAGGGGGAGTTCCCGTTCGAGAAAAAAAAGCAATAGAGCGAACAGAGGGAAGTGGAAAAAGGGGCGAAGAATCCTCTGCTGATGAACGAGATGCTGATACAAAAACAGAATAGGGAAAAACCTGCTAGACTAGAGACTTCGAAGCGGGGTCACGGCGGTGGGAAGACAAGTGGAGCGATAAGGAAGAGAGAGTAGCTGCTCCTCTCTCTTCCCTTGATCATAGGCTGCTCTGATACCACTTGTCACGGTGCTAAGTCCTTAAAGTCTTTTCCCCCTGTCGTCATTCAAAACTCAGAATGGTTACTGGACAAAAGAAGGATGGTTCGGGGAGGCGATGCATCTGACCCAGCTCGATTTTCAGATCAGTGAATAAACCGAAACGAAAGAAGAGACGTTTCTCGCTCGGCGTTTGACCTTTCATCAACTGCTGTAGAGATTTCGATGTCCTATTTTGGACGAGGATGGGAAAAATTGGCTAACATAAAATGTTGAGAACCTGAGATCCGATGCGAACAATCAGTCAAAGGAGAAGCACCTCCGCCTTTCATGTCAAGGAAAGGAGTAAGGGGCTAGCGGTCTTACTGAATTGAATTGAGTGCGCGCTAAATGCTTTTGACGGAACCCACCGTAGTTCTCTCTCCGATAGCACACAGCCGAAAATAGGACAGATATATTTTTTCACTTTTTAAATTCTAAGCTCCACGTTGGATCCAATGAAGCAAATGATTGACCCATCATATCATCCGAAGAAACGGAAAATACCAAAAGGTCAACAGCTTCCCGATACATGCCCTGCTAAGTAGCGTAAGAAGTCCCCAAGTGAGCGTATTATGGGGGACCGTCAAGCACATCCGGCAAGGTGTGCGGGTCGGGTGATGAAGTTCACTCGTTAGGGCGAGGCCGATTTAGTTTCTCCACCAGCTGAGGCGGATTGAGACTAGATCTCTGACACTACGTTCATCACGGCCGTTCCGAGGATGGCGAAGGCATCCGAAGGAATGGAACTGCAGCTCCCCACTTCAGCGCAAGAGAAAGAGAGGCTTCGTGCCGGACCAGGGGTATTGAATGAAGTCTATCCGAACCGAATTATCCCTTTTCAGATCAGGCTAGGCCTCTCCAGCTAAGCTGGGACTTAACCCAAAAACCCTCGCTACAAGCCTTCGACCACTTACACCAATTGTAGGAATTAGAAAGAACACCGAAAGGGGCAGTCAGTTGGAACCTCGTACTGAAGCAATTTTCCTGTCTTAGTCATCAAATCGGTGGAATAGTCCTTTCTTGCGAGGTTAAACTTATCATATCTTCCTGCGTGTATTGAGTCTATATCTTTCTTTGTTTCATTCTAAAGAGCTTCTTTGGCTCTACTGATACCCCTAGTTTACCTTACTTTTTTATGCCAATATTGGTGACTGGAGATAACTCTCTTCAATTATTCCTGGATGGGAGGGAGTAGGTCTTCGGAATGCTCAAAAGGCTTAGAAGATGAGAGCAGAATAACAAGCCCTTCTTGCTTGCTTTAGAAAAGCCCATGTTGTCACTCACAGGAGTCCCGGGGTATATCGCAGCGCGGGAGGCTGTAATTGCGAGTTAGAATGTTGGAAGGCCACCGTAACCCTGTGTCATAGGGAAGCAAAGGCCTAGGAGAGAGATAATTGACTGCATTGATCTCGAAACGCCCTCTCGAGGTCGCCCAAAATGCCTACCGAGTGGGGTGTTACATTCTTCCCTCCTAAGAAAAATTTCGTCCTCGAAATTGGGTAATCATATATTAAGATATTCCTCAGTATCCCAGGTTGCCTCCTCAATTCCATGATGCCTCCATACAACTTTATACATTGTAATCTATCTCCCATGTAACTCTTTTACGCTTCGTTCTATAATCTCGGCTTGTTTTTCTTCATATGACAGATCGGCTCGTAACTCCAATTG